>CM060373.1:158517117-159162693 GCA_030545235.1 Helianthus tuberosus | reverse complement strand
TTGCTTTTTATGTATTTATATTATAAATTTTGTGTCTTGGTAGTTGATGTATCATATATGTATGATAATATATAACCAGACAAACCATAAACGTTTTGTGTGCATATATATATATATATATATAGGATAAGAATCATTACAGAACACTAATTATTGCGAGAACAAAAAGAACAACTCTAAATCACTAAATTTTGGGATTTAAGGCTCATATTTCTTAAATTTTATGTTTCTTACATTCATATGTGTATTATATATACATAAAAAATCATATATTTTTTCCTACACATAGTCTACATACATGTAGGTAATTTAGCCTACACATAACCTACATGTGTGTAGGTTATTTAGAAACTGAAGATTTTTCATATTTTGTTTTTAAATTCTAGTGTGAGAAACAATAAATCTTACATTTATAACATTTTCATTTACTTTTTCGGTTTTTATGATTGAAAAAATGAGTGATTCACTTTGTTCTGCGTTTTCTCACAATATTTAGTGTTCTGCATAGAACATTCCCATATATATATATATATATTGGGTCAGGATTTAGAGAGAACGGGTGAAAATGTGAGAACGGTGAGAACGATTATGGATCGTCAGATCAAAACAATCTATGGACTAGATGACGCGGTGGCGTTTTCGTAAATAACATAAACTTTTTAAAGTGGGCGCGCTTCCATAAAGGCAAAAAAGTAAATGTTCATCTACAAAACACATCAAAGCGTGACTGAAACATATATACTTCCCAGAGAAACCTCCCCAAAAACCAACCTAAAACGCGAAAACCTATAAAACACAAAACAACAAAAACTATGGCGTCGAGAAATCAAACCAGATCCAGAGTCAAAAAACATAGTGAGTTAACTTCGATTTACATTGTGTTATTTTATGCTGCTTTTGGCGTTCTAATTTTAATAATACATTTGCAGTTTCTACAAGTGTGGAAGGGGAAGGGTCCTCTGCTCCAAAACGCCAAAAACCCAACGAGCAACGAAAGAAGACAACAAGAGGACATGGTACAGAATGTTACTTTTCGTGATGTAAATACACTTTGGTACTTTGTTGCCAAAACGCCAAAATTTGAATCGTTTGTTTAACAATGTATGAGAACAAAATTTTACATATATGTCATTGTCTTATTGAAAAAACATATATCATTCGTGTGTTACTAAACGCCACAAATATGTATCGTTTGATAGCTTTGTTACTAAACGCCAAAACATCTATGGTTTGTGTTATAAACGCCATGTATCATCTGTTATTGTCTTATTCAACATCTATCATTTGTGATTGATTTAGAAAACGCCATACATGTATCATTTGTGTTATTAAACGCCATAAAATAAAACGCCATGAAATCATTTTTTATAGGCGAAGAGAGGTTAAGATTGAGAATAAATGTCTACACTGGCAAGGCCCAAAACGCCACTAAGAGGAAGGCATTAAGTCAGAATGTTGAGGTTGAGGAAGAACCATATCATGAGTTCAGTGGGGCTAGGGTTTTGTCAAGAGTAAAACCTACAAACTTGACTGGTTGGTTTATGAATCTAAACCAAAATCAAAGACAGACAGTACACCAAATGGGGTTTGGTGCTACACTAAAGTTGAAAATAGACACCGTACCGACAATGCTTGGGTACTGGTTGGTTGAAAATTACAATGAAAAGAAAAACACCCTAAACGTTGGCAACCATACCGTACATATGAATGAAGAATTGATAAACTCTTTAACGGGTATACCGAATGGAAGGGTGCCCGTGAACATGAAAAAAAGACCAACAACTAAAGACCATGTGGTGGCTGAGTGGAACCAGACGTTCAAATAAACCAAATGAACTGGTGTGGTTATATCATCCAATGCTTGCAACACGCCAAACCCGCATGGTCTCCAACAAAGAATTACACAGGGCCACTGATCATACTTGTGGTAAGAATAAAATTTCCCTATATAACATATATCATTTGTGTGTCATTAAAACGCCAAAAAATATCTGTCATTGATGGAGGTTGTGAAATCCGAGTGTTAATGTGTTTAATTTGTGTGATTTATTGCCGTTTACGTGATCATACGCCTAGAATTTGTTAACTACGTGTGGTTGTGGTTTTACAGATTAACCGTTTAATTCAGATAAATTGGGATGCTTAGCGATGAACGGGACAAGTAAGGATGACAATCGAGACATATTGAAGTGATCGAAAAGTATTTCGGGTTGCAAGATAGTTTGGGAACACAAGAAACGTGAAATTGCGAAGTTGAGGGGCTTGGTGGTCATCTGTTGAAAGATGCAAGGAAGCTGAATTTGGAGTTGTGATCATCGAAATACGGTTTGTTTATGTTCAACATTAATGATCACCATCAATATTAGATTATGAGCATGTGGACTTGGGATTGTTTGAAAGAAAAGACACGTATACATGGAGGTGAATACACACACATGGGAACCATCATTATGCATCATTGAAATATTATACTCATCATCCAATATATGTGAAGATTGAACAAAAAGAAAAGGCAGCCATATATAGGTAGATATTGGCGGCATTGGGCAGCATCACATCATCGAAATTATCATCATCACATGCTACGTGAACAGCATATTCTATGGGGTGGAGATTATCATCATCACATGTTTGCGTTTGATACCTTTGGTGGTCTCGCTCCTGACGCTGTGCGACTCTTGAATCGGGTTCAAAAAGTCGTTAACAGTAATTCTTCGTCGCTAAAGGTTTCAAACTTTGTATTTAGTAGAATTGGTTTTTCTATTCAAAAGGGGGTGGCGGCGCAACTTGTTGCCCGACTACCTGCCATTGCTTTGTAATTGCCCTTTTTCGTGTGGGATGATATATGAAAACATATCTTTTAAAATAAAAAGGAATTTAATAGATAAAAAAAAAGAGGACTCCTCTTTTGGGCCGAACAGAGAGGAAAACATCAAGTGGGCAGCCAACGAAAAAAGTCAATCACGTGAGAGAGGGAGGTGGACTTCTTGAAATTGGATTCGAGATAGTGGGCCGAAACATTGGGAATATATGAATCACATTAATTCTTGAAGGGGGGAGATTCACATCGGCTGATAGAAAGGTGGCAGCCGTCGACCATAACCTTAGGGACGAATTCATCACTATCTTCATCTTTCAAGCCACACATGAAAGTCTAATCGGTTCGGGATGACAACCGATGCTGTTAAGACAACCATGAGCGGCTAGGTTCTTCGCGACTTCCTCCCGGTGGATGGTTTTATAGGTTTTTCATGTCTGAGTTTTTTATACTTTCAATCTATGTTATTTATGTGACAGATATTTAACTTGATTGATTTGGTTGACATGTGATTTGTTTATATTTTGAGTTCCTTCTTTACAACGTGTTCGGTTGATGACAAAACTTTGAGCGAGTTGGGTGTGACATAAAGAGGGTAGACTTGATATAATTAATTGCTAGTTAACTAATTTATGAACCGGTCGTAACAGACTTGCGTTAATTTATAGGAAAAATTACAAGTTTTGTCCTTTATCTTTATACCACTTTTCAGGCGGTGTCCTTTTTAACGAATGTTGACAGGCGGTGTCCTTTACTAGGTATTTTGTTGCAAGTTTAGTCCTTTACACTCAACCAGTTAAAAAACCCTGTTAATTGTTAACAGGCGGTGTCCTTTACTAGGTATTTTGTTGCAAGTTTAGTCCTTTACCTAGGTATTTTGTTGCAAGTTTAGTCCTTTACACCCAACAATTAACAGGGTTTTTTAACTGGGTTGGTTGTAAAGGACTAAACTTGCAACAAAATACCTAGTAAAGGACACCGTCTGTCAACATTCGTTAAAAAGGACACCACCTGAAAAGAGGTATAAAGATAAAGAACAAAACTTGTAATTTTTCCTAATTTATATTCACTTGCTTTATCTTTCAATGGTCGAGAGTTCTAGTAATTGGCTTATATTAGAGGGGTATGTGGATTGGTAACGTGTAGTTGGTAATTTTGAGATAACCACACGCTGTTAGGTCAGTCTGGGAAAATGGTCCTTAATTATCACAACTGGTAAATAAACGTTAACAGAACTATGTCTATGTGGTTCTGTTAAATTAATTAATTCAGAACGTGTCAAATCTAGAACCTCAAATCTGGAGGGAGTTGCTTTGTTTTATTATTGTCTCAGCCGTTTAGTTTAGTTTTTTTCTATAATTATTTAAACCGCTCAGTTTTTGCTTTCAGATTATTTTAGTTTGTTTTAGTTAATCAAATAGAAAACTTAACTGACCACATACTCTCCGTGGATACGATACCCTGCTTACCCTAGCTATCTAGGTTAAATATGTTTTTGATTGACACTCACGATAGTCATCAGTCATTTGAAAAATCTATTTTGTTACAGCTTGCCTTGGTGAACGATGCTTGCAATAGAAAAAAATGGGACCGAAAAGAAGGATACCCAATTGAGTGGGTTACAACAGATACTCTTGACTTGTTTGAGAGTGCAATGGCAAAACGCCTTGTTGGCAATGAAGTAAAAAAGAAAAACAGTTAAAAAGGCTAAGGAAGGCAAACCTAAAAAAACAAGAAAAATACAGGTTGTTGATGATGAAGCTGGTGGTGATGATGTTCAGAATGAAGATGAAGATGATGTTCACAACGTTGATGAGCATGCTGATAACGATGATGATGAGTTTGATGATGATGATGATGGTTTTGATCATTATGATTATGTTGGGCTCCACCCTGTTGTGCAAAACGCCATGCACATCAATGATGAGAATGAGAATGAAGATAATGAGGATGAAGAGGCTTCGCTTCAAACGATGGTGAATGACGATAGAGAAAGCCGGGAAATAATGTTTGAAGTTTATACATCAAGGAACCAAGCTCTTGTCAGAGGAGTAACACATTATGACAACATTTTTGCTGATGAAGAAGAACAATACAATGAAACTGAAGAGGTATGTTGTTCAAATAATAAATTTATAAAAAAAAAACCACAAAACACTATGATCAACAAAATCCTTTTTTTAATTTGACAGGAAATGGCTGATAAATTGGATGGGGCATACAAAGAATTATATGACTGTTACAATAAAATGAGCACATTGTTAAAACAGTCAAAGACTGAATACCCAAACAGCCTCCTGGTACACATTAAATACTCAGAATGTCTGACTTGTTGGAGAACATCTCAAAATTTGTTGATGAAAACGCCAAAGAAGTGCCAGCTGAAAGAGAACAAGGTAAATGAAACTGTGGTTGAAATGATGTAACATCATTACTATTAAAAAAAGGGTTTTGTGCTAATAATGACAGTTAAATGTGTTCTTACGAATACACATACATATAAAATACGGGTTTACTAAAACATTTTCGGATATAAATAATACATAATACATTATATAAGTTCGTCGTTTAAATATAACGACGAAGCAACGTGCGGAAGCTTGTATCTAGATCGTGTTTGGTTCTTCGATGAGCTTGATCATCACCCGGTATCCCAAGATATACCTACGTTTTGAAAACCATCATAAACATTAGTTTTGATAGTTTTATAATGTAATAAACCAAGTTCTTTAGGCCAAAAATTTAACAAACAACAAAGCTACAACATTTATGCCGGTCGCGTGCCGTAACGGGTTCAACCCTTGTTGCGGCGTGTCGCGACGGTGAACTTGATTGGTTTTCGCGCGACGCGACGACCTTATTTCGACAGAATGGTTGTTTTCTTTGAGCTGCAGATTCCCAGCTCAATTACTCAACTTACAAATTCACAAAAACGTGCATATCTTTCGAACTACATATCCGTTTTACACGATTTTTTTTCCTACGCGTTTGTAATTTAATCCTCCATCATATGGAGTTAAAGTTAACATCTGAATTCATAAAATAATAGGCTTCGAGTCCTTGACTTTAAAATTTATTTTTAAAGACTTTTGACCCGTTCAAGTTTTTAAACCCCAAACTCGTTTCTAATTAACCATTAAGCATACATCAACATGTTTATCTCAAAATCTTTAGTTCGGGTTTGTAACTTTTATGAATTACGCGGCTAGTACTCAATCTATGCATATAATTATTTTGACCCGTTTCGAAGATTTAAACCTTTGAAGTTTAAATCTTTCCCCTTTATTATACACAATCCACTTGATATTTACCTATAACTTACATGATCATAAAACACATTCTTAAACGGCTCATAAGGACCGTTTACCCGGTTTAGTGTTCATGGGTATTCTGGTCAATTTCAGTCCCTCATTTTACGACGAAGGGCTTTCACTAATATTTGACCATCATATTACTTCTAACTATGATTCAAAATATGCGTACCTGGCTCGGGTCAAATATTGAACCGTTTTAATACCTTGCATTAATAACTTAGCTAATTCATAGCAAAGGCAATTTCCGTAAGCCGTTTTTATCCTGTGAGCATTAGACTTGACAATACTTATTAGTCCTTATTCGTCAAATGGCGCTAAAAATCGCCATTTAACCCGTTTGGTCTAAACAACCATAACATTTTGCATTTGTATTTGAATGGTATACATATATATTTACCATTTTCGTTATTTAACCCATTTCGGCTTACGCCATAGGGTATCTTTTAACTTTAATT
Source organism: Helianthus tuberosus (assembly GCA_030545235.1). NCBI lineage: Eukaryota > Viridiplantae > Streptophyta > Magnoliopsida > Asterales > Asteraceae > Helianthus > Helianthus tuberosus. The sequence goes on along the minus strand of CM060373.1, from coordinate 159,156,106 downwards.
TACGTTTGTTGACACACAACTAATTACCATTATATCCCTATCATTATCATTAGATTACACTATAAGGTAATCTTAATGAAAACTCATAAATTCTTAGTCATTACATGACTAATTTACCGTTTCGCCCTTTTTACCATAAGCCATGGTTTTTATCATTTATGTTTGTTCCGACCCGTATCATTACGCGTCGGAATCCATATTTCGAATAATATCTATATCGTATTCATAACTTGTAGAATGTATAGGTATTCTACCAAAAGAAGCTTAAGATTCACTTACCTTCCATCCATGCCACGCTTTTCTTTCCGTTCTTGCTCCGTTTGACCCGCTTCATCCACAAGCTCCCACCTAGCTTGTCAAGCGTCAAACTATCATCATATTTCGCGAGATGGTTAGTTTAGTCATTGCAGATCGTGACTATTCCATCTTACGTATTTTCTATCAAAATTATCATTCGATTATATTAATGGTCGGTTTGACTTTTAAAAGTTAAACGCCTATTAGTATATAAAATGCACATTCAAGTTTGTCGACTATTTTAGGCATTCCTCAATTATCCGGTAGGCGTTATCTCTTGGCCACCGTTTTAACCAAAGTTCTAACCAAATTGATTATATTTCCAACACTTTAACTAGTTTAAGCGATTATCATGACTAGTTTATTCATTTATTTTTGCAAGAACTAAGGGTTCTCCTTTGTAAGTGAGACCCGTTTCATCATACTATTTAGCATCCATCCGAACTCTTAATAACATCAAGTTCCTCATATGGTCTAGTACATAACCCGATTTCATTCATCTATTTACATGAACAAACTTACTAATTTCATCACAACATTCAAGACCCATTTCAAGTCATATACGAGCATTCACTCAAACTTACAAATTGTTCAAGTATTTTGCTACAACTATCAAATATGATGATTCTATGCACATGCATATCGTCATTTTTACTATTTAGTCAAAAACCCACTTAGCTCATACTTGATTAATTGACTAATCACTAGTTTATGGCACAATCCTACAAGTTTGCATCTAGGGTTTGTTCCTACACCTAGATTCAACCCAATATCACTCATGTATACAACATTCATCACATAATTTTCGATTATGAGTGTTTATCATACATTCAAAACATCACCAAATTACAAAATTCGACATACCTTCGGATTCCCTAACTTAGGTGATCACGAATTTAATCAAAGCCCCAAATTCTTGGCTTGATTGCTCCTTGATTTTGATCAATTTTGTGGATTTAGGGTTCACTTGGTAGAACCCCTTTTTGGCTCCTGGGAAAAGTCGACCAAACACACACTCTTGTGTGTATTTTGGTTTTTAATTTAATTTAATCATAATTATCTTTCATGTCTTCCCCTTTTAGTCCCTCAAGGTTCCAAGTTTTATAAAATGTTTAACTAATTCATGTTTCCTTTATTGTTTTAACCTCACTTGACTAACTAGGTTGATTATTCCTAGTTAACTTAATGGGTTCGGGAAGTTATATCCCGTTATATTTTAAGTCCCGCTAACTCGGGCCTTTTATATGCCCCTTTTTTTAAGGTGTTTATTTTTCTTTTAATTAATATCGAGTTTATTCATTTAAATTCCTAATATATTACCGGTTAATTTTTACCACTAACGGTATTTTACCCGTCATTTCTATTAACATGGTTTGATTACCAAACCCGTTTTTTGGGTGTTACAAGTCTACCCCCTTAAAGAGGTTTCGTCCCCGAAACCTTATTTACGTAGCTATTAATTTTAGATTAAACGAATCTAGTTTCGTTTTCAAGGCATTCATTCACTCTTTTCGATCTAACGTTTTCATTTATGTCGACGCGTACGTCTTTCATGTGTAAGGCCTCGCGGGCCATTACTCTCAGCTTATATCCTTTATCTTTATTGACCGAGTTGTCACTTGACCATTTAGTCCCATTAGTCTGTTAACATATATCCCGCGCTTGTCTTATATTAACAAACGCTTTGTATTTGCCTTGACATTTTCTTGACTTTGAATAATTTTACCGGCTAGACTAATTAGTCGCCGTCACCTCATACCCCGTCTCCCAGGTATACTATTTTGCCATCTCCGGCTTTATGTGTGTTTAAGATTTCCTAAACCTCCTTATGCTACTCATATTTGTTTAAGCATTGCTTTTGACTAAAAACTAAATTTTAGTTTACATTTTCTCTGTCAACTCGTCTCAATTTCTCACATCAGGAAGTTTACGTCCAAGGATTTATCCCCTTCCGTTGCCATTTCGATAATGACTTCGCCCTCTTGTGACGTAGCACAATTTAAATTCTTGTGGATTCTTTTGTCAATTTTGCCCGTTTAACTGTATTAGTGAAATTCTTCACTTTTGTCAATCAGACTTTTCATGATCTTTTAGTTTTACCCATTCGGTTAACTTAGCGAAACTCATCGCTTTTATACAAATTTTATCTTCCGTTATTATTTTACGCGGGGAGTTACAACCAGTTTCCTCGCTGTACATTACTGACCCGTAGGTTCTTTCACTTAGCCTCGCAGGCTTTCTCCTTAGATTTCCACCTTTTTAAGGTGAGACCCCGACGATTCGTTTCTTTCTATTCGTGACCCAAGAGTCTTTTTGGTCCCATAGACCTTAACATTACTTATAATCCCGTAGGTTATGATGATCCCGTAGATCATACTTTATTCGAGTTTTTATTCAAACGTGTATATGTTTATATATGTATATGGCTTCAAAGCACCCCTTTTTATGTTTAGACTCATTTACTTTTGCTTTTTGGATTTCATTTTGACCTTAACCGTAGTCTAAGGCTTCATTTGTTTTCTTTCGAATTATCTTTCCGACTTTATGACTTCTAACGTCATTTACGCGTCGGTTTGTCCTACGCTTACCGTTACCCGGTTCCTACCTATACTTCCTTACGACCCGTTACCCGGGTTCTTTATCTTAGTGTTTTTTTTCTATCTATATTCCTTTACGACCCATCACATAGGTTCATTAATATTTCGCGCTTCCATTATTCGGTTTGCGCTTACTTGCACTACCAAGCTTTGATACTTTACTTATCCCGTTTGACTTGTTCGTGTGAAATTCCATCACTTGTGAACATCAAACTCCATTCTTTATTCGATCCGTTCAACTTTAAAATATTTGACCGTAGTTATCAAAATTTCTGTTTGCAATTTCTCATTGTCTTTTAGTCATGACTCATATTCCGAGTCTTTTGACTTTTCTATTTCGCGTTCCCGTCTCTTGGTTTACGCATTCACCCACAAATCCTACCCATCCATCGGGTATCTTTACCGAAGTCATCATCAAGTAACCATTCTTATATGGTTTTAGACGTCACCTTAATTTATTTGGTCGTCTTAGCGAAATCCATCGCTTTTATTCAGTCAAGTCCTTTATTCTTTTATTCTACCCCTTTGACTTGTCTGTGTGAATTTCATCACTTATGACAGTCAAACTTTATCCCCTATGTCTTAGCATTCACATTAGTTGGTTTATATTTTTCATTTACTTTAATCTTTGTCCCTTCTTCCGGGCTCGTTATTCTAACATAATATGCTCCCGTCATCCGACTTGCGTTTACGTTTACTATCAAACATCTTACTTGTTTGACTCATTTGGGTACCTTTTTAATTTGTCCCATTTACCCCGTCCTTACTACATTGGACATAAATGCGTCCACTACAAGAAGTTCATGGTATCATATGCCACTACTTACTTGGACATAGTAAGCGATTAACACATGACACACATGACCTTTTATAGTTTACACATCACGCCCTATGTAAGTAACGCCTATATTTAGTTTTCTTGGATATAATATCCTGGATAGGTATTCTATTCAAGTTTTCCAAGTTTTTAATTAACATATGCAACAATCATTCTCTACATGTTTGTTGCATATTGCTATTTGTGCGATTAAATTTAAAAGCGTGCCCCTGGTTATGCTTGCCCCGACGGGCGTTCCTTGCCATTATTCTTATTCGCGATTGTTACGCGATTTGGTTCTTGGTGAGCATGCTCCACTTGTCATACTTCGGACCATTCTTCTATCTTATCCGTCACTTGTTACACCCTCGCCATCTTCAGATGCGAGTATCCTTTCATTTAAAACATTTACAAAGATTAGTAATGTCAGCTTCACTAAACGCTCGTATCATAATACAAGGCTTTTCTACTATCCATGTCAACGCACGTAATTTTTGTTAGCCATATTTATCAATTATCGATATGATTGGTGTAACTTGTATTACACAATAACTCTATGTGTTGTTCACACTTAATCACATAGAACCATTACTATACATGTACTTACCTGATTTGCGATCAAGCCTCGAACCGAACACACTTTACTCTTTAACCATGTGCTCAGATTACCAACTTGTAACATCCTCACAATTAAAAAAAGCGTTTTTGTACTAATAGCGACAGTTAAATGTGTTCTTACGAATACACATACATATAAAATACGGGTTTACTAAAACATTTTCGGATATAAATAATACAAAATACATTATATAAGTTCTTCGTTTAAATATAACGACGAAGCAACGTGCAGAAGCTTGTATCTAGATCGTGTTCGGTTCTTCGATGAGCTTGATCATCACCCGGCATCCCAAGATATACCTACGTTTTGAAAACCATCATAAACATTAGTTTTGATAGTTTTATAATGTAATAAACCAAGTTCTTTAGGCCAAAAATTTAACAAACTACAAATCTACAGCATTTATGCCCGTCGCGTGCCGCGTCGGGTTCAACCCTTGTTGACGCGTGCCGCGACGATGGTCGCGTGCCGCGATGGTGAACTTGATTGGTTGTCGCGCGACGCGACGGCCTTATTTCGACAGAATGGTTGTTATCTTTGAGCTGCAGATTCCCAGCTCAATTACTCAACTTATAAATTCACAAAAACGTGCATATCTATCGAACTACATATCCGTTTTACACGATTATTTTTCCTACGCATTTGTAATTTAATCCTCCATCATATGGAGTTACAGTTAACATCCGAATTCATAAAATAATAGGCTTCGAGTCCTTGACTTTAAAATTCATTTTTAAAGACTTTTGACCCGTTCAAGTTTTTAAACCCCAAACTTGTTTCTAATTAACCATTAAGCATACATCAACATGTTTATCTCAAAATCTTTAGTTTGGGTTTGTAACTTTTATGAATTACCCGGCTAGTACTCAATCTTTGCGTATAATTCTTTTGACCCGTTTCGAAGGTTTAAACCTTTTAAGTTTAAATCTTTCCCCTTTGTTATACACAATCCACTTGATATTTACCTATAACTTACATGATCATAAAACACATTCTTAAACGGCTCATAAGGACCGTTTACCCGGTTTAGTGTTCATGGGTATTCTGGTCAATTTCAGTCCCTCATTTTACGACGAAGGGCTTTCACTAATATTTGACCATCATATTACTTCTAGCTATGATTCAAAATATGCGTACCTGTCTCGGGTCAAATATTGACCCGTTTTAAAACCTTGCATTAATAACTTAGCTAATTCATAGCAAATGCAATTTCCGTAAGCCGTTTTTATCCTGTGAGCATTAGACTTGACAAAACTTATTAGTCCTTATTCGTCAAATGGCGATAAAAATCGCCATTTAACCCGTTTGGTCTAAACGACCAAACATTTTGCATTTGTATTTGAATGGTATACATATATATTTACCATTTTCGTTATTTAACCCATTTTAGCTTGCGCCGTAGGGTATCTTTTAACTTTAACTTACGTTTGTCGACACATGACTAATTACCATTATATCCATATCATTATCATTAGATTACACTATAAGGTAATCTTAACGAAAACCTCATAAATTCTTAGTCATTACATGACTAATTTACTGTTTCGCCCTTTTTACCATAAGCCATGGTTTTTATCATTTATGTTTGTTCCGACCCGTATCATTACGCGTCAGAATCAATATTTCGAATAATATCTATATCGTATTCATAACTTGTAGAATGTATAGGTATTCTACCAAAAGAAGCGTAAGATTCACTTACCTTGCATCCATGCCACGCTTTTCTTTCCGTTCTTGCTCCGTTTGACCCGCTTCATCCACAAGCTCCCACCTAGCTTATCAAGCTTCAAACTGTGACAACCCGAGATTTCAAGGTCTTTCCTACACGTATCACTTACGTCGCAATCTTGTTTTTACAATTCGTTTGCGTAGTGTCATGTGTACGGTTTACAGTTTGAGTACAGTATATGATTTATGTGTTATGTGTTAGGTTGATAGTTAATGGGTTAGGAAAGGGGTTTCGTCGATGAAGGGTTTTTCGTCATACCCAACCTCGACGAAGAAGGAACTTTCGTCGAGGAAAGGTTTTTCGTCGGAAGGGGGAGGGGGGCTCGGCCCAATCTACTTGGCGGCCCAAACTGGTTTGTGATTGCATAGCCCTTATAACCGCTAGACATAAACAGAAAACCCTAGCAGTCTTCTATCCTCCTCTCTTGGATCGACGACTACCCTCCCCCATCGGAGCACACCCTCTCTCTCAGATCAGTCTCTCTTGTCTAGCAACGCTCATCTTTCGTTTAGTATGTTTGCACTCGTTTTAATCCTAATTGATTTGTTCACGGCTACGTTCGATTTGTTGCTAGATTGCGTTAATGTTCATGAGTTTTTGTGTGATTTAGGGTTGCTAGAATTATAATTCTTTGTGGTTATGGTAGTATGAATGGTGAATTTTGTCCACTATATGTAATGATGATTTTTAACCAAGATTCCATATAGTGATAATAAACAGACGTTTCCGTATGACTCGATGTGAATGTTTAGATCTTGATTAGTTGATAGTTCCCGATAATGAGAAATCACTTGGTCTATGTAAACTAACAGATACGATGTGATGTGATAAACTAGGGTGATGCAACTTATATGAAAACCTTATAAGGGCCTTGTAACCTGTTGATGATATTGATGAATCGTTGTTGATGAACGTCTGCTATAGCAGAATGTTTATACGTGTAAGTACTGGAACATGTCTTTAATCTGTAACTGATTGCTATAAGGGTAATGGGTAGTCACAGGATGAAATCGTGTGAACTGTTTGTTTAGCAACAGATGCTCCTCGACGAAGAATCCAAGTCGACAAAAGTTGATACTTCGTCGACATGCCCGACGAAAAATGGTGGTATTTCGTCACATATGGTCTCGACGAAGATAGTTCTTCGTCGTTCTGATATTTCGTCGCAAGGAGGTATTTCGCCGAGAAAGAGAATGAGTTGAACAGTAGGTACCTATGTTGATGAGGATCATAGATACTTGTGTGTGTATACGATCCTTGTTGCATGTCAATGAGATTAAGAAACTTGGTTCGATTAGTATGTATAGTAAACTCACCTGTGACGTTATGTGATACCTTGTGACATTCATATGAGATGTGAACTTGTGTTAGAAATGTGTATTTGCTACGTGATATACTGTGATCTCATGATAGATGTAAACTGTGTAAAATTGATAACTTGATTGATTGTGAGACTGATGTTATTGGTAACCACTGTTGGGAACATGAACTTGTGATGCAAACGTGTATGAAAACCAATCATCTGCTAAGTGTTATGTGACAACGGTATTACGTGTGACTTGTCGAATACGTGATTTGGGTATGTATCTATGAAACTAATTTTCTTTGGTAACCACGGTAAGATATGGTTGACCAACTTGGAACGGGTAAAGTAACTTTACAATCCGAGCAGTCTAAGGTGAGTTCATTCCTCTTGAGCATGCGTCCCGGTGGTTGGGATAGTCATTGGGTATCCCTGAGAGGGATAGGTTCTTGGGTAAAGCAAATGGGTATTCCTGAGAGGAATACGCCTTGTGGGTAAAATCTGGAATGTTGGATAATACACTCGTCCTATCACCTTTAATTCCCATCTTGTTTGTTACCTGAGAGGTAACGGAGTATTAGTTGATAGCGCTATCTAGGTGTGGCACCCTCACCCCATACCTGAGAGGACGGGTGTGAACTAATGACTCAGTCATGCCCAATGCTTTGATAGGAGCATTGGGCATCGGGCAAAATAAATCTAGAACCGTGTTGTATCCGACGTATTATCAACATTGTAATCAATGAACGGAATTAAACACTTGGTAACTAACGTTTTCGTAAAACTATGAACTCACCAGCGTTGTCTGATACACTTGTGTGCATGCTCGCAGGTTATAGGTATGTGTGGAAGTGGAACTTGCTGTCTGGGATGCTGGAGTGGTCATGGGTCGAAATACATGGAATCATGACACAAGTCTAATGCTTTTCGTATATATGGATTTTGGAACAGTTAACAAATGATTTATGCTTCCGTTGTACACGATGAATTGCATTTAATGTTTTGTAACACTTTATGTTAATAAATGAAAGCTTTTATTTCAAATCTTGTTATCTGTTCAATGTGATTGGTGGCTGGATCCTGGTACGTCACACGCCTCGCGGGGGTTTCCGCATGTGGTATTTTGGGGGTGTGACAGTTTGGTATCAGAGCCACTGGTTATAGTGAACTTGGTTTTAAAAATGTTTTTTTATAAAACCGGACTATAACCGAACAGTTCTGAATACGTGAACACGACCATGACACTCAGCTCCAGATTGCAAGGTTCGTCTTTCTCACTTGTTGCGTACATTACATGACTAGTACACATTTGTTTATGACGTAACATACAAACACACACTCGTCACTATAGCATGATGGCATGGATTGTTTGCTTACCTTATGATGCATTGATAGTATGCCATAGTCCTTAGATTTTTGTGATCTTATTACTTTGATAACCTCCGTTGATATCTGAGTTTGAAGAGCCATTTGACATGAGTTAGGCAGAACTGAGATGAGCATGCAAATCACAATATTATTGTGGGTGCACACATAATAATAATGTGGGGTGCATGCGAGTCCTAGTGAGGCCTAACAAGTGAAAAAGGGGTTCTGTTCCGTTATTCGAGCAGTGAGAAACGTAACAAATCTATAGGAGTCCTAGCCGTGATTACTTCCTACTTGAACGTGACCCTTTCATTCCTTTCTGAATCCTTACGAATCTCGATGCTATCGAGTATTACCTGAACACCCATCTGAACGCCTAGAAAACTGGGTAGAATGTTAGGTGTTTGTACGAACATCCCTGAGTAGGATGTCGCAGCGCCGAATGATTGGTTTATACCTTTCTCACTTATCTTCGTTTGTTGGAACTCAACGTATTGACGCCTTAGATCCCGAAGTGCGGTCACATCTGCAACACTCTCGCAACATACCGTGTATTACTCAAACAACTTGCAACATCGATGGATAAGAGGATGGGCGTAGTACTTTACCGACCTCAGTCGAATTGACTTCAATCGAATCCTTAACCCTAGTCAGCGACGTATGGGAGTCAACTCTTACGAATCAATCGGGGCATAAGTGAATGACAATTGGTGATAGTATGGAATGTGTAACTACCAGCATAGTGAGTAGCGCCATAGGATGTGACACGAGATGTGAAAAGGAGGACCCGGTTGGCGAAAGATCGTAGAGCTCTGTTTGTAATGGTAGAGGCAACAATCACGACAACATCAAGGTACTTGTAATGGTAGCCAACAGTATGGAAATGAAGGTTCCTACGACATGGAGTGGCCGTTGTTAAATCAAGACGACAACAACCAAGGGAACGGCGGCAGTACTGGAAATTCTCGTAACAGGGACAACAATACGGGAAATGATGTTCATGGAAGGGCATTTAGGATTGGCGTGGGCGACGCCAGGATTATAGCAACATGGTAGCATGTATGTTTTGGGTAACCAATCGTTTCTGGTTAACTCTGATGCTTCTGGAAACCAAACCTGTTGTGGAACCGACTGATGGCAAGTCAATGGGAACCTCCTATGTTCGTTGGGATGCAAACTCGACCTTGTGGGACAAGTGTTTGACATCGATCTTCCTTCTGCTATTCTTGATAGTTTCGATGCGGTGGTTAGTGTGGATTGGTTATCCAGATATCGCGCAGATATACCCTGTGAGAAGAAAATTTTGCTTATCCTTCTCCCTAGTGAAGAATCGTTATCTGTTCTAAAATGTCAGAGTGGTGTAAAGGTTAGCATCATTTCAGCAATGAAGGCCCAGAAGTGTCTACGGAGGGATTACCCCGCTATGTTAGCAACCGTTACTGCTGCTAAGGCTAAGGAAGAGAGGATCGAGGATCTACCGGTTATTCGTGATTCCTCTCGGTGTGCTATTCGAGGAACTTCCAGGTTTACTCCCACAATTGCAGGGAAGAATCTCAGTTTGATCTCGCGCCAGAAGCAACCCTAATTACTCGTACTCCTTACCGCCTTGCACCAGGAGGGTTGCAAGAACTGTCTAATCAACAACAGGAACCGTTGGACAGGAGTTTTGTTGGACCTAGTTTTTCGCTTTGGGGAGCCCCAATTATATTCAGGAAGATAAGCCTTTTCGTAAGTGTACTGACTATTGAGAACTCAGCAAGGTGACAGTCAAGAACTGTTCGCCCCGACCATGTATTGACAACCTGTTGACCAGTTGCGAGGGTCAAGCTCCCATTCGAGGATTGACTATCGAGCGAGCTATCATTAGATGGAAGTCCAAGGGGAGAATGTTCTTAAAACGGCATATCAAACGCAATGCGGCCATTGTGACTTTGTATTCCATGACCTTTGGGTTAATCAATACACCAGCAGCTTTATGGACCACATGAGTCGACTGTGTTTATTGATGATGTTTTGAATCATTTCCAGGAGAAAGGAACACCATGGGCGGCATTTTTATCTTATTTAGAGCTCCTGAGGGATGAGCCACTACGCGCGAAGTTATGTCAAATGTAGCATTGGATTCGAGAGGTACATTTTTGATCATATAATCAACGAAGTGGGAATACACATGGATCTTGCTAAGATCCATTTATATAGAAACTGATCGACACCAAAGATTCCTTTGGGGATACAGCAATTCCTTGGTTTCGCTAGATACTATCACAGATTCATCGCGGGTTTTACGAAGATTTCACAGCTTTAACCTCTTTAGCACAGCGGGGTGCTGTGTATTCATGGGAGACAAAACAGGAGAACGTCTTTTCAGCTTTTGAAATCCAACTCTACAATGCACTGAGTATCGTTTTTTACTCGAGGGTATACCATGATGATTCGAATCAGAGTCCCATTTACACGCCGACGCAACACGAGAAAATGATGACGAATGTGGTGGATTTACGAAGGGGGATTGCATGAGTCACAATATGCGGTGGAAGCCATGGTCTGTGGATTTAAGTTGGAGGCATTACTTGGACGGTACCAAATGCACTACTTAGACCGATCACAAGGACCTCCCGTGTACCCTTGTTTCGAAGGAGCTAAACATGTGATGACATCGCTGGATGGAACTTTTAAATGATTGCGACTGTGAAACCTGAGTGTGCACGAGCTTTGCAGCTCACTATCGACTCTAACCTACCTAATCAGACTCGCTCTGTTTAGACTGAAGAACTGAAGGAAGAGAATTTTAAAGATTGAACCCATGCGGGGCATGAAGGAGCAACTTTTGGCAAGATTGGACGATGTTCGTTACTTCATGGAACGAATATGGATTCCACTACACGGCAATTGGAGGAAACTTGTGTTGTGCAAAGTGCACCGGCCTCGATGTTCTAGTAGTCTTGGTTTGATAGGAGATATTAGGATTATAAGCCTTGTGTTGATGACCGGGCAGGAAGTCCCACATAGCACTTTATGTGAACGATGTTTGACTTGAGTGAAAGTCAAGGTGGAATACCAGAAACCTACTGGTTTGTGTCAGCAACCAGAAACACCCATATGGAAATGAGGCAGACTACCGTGGATTTGTCACTGGTTTACTTAAAACTCAGAACGGAACCGATATCACCTGGGTGATCGTTGATTGTCTCACGTAACCAGCACACTTTCTTGAAATCAAGGAAACTGACGAGTCTTCACAGCTTGTGAATATTCCTCTGAGAGAGGCGATTTTTAGGCACGAGGTACCAACTCCTGATACCTCTGATTTTGATCTATACCTGATTTATGTCAGGCAATACACAACACCCTTGGCTCACGTCTAGACATGAGCATTACTTATCACTGTAGGATAACCAGACAAAGTAACGAAACATCCTGGCACACGAAGACATGCTGCGAGCATGTGCGTGATTGATTTTAGTAAACATTTGGAAGGACACTTATCTTTGGGTGAGTTCTACTGCAACAGTTACCGTTTTAGTATGCATACAGCTCTGCTTGAGGCATTGCATGGACGATAATGCCAACCTCCTTGCTGGACTGAGGTGGATGACAACCTAATCACAGGTCTTGGACTTGCACTCGAAACTCTTGGGAAGATTATTTAGATTGGAAATCGTGTGGCAATAATGCGTGATTGCCAGGAAACCCGATAACTCAGGAAACACTGGGAGTTCGCTGCAGGCGAACGTGTCATATTGGAAGTCTCACCCTGGGAGGGTGCGGTACACTTTGGGAAGCGTGGCAAGCTTAACCCGCGCTATGTTGGGCCATTCAAAGTCTTGGAACGGATTGGTAGAGTAGCGTACAAGCTCGAGTTACCTGCTGTGTTGGGTAACGTTCATGATGTTTTCCATGTTTCGCAGTTGAAGAAGTGTTTGTCCGATAAAACACTTGTAGTACCGTTTCAAGAACTAAAGATCGATGACAAATTGCAGTTCATTGAGGAACCAATAGAAATTATTGATCGGGAAGTCAAGGTTCGTAAGCACTGTCGAATTCCAATTGTGAGAGTTCGTTGGAACTCAAGACGTGGACCGGAGTTCACGTGGGAGCGCGAGGATCAGATGAAGCTCAAGTACCCTCATTTATTCCCAACTAACAGATCTAAATCTGAAGTAACTGGTGAATTTCGGGACGAAATTCCCTTTCAAGTTGGGGATGATGTGGTACCTGCGGAAAATCCACAGTCATCCTGATTTAACATCTGGCCGTTTTGGGAGAACTTGTCAAATTTCGGGACGAAATTTCTTTCAAGTTGGGGATGACGTGACAACCCGAGATTTCAAGGTCTTTCCTACACGTATCACTTACGTCGCAATCTTGTTTTTACAATTCATTTGCGTAGTGTCATGTGTAGGGTTAACAGTTTGAGTAAAGCATATGATTTATGTGTTATGTTAATAGTTAATGTGTTAGATTTATGTGTAAGGTGTTAGGTTGATAGTTAATGGGTTAGGAAAGGGGTTTCGTCGATGAAGGGTTTTTCGTCATACCCAACCTCGACGAAGAAGGAACTTTCGTCGAGGAAAGGTTTTTCGTCAGAAAGGGGGGGGGGGGCTTGGCCCAATCTACTTGGCGGCCCAAACTGGTTTATGATTGCACAGCCCTTATAACCGCTAGACATAAACAGAAAACCCTAGCAGTCTTCTCTCCTCCTCTCTTGGATCGACGACTACCCTCCCCCATTGGAGCACACCCTCTCTCTCAGACCAGTCTCTCTTGTCTAGCAACGCTCATCTTTCGTTTAGTATGTTTGCACTCGTTTTAATCCTTATTGATTTGTTCACGGCTACGTTCGATTTGTTGCTAGATTGCGTTAATGTTCATGAGTTTTTGTGTGATTTAGGGTTGCTAGAATTATTATTCTTTGTGGTTATGGTAGTACGAATGGTGAATTCTGTCCACTCTATGTAATGATGATTTTTAACCAAGATTCCATATAGTGATAATAAACAGACGTTTCCGTATGACTCGATGTGAATGTTTAGATCTTGATTAGTTGATAGTTCCCGATAATGAGAAATCACTTGGTCTATGTAAACTAACAGATACGATGTGATGTGATAAAAATGTGTATTTGCTACCTGATATACAGTGATCTCGTGATAGATGTAAACTGTGTAAAATTGATAACTTGATTGATTGTGAAACTGATGTTATTGGTAACCACTATTGGGAACATGAACTTGTGATGCAAACGTGTATGAAAACCAATCATCTGCTATGTGTTTTGTGACAATGGTATTACGTGTGACTTGTCGAATACGTGATTTGGGTATGTATCTATGAAACTGATTTTCTTTGGTAACCACGGTGTGGTATGGTTGACCAACTTGGAATGGGTAAAGTAACTTAACAATCCGGGCAGTCTAAGGTGAGTTCAATCCTCTTGAGCATGCGTCCCGGTGGTTGGGACAGTCATTGGGTTTCCCTGAGAGGGATAGGTTCTTGGGTAAATCAAATGGGTATTCCTGAGAGGAATACGCCTTGTGGGTAAAATCTGGAATGTTGGATAATACACTCGTCCTATCACCTTTAAGTCCCATCTTGTTTGTTACCTGAGAGGTAACGCAGTATTAGTTGGTAGCGCTATCTAGGTTTGGCACCCTCACCCAGTACCTGAGAGGACGGGTGTGAACTAATGACTCAGTCATGGCCAATGCTTTGATAGGAGCATTGGGGAACGGGAAAAATAAATCTGGAGCCGTCTTGTATCAGAGGTATTATCAACATTGTAATCAATGAACGGAATTAAACACTTGGTAACTAACGTTTTCGTAAAACTATGAACTCACCAGCGTTGTCTGATACACTTGTGTGCATGCTCGCAGGTTATAGGTATGTGTGGAAGTGGAACTTGCTGCCTGGGATGCTGGAGTGGTCATGGGTCGAGATACATGGAATCACGAGACAATCTAATGGTTTTCGTATATATGGATTTTGGAACACTTAACAAATGATTTATGCTTCCGCTGTACACGATGAATTGCATTTAATGTTTTGTAACACTTTATGTTAATAAATGAAAGCTTTTATTTCAAATCTTGTTATCAGTTCAATGTGATTGGTGGCTGGATCCTGGTACGTCACACGACTCGCGGGGGTTTCCGCATGTGGTATTTTCGGGGTGTGACATAAACTATCTTCATATTTCGCGAGATGGTTAGTTTAGTCCTTGCAGATCATGACTATTCCATCTTACGTATTTTCTATCAAAATTATCATTCGATTATATTAATGGTCGGTTTGACTTTTAGAAGTCAAACGCCTATTAGTATATAAAATGCACATTCAAGTTTGTCGACTATTTTAGGCATTCCTCAATTAACCGGTAGGCGTTATCTCTTGGCCACCGTTTTAACCAAAGTTCTAACCAATTTGATTATATTTCCAACACTTTAACTAGTTTAAGCGATTATCATGACTAGTTTATTCATTTATTTTTGCAAGAACTAAGGGTTCTCCTTTGTAAGTGAGACCCGTTTCATCATACTATTTAGCATCCATCCGAACTCTTAATAACATCAAGTTCCTCATATGGTCTAGTACATAACCCGATTTCATTCATCTATTTACATGAACAAACTTACTAATTTCATCACAACATTCAAGACCCATTTCAAGTCATATACGAGCATTCACTCAAACTTACAAATTGTTCAAGTATTTTGCTACAACTATCAAATATGATGATTCTAAGCACATACATATCGTCATTTTTACTATTTAGTCAAAAACCCGCTTAGCTCATACTTGATTAATTGACTAATCACTAGTTTATGGCACAATCCTACAAGTTTGCATCTAGGGTTTGTTCCTAGACCTAGATTCAACCCAATATCACTCATGTATACAACATTCATCACATAATTTTCTATTATGAGTGTTTATCATACATTCAAAACATCACCAAATTACAAAATTCGACATACCTTCGGATTCCCTAACTTAGGTGATCACGAATTTAATCAAAGCCCCAAATTCTTGGCTTGATTTCTCCTTGATTTTGATCAATTTTGTGAATTTAGGGTTCACTTGGTAGAACCACTTTTTGGCTCCTAGGAAAAGTCGACCAAACACACACTCTTGTGTGTGTTTTGGTTTTTAGTTTAATTTAATCATAATTATCTTTCATTTCTTCCCCTTTTAGTCCCTCAAGGTTTCAAGTTTTATAAAAATGTTTAACTAGTTCAGGTTTCCTTTATTGTTTTAACCTCACTTGACTAACTAGGTTGATTATTCCTAGTTAACTTAATGTGTTCGGGAAGTTATATCCCGTTATATTTTAAGTCCCGCTAACTCGGGCCTTTTATATGCCCCCTTTTTTAAGGTGTTTATCCTTCTTTTAATTAATATCGAGTTTATTCATTTAAATTCCTAATATATTACCAGGTTAATTTTTACCGCTAACGGTATTTTACCCGTCATTTCTATTAACGTGGTTTGATTACCAAACCCGTTTTTGGGGTGTTACAAATGAGGTGGTACTAGGAGGTGAAAATTAAGAGAGAAAAAAGTTTGTGTTTAACTTTTTTTAGGGATATGTTTATAGAAAATTTCTGTGCGGCCTGCGTTAGTTTGCGACAATATTAAGAAGCTATCAAGTTCGAATGTGGTGAGTATCATTGATCGGTTCCATAAGGAGGAAATCAAACAGATGGTTTTTTTTATTGTGGCGATGACAAGGCTCCTGGCCCTAATGGCTTTAATATTAAATTTACTAAACATTTTTGGCAATTCTTTGAAGAGGATTTTACTAATATAATGAATGTTTTCTATGACACAAGGAATATAAACCGTGGATGTGCTGCTTCGTTTATTGCTCTGATCCCGAAGATAAAAGATCCAGTGGGTTTGAATGATTACCGCCCTATAAGCCTAGTTGGGGTCACTAACAAGGTAATCTCAAAGGTCCTTGCTAATTGCCTAAAAAAGGTTCTGGACATGGTAATTTCAGAGTCCCAATCCTCGTTTCTCAAAGGCAAATACATTCTGGATGGGCTATTAATTGTGAACGATGTGTGCTCATGGATTAAGAAGAACAAGAAAAATGCGTTTATTCTCAAGATTGACTTTGAAAAATCTCACGACAATGTGAACTGGAACTTTGTGATTTCGGTTTTATCGCAAATGGGATTTCCTGAGCGTTATTGTAGGTAGATTTTAGGGATATTGTCATCGGCTAGGTCTTCAGTTTCAGTTAATGGCGCTACGACGTTTGATTTCCAATTGTCATAGTTAAGGGTAAAAAATGTAAAATTGGTATCTAGAATTGTTGGTCCGATTTTATGTATTGGTCCGAATTTAAGAGTTAGACCGAGTTTATTGTTTATTTTAGTTAAGTTCGGATTAGGGTTGTATATCCTAGTCCAAGTTTATGTTGTATCACGGAAGAATTTAGTGGGCTTCCAAGTTTATGATAGTTTTAGGCTTTAGCCTTTTTGTCTATAATGTAATCCGAAACTCGTGTGTTCCGGATGTGTCTTGTATTTATACTTTAGTGGAATGAATGACAAGATAGCGATTCTTTTGTGGAAATTTTCTTACAAGCAAACCCTAATCTTTGTGTGGCGGCTGCTACTGTGTGTGTAACGTCATATCTGAGAATACTCTGTGTATTCTCAGGATCTTCTTCTTCTACACTTTCTTGTCCAAATCCCAACGGTTGTTGTGGCAGGGTGGATTCCGCACACCACGTGTCCATGTTTGAGCGAGATCCATGATCGAGAGAGGTTTAAGTGACCTTATATTTACGCTTCTTAGTGTTGTATCATGTGCATCCATTGTGTTTTATCCATTGGTTGGTTGTACTGGGTTTAAATACCTAACCCCACCCATTTTCGTTCTCTCTCTAGAAATCTCGTCTCTCTAACCTCTTATTTTCTCTACCACCGTCATCCTCAATGTTGGTTGCCTTGGCCGAGAAATGTTGAACCAGCTGTAAGACCCTTTAGTCCATTTATACGATTTTCATATAAATTTCTACTATAATAGTGTATTTACGGTTAAACACACACTTAATAATACAAGTTTGTTAAAAACATTTTAAGAAATAACACATTTCAACATTTTATAAATAAATTCGCCGTTTAAAACATGTCGACGAAACATTTAGCGGAAGCTTGAATTCTTGATCGTGTTCGGTTCTTTATCGAGCTTGATCGTCCACCGGCACCGCATATTAAACCTACATTTCATAAAAACATGAAATGTTTTAGTCATATAACGTTTAAAACGAGTTTAAATGAGTTCGTAATGCAAGACTGTTCAATAGCAACAATTTGCAGGGATTTAAGGCTGTCGCGTGCCGCGACACCATTTACCAAAACCTGTCGCGTGTCGCGACCATGAATAGCCACCTCCGTCACGGGACGCGAGGCCTTAGTTTCGACAGACTGTTTGTTAACAGCTGCTGCATATTTCCAGCCAAACCAAGTTTACGAAAACGGATATAACTCCTCCGTTATTGATCCGATTTGCGATCCGTTTCTTCCTACGTGATCGTAATTTGATTTTCCATCATATGAAGTTAAAATCCGACATTCGGATTAACAAAATTTGAGACTTTTAAGCCTTCGGCTTAGTATATATTTACTAAGTTTTGACCCGTTCATGTAATTATCAAACAAACATGTTTGTTTTATCCCAATTTCTCATGAACCTTATAGTTTCAATGTTGTCTATCATACCAGGTTCAAATCACGGGTTTATATACATTCTTAAACCCGTTTTTACTTAGATGCTTATTTTGACCCGTTAAGGGTATTTAAGCACTTTTCCGCATAATTCACGCTCATTTATTTCTAGCATCTTATTTCCACATTATTTATCAAATGATCTTCCACCACAACTATATTTGTGGTGGATTTAATGTGGTGATCTATATATTCCGAGTTTTTACCCCTCGGATTATCATTTTACGGCAAAGACTCATATAGAGTCATTTAACCCAATGATTCACATCTTTCGCTTTTTATACTTATTCTAAGTATTTATTGGATCATAAAACTCGTTTACAAACAACCTTTAAGGGTCGTTTGCTCAATTTAGCTTACAAGGGCGTTTTGGTCAATTTTAGTCCTTCTTTTACGACGAAGGACTTTTAAATACTTGTTTGACCCAAAATCCGACCTTTTAACTATAATCTTGTTTAGAAACCATTATGTTTCTAAAACACCATGATTATAACTTAAATTATTCGGTTTACCTAAAAGATAACCGAATATCCATTTTTGACCTTGTCTAACTCTTATAGAACCTCAAGTTCTAAATGATGAGTTGAACCATTATAGATACCTGACTCGGATCAATATATTGACCCTTTTTAAATACCTTGCTTTAATAATCGCCACTTAATAGCTATGCAATTATCCTTCCTCTATTCACTCTTGTGAATATAAGACTCGACAATATTCATTAGTCGATATTTTCAAATGGTGATGTTTCCACCATTTGACCCGTTTGGTCTAAGTGACCGTTTATTTTTGCGAGATGAGATTTATTATCATCTCGTCTACATAACTCGCTCCGGTTTACACCGTACGGTTATTGTACTTATAAACTATTTCTTAATACTTTTGACCCATTATGGCTTACGCCATAAAGTGTCTTTCAAAACTAACGCTTATTGTCAACGTGTGACCAATTTACCGTTTTGCCCCTTTTTATTTATATTGGTTTACCCTATAAGGTAACCATTCAAAACTCATTAGCTATTAGTCATTTCATGACTAAATAATTGTAATAGTCCTTTTTAACCATTAAACATGGTTTATTAGCATTATTTTTGTTCCGAACTGCACATGTCGTGTCGGAAAATCATAATTCAAACATGACTTTTTATTATTCATAACCTATAAAACCAATAGGTATTAAATAAAAGGTGTAAGCTTTACTTACCTAGCATCCAGATTACGCTTTTCCTTCATTCTTGATTCGTTTGACCCGCTTCCTTCCCAAGCTTTCACTTAGCTTGTCAAGCGTCAAACTATCATTGTAATTTGTAAGATGGTTAGATTAGTTATAATCATTTACGACTATTCCATCCTACGATTCTTATGTCGAATTTATCATTCGATCATATCATTGGTCAGTTTGACTTTTTAAAGTCAACTGCCTATTAACATAAATAATTACACGAAGTAGCTCAACTATTCGTTTAATTACTTGGTCAGTTATCCAGTATGCATCATTCTTATGCTACCGTCTTTAACCATGTTATTTACCAAGTTCATGTAATCGAATTTCATCAATTTCACACAACTTTGATCACTTTTAACACGTAACAATATCCTACATCATTCAATATGAATATATCACCGATTCTTTCATCTTATCATACTAAACTCATTACTTAGCAAGTATGATTTATATACTTAAACACCTAAAGTATTCAAGTATCATCTTATTAATATCAGATATGATGTTCCTAATCAAAATTATATCGTCAACTTCATCACATGATTAAAACCCACTTATCCTAGTGTGGTAAATCATATAATCATTCAATTTGGTAAATCATATAATCATTCAATTCATAACATCATATGTATAATTTTCACTTAGGGTTTGGTTCCTAAGCAAGTATACATCACTAATTCAATCATAGCTTCAATAATTCATCCATAATTCACGATTATGATGATTATTCAAATTTCACAACTTCATAAATCATCAAAATTTGGCATACCTTATGATCCCCTAGCTTGGTTGATCGTTAATTCACGTTCAATTGTGAATTTGAAAGTCATTTGGCCCTTCAATTTGATGATTATGTTGAAACTAAGGTTTAAGCTCCTGAGGAGCTTCTAGGTTCGAACAGAACACCCTCAAAACACACTAAGTGTGTGTTTTGATTAAACTTTTGTTTTTATAACCTAACTTTCCATTTATCCGAATTTGGCCCCTCTTGTTTGGTTAGTTATTAAGTAGGCTACAACCTAATTATTTCTAACAATATTACCACTTATTAACTAGGTTAAACATTCCTAGTTAAATTAGTGGGTTCGGGGAATTTACGACTCAGTTTATTTTAAGTCCCGTTAACTCGGGCCTTTTTATAATCTTTATTTCTTCAAAAGCTTTCATTTAACTTTTATTCAATATTAGGTTTATTTATTTAAAATCCTAATATTCACTGGGTTAGTTTTACCACTAACGGTAATTTACCCGTCTTTTAGTATTAACGTGGTTTGATTACCAAACCCGTTTTCGGGGTGTTACACTAGCAACCAAATCGTTGAGTTGTGACGGCTTTAGGTTTTCTGTCGGCTTCGTTTTAGCCGGGTTGCACTCTTCGGTTTAGTGGGTTGTATCCACTTTTGTGTTTAAATCGCTAGAAAACACCACTAATACCGTCTATCTCCGCTGCCTAGGTTTTTCCTGAGAATGGGTGGATTTGTGGTTGCATGTGATTTTTTTGGTTTTGACTCCTTTTTGGCTTATTGGCTGCCGGTATGTTGTCAGGCCCCGATGATGTTCGTTATATACTTTTTTGCCGTTGTTCGGCGATGTGGTTATTGGCTGTGGTTTTGATGGACATGTATGTGGTTCCTACTTTGTTGAGGGTTTTAATTGCCGATTATGGTGCTTTGCTACCTGGTGTGGCAACTCCGGTTGTAGCCATGGTGATACTGACCCGTGCTTTGTTGGCGATGATGATGATGACACGAGATGTACAAATGGGTCTAATTTGTAACATGTTTAGGCTTCTTGGTGTTGTACAATGTGCATCCATTGTGTTTTGTGCATTGGTTGGTTGTATTCTTTGGTAAGTGAGTTGTACCTCTCTTGGGTTTAAATACCCAGTCCCACCCACTCTCTTTGAAAATCTCTTTATAATGGGTGGATTTGTGGTTGGATGTGTTTTTTTTTTTTTTTTTTTTTTTTTTGTGGTTTTAGCTCTTTTATTTGGCTAGTGTAACAGTCTGGCGCCAATGATGCTGCTTGTATACTTTTTCGATGTTGTCCAGCGATGCGGTTGTTGGCTATGGTTTTGATGAACATATATGTTGTTCCTGCTTGAGTGTTTTAATTGGCGTTTATGGTGGCTTGCTACCGGGCGTGGCAACTCCGGCTGCAGCCACGGTGACACTGAGCCGTGCTTTGTTAGCGATGATGATGACACGAGATGTACATCTGAGCCTCTTTATGTTGCAACGACTGTGATGATCTGTAGATCCGAGTCGCTAGATTTTAGACGTTTTTTTATTTCTTTTGTTTGTGTCATGACTTTAATGAATTTGCTTGGGAGGTTGGAAAATTGTAATTGGATATCTTGGTGTTTGGTTGAGATCCTGATGAAATGGTGATAAATAGTGTTGGTTTAATGGTAAAAAAACTCATAGCTTTGTCATTAATTGAGTAATTGGCACATTATCATACTTATCAAAAACTTTGTTGTAATATTAGCAAAACAAATTGCTATTTTTATTTTTTTAAACAAAACACAAATTGCCTTTTTTTTCAATAACTATGTTTGATGGTGAAGCCTAGACGAAATAAAGGGTGATTACTGATTAAATTGGTAGGTGGTGCAGGATACGGTTGTACACTGACCACGATCTCCACTTGCATAGTGTTTGACTTCATTATTGATCCAACTCAAATCTTCTTCCATCACATCTAAAAATTAAACAATTTTAAATTACTTATTCTTATTCTTTTATAACCTACAAATCTAAAGGACTTGTACAGTAAATGGTCCAACTAAATGGTCCGCTTAGACCAAAATTTATCTTTTTCTTTAACTACTTTCTTATAACCTACAAATCTAAAGGACTTGTACAGTAAATGGTCCAACTAATACCATAAGGTATGGTGAGGATAGTCGCTAAAGGGACCATCCGCCACATAGGCGCCAACTAAGCATAGGTGGAGGACCATCCCCTTGAGGACTACCCAAGGGTGTGGTGGATGGTCCTCCCCTCTTTTTTATTATTATTTTTTGTCATATTAATTAAAACAAAGTAAATAAAAATAAAAATAAAGTTGCATTTAAATAAAAACCTAAAGTTACATTAAAAAAATCCTAAAGCTATATTAAAAAAAAAAACCTAAAGTTACATTAAAAAAAACCTAAAGTTACAAATAAATAAAAAAACTACTCGTTGTTTTGTCCGAGATTCCAAATGTGATCGATCAAGTCCGATTGAAGATTGGCATGTGTGAAATCGTTATGTAACGAGAACCTGTTTAAATCTTGTTGTTCTCCGATAACCGGAACATTATTCTGCTTCACCGCATTCTCGTCATACTCACAAATTGCATGTCCTTCGTCTTCGAGGATCATGTTATGCAGCAGAATACAAGCATACATACAGTATCGCAATGTTTTGGGTCTAAAAGCGCGTGCTGGGTTTTCAATAATATGTCATCTTTGTTGGAGAACCCCAAAACACCGTTCAATATCTTTTCTAGCCGCTTCTTAAAACTTGGCAAATTTCTTTCTTTTTTCATCTGGAGGATGCCTAACCGTTTTAACAATTGTAGAGTATTGTGGGTATATTCCATCGGCAAGATAATACCCGTGTCTGTACTCCACTCCCGAAACCGTAAACCTCGTATCAGGACCGATCCCTTTTATAACATCGTCAAAAACCTCAGAATTTTGTAGAACGTTGATGTCGTTATTCGATCCAGGAATCCCAAAGAAAGCATGCCAAATCCATAGGTCTTGAGACGCAACAGCTTCTAGAATTATTGTTGGATGTCCCTGATCGCCTCGCGTATACATTACTCGCCAAGCGGTAGGACAATTCCGCCATGGCCAATGCATGCAATCAATGCTCCCGAGCATGCCTGGAAAACCGTGCCTTACTTGGTGGTGTTGATACAAATTTTGGACGTCATTGTAATTCGGTTTTCGCAAATATTTTCGGCTGTAGAGCCTCACCACAAATTTGCAAAACTTGTATAAACATTCTCTAGCAGTTCTTTCGGACATCTTTAAGTATTCGTCCCAAGCATCGGCTGTCGTCCCATAAGCTAGTTGACGAATCGCCGCAGTGCATTTCTGTAAGGTGGTGAAGCCCATTTTGCCTCTAGCATCGGGTCGCAAGGTAAAAAACGGGTCATAAGCAGCTAAATCGTCGGCTATACGTAAGAAAAGTCGATGACTCATTCTGAAACGGCGTCTAAAAATAGCCTCCGAGTACAATGGCTCGTCGGCAAAGTAATCGGCGAATAATGTTTGGTGAGCACCTACAAGATAAAAAAATATATACAACTTATAAATAAAAATATAATGCAACGCTATAAAAATATAAGACTAAAAACATAAAAATAAAAATATAAGACTAAAAACATAATAATAAAAATATAAGAATAAAAATATAACTATCTTTCTCGGTCTCGCTCGATGTGTGGGTTCCTGTTTCGTGGTTGTGACGAAACCTCCTCCTCCTCTTCTTCTTCCAAAATTAGTTGTGTCGCCTCTACCACCTTGTTTATAAAATATTTTACGGCTTCCATGGTGTACGTCGAACCCGATGAAGAGGAAGATGACATGGTGTATTTTGTAGAGAAGATTATGTGAGAATATGGGTGAATTTTTGTATAAAAATGGTGTGTAAAGGGAGTTGTTTGGAGAAAGTGGGTGAATTTTTGTATAAAAATGGTTAAATGTGTGGGTATTTATATAGGTTTTAAATTAAATGAATTTGTTTTTTTTAAACTAGCCGTTGTTAAACGGCATGATTGAAGGGGCCCACCACATTTGGCTCGTCTCCAACATCGTGGAGGAGCCGCTTGAGACGCGACGGAGCATCTGGGGCCGGTGTGGGACGACCCGGGACGTGGGCGACGGATCGGGGACGTACCCCATACCCTTTGGTCTAAATGGTCCGCTAAGACCAATCATATATTTTAGTTATCTTTTTCTTTAACTACTTTTTATAATGAATTATTATAATAGAGTTTATTTTTTGGTTTTTCTATTTTTATAATTATTGTTTAATATTTTATTGTTATAATAATTCATTCTGAGTAGATTACGTTTTTCGCTTGTAACTAAAAATACGATATTAAATAAAAAATTTTGAGTATGCTATACGATGTGTTTATTTATATATACGTTTAGAAATAATTTTTATTTAAAACCGAGTTGTACACATTAATGTAAAGTTATGCTTTTTACCATTTTCGTTATTTTAGCAAGATGATATGTTTTATAAGTTGTTTACCCTATTCATTATTTGAGTAATATAATATGACGTTTAATAAAATCTTGAATATACCATTGCGACGTGTTAAATATTATCTATAATTTAATCAAGTTTTTATTCGAACAAACGTCGATACTGGTGTTGTGTTCAGTTTTATGGTTTTCTTGATTCTGTGATATAAAATTCGTTGAGTTTTTTATACAGTTACATTGTTTACCTTTTTTATATTTGAGTAACATAATATAAATTTTTGAATACATCGTTGCGACACGCTTATTTTTATCTACGTTTTTAATCCAACAGATAAATATAATTGATTTTTTTTTGTTCTTTACTGTGAAGAATCTAACCAATATTTTTCGTACTATATCGATATGAGTACCTTATTCGTTTTGTATGGTTTTCTTGATGATGTGACCATATAATAGTGATTGAAAATAAAGTTGCATTGGCAATAAAGTATTTTTAGAACCGTGTCAATGCCCCGCATGAACAACATCAGTACCCGTATTTGTTTTTAGGGTGTACCTATTGACACACCCAAATGCCTATATGCACACCAAAAAGGGTTTTTTTGTCAGTGTCGAGCTGTGGCCAAAGCGCGGCGTTTTGGTCCGGTCAACCAGACAAAAGACTGACGGGTGTCTGACGGGTCTATTGACCGGATCAAAACGCCGAGCTTTGGTCGCGTTTTGGTCCTGTCAACCAGACAAAAGACTGACCGGGTGTCTGGTTGACAGGACCAAAACGCGGCCAAAGCTCGACGTTTTGGTCCGGTCAACAGACCCATCAGACACCCGTCAGTCTTTGTCTGGTTGACCGTACCAAAACGCCGCGCTTTGACGACAGCTCGACACTGCAGGGTGTGCATATAGACAAAAAAAACCCTTTTTGGGCTGACTATCTACACACCAAGTGTGCAAATAGTATCCCCCTTGTTTTTATAGCTTTCGATCATTGTGAAACACGTGTTGATATCCTTTTGGAGGTATATCTTTTGGTTGCTGTATCGAGTACAAATATCATACGGATACTTTAATGAACTGATCCAATATCGACCGAAATCCCGCTACGAAGTACAGGGAATACCACTAGTTATGTTACATAATATATGATGATATGAAATACATGTATTAAAACTTTTTATTAGTAATTAAACATTTCAAGTTTTATTTCTAATTTACTATAACATATAACATGAATAGAAAAAAAATCAAAATAACTAAGGAAATCTCTATGATTGATCTAAATAGTTAAAACATTTATAAAAAAAGAGGGGCATATGAATTGAGCTAATTTATGTGTTTTAATAAACCGTTGAAACCAATTAAAATGCATATGTTATAATTTATGTTTGTTCCTTTAAGATGTGCATACGTGGTTAAGCATTTTTACGTCTTACACCAATACAATACACTGAATATGTGTTCCGCATTGGCGGCATGAAAGAATTCTAAGGGTGTGCTCCTCTATAGGACAAATTAAAGCCACCATCCTAATGTGCACACACCTACCCATATGAAGCAAATGGTTTTAACCGGTCTGACGGTTGAAATAGGTTTTCAGCGGAACACAACGGTTTGTTCTATCAAAAACGGACCGATGACCTTGGGGTCCGGTCGAATTGGCCGGTCCGATCCGTTTTCAAAAACATTGTTGTTGGTTAATGCTATTTGCTACGCTTTTGCCCCCGTCGCAACGCTGGGGGGGGGGGGGGGGGGGGGTTCCTCTAGTTCTCTTTATATTAATAGTAGATTAGCTTAGATCAAATTAGATTATCTTTAAATTTTATGATGATAGAGGGCATACAAAAATTAAAGCTCTAAATATTTTTAAACAATATATTTTTTCCTATATGTTCTAAATATAGAATAGTTAATTAGAAATATCAACAGGACGTTAAAGTTTGGTATTAACCATTAATCTTTAGTGATTATCTCAAAGTTAATCCTCACATTCCCAAACACTATTACGTTTATTTGACACGAGCCTACATTCCACCCAAACCATGCAACTAGGGGTGTAAACGAGCCGGGCCGAGCCCGAGCTCGACCAGGCTCGAGCTCGGCTCGTTAGGTTTTTATGAAGCTCGAGCTCGAGCTCGGCTCGGTTCGAGCCTACTACTTTGAGCTCGAGCTCGGCTCGCGAGTAAAATCCAAAGCTCGAGTTCGGCTCGACTCGGCTCGAACTATTTGGAGAACAACCTTAAACGAGCTAAAAGCTTGGCTCAAGCTCACTTCAACATCGCTTAAACGAGCTAAAGATCGGCTCGAGCTCGGCTCATCAATGTTATCATCATTATTAATATATTATAATATATATATAAAAAAAATTTGTATGGGCTCGTTTAGGCTCGCGAGCCTAAACAAGCTTTGTATTTCAGGCTCGAGCTCGGGCTCGATAACAAAACGAGCTCTATTTCAGGCTCGAGCTCTGGCTCGGGCTCGTTAAGGCTCGGCTCGTTCGAGCTTTTAACCGAGCCGATCACGAGTAGCTCTCGAGCCTCTGGGCTTGTTTACACCCCTATATGCAACATCTTTAATTGAATGTCATAACATCACCTATATTAATATTCTACATTTCGTCTTGCATGCTAAAGCTTGAAGAACAAATCGTCCGGACACCATACCCCTTTGAGCTTTGTAGTAAATGAAGCCTTTACCGCCCTCACCTACTCAGTAAACAGTTCATTAAGACGGATCACACTTTAAATACAACAAGAGATATTCTTTAAAAGAGTTATATAAGTGCAAATATAAATGAAATCTACACTTTCTCACCTTATCACCTACCTAGCTAACTCATTTAAATCATAACAATATAAACTTTTCTTTCTTACCACTGTATCTGCATATATAATCTCCATCCATATACGCTCATTAGCCATCTCTCCACATCTTCCCGTTCCCATTCGCTCAAACTCGATTACGTAGCACCATCATTTATATAATCCATCGCACCAATCGAAAACCAATGATTTTTATTATTTTCTACGGTTGTTAAGCTGAATTTTTAATTTTTATGTTCAAGTGCATCTTTATCCTTGTTTATCCTAATCGACAATCATAGAAAACTACATGCCTTTTGATATTTGTATATTTTTGTCTCTTCAATTTCCCTTTTTCATCGATCTATCATTATAGGGGTTGATGACAATAATACTTACGACGTTTTTCTAAGCTTTAATATGGAATCTACAACACCGGGAAATACAGGTATGCTAATTATGAGGTGGGCTAAATGCACCATCTTTTTACTTTTCATACCCTTTTTCAAAAAAAATTAGTTTAAAAACATTTTTCTCATGATTGATCCTGAATGGAAAGCACGGAATTCTCTTTCATGTGAACACGATTATACTCCAAAAGAGGCAAAGGAAATGGGCTTCTTGAGATAAAACACAACCCAAATTTACCCATTTTTTATATTAAAAAAAAGGTGTCGAACTCTACAACTCTATAGAAATGGTATGTTATAAATCACAATTAGAGTTTTCGCCATAGTTTATTAGATTTGCTTCATTTTTAGAATTGTATATTCCATTTCTCAACAGATGCTGGCCAAATAGCGTGCGCCAAATGTGTGTTTTTTTAGGGTATAGGTGTGTCATTCATACATCCTTTTCATTCTCATTGATCATTCAACATTTATCTTTTCTAAATCATTAATCTTTTTTTCAGGGTCATTTATCCCGAAGTAGGGACTGCAAACGGGTGACTATATGTTGATATACATGGATATGGTAACTTGGAGCTATGTATGCATGGATACAGTACAAAACGTATTTAGTATAAAAACAATGAGAACAAATCTTGGCCATCTATTTTTTAAATCAAATGATGGTATTGATCACAGGTATGTTTGGCAAAAGTAGCTGGTGGCTGAAAGTTGGTAGCTGGTGACAGTAGCTTTTTAGATATATGGTGTTTGGCAAAGTAGCTGAAGCTTTTAATAAAATGTATAAAATGATTAAAATGGAACTTGCGTTGTGACGCATGATTTTTGAATTTATGTCATTGTAACTTCGGTGAATTTTATAAAAATGAATACTACCCACACTACTTCAGGAAACACATTTCCAACAACCTTCAAAGAACTGGCGCAAGTGATTGCACAGGCAATAGCTCAGCATGAAGCCGACCGTGCAACTGGCGGTGGTGGATCTCGAGGCACTGGTTGAGGTGGACCCGACGACACTGATTCTCGTAATGGAGTTATTTTTGATGTTGTCAAAGGGTAAGATACCATTCACAATCGTTAGTATTGACACTTGTGATATTGATAATGTAGAAGTTGGGAATAACTCCCACGGCTACTCCTACATCCCAACTTCTGCATTACCAATATCACAAGTGTCAATACTAACGATTGTGAATGGTATCTTACCCTTTGTCAACATAAAAAATAACTCCATTACAAGTATCAATGTCATCAGATACACTTCGACCAATGCCTCGAGATCCACCACTACCACTAGCATGGTCGGCTCCATGATGAGTTATCACCTGCGCAATCACTTGCGCCAGTTCCTCAGAGGTAGTCGGAAGTGTGTTTCCTGAAGTAGTGTTGGTAGTATTCCTTCTTGCCGCCATGCTTCCTTTCTAATACACAATACTAAATAGAGTGAGAGACACATATTTATCTATAAAGCTGTCAACCATGAGAGAAAATAATAATAATAACAACCAAAACAACCACATCGATCCAAACAAACATATCAACGACAACTAAATCGGAATTGAAAATGCCAGAATAATGTAGATTTCAATAACTTGATACACTGTTTTCAAAAGTACAAAACAAGTGAGGGTATAAAGCCTCAAAATACAAGTTACAATCTAATCAAAAGGTGAACATCCGGCCACATCCTGTACTAGTAGGTTACTGAAGGGTGGGGGAAACACAAGCCAAATTCGCTACAACAGCTCTCTTCCTCTCATCAAGATCCGCAGAGCGCTGCTCTGCAACCGCAGCGCGCTTCTTAGCCTCAATAAGCTCAGTCCTCACATGATGGAGAACCCGCTTCCGCAGAGTGTATGCGAAATAGGGAACCCCAGGACAGAGACGGTAAGAGCGAAATGATGCCACACGCTCATTCATGGGTGGTGCCTCTACCGTGGGAGGGACCTCCACACGAGGGTCCTCCACAGAAACCTCATAAGCAACGTGATCCCTAACAGCATTAGTAGCGTCGGCAACATGGACCTCGACCTCATGAGTAGAAACATGAGAGTCACGATAAAAAAACATGATGGTCGTCAACCATAACACCATCATCCTAGTGATCCACCTCCTCCGGCTCAAGGGCGTAATTCATCGCCTCCTCAGGCTCGGAATCATGATTGGCAGCTTCCTCGGGCTCCAACTCATCCACCAAATCATCCACCATCTCATCATTTGAAGTCTCGTACTCGTCATTCGTCACCTCCTCAAAGTAAGAGATAAGTATCGGATCAAAAGGTGAAGACATCAACCAGGTAACCACCTGGCAAAATTTCCATACAAAAGATATATATATATATATATAGGGTGGGGATCGGCTACAAAGGCCATTTTTCCTACAAAGTGTACAAAGTCATAAAACACCACAATTTCAGCCATAAAACGCACTCAAAACTCACAAATAACAAAGTGAAGATCACTAAAACACAATATCCAAACCCTATCCATAGAAACTTCAAACACACCATCGTAGAACTATGAATATAAAACACAACATGATAATCAACATAAAACACACTAATGTTACTCATTAGAAAATCAAAGCCTTATCATACAAAACACAACACAAAACCCACAAATATGACGTTTTGTAATCTTCACTTTATTATTTGTGGGTTTTGAGTGTGTTTTATGGGTGAAATTGTGGTGTTTTATGACTTTGTACACTTTGTAGGAAAAATGGACTTTGTAGCCAACTCCTACCCTATATATATATATATATATATATATATATATATATATATATATATATCTTAGATATAATGAATGCCATGGATGAGAATGCAATGCAATGAAAATGTGTCAAGCAGTTAAAACAGTTCGTGTGAAAGTCCTAAGAGCTAAAGTCTAGACTCGGAAAGAGTCCTAGTTCGCGATAACCAATGGCTCGTATTCTAATCTGTCACACCCCGCCTAGGCGGAATATCAAAGTGCAACACGAAAGGTTTTCAAGAACATGATAAAGCAAACATCTAATTGAAATAACAAGAGTTTGGATACCAAATAGTTAAGTGTTTACATCACCAAATAAATCGTTTTGAAAAAAACAAAATTTTACATCTATATCTCGAAGTGGATGAGAAATAAACGGAAAATCTTCCCTAAAGTGGTATCCACCAAAAAATGCATGCTTAAATCCTTTTTTGTGACTAGTGATCAATTACCTGACAAACATGCTAAAAACCGTCAACATAAAGTTGGTGAGCTCACAGGTTTATGAGAGTCGAAGTAAACCGTTTGAGAAACCGTATGCATAGCTAGTTAAATTCGTGAATGATCAAATCAACGCCTAGCTACGACAATAACTTATGTGACTAACATGAGCGTATAACTAAACCTTGACTGCGACTTTGCCTCGCCCATTGTATACTCATGACAATGAGATACAGTTTTTTAAAAGTTCAAGCACTCTTTGTCTTTACCGGGTTAGCGCTACTAACCAATAGTGGGGGTGTCAATCCAATAGATCTATACGAGAGATTTCATGGCTAAATCCATTGCTAATGGTTACAGTGGAGAAAGAGAACATGAGGACTTTTCCCTAGTAGTCTTGAGATCATCAAGAACTCATGAAACACATAAACGATCAACTAGAATATACTCATGCGATCATACTTTAAATAAATTCATGCCCCCCCCCAAAGGTATTAGAAAAACAGTAAACTAGGGGCCGTGAAACTCACCTGGCGGATTACAAGGTTGATGAGTTGCGGATTGGCGGTTGAAATGTGCAACCCGAACCCAACCCATATTATTATTCATGTCAAAGATTTCAACCCTAACCCACAGTGACAACATTCGAGTGAACCCCAACACGACCTGTTTAACCTTGCAAAAGAATGATAAGATTTTTATATGTAACTTGCTGCTTAAATTTGATTCACTAAACTGTTAAATTACGTGACATTACATCTTACTTGATTAGGTTTTATGCTTTAATATCCTATTTATGTTAAATTTTAGGAAATAGACATTTTGTTTTAGGAGTGAACTATGTGTTGGAAATTTTAGTGAAAATGAGTTTTTCACTAAATATTTTGGACATAAATAATATTTATATATGTGTTGTATAAATAATTATTTATGGGTTTGTGTTCAAACTATGTCCAAATAGAGCTGAGATGAATGAGATATCGAAGCTTGAAGTTGTATGTTTGGAAAAACAAAGATGAGAAAAATGGATTGAGATTTGTCATCTTGTCCCACAAAGGTGGAATGACAAACTTAAAGTGGTATATAAGGAGGAACACTCCTTGAAGACAAATACCAGTAGGGACCCTAAATGGTGCGGAGCACCCTTACTCGTGCACATATGCGCGCGTGCCGTGGGCTATAGGCCCTATGTAGTGCGCTTTGAACTTCGCACACCGCCTTTGTATTTTTGTCCATGAGCGCGTGGTCAGATACATGGCGGGTCCGCTTATGGCGCACCCTTGAGTGGCGTAGGCGGATGCCATGGCGAAGACTGCAAATGGCACATGAGTTTGGATGGCGCATGACCAGGTGGCGTCCTGGTATGCGTAGTAGCATCCGTGTGGCGCGCAAGTATAGATGGCACATGACCAGGTGGCGTCCTGGTATGCGCAATGGCATATGTGTGGCGCGCGGGTCTATATGGCATGGTGTAAGGTCCATGTAGAGTGTTGCATGGATTTGCGGATCAGTTACGGCACGCGCGCAGGTTACAGAAGTAACTAGGAGCACTAGTATGCACACCATGCGCATGCGCGAGTTCCATACAATGTGGCGCACGGACTGAAGAGCCACTTCAGGCGCGCGTACATGTCTGCAACGGTAACAGAGCAATTGGCAGGACCTGGTCAAGCTAGCTGTTACAACCCGTTAATTGCGTGTCATGATGAATATGACCGTTTTTTTGTCTAACCACTTAAGTCCATTAAAGTCATATTCATTATCTTGTTTATTACGAGATTAATGTTATAATTATGACAAGATTAATGTCTGATTTATTACTAGTTTTAATGAGCTTAAAACTATAAGTGTATATATATGAATTTGGGGGTTCATATTAGAGACACCAACAAAATTAGACATTCTCTTGACTCTCGTTTTTTCTTTTGAGAGGAGTACTCTCATATTTACATACTTCATCTTTTTCCTAAATTTATAAACACCAATTTATACCCGGTGTAATCTCGGGCGCGAGAGCCATCTCCGGCAGTACACATACTGTTCCGGTTGTTGTACCCTGGGAGACCGACCATCTGAGAGGAGGCGCGGAATCTGTTTTAAGGGAAGTGTGTTGAACACGTGCCTCAACCAAAAACCGTAAACAATTTTGCTTGTCTTGCAGCGGAGTTTCGATCTCGTAGGTGCGGTTGAAGTTTCCAAAGACGCTTCCTTGAATCAAGATTGGTACAATTATATTGTATTTTATATTCGTATATTTAGTTTTTGTAACCGGTATTGTACTAGTCGAATTTCCCATAAATAACGAGAGTCTCGTTATTATTTATTATTTATTTTGGAATATATTTTAATAAAAAGTGAACCTAGTTCCTACAATCTTAAAACCGACTTTCGTGAAGATTGTTGCTACAATCTTAAATCTCTTCTCTACGAGGATTTAGGTTCACGAAAGTTAAAATATTTAATGAGATTTTGTTAAAATCTTGAAAATATTTTTTGGGAAATATTTATTTAGTACAATGAGTCGGATTAATTTTTATGATTGGAGTACAATCTTTAATCCGAATACCGGGTTGCAAAACGACTTTTTGATTCAAGTTGGAGTTCTTGGTTTTTGTTGGTGTTTAGATAAAACAGAACATATACAAAATAATATATATTTCAATAGGTTTTTGAAATACTAAATTTTCTAATGAGCGTATTAGAAAATTTTATTTTGTAACCCCTTACAAATTAAATGTTTGTAACGTTTAATTTATTTTTTAATAAGCTTTTAGTAACCATAATTGTGAGATTAATGTTGGTTTTAAAAGTCTTAAATTTTTATATTTTCTAATTAGCATTTTAGAAAGTAATTATTTTATAAAATAACTAGTTTTAATATTTTCTAACGAGCGTGTTAGAAACGTTGTTGAAAGATCAACAAGATTAAAACTTTTTATATGTTCTAACGAGCGTGTTAAGAACAATGTTTTAAAGACAGTTGGATGTTCTAACGAGCGTGTTAGAAAATATTATTATTTCAAATAATTACCGACGAGCGTGTTGGAGACAATTATTTTGGATAATAAACCTTGTAACGGTTTCGTCTAAACTATTAAATTTCTAACGAGCGAGTTAGAAACGGATTTTTTTCCACATATGTTTAAACGATTTTTATTTGTTTATTTCTAATGAGCGTATTAGAAATAGTTTATATTTTTTTTATAAACTTCGAAACAAATTTTGTAATCGATTATTTCTAACGAGCGTGTTAGAAACGATTTAAAGAGTTTGATAGTTGTTTATTTTCTAACGAGCGTGTTAGAAACGATTAAACGACTTTGTCAATTGTTTATTTCTAACAAGCAGGTTAGAAAACGTTTATTTTACATAAACCAAAAACGGCTTTTGGCAATAAATAATCGTCTAATTTTCTAATGGGCGTATTAGAATTAGTTTATCTTATAACCAACTAATTTAACGATTTGCAATCGTTAATTTCTAACGACCGGGTTAGAACCAGGTTAACTATGATAAACTATTTAAGATGATTTGTAATTGTTATATATATTTTCTAATGAGCGTGTTAGAAAAGGTTTATGTTTATTTCTAACGAGCGTGTTAGAAAACGTTCATTTAAACCAAAAGTGAATAATTGTATTCGTTTTATTTCTAACGAGCGGGTTAGAAGCGGTTTACTTTATAAAAACCGAATATTTTGAATGTTTGTTCAACATTTAAATTCTAATTAGCATATTAGAATTGGTTATCATACAAACCACTCCTTTTAACAATTGATAATCGTTATTATCTAACAGCGGTTAGGAATGGTTTGAATATGATAAACCATTTATTAAAACGATGTGTACTCGTTTTATTTTCAAACGAGCGAGTTCGAATTTGTTTTATTTATTAAACTATTATAAGGTTTATTGTCTTGATTTGTAATCAAAACGTAAATATATAGTTTAATATTAAAACACTTGCAAAAACGAGAAATGTTTTAAATGAATAAAACATGTCTTTGCGAATTACAAGTGATTCGATACTTCCACGAGAAGTATAACGTCTTGAACCATATAATAGTCTTGGAAAGACTATTTTGTGAAAAAACAACTCGATGTGTTATAGACATAATAAGTTGCTTAACTACTTGCGAGTAGTTAATTGTAAACAACTTTATATTTTGGACAACTTGTGATTATTCAAGTTTAGAGTTTCAAGACGAAACAAGTTATACGTGTTCCATTGAGGGAGTACCTCAAAACATGACAGAACGATGTAATTGCGTTTATTTCGTTCTAAAGTATGTTGAAAATAACAACACTTTGGGATTTGATGTTTAGATATCATTGGTGTATCCGTTATTTTGACTACTAATAAGTTGTCAAAAGGTTACACATTTTGATACAAAGTGTAAAAATTAATTTACACGGACACAACGAGCGGGTTGTGATCATGACTTATGTAATAAGTCACAAATCAAACATCAAACGTATAACGAGTTCGTGAGAAACGTCGTGCATGGTTTGAGATGGAATACACGAAAACGAGATATGTCATCTAATGTGGAGAGCATCAACATGGAAATGCACATGTAAGTTTTCAAAGAATATAACATATGAAAGAAATATATGTTATTATTGTAAATGTTTTAATAAATTTAGGAAATTTATTAATGGAAATTTACAATAGTGATGGACTTGTAGATGCTTCTACCACCATCAATGTTGTTTAAACTATGTGGATGCATGGTCCTCAATTTGGGAGAGTATCCCAATACATGGTATTAATGAAACAACAACGTAAATGTATATATCACTATAGGCATACGTGAATGCTTTGTTGTTGAGAGTCAATCTAATTGGCTATATCTCAAGACTCAAGTGATTTTATACAAAGATCTTTCATCAAAGTGACTTGGATTAAGACTTATGTTTAAGTCTTTAGGAAGTCAATGGTGAAGCCTTGGAGATAAAAAGGCAAACGAGTTATGATCCTAATGGATGAAGTTAACTATGGTTTTGAGGCCTTCCTAAAACCGATGGTTTTGGAATGGTGAAATAAAATTTTATTATTGTGTCTAAACTAAGAAACGAATGTTCGAAAGAGATAGTGCGTTATCTCTTAAGGCTGTGAAGAATCAGAATGATGCATCTTCTGTTCACATGCTAGAGTATTGTGGTCTAAAGCATGCTAGACTAATACTTGTTAATTTATATGCTCGACGGAGATTAAATTAACGTTAAACATTCAAAATATGTGATGACACGAGAACATATTTTGTGCTAAAAAAAACTATAAATATAACTTCATTAAAATGCAAGCAATGTGGGGGGAGGAGCCCATTTAAGAAATAAACCCTTTAGGGTATGTGGAAATGGTAGTTGAAAAGTTTTCTCAAACTCGAAATGAAAGGGAGAACCTTTCATCACCCTATTTGGATGCTATCCAATTACACTTAAATGTGGGGGTGACTTGCATTTGAATGTGGAAATGGTAGTTGAGAAGTTTTCTCAAAACTCGAAATGAAAGGGAGAACATTTCATCGCCCCATTTGGATGCTATCCAATTACACTTAAATGTGGGGGTGACTTGCATATATTGCAAACGCATGACCAAGTGGAGTACACAATGGTTATATGGAGTCAATCGAGTAGATTGGACTCGAATGCCAATTGGTTAGATTCAAATCTAGTAAGATGTCAGTCATGACACACCAAAGGCATCCTAAAAACGTGTCTAGCCATGAATTGAGTTTCATGTCATTCTAAAGACAAGGTACATAACTGGATCCAGGTTGAGATCACGAGTTATAAAGTCTTATGAATCGACTAAAAGGCAAAGGTGACTAGCGAGTCAAGAACACGTTAGAACAACTGATCTCAATTGTCGTTGATGACTTAGCGAAGTCAAAGATAATTTTGGATCCAACAACCTGTGGAATGATAAGAGATCAGGTTGTGTAATGGGACTAAAGCCATGAAAAAAAAGGGACATGGGGGAAACCTAACCTAGTTGACTGGAGATCCCAAGATCTAGGTTCAATAGGCTAACTTAATCATGAACCGAGTGGTAGTCACTGTGGGGGCATAGCTAATATATATGTTTATATATAAGCTAGTGTATATGTTCATATATCCCCCCAAAACTATAAAAGGGTGTTTAAATACGTCCTAGTCCATTCCTATAATAATCAGTGACATTGTTGTGAGGTTAAGCATAATATGTGGTTTTATGATTTGTATAAATCATAGTAAACCATAATGCTTTTAATGATTTAAAGGGAAATCACCTATGTTGGAGAGAAGTGTGGTCGCTTCGAATGGAATTAGGGCATAATTCCTAGAGCTCCCGCAGAACCAGGAAAGTGCTCCATGACCATTATAGGACACGATAGTGAGGGGATGGCCCGGCTAGGGAAATTATTGTGTGAATGCATATTGTCGTTTACACAAATGGGGGGTTGTTCAAGGACATCACGTCTACAAAACCCTAGTAGACTAATTATGCTTCACAAAGGAAGGTTTAAAGGCAAAACCTACCTATCCTGCAACACTCGACTGTCGAGTTTTCATCGGGGAATTTTGTGTGTTATAATCGATCTCAATTCATGTGGGGGATTGTTGGAAATTTTAGTGAAAATGAGTTTTTCACTAAATATTTTAGACATAAATAATATTTATATATGTGTTGTATAAATAATTATTTATGGGTTTGTGTTCAAACTATGTCCAAATAGAGCTGAGATGAATGAGATATCGAAGCTTGAAGTTGTATGTTTGGAAAAACAAAGATGAGAAAAATGGATTGAGATTTGTTATCTTGTCCCACATAGGTGGAATGACAAACTTAAAGTGGTATATAAGGAGGAACACTCCTTGAAGACAAATACCAGTAGGGACCCTAAAGGGTGCGGAGCACCCTTACTCGTGCACATATGCGCGCGTGCCGTGGGCTATAGGCCCTATGTAGTGCGCTTTGAACTTCGCACACCGCCTTTGTATTTTTGTCCATGAGCGCGTGGTCAGATACATGGCGGGTCCGCTTATGGCGCACCCTTGAGTGGCGTAGGCGGATGCCATGGCGAAGACTGCAAATTCATGAGTTTGGATGACGCATGACCAGGTGGCGTCCTGGTATGCGTAGTAACATCCGTGTGGCGCGCAAGTATAGATGGCACATGACCAGGTGGCGTCCTGGTATGCGCAATGGCATATGTGTGGCGCGCGGGTCTATATGGCGTGGTGTAAGGTCCGTGTAGAGTGTTGCATGGATTTGCGGATCAGTTATGGCACGCGCAAGTTACAGTAGTAACTAGGAGCACTGGTATGCACACCATGCGCATGCGCGAGTTCCATACAATGTGGCGCACGGACTGAAGAGCCACTTCAGGCGCGCGTACATGTCTGCAACGGTAACAGAGCAATTGGCAGGACCTGGTCAAGCTAGCTGTTACAACCCGTTAATTGCGTGTCATGATGAATATGACCGTTTTTTTGTCTAACCACTTAAGTCCATTAAAGTCATATTCATTATCTTGTTTATTACAAGATTAATGTTATAATTATGACAAGATTAATGTCTGATTTATTACTAGTTTTAATGAGCTTAAAACTATAAGTGTATATATATGAATTTGGTGGTTCATATTAGAGACACCAACAAAATTAGACATTCTCTTGACTCTCGTTTTTCCTTTGAGAGGAGTACTCTCATATTTACATACTTAATCTTTTTCCTAAATTTATAAACACCAATTTATACCCGGTGTAATCTCGGGCGCGAGAGCCATCTCTGGCAGTACACATACTGTTCCGGTTATTGTACCCTGGGAGACAGACCGTCTGAGAGGAGGCGCGGAATCTGTTTTAAGGGAAGCGTGTTGAACACGTGTCTCAACCAAAAACCGTAAACAATTTTGCTTGTCTTGCAGCGGAGTTTCGATCTCGTAGGTGCGGTTGAAGTTTCCAAAGATGCTTGCTTGAATCAAGATTGGTACAATTATATTGTATTTTATATTCGTATATTTAGTTTTTGTAACCGGTATTGTACTAGTCGAATTTCCCATAAATAACGAGAGTCTCGTTATTATTTATTATTTATTTTGGAATATATTTTAATATAAAGTGAACCTAGTTCCTACACTATGCAACATAGTGCTGGTAATTCTGTTAATATTTTGATATTTTTTCAATATTTACTAACTAATTAGTTTAATAAATTTGTTGATTTGTGCAACAGAAAGTAAAGATAGATTGTTAAAACTTTTCTATATTGGTTCCGCCTTAGTATATTCTATTAAATAATACTTAATCCATAAGACCATAAAATCATCTAATCTTTATGTTGTCTTAGAATATGCAAAGAGATATAACTTTTTTGTTGATGACTTAGATTTGTAATTTTTGAGTATTAATAAGCAAAAACGAATAAAAATAAAATTTCTTTTGGGTCTAACGGATCTCGTTTGGGTAAAAAATATGAAAAACTTTGACTTGATTATCACCAAAGGCACATCCTTTACAAAAATCATGATTCCACCGCAACGCGCGGGTTACCTACTAGTTATATGTATAGATGTGTTACAATAACACAAAAAATTTATTTATAAAAGTATGTGTTACAATAACACAAAAGCATTTATGCGTATAACGTTAAACGGGGCGATAATTACAAAATGACAGTGGTACTAAAATTGGACAAGAGGATTCAGAAAAATGTAGCAATTTGAGTCATAACACCTATGACGGTTTTAGTAAAATTGTAGACTTGTAGTTTCAATGACAACAACGTTTCTATAAAACAGGAACACGAAAAATGAAATATTATTTTAATGTAAAAGTAAACTATAGAATTATACGTGTATTTTACATAAAAAAACTAAAAAAAGCAAAAAACAATGACAATATATTATAGGCCTGGTCTATTCGCACACGCGCTTGGTCTATTTGCACACTCAAAGCGCCCCGCTATGGCCAAAGCGGGGCGCTTTGGTGTAAAGTCAACCGACAAGGACTGACGCGGTCAGACCTTGTCTGTTGCTTTACATCAAAGCGCCCCGCTATGGCCATAGCGGGGCGCTTTGGTTTTTTTTTTTTTTTCCAAAGCGCCCCGCTTTGGCCTAAGCTCGGCGCTTTGGTTTTTTTTTTTTTTTTTTTTTTTTTTACATTTTGGGCGTATTTTTGACTGGTGACTGGTCTACGTTTAAGTTCAAATTTTACATTTTTTGTCCAAATTTTCCTCCGATCATCTGTACCCTCTTTCGGAATTGCTGACGTTTTCAACATCATATGAACAGGAACATTTGCGCATGGAGACAGACATACGGAGGGTCTGGTCTAATCAATGGAAGAAGACGTGTGTTGCTCAACAGAGACCCCACTTTCTCCATGTGAAATGTGGGCCATTGGATTTCTTTAAAGGTTACTACTACTGTGCATAAAGTGAATTTGCAGCATTAAAAATGGATGGTTTCCCTTTGGATTTTTTTTTGTGATTTCAAAGATTTGTTCTTGGTTGGTACACTAAGTGACAAATTTGTTGGGTTTCATAATTGTTTTGATAGTGTTTGTTAACAAAAACTTAATTTAGGTTATATGTATGTAATCAAGAGCTCTAACACGTTTATGTAACGCGTTTTCGTTATCAAACCGATCAAAAGACATGGATAAGATTTTGCACACCAACTGGATACCAACGTGTGCGAATAGACCAGGCCATAAAAAAAACCCTAATAGATTATACCTAACATTCAAATACCATTAACTCACCAGTGATTGGCCGGTCAAGTATGTGCCTTGTACATGTACGGTAGGCGGCTGATACACATAACACTACTCATAGGATGTTGCTTGTTTAAATGGTTAAAAAATATGATTCAATACGCACTTGTACGACCCAAAATGACAATATACATCATAATACTACAATT
Source organism: Helianthus tuberosus (assembly GCA_030545235.1). Classification (NCBI taxonomy): domain Eukaryota; kingdom Viridiplantae; phylum Streptophyta; class Magnoliopsida; order Asterales; family Asteraceae; genus Helianthus; species Helianthus tuberosus. Next base: position 159,114,880 of record CM060373.1, on the reverse strand, counting down.
AATGAAAAAATACGTCATGTACATGCACGGTAGGCGGCTGATACACATGACACTACTCATAGGAGTACTTGTGCTTTCAAACCAAAATGATACGATATAATGGAATACGACATCACACGTAACCGATTTGATCCGGAACTTGCAGTATAGTCCATATATATTAAAAAATGATGTATAATGGAAAAAACGTAAAATTTAGACTATTATCGACGCGTTTGTGAATTAAAAACAATTTTAAAAAATTTAAAAAAGGCCCTAAGCGCTGCGCTTTGACCTAAGAGGGGCGTTTTGCCCAAAAAAAAAAAAAAAAAAAAAAAAAAAAAAAAAAAAACAAAGCGCCGCTCTATGGCCAAAGCGCGGCGCTTTGATGTAAAGTCAACCGACAAAGGCTGACAGGCTCAGTTCTTGTCGGTTGACTTTACACCAAAGCGCCCCGCTTTGGCCATAGCGCGGCGTTTTGGGGTGTGAAAATAATTTTCTCCGTGTGTAAATAGCATGACCCTATATTATAAGGCACTAATTTATCAAGTTTGTTACCTCTTATTATATATGGTTACATACAAAAACCTTATCTTCAAATAAATATAAAAAACTTTTTCATAAACAACATGTGTTTGTCTCTAAATAAATTAACTAGCGAAGGATCCATAAATTTTTTAAAGACTAAGGGTATTTTGGTAGATTCTCAGTAATTTTTCCAATTCATATATAGGTTATATAGGTTTCCACTATTTTTTTCAGAATTGAAAGGGTTTCCGGGACCCCCAAAAACCCCCGGATCCAGTGGCGGAGCCACACTTTGAACAATGGTGTCGTCCGACACCGTTGAATTTTGTGTAGCAAATATAACGTATAATAGAAAAAATTCGAGCGACACCATTTTGTTTTTTACAAACGACACCGTTGTTTTGTTTTCTTCTAAAACAATTACATAATAAACAAATTTATATTTCAAAAATTAAGCCCACTTACTTGAATTTAATTAGTATACTTTAAATCATTAAAGGTCCATGCTTAATTTTTATTTTTTCTAATCCAGTAAGCATTATAGTCTAATGTCTAATTGGTTTTGTTTTAATTGTTTAACCTAACAATATGTTTGATGATCATTTGAATGATGCATGCACTTGTTTGTTATAATGAAAAATAAGTTTTTTTTTTCAAGTTGCCATTGAAAACATTATGAATCGTTTTCAAAATATGAAAATGCGTACAGAGCAACTACTAAATGCATTTTATTATATATTTCAAATGACTTTGTAATTTTATTATATGTTTTAATTCAATGACATTGTACTTTTACTGTGATATTTGCTTTTATTATGTGATTTGACCCGACTAGATCCGAACCGATCCAAAAAAGTTCGACTTCGGGTTACTATAAACCGGGATATCCGTAAAAAATGACACCATAAGAAAAAATTTCTGGCTCCGCAACTGTCTGGATCCATCCCTCGTAAATTCTCACCTACCCAAGCATTACTTCATTGATCAGTAGTGCAACTTCTTCATTTGATGCCACCAGCCTCACTTTAACTCATCTCCCACAAGCATTCAATAGCAGTAAATGAAGTATGTAACAGTCCGCACCTACTTAGAAAATAAATCTTTGAGATTAAATCAACATCTTCTACTTCTAAGATTAGCCATCTTTTTTTTTTTTTTTACTTCTAAGATTAGCCATCTCTCACCTTTTCCCTGCCACTCACTCGAACTCTATTGAAGTAGTGAAAATCACTCAAACTCGATTAAGTAGCCCCATCATTCATTTATATGATCATTATCTTTTTCATATGTTCATTTTTAGTTCAAGTCCATGCTCACTACTTCTTTAAATTGGAATCCACAAGCTAGAAACTTCATGGCTTTTGATCTAACATTACGGGGACTAATGGCAATAGATATGACGTGTTTCTGAGCTTTAACATGAATTCTACAAATAAAACCTCTGCAACTCTATGTAGCCCTCTTCTCCGCCGAAAATTTTCTTTCAGGTATGCTTATAATCTTCATAGTTGGGTTTGGATTCATGTGAAACCATTTACATGTGCAAAAGAATTTGATTAAACGGTATTTAAATAAGATGTAAACATTTTTTCTGGTTAGGTGACATTAATTACATGGGAATGAAATTTGATTAAAAGAGTTTCATTTTGTTGCATTCATCATGATAAAATCACTAGTTGTAGCACTTTCATTCACATTTAGATAAAAATTTTATAAAATATTATTATTATTTTTTCAAATAAGACGATTGATGTAATATTATCGTTTCATATTTAAAAAAAAAGTTCATATACGTTTAACGTAATTTGTTTGGATATTCTACACAAATGGGTTATAGGTAGAGGTGTAAAAAAAACATGTTTTAGAACCGAAACCGGGAAAAAAACCGAAACCGGTTTTTTTATAACCGAACCGGTTTTATAACCAAACCGCCGGTTTGTGACCGGTCACTAATCTTGATCTGAAAAACCAGTAAATAACCGAAACCGGTTAAAACCAGCTAAAAACCGGTTTTTTTTTTTTGGCAAAAACCGGTCCCAACCAGTTACACCGGTTATTGTTTTGGACTTGAAAAACCGGTTAGTAACCGAAACCGGTTAGTAACCGAAACCGGTTATAAAAAAAACCGGTTTTCTTTTTGGGTGAAAAAAAACAGTTCGATTAATAACCGAAACCGTTTTTGAAAAAAACCGATTTGTACACCTCTGGTCATAGGCCATTGGTTAATCACTTTAGGGGCTTGATGACGGGGTAGCCCAAGACTAAATAAAATGACTTAGACACATGAACGCTTAAAAGGTTAAAGGGTTAAAAGGTTCAAATCCCGCAAACTCGGGTGAGCAGCAAAAAGGATGTGAACAGTAAAACATCACTTCACTTATTGCTTGCCCAGCCTCTCACAGCCGTAAAAGAAGACATGTGCACAAAGTGTAGTCTTTTACCCGCAGGTCCAAACGTTTCAAGCCCTAAAAGGGTAAGTCCCCCATTGCAAGCATGTTTCATTAGTCAATGGTTTCTTTTTTGGGCGATGTCCTTCCCTATATAATGACACTTCATTTAGTGCTGAGGGACATTCCGATCAGCTCTGATTCCATTGGGATCTCTGGTCTTTTCTCTCGAGTGCTTGTTCCATGCAAGCCTCTCTTCTTTACATTCAACACACACATTTCCATTGCTCTCACATCCGAAGCTGAACACACTTCAGTGGAGGATCTCGAGCAAACAACAAAATCTAACTAGTGAACCTCTCTCCTCGTCTTGCAAACGTGGGGGGACCCCACGACCTGCGTTAGGCAAACCTGAACCCTACAACCCTTTTGCCTAACCAGCCCAGCTACTACCATCGGTCTAGTATTTGTTGCATCAACAAGTTGGCGCTGCTAGGATTGAGAAATGGTCAAATGCTTAATGATGTCTCATGTTCATGCAAACCATTGTCGGGTCAGCCAGAATCTGGTTCAATGATTCACCTGCCAGAAGCGTTCGAAGCTTCGATGACCTTAACAAAGGATTCCTGGCTAACTTCTCCCAGCAAAGGCGGTACGTTAAATATGCTACAGTAATTTTCCAGATAAAGCAAAGGGATGACGAAAGCCTTCGGGAGTTCATAGAAAGGTATAAAAAGGAAGGTCTAACGTATGTGGGAGCAGATGAAAAAATGAGAGTACCCGGTTTCATGAATGCAATTACCTCCAAGTACCTTACCAGGGATTTCAACAAGTCCCTGCCAAAGACCTTAGAAGAAGCTCTCGAAAGGGCCGAAGCCCACATCAGAGGAGAGGAGGCTGTGGACATAAAAGAACAAAGAAAAAGGGGATCTAGCTGGCGAGGCAACAGTCCAGCTAGAAAAAAGGGGAACTTTCATTCCTATGACAGACGCCAAAGGGGTTCAGAGCAACGAAGGTCTGAAGGCCAGAACCCTCCAAGCAGGGAGAAGGCCATGAACTTCACACCCCTTACCAAGACCTCTCAAGAGATTCTTGCCACAGAGGAAGTGAAACAAAGCTTCCGACCTCCCAGACCTCTCCCTAAAAGCAAAAGGAATGAAAATTCCACCCAATTTTGTGAATTTCATGAAGAGAAGGGCCACCATACTAACGATTTATTTCAACTCAAAAAGAGGATTAAAGAGGCCGTCAAGTCCGGGGAGCTTGTCCACTTAGTGAAGGGGGTAAGGGACAAGATGGCCGAGGGAAAAGGCAAGGAAGTTAACATGGTGGATTTTGATGGAAAGGTTCCCCACAAACGGCAGCTGTTGGAAGCTTGGGAGCTTCAGTGTGTCTGCTTTCCTCCAACAGAAAAAGACCCACTTTCAAACCCCCTTGTGGTTGAAGCAACTATGGGTACATTAATGACAAGCAGAGCATACATTGACACTAGTGCAGCCACTGAAATAATGTTTGAGAAGTTCTTCAACCGTTTGAGCAACGAGGAACGTTCGAAGCTTCAGCCCTCCGGAACCTCCATAAAAGGTATTGCTGACATACCCCTCAAGCCTTTAGGGCAACTAACCCTTGACGTCCGTTTCAGTGAAGGCAAGATGGAGAGAGTCCAACATCTCACCTTTGTGGTTATCAATATACCTTCAAACAATGATGTCATCATAGGAAGGCCGGGGCAGTGTGCATTCTACATGGCTGTTTCTGTTGGTCATGGCACAGTCAAGTTTCCTACCGAGAGAGGGATTGCAACCCTTCAACCTACTCAAGAGGCATACATGGTTGAAGGGGAAAGTTCCAAAAGTGAAGAAGACAAGCAAAGGCTGATCATAAACCCCAAGTATCCTGAACAAAGGATAAGGGTTAATCCAAACCTTTCACAAGAAACTCTCTCATATCTGGAAAAGCTGCTAGTACATTATAGCGATGTCTTTGCTTGGTGCCCGGAAGATATGACGGGTATCCCTCGAAGCATTGCTGAACCCGAGCTGAAAATACCACCCGATGTCAAGCCTGTTGTCCAAAAGAAGCGAAGTCTAGCACCCGAAAGAAGCTTGGCTGCATGCCAAGAGGTTGAAAAGCTTGTATCAGCTAGAATTCTCCGAGAAGTCAAGTATCAGTCCTGGGTTGCAAACCCAGTCATGGTTCAAAAGCCCGATAACTCTTGGAGAATATGCATAGACTTCAAGGACTTGAACAAGGCTTGTCCTAAAGATTGTTACCCGTTGCCAGAAATTGATCTTATGGTTGATTCCCTCACTTGTTACCCTTTCAAGTGTTTTCTCGATGCTTACAAGGGTTACCATCAAATTCTTATGAAAGAAGAAGATGAAGAGAAAACTGCCTTTCACACGGACAAAGGAATCTTTTGGTATCAAAAGATGCCTTTTGGCCTCAAAAACGCGGGTGCAACCTACCAACGCCTAGTTGACAAGGCTTTTGCTAGTCAAATTAGTAAAAACATGGAAGCATATGTCGACGATTTGGTAATAAAAAGCAAAACAGAATACCAAATGCTTGATGACATCCAAGAGACCTTCAAGAACCTAAGGAAGGTCAACATGAAGCTCAACCCCGAGAAATGTTCGTTTGGGGTTGAAGAAGGTAAATTCCTGGGGCATATTGTGGGAAAACAAAGTGTAAAGACCAATCCAAACAAAGTCAAAGCTGTTCTTGAAACCAAGCCACCACGAAGCAAAAAGGAGGTAGAAAGCTTAAACGGGAAGCTTGCAGCCCTGAAGCGTTTTACCTCAAAATTGGCTGAAAGATCTTTGCCTTTTTTTCAAAACGCTCAAGGGGTGCTCTAACAAAAAGGATTTCAAGTGGACAGAGGAAGCCTTTAACCAGATAAAGCAACACCTAGCTTCACTCCCAGACATTGCAGCCCCAGAAACAGGAGAGTTGATCTCTGTATACCTTTCGGTTGCTGAAGAAGCAATAAGTGCGGTTCTAACCATCGAACAAGACAAAGTTGAGGTACCTGTTTATTTCTTTAGCAAAACTCTAAAACTGACAGAGATCAAGTATCCTCCTTTGGAAAAACTTGCTCTAGCCCTAGTACAAACGGCTAGAAGGCTTCGAAGGTATTTCCAAGCATACCCTATACAAGTGGTCACCGACCAACCCATCAAGAGTGTGCTTGAAAAACCGGAAAATTTAGGATGATTAGCCAAATGGGCCGTGGAACTAGGTGAACACAACATCACCTATGTTCCAAGAAAAACCATCAAAGCCCAAGTCTTGGCCGATTTCATTATAGAAGTCCCGAAGCAAACAATCACTGAAGTTAACACAGCTGCCACTGAACCTTCTGACCTTGAAGCCTGGAAGCTTTTTACCGATGGGGCTTCAAGCGTTGAAGGGTCAGGGGTTGGGCTCATTCTGATCAACCCTGAAGGGTTAGAATTCACGTATGCTCTTCGATTTAAATTTCAGACCACCAACAACGAAGCTGAATACGAAGCGTTTATAGCCGGCTTGAGGTTAGCCAAGGAAATGAAGGTTCAAAAGCTTCAAGTCTTCACAGACTCGTTGTTGGTGTCAAGTCAAGTGAATGATAGTTATGTTGCAAAGGAGCCCAATATGAAGAGGTACAAAGAAAAATCTAAAGAGCTGATGAATACATTTCAAACATGTACCATCAGGCAAATTCCCAGGTCTCAAAATAAGAAAGCTGATGCCTTGAGTAAACTTGCTTCTCTCACCTTTGCCCACCTCACCAAAAAGGTATTGGTAGAAGTGTTGAAAACTCCATCAATTGAAGAATTGGAAGTTCAAGACGTAATCACCGAAGAAGGCCCCAATTGGATGACACCAATTAAAAAATTCCTTAAAAACCGTGAGTTACCTGCTGATCAAACAGAGTCTGAAAGGGTTAAAATCAAATCTAGACAGTACGTGTTGCAAGGTGAAATCCTCTACAAAAAGGGTTACCTTGCACCCTTGCTGAGATGTGTCGGTCACGAACAAAGCCAGTACTTGGTCAAAGATGTTCATGAAGGGATATGCGGAGCTCATTTTGGAGCAAGAACGGTGGTTGCTAAACTAATGAACCTTGGGTATTTTTGGCCTTCCATGCACCAAGACACCGCTGAACAACTGAGAAAATGTGATTCTTGCCAAATTCATGCACCAGTCCCCAAAGAGCCGCAAGCATGACCTTGTACCGATATCTTCAACATGGCCATTTTATAAGTGGGGAATGGACATCGTCGGCCTATTCCCACCAGCCAAAGGTGGAGTGAAGTTCTTATTAGTGGCCATAGACTACTTCACTAAGTGGTCTGAGGTTAAACCACTTGCAAAAATCACGGGCAAACAGGTCATTGACTTCGTTTGGGAAAACATCATTTGTCGCTATGGGTTGCCGGGAGTGCTGGTCACCGATAATGGAAAGCAATTCGCTGAGAAGCCTATCAGCATTTGGTGCAAAGAATTCAGAATAGCTCAGGTTTTCAGCTCAGTTGCATACCCACAATCAAACGGCCAAGTTGAAAGGATGAATCGAAGCATAGTTGAAGGAATCAAAGCCAGATTGGGAAGGCATGAAAGCAATTGGCTCAAAGAGTTGCCAAGTGTTCTATGGGCTATAAGAACAACCGAAAAAACAAGCCACAAAAGAACACCTTACAGCTTGGTGTTTGGATCTGAAGCCGTGATTCCAGCTGAAGTAGGAGTTGTAACCCAAAGAACAGTCAACTTGGATCCCGAAGCAAACAACAAAGAGACCATGTTGAACTTACAACTCCTCGAGGAAGCATGAGACCAAGCTGCAATTCAAGAAGCCAAGTACAAACAAATGATGGAAGCCTATTACAACAAAAGAGTCAAGCACAAACGCTTCAAGCCAGGAGACCTGGTGCTCAGAAACAATGAGGCTAGTAAAAAAGAGAATCAAGGAAAACTTGGCCCAAAATGGGAAGGGCCATATACAATCCTTGAGGCACATAAGGGTGGATCCTATAAGCTAGCCGACACAGAAGGTAAAAAGCTTCTCAGACATTGGAATGGAAAGACCCTTAAAAGATTCCATGTCTGATCAAGAAAAATTGGTTTGTATTTCATAAGTTGTATTTCAAGAGTTGTCCTATGATCACTTTTTGTAAAACAATATCTCTTGAATGAATGATGATGTTTTATCAAATTTGTCTTTCTATCCTAAAATCAGGTTGAGAACCTAGCAAAAAACTCCATGGTAAGGGCCATGTTAGGGGATGAGCTCCCAGGCCATATCGCTCAATAGGTTCAAGGGTTGAATGAACCTATATAAGGGGTGAGTTCCTAAATCAATACAACTCCATGAGACTTATAATCAAAAACAAAGTTGTCTCATAGATGGGTCCGAACAGCCTACACCAAATGTTCCTTAAGCTTTAAGTAAATTTATCAAAAACTGGCTTACGAACTGAAATCAAACTAAGGAAAGTAATGAATAGGATAGGTGCTATGTCTTCTTGGTAAAAATACCAAGGCTAAGTGACTGCAGCACTAAACCCTTTAAGGTATAAAAAACATAAAGACAACACAAACCCAACAAAGACAATACCATAAAGATAAAGAATGACTCAAGGAGCAACACAACAACACGGTAAAAGGTTGCATACAACCCAATCTCAAAAAGACAAAACAAGACATCAAGTCACAAAAATAAAGTAGTAACCGGAATCCTTGAAGGCTTCAAGCTACAAACATTCAACAAACAGCCAGAAGCCTTGAAAGCTTGAAGCCAACCAAGCTGCCTTACAAAAACAGGCACCAGCATAAGAAATCACAACACAAGGCAGGTAGTAGGAACTTAGTAACATAAGAAAAGAAGCTTTAAAAGTCTTCCAAACATCCTAACAAGTTAAAACAAACCTTAACGGTTTGTAAACCTAAGAATTGTTCAAACAGCCAGTAAGGCTAACAACCACCAACAGAAACCTTAAGGGTTTCTGCAAAACCTAAAAATTGTTTAAGTAACATACAAACCATTAAATTGTTTAGGGGTGCTTAGAAAGCTATGAATATTGTTTAAGCATCAACAGGAGGCTTAGAAGCCCCAGAATCATCACCCTTAACCTTCTTGGCCTTCTTTGACTTCTTAGCTTTCGACCAACCATCACTCCCAACAGCTGAACCTTGGAGGCTTGCTTCCTTAGAAACATCGGCATCTTCTGAAAAAGTTTCATCACTATCTCCTGAACGAGAACTTATCTTAGACAGGGAATCAAACACTTCAGCATAAACTTTTTCATTAAGCCCAGCCGGCTTCAGTTCCTATAAGACAGAAAGAGGTTTACCAAAGCAATTTGCAACTTGACTTACATATGGGTAAGTCAACCTCTCCATCTACTGGACAGATGCTTTAAACACCTCGGAAGCATCAGGACGGAAAAGGGGAGATTGCTCCAAGGCCTGGCCAGACTCGTGAAGTTTAAAACCAGCAATATGGCCTTGATGTTTCCCCAAATTCAGCAGCTTCGTATAAACCTCCCCAAGGGCAGAATTGAACTCATTGGAATGAAGGAGGTAGGTAACAACCTGATGAAAGCCTTGCTCAATGAGCCACTGGTTATCACCAGTGGCTTGAACAACTGAAGCCTTCAGACCTTCTTTCTCTTCATCAAAGGCCTTCTGTTGAATAGTCAAGGCCTCCATATCAGCTTTCAACTTCAACCGGTCAGCTTCGAAACTTTTCTTGAGATCATTTATCTCAATTTCGTGCCTCCTCGTCAATTCACCTACCTTCTTGACCCAAGCTTCCTCCTTCTTTGAAAAACCATCAATTTCCTTCTTCATCGCAGCCATTGAAGACTTCATCTTTTCCTTCTTCTTAGAAAACTCCTCATACTCCTGTATTCCCTTCTGAAAACGGGTAACACCCTCAGCCACCAAGGCAGAAAGGTTGCAGGAACTCAACATCAACCTTGATATAAAGTGGTCACTTTCCATTTCAGATATAGCACCACGAACGCCAGGAGGAGCAAAGTGAGCTAACATATTAGCACAAACATTCGGATCCTTGAAGCTATCACCAACCTTCACAGTCCAATCAGGAAAATAAACTTCATCTTCGTTCAACCCTTCAACATCTCTGCTCGATGAACCCTGAACAGGAGTAGTCACAACCTTCTTGGCCGAAGCCTTCTTCTTACCATGAACAACTAACTTCTTCTCCTTTTCAACATCAACATCTTGACCCTCGAAAACCTCAATATCATCACTTAATTCCACCGGATCAGAAGAAGTAGATTGAGGTGCACTCCTTAACAAACGACGAGCAGAACGACGGGTTGAAGCCTTGGGAACAGCAGGCTTAGTAAAACACTTGACGTTAGAAACACTAACATAGCAAGCATCCTCAAATCTCTGTTCTACACCCCTAGCAACAATATCATCCCCTTCAGCGGCTTGAGCATCGGTAAAGACAACATCAGACGTATCATCACTCTTGATAAAGTCCAAAGCAGACATAACTACAAAACATTTTAAAACAAAAAACAAATAAGCTACCAAATAAAGATATCCCAAAAAGGAAAAACAAGGAAAAAGCATACCCTGGCCATTCCTCATAAGAACCGGATCCCGATTAGCCTTAACCCACAATTTGCTAACACCTAACAGAAATAGCAAATGTTCAGGAAAAGGACGAACCCTTAAAGGGCACTCCCAGATGGCTTTAAGAAAAACTTTATTCAAATCAGACTCGGAAGGTTCCGGTTCATTGAGAACGGCATCCGGGTGTCTCCACACCATTTTAAAGGGAACAATAGAATCAGAAACCCAGAAAAATCGATCTTTCCAGGTACCGAGTGTGGTAACCATTGAAGAGATTAAACAAATGTCAGCCTTGGATGTCTCAAAGGTAAAGCAGTCACCATTCTTCGCCATGCGAAAAAATCAACGGAATAACAACAGCGAAGGGTCATAACCACAAGCTCGGCATAAAACCTCGAAGTGTAAAACCCTAGTCATGCCCTTCGGATGAATTTGACCAAAGGAAACCCGATAATACTCCAAAAAGTTCAATATAAAAAGCGAAAAAGGATGACGAAGGTTGGAAAATTCAAAGTGACGGCAGTACAAAGCAACTGAACCAGGGGGACATTGATCAACGGATTTATCACAACCCGGTGCAACCGGATTAAATTTAAGACCAATGCCCCATTCAACACAAAAATCCTCCACTTTCTCTTGAGTAAAGCGTGAAAAACTAACGGAAAGATCTTTCCGTGCACCCATGATCAAAGTAAAGAACAAGTAAAACACACAAAGAAATCGGAACTAACCTGGGCAAAGGAAAGGAAGATATGGAAGGAAACTTGAGAGAAAATGGAGAAAGATTGTTGGTTATCTTGAATAATAAATGAAAAATAAAACCAATAGAGGTTATGATTACATGGCAGTTAATTAACCTACCTTCTGCAAAAACCGTCGTCAGACACATCAACCGACTTGTCAAAATTCAAATTTCAAAAAACTCAACTGTAACGAACCCTTCAAGCCTTCAAGCCTTGAAGCCTTTAAGCAATACACATAAAATGTGTGAAAGTCAGAAGTCTTTGAGCTCATTTCCTAAAAACCTCTGACTTGGGGGGCTGATGACGGGGGTAGCCCAAGACTAAATAAAATGACTTAGACACATGAATGCTTAAAAGGTTAAAGGGTTAAAAGGTTCAAATCCCGCGAACTCAGGTGAGCAGCAAAAAGGATGTGAACAGTAAAACATCATTTCACTGATTGCTTGCCCAGCCTCTTACTGCCGTAAAAGAAGACATGTGTACAGAGTGTTGTCTTTTACCCGCAGGTCCAAACGTTTCAACCCCTAAAAGGGTAAGTCCCCCACTGCAAGCATGTTTCACTGGTCAATGGTTTCTTCTTTGGGCGATGTCCTTCCCTATATAATGACACTTCATTTAGTGCTGAGGGACATTCCGATCAGCTCTGATTCTATTGGGATCTCTGGTCTTTTCTCTCGAGTGCTTGTTCCATGCAAGCCTCTCTTCTTTACATTCAACACACACATTTCCATTGCTCTCACATCCGAAGCTGGACACACTTCAGTGGAGTATCTCGAGCAAACAACAAAATCTAACTAATAAACCTCTCTCCACGTCTAGCAAACGTGGGGGGACCCCACGACCTGCGTTAGGCAAACCTAAACTCTCCAACCCTTTTGCCTAACCAGCCCAGCTACTACCATTGGTCTAGTATTTGTTGCATCACCATGGCTGTTGATGCAACAAATGCAAGACCAAGGATAGCGATTAGTTTGGTTAGTTAAAAGGCTTGAAGGGTTTCAACTTGCCTAACGCAGGTCGTGGGGTCCCCCCACGTTTGCAAGACGTGGAGAGAGGTTCACTAGTTATGTTTATTTAATTGTTCAAGATCTTCGGCCGAAGGGTGTTCAGCCTTGGATGAAAGAGTAATGAAAATGTGTGTGTTGAATGTGAAGAAAAGAGACTTGTATGTAACAAGTGCTCGAGAAGGAAGATCAGAGATCCCAAGAGAATCAGGACTGATCGGAATGTTTGAAATGCACTAAATGAAGTGTCATTTATAGAGAAAGAGATTTCTCAAAGGGGAAACCTTGGATTAGTGAACCCTGTTTGCAGTGGGAGACTTACCCATTTTGGGGTTCAACGGTTTGGAACTGCGGGTAAAAGGGAGCTTCTTGTGCACGTGCTCTGCTTTTGCGGCTAGGAGAGTGGACAAGCAATCAGTGCAGTGACATGCTTACTGTTCATGTTCTTTTTGCTGTTCACCACAGTTCCCGGGTTATGAAGCTTTCAACCTTTTAACCATTAAGCTAAAATGTGTTTTAGTCATTTTGTGAGATCTGAGCTACCCCCGTCATCAGCCCCCCAAGTCAGAGGTGTTTGGGTTTTATGCTCAAATGCTTCTGACTTTTTCGTTATTTTTATTGCCTGAAGGCTTGAAGGCTTCAAGGGTTGAGAATAGTTGAGAATTTGAATTTAAAACTGACAACTGTTGTGATGTGATGTGTGGCAGTTTTTCAGTCGGCGGTTTTGTACAATAGGTAATAATAACTTCCTCTTTTATTACTTTTTCATTTATTAACATCTTTTGGTGATCTTTTTTCATTTATCTTCTTCCGAGAATTCCTATTTCCTCTCCTAAACTCATGTTAGTCCCCATTTTCTTGTTTGCTTTGCTTGTTCTTTACTTTGATCATGGGTGCACGGAAAGATCTTTCCGTTATTTTTTTCACGCCTTACTCAAGAGGAAGTAGATAATTTTTGTGTGGAATGGGGCATTGGTCTTAAATTCAATCCGGTTGCACCGGGTTGTGATAAATCCGTTGATCAATGTCCTCCCGGTTCTGTTGCCTTATACTGCCGTCATTTTGAATTTTCAAACCTTCGTCATCCTTTCTCGCTTTTTGTATTGAACGTTTTAGAGTATTATCGGGTTTCATTTGGTCAAATTCATCCGAAGGGTCTGGCTAGGGTTTTACATTTCGAGGTTTTATGTCGGGCTTGTGGTTATGATCATTCGTTGTTATTGTTCCGCCGATTCTTCCGTCTGGCGAAGAACGGTGATTGGTTTACCTTTGAGACATCCAAAGTTGACACTTGCTTGATTTCTTCCATGGTTACCACACTTGGTACCTGGAAAGATCAATTTTTCTGGGTTTCCGATTCTATTGTTCCTTTTAAAATGGTGTGGAGGCACCCGGATGCCGTTCTCAATGAACCGGAACCTTCTGAGTCTAATTTGAATGAATTTTTTCTTAAAGCCATCCGAGAATGCCCTTCAAGGGTTCGACCCTTTCCCGAACATTTGCTAGTTCTGTTGGGTGTTAGCAAATGATGGGATAAGGCTAATCGGGATCAAGTTCTTATGAGGAATGGCCAGGGTATGTATTTTCCTGTTTTACCTTTTTTGGGGTTCCTTGATTTGGTAGCTTATGTGTTTTTATAATGTTTTGCAGTTATGTCTGCCTTGGATTTCATCAAGAGTGATGATACGTCCGATGTTGTTTTTGCGGATGCTCAAGCCGCTGAAGGTGATGATGCTGTTGTTAGGGGTGTAGAGCAGAGATTTTAGGATGCTGGCTATGTTAGTGTTTCTAATGTCAAGGGTTTTACCAAACCTGCTGTTCCCAAGGTTTCAACCCGTCGTTCTGCTCGTCGTTTGCTAAGGAGTGCACCTCAATCCACTTCTTCCGATCTTGTGGATCTAAGTGATGATATTGAGGTTTCCAACGGTCAAGATGTTGATGTTGAGAAGGAGAAAAAATTAGTGGTGCATGGTAAGAAGAAGGCTTCTGCTAAGAAGGTTGTAATGACCCCTGTTCAACGTTCATCGAGCAAAGACGTTGATGGCTTGAGCGAAGATGAAGTTTATGTTCCTGATTGGAGTGTGAAGGTTGGTGACAGTTTCAAAGATCCGAATATTTGTGCTAATGTGTTGGCTCACTTTGCTCCCCCTGGTGTCTGGGGTGCTATATCGGAGATGGAAAGTGACCACTTCATATCAAGGTTAATGTTGAGTTCCTGCAACCTTTCTGCCTTGGTGGCTGAGGGTGTCACTCGTTTTCAGAAAGGGATGCAGGAGTACGAGGAGTTTTCCAAGAAGAAGGATAAGATGAAGTCTTCAATGGATGTGATGAAGAAGGAGATTGATGGGTTTTCCAAAAAGGAGGAAGCTTGGGTGAAGAAGGTTGGAGAGTCGACAAGGAGGCATGAGATTGAAATGAATGATCTCAAGAAAAGTTTTGAAGCTGACCAGTTGAAGTTGAAGGCTGATAGGGAAGCCTTAAGTGTTCAACAGATGGCCTTTGATGAAGGGAACGAAGGTCTGAAGGCTTCGGTTGCTCAAGCCACTGGTGATAACCGGTGGCTCATTGAGCAAGGGTTTCACCAGGTTGTTACCTATCTCCTTCATTCCAATGAATTCAGTTCTGCCCTTGGAGAGGTCTACACCAAACTGCTGAACTTGGGGAAACATCAGGGCCTTATTGCTGGTTTTAAACTTCACGAGTCTGGTCAGGCTTTGGAACAGTCTCCCCTTTTTCGTCCTGATGCTTCCGAAGTGTTTAAGGCATATGTCCAGCAGATGGAGAGGTTGACTTTTGCAAGTTGCTTTGGTAAACCTCTTTCTGTCTTACAGGAGCTGAAGCCGGCTAGGCTTAATGAAAAAGTTTGTGCTGATGTGCTTGATTCCCTGTCCAAGAAACGTTCTCGTTCAGGAGATAGTGAGGAAATCTTTTCAGAAGATGCCGATGTCCCTAAGGAAGCAAGCCTCCAAGGTTCAGCTGTTGGGAGTGATGGTGGGTCAAAGGCTAAGAAGTCAAAGAAGGCCAAGAAGGCTAAAGGTAATGGTTCCTGGGCTTCTAAGCCTCCTGTTGATGCTTTAACAATATTCGTAGCTCTCTTAGCACCCAAAAACAATTTAATGGTTTGTATGTTTCTTGAACAATTTAGGTTTTGTAGAAACCCTTAACGTTTCTGTTGGTGGTTGTTAGCCTTAGTGGCTATTTGAACAATTCCTATGTTTACAAACCGTTAAGGTTTGTTTTAACTTGTTTGGATGTTTGGAAGCCTTTAAAGCTTCTTATCTTATGCTATTAACTTCCTTCTACTTGCCTTATGTTTTATTTTTTGTGTTGATGCCTTTTTTGTAAGGCAGCTTGGTTGTCTTGAAGCCTTCAAGGCTTCTGCCTGTTTCTTGATATTTGCCATTTGCTGCTTTGCTTTGTATTTTTGATCCAGAGTTGCCTACAACCTTTGTTGTTTTGCCCTTTTATAATTTTTATGTCTATGGAATTGTCTTTGTTGTGTTTGTGTTGCCTTTATGTTTTTTATACCTTAAAGGGTTCAGTGCTGCAGTCACTTAGTCTTGGTATTTTTAACAAGAAGACATAGCACCTATCCTATCTATTACTTTTCTTGGTTTGATTTTGGTTCGTAAGCCTGATAATAATGATTTGTTTTCTAGAAGTTTTACAAGGCTTAAGGAACATTTGGTGTAGGCTGCTCAGACCCGTCTATGAGACAGCTTTGTTTTTTGATAATTTTATAAGTCTCGTGGAGTTGTATTGATCTAGGAACTCACCCCTTATATAGGTTCATTCAACCCTTGAACCTATTGAGCGATATGGTTTGAGAGCTCATCCCCTTACATGGCCCTTGCCATGGAGTTTTTTGCTAGGTTCTCAACCTGAATTTAGGATAGAAAGACAAATTTTAATAGAACATCATCATTCATTCAAGAGATATTGTTTTACAAAAAGTGAGCATGAGACAACTCTTGAAATACAAACTAAACTTTCTTGATCAGAAATGGAACCTTTTAAGGGTCTTGCCATTCCAATGTCTGGGAAGCTTTTTACCTTCCGCGTCGGCCAGTTTATAGGATCCACCCTTATGTGCTTCAAGGATTGTGTATGGCCCTTCCCACTTTGGGCCAAGTTTTCCTTGGTTCTCTTTTTTACTAGCCTCATTGTTTCTAAGTATGAGGTCTCCTGGCTTGAAGCGTTCATGCTTGACTCTTGTGTTGTAATAAGCTTCCATTTTTTGTTTGTACTTGGCTTCTTAAATGGCAGCTTGATCACGTGTTTCTTCGAGGAGTTGCAAGTTCAATATGGTCTCTTTGTTGTTTGCTTCGGGATCCATGTTGAGTGTTCTTTGAATCACAACTCCTATTTTAGCTGAAATCACGGCTTCTGATCCGAACACCAAGCTGTAAGGTGTTCTTTTGTGGCTTGTTTTTTCTATTGTTCGTATGGCCCATAGAACATTTCGCAACTCTTTAAGCGAATTGTTTTCATACCTTCCCAATCGGGTTTTGATTTCTTCAACAATGCTCCGATTCATCCTTTCAACCTGGCCATTGGATTGTGGGTATGCAACTGAGCTGAACACCTGGGTTATTCTGAATTCCTTGCACCAAGTGCTAAAAGACTTCTCAGCAAACTGTTTCCCATTATCCGTGACCAACGCTCCTGGTAGCCCAAAGCAACAAATGATGTTTTCCCACACAAAGTCAATGACTTGTTTACCCGAGATTTTTGCAAGTGGTTTGACTTCAGGCCACTTGGTGAAGTAACCCACTGCCACCAATAAAAATTTTACTTCACCTTTGGCCAGTGGGAATGGACCAACAATATCCATTCCCCATTTGTAAAATGGCCAAGCTGAAGATATTGGCACAAGATCATGTTTGGGGCTTTTGGGCACTGGTGCATGTATTTGACAAGCTTCACATTTTCTTAGTTGCTCGATGGTGTCTCGGTGCATGGAAGGCTAGAAATATCCGAGATTCATTAGCTTAGCAACCACCGTTCTTGCTCCAAAATGAGCTCCACATATCCCCTCATGAACCTCTTTGACCAGGTATTGGCTTTGTTCCGGGCCAACACATCTCAGTAATGGTGCAAGGTAACCCTTTTTGTAGAGGATTTCACCTTGCAACACATACTGCCTAGATTTAATCTTAACCCTTTCAGCCTCTGTTTGATCAGCAGGCAACTCACCATTTTTGAGGAACTTTTTAATAGGAGTCATCCAATTAAGGCCTTCTTCGGTGATTACATCTTGAACCTCCAATTCTTGAATCGATGGAGCTTTAATCACCTCTACCAATACCTTCTTGGTGAGATGGGCAAAGGTGAGGGAAGCAAGTTTGCTCAAGGCATCAGCACTCTTGTTTTGAGACCTCGGGATTTGCTTGATGGTACATGCTTGAAATGTGTTCATCAATTCTTTAGCCTTTTCTCTATACCTCTTCATGTTGGGCTCCTTTGCAACATAACTGTCATTGACTTGACTTGACACAAGCAACGACTCTGTGAAGACTTGAAGCTTTTGAACCTTCATTTGCTTGGCTATTCTCAAGCCGGCTATCAATGCTTCGTATTCAGCTTCATTGTTGGTGGTCTAAAATTCAAGTCGAAGAGCATATGTAAATTATAACCCTTCAGGGTTGATTAGAATGAGCCCAGCTCCTGACCCTTCAACGCTTGAAGCCCCATCGGTAAAAATCTTACAGGCTTCAAGGTCAGAGGGTTCAGCGGTAGTTGTATTAACTTCCGTGATGGCTTGCTTTGGGACTTCCACGATGAAATCAGCCAAGACTTGGGCTTTGATAGTTTTTCTTGGAAGATAGGTGATTTTGTGTTCACCTAGTTCCACAGCCATTTGGCTAATCGTCCTAAATTTTCTGGTTTTTCAAGCACACTCTTGATAGGTTGGTCGGTGACCACTTGTATTGGGTGTGCTTGAAAGTACCTTCGAAGCCTTCTAGCCGTTTGGACTAGGGCTAGAGCAAGTTTTTCTAAAGGAGGATACTTGATCTCTGCTAGTTTTAAGGTTTTACTGAAGAAATAGACTGGTACCTGAGCTTTGTCTCGTTCAATGGTCTAGACCGCACTTATTGCTTATTCAGCAACCGAGAGATAGACAGAGATTAGTTCTCCTGTTTCCGGGGCTGCAATTTCTGGGAGTGAAGCTAAGTGCTGCTTCATTTGGTTGAAGGCTTCCTCTGCTTCCTCAGTCCACTTGAAATTTTTCTTGTCAGAACACCCTTTAAGCGTTTTGAAGAAGGGTAGAGACTTTTCTGCCAGTTTTGAAGTGAAACGCTTCAAAGCTGCAAGCTTTCCATTTAGACTTTCCACTTCCTTCTTGCTTTGTGGGGGTATGGTTTCAAGAACAGCTTTGACTTTGTTTGGGTTGTCCTTTATACTTTGTTTTCCCACAATATGCCCTAGAAATTTGCCTTCTTCAAACCCAAACGAACATTTCTCAGGGTTGAGTTTCATGTTAACCTTTCTCAGGTTTTGGAAAGTTTCTTGTATGTCGTCAAGCATTTGGTATTCTGTTTTGCTTTTGATTACCAAATCGTCGACATATGCTTCCATGTTTCTACCAATTTGACTAGCAAAAGCTTTATCAACCAGGCGTTGGTAGGTTGCACCCGCATTTTTAAGGCCAAAAGGCATCTTTTGATAGCAAAAGATACCTCTATCCATGTGAAAAGCAGTCTTCTCTTCATCCACTTCTTTCATAAGGATTTGATGGTAACCCTTGTAGGCATCAATAAAACACTTGAAAGGGTAACCGGTAAGGGAGTAAACCTTAAGGTCAATTTCCGGCAACAGGTAATAATCTTTGGGGCAAGCCTTGTTCAAATCCTTGAAGTCGATGCACATTCTCCAAGAATTTTCGGGTTTTCGAACGATGACTGGATTTGCAACCCAAGATTGATACTTGACTTCCCGAAGAATTTCAGCTGAGACAAGCTTTTCTACTTCTTGGCATGCTGCCAAGCTTCTTTCAGGTGCTAGACTTCATTTCTTTTGGACAACAGGCTTGACATTAGGTGGTATCCTTAGCTCGTGTTCATAAATGCTTCGAGGGATAATTGTCATGTCTTCCGGGCACCAAGCAAAGACATCGCTATAGTGTACTAGCAGCTTTTCAAGGTACGAGAGGGTTTCTTGAGAAAGGCTTGGATTAACCCTTATCCTTTGTTCAGGATATTTGGGGTTTATGATCAGCCCTTGCTTGTCGTCTTCATTTTTTGAACTTTCTCCTTCAACCATGTAAGCTTCATGAGTGGGTTGAAGGGTTGCAATCCCTCTCTCGGTAGGGAACTTCACGGTGCCATGACCAACTGAGACAACCATATAGAATGCACACTGCCTTGGCCTTTCTATGATGACATCATAGTTGGAAGGTATATTGATAACTACAAAAGTGAGAGGTTGAACTCTCTCCATCTTGCCTTCACTGAAACAGACTTCAAGGGTTAGTTTCCCTAAAGGCTTGAGGGGTATGTCAGCAATACCTTTTATGGAGGTCCCGGATGGTTGAAGCTTTGAGCGTTCCTCATTGCTCAAACGATTGAAGAACTTTTCAAACATAATTTCAGTAGCTGCACCAGTGTCTATGTATGCTCTACTTGTCTTTAGTGTACCCACAGTTGCTTTAAACACAAGAGGGTTTGAGAGTGGGTCCCTTTCTGTTGGCGGGAAGCAGACACACTGAAGCTCCCAAGCTTCCAACCGTTGCCGTTTGTGGGGAACCTTTCCATCGAAATCCACCATGTTAACTTCCTTTCTTTTACCTTCGGCTATCTTGTCCCTTATCCCCTTCACTAAGTGGGCAAGCTCTCCGGACTTAACGGCCTCCTCAATCCTCTTTTTGAGTTGAAAGCAATCGTTAGTATGGTGACCCTTCTCCTCATGAAATTCACAGAATTGGGTGGAGTTTTCATTCCTTTTACTTTTTGGGAGAGGTCTGGGAGGTTGGAAGCTTTGTTTCACTTCCTCTGTAGCAAGGATCTCTTGTGGGGTTTTTGTAAGGGCTGTAAAGTTCATGGCCTTCTCCCTGCTTGGAGGGTTCCGGCATTCAGATCTTCGTTGCTCTGAGCCCCTTTGGCGTCTGTCATAGGAATGAAAATTTCCCTTCTTTCTAGCTGGACTGTTGCCTCGCCGATCCCCTTTTTCTTTGCTCCTTTATGTCTACAGCCTCCTCTCCTCTAATGTGGGCTTCAGCCCTCTCGAGAGCTTCTTCCAAGGTCTTTGGCAGGGACTTGTTGAAATCCCTTGTAAGGTATTTGGAGATGATAGCATTCATGAAGTCGGCCACTCTCATCTTTTCATCTGCCCCCACATACGTCAGACCTTCTTTTTTGTATCTTTCTATGAATTCTCGGAGGCTCTCGTCATCCCTTTGCTTTATCTGTAAGATCACCGTGTCATCTTTAACGTACCGCCTTTGCTGTGAGAAATTAGCCAGAAACCCTTTGCTGAGGTCATCGAAGCTTCGAACGCTTTTGGCAGGCAAATCATTAAACCATATTCTGGCTGACCCAATGAGGGTTTGCATGAACATGAGGCAGCATTCAGCGTTAGACCATTTCTCGATCCTAGCAGCACCAGTAAAGATCTGGAGGTGATCCTCTGGATCTTCAGTTCCATTATATGTTTTGATATGGGATGGCATCTTGATCTTTGTTTGGAAATCATAATCAGTGATTTGCTGGGAGAAGCATGACAAATTGCTTGGTTTATATGGTTTGGCCAAATCCTCTTCCACCCTTACACCTATGTTGTTGTTATTGTTGTTCCCTTGGGTGGCTAGTACTTGATTAATAAAGTGTTGCCAAGGGAAGCTTGCCATCATCTGGGCCATCATCTTGTGACAACCCTCACTAAACCAGGTATCCGTACGACTTAAGTAATAATTAATTACTGCTTAATTACTGTGCTTGCTTGAACTTGTGAATAAACTGCTACTTGAATACTGATACATGTACTTACCTGCATCATACTTTACTTGCTGTCACTCCATGTTTTGCTTACAGCACTTTTGTGACAACCTTGATGCACCAAAAGCACAGTAGCACAATGAACGGATAACCTATTAAACGTGCGGTCATAACTAGCACCAGGCAGGTACTGCCTCTAAGGCCTGTAAGAGCCTGAGATAGTTTGCTACACTAGTGGTGAGTGTAGGGATATAAGGGTTGTAGAACTGCGTCACTAGGAATAAATTACAGTGACCGGATGTGCCTAAAACGTACTCTAAGCACAAAAAAAAAAAAAAAAACTCAGCACTTTAATAAACAATCCAGCTTTTGGCTAACTAATAAAGTGCCAAGACATGAGGAAAATATTCCCGACACTTTGGAGGAATAAGTTGTGTCACTAAAAATAATAATAACGACAATTTAAAGCTTGTTTAACGCTTTAACGGATTACTATCCAACCGAACAACCGGACTATACCCGGAACATGAAAATATTGTTAATAACATTACTTATCTTTTTCTGAGCCAGTTAGGGTCCCTGAATACCCTAACACCCGCAATAAAGCACAACACACTACTAACCGGGTTAATCACTTAACTAACCTAGATTAACCTAACTATTATCTAACTAATTGGTTAGAAATGAACTAGCTACCCCCCCCCCCCCTTGGCCAATTTCGGTCACATTGTGACCATCAATTGTACCATTTTGATTATTATATTCTAAGTTGTCTAATATCAAGACAACACATGAACCTTTGGGTAATTCACTTGTTAATTGCCTATAAGAACACTACATGATCCATCATTCTTTCCAACACTTAACATCACACAAACACTCCCTCTCTCTCTCTCAAAGGCTTCGGCCGAACACCCCCTCTACATCCATCATATTTTTCGGTTTTGATCACCTCATCTCAAGAGCATTCAAGTGTCAAGGATCCCGTATAAGAAGGCTTGGTGCATTCGGAGCTCAAAGGACCTCACTCTATTGCTTTTATCCTCTCATTTTGCGCTTAGATTCTTCCCTAGCCTCGAGCTAGTAGTAAGTTGCTATAATCACCCTCTCGAACTATTTTGAAGTGGTTAATATGATTTGTAACGGTTAAAACTCTTAATCTTACAAAATGACATACAAAATTTTACTAAAAATGCTTGTAATGATGGTTAAAAGCTCATATGTTGTGTAAATCTTGTAGTAGTTGATTTGTGTAATTATTTGGACCCGATCTATGTTGTGGTAGCTCGGATCGTCATTTAACCCGGGGTGGTCATGATCATGGATCATGACATAAGGTTGTTTTGGAAGTAACAAGGGTTAAAGGATGAAACTCTACCACACACGAATCATGAACTTGTGTAAAAGCGATTTTGCTTGTGAAATAGTGTTTAAAACTAGTAGATCTACGTATCTACAAGCGGTATTTTCAAAAAACCAAGTATCAAAGAAATCATGTTTTCTAAAGACGGATCTTACACTAACACGAATGATTTTTAGAACACACAAGTGTGTAAACACTTGTGTAGCACACACTTTCGACAAAATAACTATCTTTGTAAAAATTGATAAGAAGTTGTAAAGATGGAATTTCTTTAAAAACGGGGTTTTTACGAAACCGGATTGATTTATATAAAGATCCACTAAAAGTAATGGAATTTACTTTATACTCTTGGATAAAACGCAAGTTCATGTAACTTATGCGATATACATATTTATTTACTAGTTTGATGTTTTGGACATTGTTTTGAGTGAAAGAAAAGAACGTTGGTTTGATTTATAAAAGAAAATGATACGCATAAAAGCGTGGCCACCTCCAGTACAGGGGAAACTCTGGCGAAATTTTTCCAAAAACCTAACACTTAGAAATATTTTCACTATAAGTGTTAGAGATACTTTTCGACTTGTTTTCAAACTATAGATCTCGCCACGACTTTGTTTACAAAACATCGGAGGTGGAATTTCACAAAATAAAACTTGGTAAATATATATTTAGTATATATTTTTTTCATAAAGTCACTTGATATGTGTTTATGAATATTTTGTGAAAATACTAGTATTATTTTTAGGGTAAAAATAATACTATCGAATGTTAATGGATCCAAAATAATACGAACGTCTCTACGATAAATATATAAGTTACACCGGTAATTATTATTACCACTCGATCTCTAAAACGTAACTTACGCATTTTAAGAAAATATGACTTAACGCGTATTTTTGTCAAGATATTATTTTGGGAAAATTTATGTAATAGAAAATATAATATTTTTGAGAAGAATATTTATATTTTGGGGTTAGAAATAAAATATATTTTAAGTGAGACTTAATAATATATTTCGAACACACATGTATTAAATCCCCCATCCTTGGGAAGGAAAACGATTACCAAGTATTTACTAAATGTAAACACGAAATAGTTGTCTAACTATTTCCCAAAAACTTAAACCATAAAGCTAAGGCACGGCCGTCCGTCTAATAGAATTAGTACGTGTAGGTCGTCACACAGCTGCTTGATCAGGAGACATACTTGGTAGAGACGCACCACTGTGAGTTCATGTCCCCCTTTTCTCTTAACTGTTTTCAGTTTTCTAAACTACGGGGGTGAAATACATGTTACTTTGATTACAAGTACTTTATACATGGTATGGTTAGCGTAAGGAGGTTTACTACTTAGATCATGTGAGTGGGTAGGAGCAACATGAGGCCATTAGTCCTCATGGTAGGACCGAGGGACAGGAGCGGTAGATCTATCTGGGTGTAGCGAGCCCAGCCCCAGGCCAAACTAGAAACGGACCTCGGGGTGACTTCGTGCCCGACGCATAAATCTGCTAGGTTTGAGTCTCCCTACTTGCACTTCACACATATCAGTGGCCTTGCAAACCATTGGTGATCTCAATTCCCTTATGTGCTACATACCAGGATTTTTATACTTACAAAGGTTTATTTACTCACTTACACATGAACTCGCTCAACATTATTGTTGATTTTTCAACTTACATGTATTTCAGGGAATTAAAGGATCTGGCGCAGTATGACACGTTTTCCCGCTGCACTAGTTACGAGGTCATTCGGGTTTAGGGAATGTGACTCTTTCCTGGACAAGTCACAGTCCTTAAACTATGCATATGTTATGTTGTGTTTGTTGAACAATGTTTATGTCGTTAGGATGTGTTTCCGTTAAGACAATGATGTTGTATTTGGTTTTCAAAAACTTAATTAAATGGATGATGTTGCATGGTTTTATTTCATATAGCTTTGTTATGGTTAAGCTATGGTATTAAGAAGTCACACCAAAATAACCACGCTTCCGCAAAGCCAGGGTGTGACAGCTTGGTATCAGAGCTCTGATCATAGCGAACTAGGATTCTTTCTCGAGTCTAGACTATGATCACTAGGGCTCTCACGAAAACATTTTTACACTGCATACCACTTAAGTCCAGATCCAAAACTTTTTATAAACAAATGTTGAGCACATTTTATTTATTATTTATAGGCTCAGTCTGGGAGGCTGAGGCTCGGTCTGGGAGGCCGAGGCTCGGTCTGAGAAGCCGAGGTAGTGGGCTAGTGGGACTAGGAGAATTGGCTAGTGGGACTAGGAAGAGCAGTCTGAGAGGCTGGGAGAATTGGCTAGTGGGACTAGGAGAATTGGCTAGTGGGACTAGGAAGAGCAGTCTGAGAGGCTGGGAGGCTAGTGGGACTAGGAGAATTATTTGAATGCTTACTTGGTGACTTATGTGATTATTTGATTGTATGATTGACTGTTTATGCATGTTTGTGTTTATGTTACAGACACCATGGACACCTCTGGCACAGGTGACTCAGACACCACAGGACCTAGACCTATAGTATCAGATGACCTAGAGTTTTCAGAGCACGAGGTCCACACATCCGCCGTTACTAGCACGGACGAGGACGACTTTCAGCCCTTTGCTTTACCTGATGGTGCTGATGAGCTCGCTGATGGCCCTTTGGCCGGGGACCTACCACTTGTAGAGATCCCTGCACCCATACCACTTGCTTCATATCCTGCTTACGATTTGCTTCCCGACGTCGATCTGTTTGATGACGAGCCCTTAGAGGATGAGGTTCAGGGCGAGGCCCTTCTTGCTGCTGGTAATCTCTTGATGATCGCAGATGCTCCCGCTGAGGAGTTACCCGCTCACTCTCCGGTCCCAGACTCTTTCGAGTCTGTGGCCTCCGCACCTTCACACACTCAGAGTGCGCAGCACTTTTCTCACGGTTCAGATCCAGATAGAGCATCCTCTGTTGCCCCTGTTTCTAGCTTTGCTTTCGACCACAATGTTGAGGAGGACTCCGATCCTGTCTTTCCCCCAGGATTCGACCCAGATGAGGATATAGAGTTTATACCCATGGATCAGCCTATGGAGGATCCGGTCGACCCAGTTGACCCAGTTGATCCCATCGACCCTGAGTTTGATTTTGAGATGGCCTTTGATGATCCCGAGCCTGCCATGGCCCTTGAGCCAGTGGCTGCTCTTGACCCAGTGCTTGAGCATGACCCTGCTCATGCTGGCATGCCTATTGATCCTGTGATTGCTGACCTACCCATTGATGATCACCCTGCTGATGCACCACTACTGGAGGGTGACCATGTTATTGCTGCTGATCATGTTGAGCCCCCACTTATCGATGATGTACCTGCTGACCCTTTTGTTGCACCCCACCTTGACCCTATGCCTGTACAGTTTGATCGAGCACTTTTTGATGCACAGATTGACCCACGAGATGAGCACGCCCAGCATGGGTGGATTCCTGCTGATGATGAGGTTCCACCTATTCCCCCTCAGATCACTGATACCCGTCACGTTGATACCTCTTTTACTTTCCCTCAGTTTACACCTCCAGCACGACCTGGAGAGGGTTCTTCGGCCCATCCCTTTGGGCATGTGCCGACGTCTGTTCCCGTTATGCCACAGTTTTCACCTGTTTTACCCCCTGTTCCTCCATTTCATGTGACACCTTTTGATCCCACCAGTGAGCCGTTTCTCTGGTCATCACCACCTGCCATGACACCGACCGACCCTTACCATCGTTTCCATATGGGATATTCCATTGAGGATGTTTTGATGTCTTTTGTCGCCCAGCACGAGGCACACACGCAGCGCATTCAGGAGCTTGAGAGAGCCCAGCCGCCGCCGTGTCAGTGCCAGGGTCAGACCCACTCTCCTTTGCAGCCCTCTCGACCTTTACCACCAGACTATGCTGCACGCCTTTTTGCCCTAGAGCAGCAGGTTGCTTCTTTCTTGCGTACCCAGAGAGCCATGGAGGAGGACTGGCTCCATTTGCGTCGCTTGTTTTACACTCACTTTCCCTCTCCTCCACCGCCATCCGTGTAGAGCTCTTCAGTACCGTATGGGTAGACGCTGGTGATAAGACGGCGATTGCTTTTGACTGCACAACATTTTTGGAGACTACATTATGATTCTGACTTTTGTTGACATGTATTTGATGTACTGACACTGATTTGATATAGTTTTTGGACTAGGGTGATGTAGCCCTTAGTCGACTGATGTTGTATGACACTGTGATGTACTTGTACGCTTACTATGTGGTCTCAATATATGGCAATCGCAGTATTCTCATCATATTTGATGCTTGATTTGGTTATTTATATTCTATGACATGGGATGTTGTGTGATTGATGTTTGTAACATGGGATGTTGTGTGATTGATATGATTATAACATGAGATGTTATGTACTATTACTATCATAATAAAGCGTATGTATTATAACATGGGATCTTTACTATGGCCTGACCGACGTAAACACATCTTTTAGAAGATGCCGCCGAGACGTCAAACGCCGATGCCTACCAATGAGGCAGAACTCCAACAAGTCATACCAAATTAACCACGCTTCCGCAAAGCCAGGGTGTGACAGCTTAACTCAGCACTTTAATAAACAATCCAGCTTTTGGCTAACTAATAAAGTGCCAAGACATGAGGAAAATATTCCCGACACTTTGGAGGAATAAGTTGTGTCACTAAAAATAATAATAACGACACTTTAAAGCTTGTTTAACGCTTTAACGGATTACTATCCAACCGAACAACCGGACTATACCCGGAACATGAAAATATTGTTAATAACATTACTTATCTTTTTCTGAGCCAGTTAGGGTCCCTGAATACCCTAACACCCGCAATAAAGCACAACACACTACTAACCGGGTTAATCACTTAACTAACCTAGATTAACCTAACTATTATCTAACTAATTAGTTAGAAATGAACTAGCTACCCCCTCCCCCCCTGGCCGATTTCGGTCACATTGTGACCATCAATTGTACCATTTTGATTATTATATTCTAAGTTGTCTAATATCAAGACAACACATGAACGTTTGGGTAATTCACTTGTTAATTGCCTATAAGAACCCTACATGATCCATCATTCTTTCCAACACTTAACATCACACAAACACTCCCTCTCTCTCTCTCAAAGGCTTCGGCCGAACACCCCCTCTACATCCATCATATTTTTCGGTTTTGATCACCTCATCTCAAGACCATTCAAGTGTCAAGGATCCCGTATAAGAAGGCTTGGTGCATTCGGAGCTCAAAGGACCTCACTCTATTGCTTTTATCCTCTCATTTTGCGCTTAGATTCTTCCCTAGCCTCGAGCTAGTAGTAAGTTGCTATAATCACCCTCTCGAACTATTTTGAAGTGGTTAATATGATTTGTAACGGTTAAAACTCGTAATCTTACAAAATGACACACAAAAGTTTACTAAAAATGCTTGTAATGATGGTTAAAAGCTCATATGTTGTGTAAATCTTGTAGTAGTTGATTTGTGTAATTATTTGGACCCGATCTATGTTATGGTAGCTCGGATCGTCATTTAACCCGGGGTGGTCATGATCATGGATCATGACATAAGGTTGTTTTGGAAGTAACAAGGGTTAAAGGATGAAACTCTACCACACACGAATCATGAACTTGTGTAAAAGCGATTTTGCTTGTGAAATAGTGTTTAAAACTAGTAGATCTACGTATCTACAAGCGGTATTTTCAAAGAACCAAGTATCAAAGAAATCATGTTTTCTAAAGACGGATCTTACACTAACACGAATGATTTTTAGAACACACAAGTGTGTAAACACTTGTGTAGCACACACTTTCGACAAAATAACTATCTTTGTAAAAATTGATAAGAAGTTGTAAAGATGGAATTTCTTTAAAAACGAGGTTTTTACGAAACCGGATTGATTTATATAAAGATCCACTAAAAGTAATGGAATTTACTTTATACTCTTGGATAAAACGCAAGTTCATGTAACTTATGCGATATACATATTTATTTACTAGTTTGATGTTTTGGACATTGTTTTGATTGAAAGAAAAGAACGTTGGTTTGATTTATAAAAGAAAATGATACGCATAAAAGCGTCGCCACCTCCAGTACAGGGGAAACTCTGGCGAAATTTTTCCAAAAACCTAACACTTAGAAATATTTTCACTATAAGTGTTAGAGATACTTTTCGACTTGTTTTCAAACTATAGATCTCGCCACGACTTTGTTTACAAAACATCGGAGGTGGAATTTCACAAAATAAAACTTGGTAAATATATATTTAGTATATATTTTTCATAAAGTCACTTGATATGTGTTTATGAATATTTTGTGAAAATACTAGTATTATTTTTAGGGTAAAAATAATACTATCGAATGTTAATGGATCCAAAATAATACGAACGTCTCTACGATAAATATATAAGTTACACCGGTAATTATTATTACCACTCGATCTCTAAAACGTAACTTACGCATTTTAAGAAAATATGACTTAACGCGTATTTTTGTCAAGATATTATTTTGGGAAAATTTATGTAATAGAAAATATAATATTTTTGAGAAGAATATTTATATTTTGGGGTTAGAAGTAAAATATATTTTAAGTGAGACTTAATAATATATTTCGAACACACATGTATTAAATCCCCCATCCTTGGGAAGGAAAATGATTACCAAGTATTTACTAAATGTAAACACGAAATAGTTGTCTAACTATTTCCCAAAAACTTAAACCATAAAGCTAAGGCACGGCCGTCCGTCTAATAGAATTAGTACGTGTAGGTCGTCACACAGCTGCTTGATCAGGAGACATACTTGGTAGAGACGCACCACTGTGAGTTCATGTCCCCCTTTTCTCTTAACTGTTTTCAGTTTTCTAAACTACGGGGGTGAAATACATGTTACTTTGATCAAAGGAAGAAGGAGACACATGTAGAGTCGTCCGGGGATAACAATCACTGAGGCGATCGATCTAAGCGTAGCACTCACCGAGGAGGCGATCCGCCTAAACAAGTTTTCTGATGTTGAGCAAAGGAAGAAGGAGACTCATGTAGAGTCGTCCGGGGATAACAAAAGGAAATTCTCGAATTTCAAACAAGGCACAAGCAGTGATGGCAGGAAAGGAAAACCAAGCGCACCGGTTCATGCTATGACTGGTACTAGAAGGAAAGGAAAGGGATATATGGGTGCACATCCCAAGTGTAACTCTTGCCAACGCCATCACCCTGGCCGATGCGGGCCAAAAGTATGTGAAGCTTGTGGAAAGACTGGTCACTTGAAGGATTCTTGCTGGGCTAGTGCTGGCCGGGGAGGCCAAGGAGGGTTTGGGAATATAAATAATAATCGTGGTGGTATTGGGAATCGCCCACAGGGGAACAATGGAGGAAACGGGATCAAAGTAACATGTATTTCACCCCCGTAGTTTAGAAAACTGAAAACAGTTAAGAGAAAAGGGGGACATGAACTCACAGTGGTGCGTCTCTACCAAGTATGTCTCCTGATCAAGCAGCTGTGTGACGACCTACACGTACTAATTCTATTAGACGGACGGCCGTGCCTTAGCTTTAAGGTTTAAGTTTTTGGGAAATAGTTAGACAACTATTTCGTGTTTACATTCAGTATACTTGGTAATCATTTTCCTTCCCAAGGATGGGGGATTTAATACATGTGTCTTCGTATAATTTCGAAATATATTATTAAGTCTCACTTAAAATATATTTTATTTCTAACTCCAAAATATAAATATTCTTCTCAAAAATATTATATTTTCTATTACATAAATTTTCCCAAAATAATATCTTGACAAAAATACGCGTTAAGTCATAATTTCTTAAAATGTGTAAGTTACGTTTTAGAGATCGAGTGGTAATAATAATTACCGGTGTAACTTATATATTTATCGTAGAGGCGTTCGTATTATTTTGGATTCGTTAACATTCGATAATATTATTTTTACCCTAAAAATAATATTTATACACTTCACAAAATAATTGATAAGTGACGTTGTGGAAAAGAAAAAAAAAATAAATATATTTACTAAATATATATTTATCGCGTTTTATTTTGTGAAATCCCACCTCCGATATTTTGTAAATAAAGTCGTGGCGAAATCTATATTTTGAAAACAAGTCGAAAAGTATTTCTAACACTTATAGTGAAAATAATTCTAAGTGTTAGGTTTTTAGAAAAATTTCGCCAGAGTTTCCTCTGTAACTGGAGGTGGCCACGCTTTTAAGCGTATCATTTTCTTTTATAAATCAAACCAACATTCTTTTCATTCAATCAAAACAATGTCCAAAACAACAAACTAGTAAATAAATATGTATTTCGCAAGAACCTCATGAACTTGTAGTTTTTCCAACACTATGATGTAACTCCCATTACTTTTAGCGGTTCTTTATATAAAGCAATCCGATTTCGTAAAAACCTCGTTTTTAGGGAAATTCTGTTTTTACAACTTCTCGTCATCTTTTATAAAAATAGTTATTTTGTCGAAAGTGTGTGCTACACAAGTGTTTACACACTTGTGTGTTCTAAAAATCATTCGTGTTAGTGTAAGATCCGTCTTTAGAAAACATGATTTCTTTGATACTTGGTTCTTTGAAAATACCGCTTGTAGATCCGTAGATCTACTAGTTTTAAACACTATTTCACAAGCAAAATCGCTTTTACACAAGTTCATGATTCGCGTGTGGTAGAGTTTCATCCTTTAACCCTTGTTACTTCTAAAACAACCTTATGTCATGATCCATGATCATGACCAACCCGGGTTAAATGATGATCCGAGCTACCACAACATAGATCGGGTCCAAATAATCACACAAATCAATTACTACAAGATTTACACAACATATGAGCTTTTAACCATCATTACAAGCATTTTTAGTAAACTTTTATGTTTCAACTTGTATGTTTACGAGTTTTAGCCGGTACAAATCATTTTAACCACTTCAAAATAGTTCGAGAGGGTGATTCAAGCAACTTACTACTAGCTCGAGGCTAGGGAAGAATCTAGGCGCAAAATGTGAGGATAAAAGCAATAGAGTGAGGTCCTTCGCCTTCCGATTGCACCAAGCTCCCTTGTAGGTGATCCTTAACACTTGTGTGATCTTGGAATGAGGTGATCAAAACCGAAAATGAATGGGTGCTCAAGGGGGTGTTCGGCCGTGAGTTTAGCAAGGAGAGGGAGAGAGAGTTTTGTTGAGTGTTGTGATGAAAGTGTTAGTGTGCTATGGTGTGAACTTATAGACAAATATTCAAGATCATTATCCAAGAGTCCATATGTCTACTAGATATTAGACATATGTGATTTTTATAATCAACAAAGTACGATGGGGGTCACAATGTGACCGAGTTCGGCCAAGGGGGGGGGGGTAGCTAGTTCACTTCCAACCAATTAGTTAATGTATAGTTAGGTTAATCTAGTTAGTTAAGTGATTAACCCGGTTACTAGTGTGTCATGCGTTATGGCGGGTGTTAGGGTATTCAGGGACCCTAACTGGCTCAGAAAAAGAAAAACAATGTTATTAACAATATTTTCATGTTCCGGGTATGGTCCGGTTGTTCGGTTGGATAGTAATCCGTTAAAGTGCTTAACAAAGCTTCAAGGTGTCGTTATTATTATCTTTAGTGACACGACTTATTCCTGACACTTTGGAAAGTGTCTAGTAATATTTTCTCATGTTTTGGCACTTTATTAGGTAGCTTAATGCTGAATTATTATGTAAAGTGCTGAATTCTTGTGCTTAGAGCACGTTTTAGGCACATCCAGTCATTGTAACTTATTCCTAGAGACGCAGTTCTACAACCCTTGTATCCCTACACTCACCACTAGTGTAGTCAAATATTTCTGGCTCATACAGGCCTTAGAGGCAGTGTCTGCCTGATGCTGGCTTTATCAGCATGTTCAATAGGTTATCCGTTTATAGTGCTACTGTGCTTTTGGTGCATCATGTTTGTCACTAAGGTTCAGCATGTAAATAATGTAGTGACGGTAAGTAAAGTATGATGCAGGTATATGCATGTATCAGTATTCAAGTAGCAGTTCATCAGTAATTTCAAACAAGCACAGTAATTAAGCAGTAATTAATTATTAATTAAGTCGTACGGATACCTGGTTTAGTGAGGGTTGTCACATTCTCCCCCCGTTAGAAAAATTTCGTCCCGAAATTTTAAGTTCTGCTTGTAGATGCAGGGTTCTTAGGAAATAGGTGGGGGTATTTCTCTTTCATCCGGTCCTCACGCTCCCAGGTGTATTCAGGACCATGTCTGGCATTCCAACGAACTTTGACGAGCTTGACACTGCTCCGGCGGGTCTTGTTTACTTTCCAATCCGTAACCTCAACCGGTTCTTCAACGAAATGGAGCGTGTCGTCAACATGAATCTCGTCGATGGGAATGGCAATGGTATCTTGAGTTGGACTTTTCTTCAGGTTGGATACATGAAATGTATCGTGAACTGAGTGGAGTTCGGCAGGTAAGTCCAGCTTGTATGCTACTAGTCCTATTCTTTCCAAAACCCGGAAAGGACCAATGTAGCGCGGGTTTAACTTTCCACGCTTTCCGAAGCGTGCCACACCCTTCCAGGGTGAAACTTTCAATAAAACCATATCTCCAACTTGAAATTCCAAGTGTTTCCGGTTTGGATCCGCATAGGCTTTCTGTCTTTCGCGAGCCGTTTCGATGCGTTTTCGAATCTGCGCAATCTTGTATGTCGTCTCTTGGACGATTTCGGGACCAACAAGCTGTCTATCACCTGCGTTAGCCCAACATAGGGGTGATCGACACTTGCGTCCGTAAAGAGCTTCGAATGGCGCGGCACCAATACTGGTGTGGTAGCTGTTGTTGTATGAAAATTCAACCAGTGGCAAATGCTTGTCCCAGCTACCGCCCAAATCCATTACACATGCTCTCAGCATATCTTCTAAAGTCTGAATCGTTCGCTCGCTTTGACCGTCAGTTTGCGGATGAAACGTAGTGCTCAGATTTAATTGTGAGCCAAAAGCTTCTTGGAAGGATTGCCATATCCTTGACACAAACCTTCCGTCTCTATCAGAGATGATCGAGAGAGGCACTCCATGACGTGCGACGATCTCTCTCATGTAAATTTCAGCCAATTTGCTCGTATCATCCTTCTCTCTGATAGGTAAGAAGTGTGCTGAGTTTGTTAATCGATCCACTATTACCCAAATAGTGTCATGGCCTCTTGGCGTTCTTGGCAACTTTGTAATAAAATCCATAGAGATTTGTTCCCATTTCCACTTGGGAATCTCGGGTTGCTGCAGAAGTCCTGAAGGCTGCTGGTATTCAGCTTTCACCTTAGCACACGTTAAACATTTGCTCACATACACAGCAACATCGCCTTTCATCCTAGGCCACCAATATTAATCCTTGAGATCCTGGTACATCTTATCCGCTCCAGGGTGGATAGAGTACCGCGACTTGTGAGCTTTATCGAAAATAACCTTCCTTAAACCTCCAAACAAAGGAACCCAAATCCTTTTCTCAAAACATAACGTTCCTTCCTCGTTTGGCACCAATAGCTTCTCCATCCCATGGAGATATTCTTCTTCAAGATTTCTTTCCTTAAGAGCTTCTTTCTGCGCGGCATGAATGCGCAAGGAAAGATCGGTTTGGATAATCATCTCCAAAGCCCTAACCCTTATGGGCTTGATCCTCTCCTTTCGACTTAGGGCATCGGCGACCACATTCGCCTTCCCTGGATGATACTTTATCTCGCAGTCGTAATCGTTCAGCAACTCAACCCAACGTCTTTGCCTCATATTCAGCTCCTTCTGGTTGAATATGTGTTGTAGGCTCTTGTGATCTGTAAAAATTGTACACTTTGTACCATAAAGGTAGTGTCTCCAGATCTTTAATGCAAATACCACTGCGCCAAGTTCCAAATCATGTGTGGTATAGTTCTTTTCGTGCACTTTCAATTGACGTGATGCGTAAGCAATAACCTTTTGGCGTTGCATCAACACGCAACCCAATCCTTGACGTGAGGCATCACAGTATACCACGAAATCATCTGTACCTTCTGGTAGTGCTAAGATTGGCGCATTGCAGAGCTTATCCTTCAATATCTGGAACGCTTCTTCCTGTTTGATTCCCCAATCAAACTTCTTATCTTTCTGCGTGAGGAGCGTCAATGGTTGAGCGATTTTTGAAAAATCCTCAATGAATCTTCGATAGTAGCCAGCCAAACCCAAGAATTGTCGAATCTCGGTTGGCGTCTTTGGTGTTTCCCAATTCTTAATCGCTTCGATCTTGGTTGGATCCACATGGATTCCATCTCCGTTCACCACGTGTCCAAGAAATTGTACTTCACGTAGCCAAAACTCGCACTTAGAGAACTTGGCATACAACTGTTCCTTCTTCAGCAACTCCAAAATAGCTCTTAGATGCTGTTCGTGCTCAGTCTTTGTCCTTGAATAAATCAAGATGTCGTCGATGAACACTATCACGAACTTATCCAAGTACGGCTTGCAAACTCTATTCATCAAATCCATGAACACTGCAGGTGCGTTTGTTAACCCAAACGGCATAACTAGGAACTCGTAGTGCCCATAACGAGTTCTGAAGGCTGTCTTTGGGATACTCTCCTCTTGTATCCTTAACTGATGGTATCCAGATCGAAGATCGATCTTTGAATAAAAGCTTGAGCCTTGCAGTTGGTCAAACA
Organism: Helianthus tuberosus; assembly: GCA_030545235.1. Taxonomy (NCBI): domain Eukaryota; kingdom Viridiplantae; phylum Streptophyta; class Magnoliopsida; order Asterales; family Asteraceae; genus Helianthus; species Helianthus tuberosus. Next base: position 159,079,670 of record CM060373.1, on the reverse strand, counting down.
GATCATCAATCCTTGGCAGAGGGTATCTATTCTTGATTGTCAGCTTGTTCAACTCCCGGTAGTCAATACACATACGAAAACTACCGTCCTTCTTCTTGACAAACAGAACTGGAGCTCCCCAAGGCGAGAAGCTTGGTCGGATAAATCCCTTGTCTAACAACTCTTGAAGTTGTGTCGACAGTTCCTGCATCTCAGACGGAGCAAGTCTATAAGGTGCCTTAGCCACAGGCGCGGCGCCTGGAACTAAGTCAATGCGGAACTCTACTTGTCTCTGAGGTGGCAGTCCAGGTAAGTCCTCTGGAAAGACTTCTGGATATTCCCTCACGACAGGGATGTCTTCTATTCTCGGCTCAGCAGCCTTCTTATCCACAATGTGTGCCAGGAAGGCAACACATCCCTTCTGCAAACACTTTCGCGCTTTCAGGCAGCTGATAATTCTTAACGGCGTATCACGCTTCTCCCCGTGAACCACAATTGTTTCGCCATCTTCGGTTGGGATACGAACGACCTTTTCGTGACAAACTATTTCAGCCTTGTTGCCTGATAACCAATCCATTCCTACCACCACGTCGAAGCTTCCCAACTGGACTGGTAGTAGATCCAAAGTAAACTCACGTTCTCCCAACTCGATTGCACAACCTCTGATAACTTCATTGGCTTCTACTAACTTCCCATTAGCCAATTCGATTGAGTACGGAATATCTAATTTACTAGCGGCTAAACCAAGCATGTTCTTAAACTCTAACGACACGAAGATATAATCGGCGCCAGTATCAAATAAAACGGATGCATAGCGTTGGTTTACAGGGAACGTACCAATGACAACATTGGGATCCTGGCGTGCTTCCCTTGCTTCGATATGGAACACTCTTCCACGGGCTTGGTTTAACTCTGGGCAGTTCCTCTTAAAGTGCCCGATATCACCACAGTTAAAGCATCCGGGTCTCTGCCCGTTTCCACCAGCTTGATTATTCCTTTGGTTATGATTCACGGCGCCCGCTTGATTAGCATTGTTGCCTCGATTCCCATTACCTCCATTGTTTCCTTGTGGGCGATTTCCATTCCCACCCCGGTTGTTATTTCTGTTTCCGAATCCTCCCTGGCCTCCCTGGCCAGCAGTGGCACAACAAGTGTCCTTCAAGTGGCCCGGCTTTCCACATGCTTCGCATATCTTCATACTACAATGGCCAGAATGGTGGCGTTGGCAGGTATTACACTTGGGCTGGGTGCCCATATATCCTTTTCCTTTCTTTCCACTACCAGCTGTAACCTGTGCTGGCGTGCCTGATCCTCCTTTCTTAACCACCACACTGGCGCCCTGCTTGAAGTTCGAGAACTTCCGTTTGTTACCTCCTGATGACTCGACGTGAGTCTCTTTCTTCTTAGGCTCAGCATCATCGAACTTGTTCAGGCGAATAGCCTCCTCTGTGAGAGCCACGCTCAGATCAATTGCCTCAGTAATTGTCGCAGGCTTGGATGAGGTCACCATGCTTATGATTTGAGGAGCTAATCCCCAAATGAAACGTTCAATCCGCTTGAACTCCGGAGTGACCATGTAGGGTACCACATGCGATAAGTCATGGAATCTCTGAACGTATTCTGCGATCTTTGGACCTTCCATTTTCAAATGCCAGAACTCGGTTTCCAATCTTTGGATTTCCGCGCGAGAGCAGTACTTTTTGCGCATAAGTTCCTTCAGTTCGGTCCAGGTTAGCGCGTAGGCAGCAGCTTCACCAAGTGTCTGTACTTGCAAATTCCACCAAGAGAGGGCTCCATCCAAGAATAGCCCCGAGATATAGGTGACTTGCTGATCTAGCGCGCATTTGCTCATGCGAAGGACAGATTCAGTTTTCTCAGCCCAACGAACAAAGGCGACAGCACCTCCTGTGCCATCAAAGTTGACCGGTTTGCAGTCTAGAAACTGCTTGTAGGTGCACCCTGTACACACATTGTAACATGTGAACGGCATTAGCATCTTTGCTATAGATATCCAATTAGGTCATGGTATGTCTAAATGTCTTAGTATTACCATGAGGTGGATTGTTGTTGCCATTGTTGTTTGAGCTGCTTCCGCTGGGTCCTCCTTGCGAGGCGGCGTATTGCGCGATGGCAGCAGCGATGACTTGTTGGAGTTCTGCCTCATTGGTAGGCATCGGCGTTGGACGTCTCGGCGGCATCTTCTAAAAGATGTGTTTACGTTGGTCAGGCCATAGTAAAGATCGTATGCTTTATTATGATAGTAATAGTACAAAATATCTCATGTTATAATCATATCAATCACACAACATCCCATGTCACAAACATCAATCACACAACATCCCATGTCATAGAATATAAATAACCAAATCAAGCATCAAATATGATGAGAATACTGCGATTGCCATATATTGAGACCACATAGTAAGCGTACAAGTACATCACAGTGTCATACAACATCAGTCGACTAAGGGCTACATCACCCTAGTCCAAAAACTATATCAAATCAGTGTCAGTACATCCAATACATGTCAACAAAAGTCAGAATCATAATGTAGTCTCCAAAAATGCTGTGCAGTCAAAAGCAATCGCTGTCTTCTCACCAGCGTCTACCCATACGGTACTGAAGAGCTCTACACGGATGGCGGTGGAAGAGGGGGAAAGTGAGTGTAGAACAAACGACGCAACTGGAGCCAGTCCTCCTCCATGGCTCTCTGGGTACGCAACCAAGAAGCAACCTGCTGCTCAAGTGTCAAAAGGCGTGCAGCATAGTCTGATGGTAAAGGTCGAGAGGGCTGCAAAGGAGAGTGGGTTTGACCCTGGCACTGACACGGCGGCGGCTGGGCTCTCTCAAGCTCCTGAATGCGCTGCGTGTGTGCCTCGTGCTGGGCGACAAAAGACATCAGAACGTCCTCAATAGTATACCCCATATGGAAAGAATGGTAGGGGTCGGTCGGTGGCATAACAGAAGGTGACGACCAGAGAAACGGCTCACTGGTGGGATCAAAAGGTGCCACATGAAATGGAGAAACAGGGGGAAAAGTAGCAGACGGTGGTATAGCAGGGATAGATACCGGTACATGTCCAAAAGGGTGAGCCGAAGAACCCTCTCCAGGTCGCACTGGAGGTGTAAACCGAGGAAATGAAAAGGAGGTATCAATGTGACGGGTATCAGTGATCTGAGGGGGAATAGGTGGGACCTCGTCATCAGCAGGAATCCACCCATGTTGGGCGTGCTCATCTCATGGGTCTATCTGTGCCTCAAAAGGTGCACGATCAAACTGAAATGGCATAGGATAATGGTGAGGTGCAACAAGAGGGTCAACTGGTGCATCAGCAATAAGTGGGGGATCAACATGATCAGCAGCAATAACATGGTCACCCTCCAGTAGTGGTGCATCAGCAGGGTGATCATCAATGGGTAGGTCAACAATCACAGGATCAATAGGTATGCCAGCATGAGCAGGGTCATGCTCAAGCACTGGGTCAGGAGCAGGGTCCAGTGGCTGCTCGGGATCCTTAAAGGCCATCTCAAAATCAAACTCAGGGTCGATGGGATCAACTGGGTCAACTGGGTCGACCGGATCCTCCATAGGCTGATCCATGGGTATAAACTCTATATCCTCATCTGGGTCGAATCCTGGGGGAAAGACAGGATCGGAATCCTCCACATCATCGTGGTCGAAAGCAAAACTAGGAATAGGGGCAACAGAGGATGCCTGGTCGGGATCTGATCCATGTGAGAAGTGCTGCGCACTCTGGGTGTGTGAAGGTGCGGAGGCCACAGACTTGAAAGAGTCTGGGACCGGAGAGTGAGCGGGTGACTCCTCGGCGGGAGCATCTGCGATCAACAACAGATCTCCAGCAGCAAGAAGGGCCTCGCCCTGAACCTCATCCTCTAAGGGCTTATCATCATACAGATCGACGTCAGGAAGCAAATCGTAAGCAGGATATGAAGCAAGTGGTACGGGAGCAGGGATCTCCACTAATGGTAGGTCCCCGGCCAAAGGGCCATCAGCGAGCTCATCAGCACCATCAGGTAAAGCAAAGGGCTGAAAGTCGTCCTCGTCCGTGCTAGTAACGTCGGATGTGTGGACCTTGTGCTCTGAAGACTCTAGGTCATCTGATACTATAGGTCTAGGTCCTGTGGTGTCTGAGTCACCTGTGCCAGAGGTGTCCATGGTGTCTGTAACATAAACACAAACATGCACAAACAGTCAATCATACAATCAAATATTCACATAAGTCACCAAGTAAGCATTCAAATAATTCTCCTAGTCCCACTAGCCTCCCAGCCTCTCAGACTGCTCTTCCTAGTCTCACTAGCCAATTCTCCTAGTCCCACTAGCCAATTCTCCCAGCCTCTTAGACTGCTCTTCCTAGTCCCACTAGCCAATTCTCCTAGTCTCACTAGCCCACTACCTCGGCTTCTCAGACCGAGCCTCGGCCTCCCAGACCGAGCCTCAGCCTCCCAGACTGAGCCTATAAATAATAAATAAAATGTGCTCAACATTTGTTTATAGAAAAAGTTTTGGATCTGGACTTAAGTGGTATGCAGTAAAAATGTTTTCGTGAGAGCCCTAGTGATCATAGTCTAGACTCGAGAAGGAATCCTAGTTCGCTATGATCAGAGCTCTGATACTAAGCTGTCACACCCTGGCTTTGCGGAAGCGTGGTTATTTTGGTGTGACTTCTTAATACCATAGCTTAACCATAACAAAGCTATATGAAATAAAACCATGCAAGATCATCCATTTAATTAAGTTTTTGATAACCAAATACAACATCATTGTCTTAACGGAAACACATCCTAACGACATAAACATTGTTCAACAAACACAACATAACATAAGCATAGTTTAAGGACTGTGACTTGTCCAGGAAAGAGTCACATTCCCTAAACCCGGATGACCTCGTAACTACTGCAGCGGGAAAACGTGTCATACCGCGCCAGATCCTTTAATTCCCTGAAATACATGTAAGTTGAAAAATCAACAATAATGTTGAGCGAGTTCATGTGTAAGTGAGTAAATAAACCTTTGTAAGTATAAAAATAATCCTGGTATGTAGCAAATAAGGGAATTGAGATCACCAATGGTTTGCAAGGCCATTGATATGTGTGAAGTGCAAGTAGGGAGACTCAAACCTAGCGGATTTATACGTTGGGCACGAAGTCACCCCGAGGTCCGTTTCTAGTTTGGCCTGGGGCTGGGATCGCTACACCCAGATAGATCTACCGCTCCTGTCCCTCGGTCCTACCATGAGGACTAATGGCCTCATGTTGCTCCTACCCACTCACATGATCTAAGTAGTAAACCTCCTTACGCTAACCATACCATGTATAAAGTACTTGTAATCAAAGTAACATGTATTTCACCCCCGTAGTTTAGAAAACTGAAAACAGTTAAGAGAAAAGGGGGACATGAACTCACAGTGGTGCGTCTCTACCAAGTATGTCTCCTGATCAAGCAGCTGTGTGACGACCTACACGTACTAATTCTATTAGACGGACGGCCGTGCCTTAGCTTTAAGGTTTAAGTTTTTGGGAAATAGTTAGACAACTATTTCGTGTTTACACTATGCATATGTTATGTTGTGTTTGTTGAACAATGTTTATGTCGTTAGGATGTGTTTCCGTTAAGACAATGATGTTGTATTTGGTTTTCAAAAACTTAATTAAATGGATGATCTTGCATGGTTTTATTTCATATAGCTTTGTTATGGTTAAGCTATGGTATTAAGAAGTCACACCAAAATAACCACGCTTCCGCAAAGCCAGGGTGTGACACATCTGAGGCATAAGGTTGAAGCCTTGAAGGCTTCCAGGTGCAACTGGGCAGTTTACCCCTAAAGGTGTGCTCATGACGGCACTCCATGCCAAAGGGAGCATAGACAAAGCTTGTTCCCATGTAGTTGTCACCGCAGGTGGAAGGCTTGCTACTGGAGATTGTAGGAGCTGGTCCAAAGTCAGCTCGTGCCCCAAGGGAGCACCGATTGCAACTGGTTGGGAAGAAAAGAGGGGAAAAGACGTTGGATCTGACCTCGTATATATGTATGGATTAGGATTTGGAGGAGGATGGCTGGGACCAGCCTCATTCCTAGACATGGTTGGTTTTGAGCTTGTAAAAGGTAGAGCCGGAGGTCCAGGGGATAGTGATGGTTCTGGCTCGTCATAATCCAGACGGATCCTTACTCCTTTGTCTCTTTCCCTACGCACGTATTGGTTAAGGAGAGACCTTAACTCTAGAAAGTTATTGGCGACCCCTTCGGGAGTAAGGTCAACACGTGAGGGGGTGTTAGAAGCACCAACGTTAGGGGATGGCACTCCTGAACGAGACGGTGTCGGCGTTTGGAAGGTGAGGAACTCAGGGTATGTTGCTTCAGTTGGAGTGCTTCCCGGTGTTGAGAAGGAAGTCGGTACAGCCGCCTGAGTTTGGCTAGTGTTAGGGGTAGAGGTACGTGGGACTTGATTTACCTCTCCCGGGGACTCACTTTCCGACATGATGATTTTTGAGAGAATGGAGCTACACTACTAGGTCTTTTGAAGGAAATAAGTGGTGTAGCCCCACGGTGGGCGCCAACTTGTTGATGCAACAAATACAAGACCAAGGATAGCGATTAGTCTGGTTAGGCAAAAGGCTTGAAGGGTTTCAACTTGCCTAACGCAGGTCGTGGGGTCCCCCCATGTTTGCAAGACATGGAGAGAGGTTCACTAGTTATGTTTATTGTTTGTTCAAGATCTTCGGCCGAAGGGTGTTCAGCCTTGGATGCAAGAGCAATCAAAATGTGTGTGTTGAATGTGAAGAAAAGAGACTTGTATGGAACAAGTGCTCGAGAAGGAAGATCAGAGATCCCAAGAGAATCAGGACTAATCGGAATGTTTGAAATGCACTAAATGAAGTGTCATTTATAGAGAAAGAGATTTCTCAAAGGGGAAACATTGGATTAGTGAACCCTGCTTGCAGTGGGAGACTTACTCACTGTTGATCATCCCGTAGGTGTCAGATGTTCAAGCCATGATGACTTTAGTAGTTTTCCTTTCTGTGTGACGTAAATTGCACTAGTGCTGAAGACTTGAGCATGCATCGTATAAGCAAGAAGCACCTAAGGTGAAGCAAGACCTTGAGGATATAGCGAATGGAGAGACTATGAAGATGACGATGAATCGATGATGAAACTTGTATCAATTGTGCAACCCAAATATGGTTCCATGTTGTGTAACGTGTTACAATGTGTTTAAGAAGTAATGAAACTGTTGTCTTTCGGTGTTAGTTAACCAGTTGAATTACTGAAAACAAACTGATATAAATTTGGGGTCTCCGGTGAAGAATATAATCGTATTCCCTCCAGATAAACTTATACTAGTTTAGATTATCCGGTTTAGAAAATTTATCTCAATATTTTTTTTTAAAATATGCTAAATAATAATTTTCTAAATTCATTTACCTGGTCCTCGGTTAAAGAATATAAAATAGACAGGTATGCGGACAAACAGTGGATATTGTCTTGATTATTTATGTACAGGTGCCCTCTAGAAATAAAATAAAATACATACACCATGTTTAAAAGTTATATGTATAGATTAGATACTTCAGTTTTAAATATATAACCGAGCACCGAAAGGTATAGTATAACAAAGTTTCGAGTAGGTCTAAGTAACAAACATTGACCCAGTTGTTACTTGTTAGGTAACATATTTTTAATTTGATCAAGTAAATGCGGCTGGTTTATTTTTTGGTGATTGAGAAAACCATCTCCCTGTGTAAAACCCATTAAGGTTTCAATTTTTGGTACAGTTTAATCGGCTTTTTAAGTTCTATCCGTTTCACTAACCGCATCACCATCAATCAGTAAAACCCCACAAAACATACACCCTCAAAACGCGCCTCGCGTTTGAAACGCCAGGGCCGGCTCAACCATTTTGGTGGCCTAAGGCGAAGTAAAATCTTGTGGCCTTTTTCCCAAAAAATGTATGTGATTGAAAGTTAAACTTGAAGGGCCGAAGTGTAATTATTTGAAAGATTGTGTTGAAATTTAAAAACAAGAAAAAAATTAGTGAACCAGGCATTCGAACCCAGGTCTCACCAACATCCATACATACACAAAACCACTAAACTACCAACCATCAATTTATTGATAACCTACACCCTAAATCTTTTATAAATGTACTGTGGTTTCATCAATTTGTGGAGGCCCTATAGTTTTGGTGGCCCAAGGCCCAAGCCTCATTTGGCTTACCCTTGGGCCGGCCCTGTGAAACGCATTACATTTTGGGGGATGTGATTTGATCGGATATGTTCCCAAACCTTTTGGTCACCTCGCCTTACTCTTATAACATGTTATACGGTTCTTGAAGTTACTGGTCTGCTCTAAGATCGCCACTTAAAAAAAGAAGGTAGTTAATCAAGGGCCCTGTGGTAAAACTAGAAGCCATATTATAGGTGTCTAACTTGTAGTTTCATTTAATCATGAAAAACTTACACTTTTGCACTTTACATTCAGAACCTGAATTTAAAGTAAAAAACCAAACCTATGAATGAATATATAATATTATTATCTAAGTATAAATTTTGTTAATAAAACTTTGGTTACACTTTTACTTTATGATGATAGTTTACATACAAAAATCCTATCTTTGAATAAAAATCTAAAACTTTTTCATAAACAATATGAATCTTTTGTGATTGTCTCAAAATAAATTCCCACCTACCCAAACATTAATGCATTTATAAGTAATGCAACCTCTTCATTTGATGCCACAAGCCTCACTTAAACTCATCTCTCACAAGCATCAATCACAATTCTTCTTTCATGCTTCTGCTTTGTACAAAAAAAAAAAAAGTCATTCGGACAATGTGCAACATCTTCAATGGTAGTAAATGAAGTTTGTACTGTCCTCACCTACTTAACTAATTAGTAACAAATCTTCGAGATTAAATCACCATATTCTGCTTCTAAGGTTAGCCATCTCTTCACACCTTCTCACTCCCTTTCACTCAAACTTCATTCAAGTAGCACCATCATTAATTTATGCATGCATCAATGAAATGCCAAAAAGCTTCATGCCCTTCGATACTTTTACATTCACTAATCGTAAATTACTTTCCCTTCTTCCTCGATCTAACATTAAGGGGAAGAATGGCGATAGTTACGACTTACAACGTGTTTCTAAGCTTTAACAAGATTTCTACAAATATGAATTTTGCCCGGCCTTCGAAAATTTTCTTTTAAGGTATGCTTATAATTTTCATAGTTGAGTTTGAATTCATGTGAAACCATTTACATGTGCCAAAGAATTTGCTCAACAAACATTAGAATAAGATGTACACATTTTTTATTTACGTGACAGTAAATAAATGTGAGTGAAATATTGAAATTATATATGTTGTTGCCTTCATCATGAAAAAAATCAGTAGTTATTAACTAATAAAACATTTGATTATCATTCATAGAGATGTAAAAAAGAAGAGAAAATGTCTTTTTTATGCCAAGAGTTTGTACCTAACCCTTTCCATCAGGTTCCCTGAAGAAAAAAAATAGAACAGGGAGTTGTTTGAAAATCAATGGATGAAATTGTTTCAAGTGAGAAAGGACTACATTACTCTTCAAGCCAATGTCACTTGTCATCGCCTCAACGTCTCAATTTAAAAAAAAAAAAAAAAAAGACCAGGGAGTTGTTTGTATCTAACCCTTTCCATCGTACGAATTTTTTGTCTTCTACGTGATCCAACATCTAACATATGATAGTTGTTGTTTAATTTCTTCTAAGCATTCCTTGTAATTAATTGTAAATATGCTATGTTGTTTGTAATCTTAATTTCACTGTCCAAGAAGATATTGCTCTCTTCAAACACCAGAAGAGAAAAATACATAGAAAAATATTATGAAAATAAATACATAGAGCCGGTGACTCGGTGTGTAAGGCAAATTCTTACGTAATCCTGATCCAGTACAGTCTTCAATCCTCTATACATGTATTATAGGTAAAATAGTATTTTTTTTTTCCTTGGGTCAGCTACAAGAGCTAGTGAGTAAACCTTGATTAAGTAAAATAGATTTACTGTTTTAAAATTTAGAAATCAAAGTCATGTGTTTTACCTTTTTAATTCCAAATAACAATTTAAATATTAAACATGCAATCAATCATGTGAAAGCAATGCACAAATAATATGAACATAGAATGTTAATTGACGTGAGTGCGGGTGGTTATATTTTTAGATATATTTTAGCTCTTTTTACTCGCAAATTCAAGTTTTAAATATATAAAACATGATATACTACTATCACTCTACACACACGTTAGGGCAAGTGTACTCATCACGGACGTAGTATAGTGATGGCAAGATACCGAGTTCGTCCAAAGACACAAGAGCTTTTAATACCGACTTATCGTTAATGTCTAATCTAACCAAATTTTGATGAAAATGTTTTACAGCTATAAAAATAAAAACTAAAAAGCAAAAATAAAATATAAGGAAAAACAAATAGACAAGAAGGAATCACTTGGTTCCAACTCCTCTTTTATGTATCCTTTTAATGATTTCCGCACTTTAGGCATTTTAAGAGATTATCTTTAAGTTATAGTAGTAGGCCCCTTCCATGCAGCGTTACCCTCAACCTATTGGTCTGAGTCAGCAGGGATATAGTCCCGCAAGGTCGGATTATTGAAAGATAATTAAGTAAGTTATTAATGCGGAAAGTGGTACGCCCCTTCCAGGCAACGTTACCCTGAACCCTTTGGTCTGAGTCAGCAAGGATACAGTCCTCGCAGGGTTGGTTTAAAATTTTAATAGTAGTTTATAGATAAGGGATTCAAGCGTTTTCTTACTTTCTTCTGGGGCGAACACTAGCGCCCAAACCGTGAAGTAATACTAAACTTGAACCAGGTTCTCGCAGGCTCTATACACTGAACAAGACATAGAATTACCCAACCACCCTTCTAACCCCCTTCCAAGTAGTTAACGCACTTTATATAGACCGTAAAGACACGAATATGTGAATCAACAACATATGAAGAATGGTTAAATAAATTCACCTTCAATATAAAAAACTAGTTATTAAAGTCATTAATACATACCCAATTAAAAAGGACCCAAAGATTGGAAATCAAAAAGTATTACATAAAAAATTTGTCGTCACCAAGTGATGTAAAAGTTTAGCCAAGCATGGCATTTGTTTGATAAAAACTCTTACGATCGATCTTGGATCCCGAGACTACTACACACTCTAAATGTTGGAAAATGGATGATGGTGGTGGAGTGGTGGCAACTGTGAGAGAAGTGGTTTGCCAAGGGATAGATTGGAATGAAATCAAGCACCCCTATTTATAGCTGAAGTTAGACGTCCAACACGGTCCCGTACCCGCCTAGCACGGCCCCATTGCCTTCAGTACATTAACTGCAGTGTCAGACCTCGTACTAACACGGCACTGTGCGTCAACGGCACGGCCCATGGCCAATGTACTTGCGGTACTATCTCAGATTATGCGAATCTTAGAGTTAACCACGCCCCGTGTTGCCTTGACACGACCCCGTGTTGTTCTGTCAGATTTGTCTTTTGTTGTTGTGTTTTTCTTCTGCAGAGATTCTCCATGGGGCACGGCTCGTGCCTGGTGAGCATGGCCCCGTGCCAGAGCTTCTGATCTTGTTGTTTCCTTGGTTTGGATGTGGATGGGGGCTTGGCGAGTTTGTCTATCCTCCTTCTTTATATTTATGTTGGTTTTTGCTGTTATTTTGCTCATTTTGTGCGTTTAAGCTCTTTTGACCTTATAAATTAAAAAGGAACAATGAAACAGGATTTTTCTAGCACAAGTACCAAAAAATGGTTGATTTTACGTATTTGATATAATTTATACGTTTTATTTTGCGCACATCAAATACCACTACACTTGAATCTTTGCTTGTCCTCAAGCAAAACTCTATATTGTTGCTTACACACCCAAATGGAATTGGTAGAGAAGAAGTTTTCGGATCTTGTTTGTAGAGTGTCGGGAATCCAAGTTCTTTATTCTTGTTTTTGTATTATTTACAATTCTATTCGTCATGATCTATTTTGAACCTTTTTAAAGAAAAATAAATATTTTTAGGCATAACATACCTTTATAAAATTTCATTTAGCTATATAAATTCAGACACCTCACAAGTGATCACTTAACACTCGGCCGAAGATGTATTAGGTGAAAGGCTCAATACCGGTATGGAATCTACTCCTACCATATGCTTGATAGGTAATCAAACCTCCTATTTTTTAACATAATCTTTGTAAATATCAAGAGCACTTTGAAAGGGTAGGTTTTGGCTAAGGATATGATAGTTTATTTGAAAAGTGGCTAAAATGTAAAATGTCGGTTTTCTTTTGAAAATTTATTTGTTTGTGACTTAGTTATAAACTACATATTTATAAGCAATAAATTCTGCTTATTTATTTCAAGTAGCTAGGGATTTTTTTTATAAAACTAAGTCACTTCTTTTTGTAAGATTTTCAAAAGAACCACATTTCACTAAAAACAAGGGTTGTGAAAATAAAAATTGGTTTTGTGGTGATGGGTGGTTTGTGCAAAAATGGATATTTTGCCGGTTTTGAAATGAAAGGTTTAGGCTCAAAAGGTTTATTTAGGGGAGTATTTTTGTTGTTTTTGATTATGGTGGGTAGATAAAGAGAAAATAAGGTTGAAGATGAAAAAGAGGGTTTAAAATCCTAATGTCTTCATCATTTACTTACTTGGATTTGTCGGTAAAGACCGGGAATGTATTGTCAAGTTCTAGATTCGTAAGATCCATATGGCTACTGACACAAGAAACGAAAGATGAGCATTTAGAAAATATGTATGATTGAATGCTCGGTAAAGGCTCAAAACTCATATTTTTGTGGGAAAAGGGGTATAAGTATGAAATTATATATACAATCAAAATCTACGAAGAATTGTCATGCCATTTTTATATATTTTTCTTGTATGGTTCTTTTTGTCACGGCGCTATTGGTTGTAAAAATTTTTCTTGTAAATCAAACACATCTTGATATCATAAGTTCAAATGTGGACAGATTGATATCACTAACTAAGTGGGGACCAGGTTTAATCAAACATGTGCAGACACATGAGACTAATACACAAGTACGGACAGTAGTTATAAAGTACAAGTGCTGATTAGATTATTGAGACACTAAGTTCGGACTAAAGAGAATTGATTAAATGTGGACAGGTAATTAAAATACATGTGCAGACAACAAATAAATGATTAAGTTCGGACATGTGATGTTAAAGATTAAGTGCGGACCTGAATTAAAGGTGTTTAAGTTCGGACAAGTGTTTAAAAAAAACACAAATGTGAACCGAATGAAACCAACATGTGCGGACTTATATCAATAGCTACAAGTGTGAATAAGAACTTTTTCACAAGTGCGGATGAGGATAACTATTTAACAAGTGCAGATGAGGATTTATACTCTAAATGCGGACACTGAAATGAACTCACAAATGCGGACTTGTGTTTTGATCTAAATGCGGACTGAATTGGATGATCTAAGTTCGGACATTAGCTTTTAGATCACAAGTGCGGATGAAATAAGAAATTCATATTAATCCACAAGTGCGGACAAGCACATAGCTAACAAATGCGGACAAATGAAATGAAGGTAAGTGCGGACAGGTTTGTTTATCACAAGTTCGGACTTGATTCAATGTGGACAAACCTCAAATACTGACAAGTATGACTTCACACAAGTCATGAGAACAACAAATACGGACATCCAAACTTCTATCACAAAATTACCTTTTTTGGATCAAAACACAGATCTAAAGCAACTTGTAAAAGAAGAAAACTTCTCAGACGACGAACATCTTCAAAATCTTCAAGTTTTCTGCATAATTGTAGGTCCACCCGGAGGATCGAGTAACCTCTATTCCCTGTTTTCCGACAAACCCGAGAGTGCGGAATCCAAACGGGTAAGTTAAACCAAGTTACGAACACGTAAGACACAAAGATTCAACGATTAACACTCCATTGTATTAATGCGTATGAAACCGTTACAAAGAAATGTTTACAAGATAAACCTATAAACTCTCAGTTGTGTGTGTGTGTTTACAGTGTTCGCTCTCAAATCTATTCAGATTTGCCTAACTGTGTGATGCCTGTTTGCTGTGTTTATATAGTACACATGTCGACGAAATCAGAAGCCCACGAAATCACATGGGACGAAATCAAGGATATGGACGAAATCACCTGATTTCGTCCTATTTGGTTTTCACCACAAAGTGTTTTCACCATAAAAGGATTTCGGCACATGTGGCTTTGACGAAATCACATGTGATTTCGTCATACATGTTGGGCTTGGATATTGTTTCTGTCTTCATGTTGGGCTTGGGCATTATGGGCCAAAACAACAAACACACAAACAAAAACTATAATCTAAACAATACTAACATGTATACTGCACACACGCAGTTACATGTACATGATTTGTTACAAAGTAAAACGCATACCGAGTCGAACCGAGCCGAGCCGAGCCGTATCCACACGATATGTATCAACAAACTCCCCCTTGGATGCTGCTCGTGAGGTTCATAATCTCGTTCTCCATCTCTTGATGGTTCATTCATTCTTGTCATAGGATCTTCAAAGTCTTCACGCGTCGTAAGTAGAAAGTGTATCAACAAACTCCCTTTTCATTTAGGTAGTGTGTTAACAAACTCCCCCTTTGATTATACTTGGGAATCTTTTGACTTCAATGCTTGAGATCCTTGTGGTGTTGGTGATTGATCAGCGGCAACTCGATCATCTTTATCATTTGAGTGCCTCCATGTCGTGTCTTCATTCCAAAGCTTATCATCGAACATGTTCTCCTTGCCTTTAGCATCTACGCATGCAAGAAAGCTAAACGCGTAATGAGAACAATGCTTGGAATATAGTTAACATAAAACAAATGACACACAGGTGACCAATTCTTATTCAACTACCATCCGACAGTTAGTTTGAAAAGTTAACAGATTTTTCAATTTTGATTATTAACTTTCAAAACTTGCAAACTCTGACCGTTTATGAAGATTCAGTCGTTTTGGTTTTCATTCAGATTTCAGGCAACGAAGACTTAAGTTCCAACATCGGTTAATCAAAACTAAAGTAGAAATAAAATCTTTTTGACTTTTATAAAGTTTATATTAAAACACACCTAAAATCTTTTTGGTATTTTGAATATTTCAAACTTAAAGACTGAAAGCAGTAAATAAATATATACAGAGTTGCAGAAACTAATAAAAGTAAATATATACAAACATTCTTTTTGCGAGTTTCGAGGGTAAGAGAATCATATCAGTGTACGGTCATGCCAAAACGCTCTTGTTGTTCTTTTAGTTAATATTTAGATAAACATCCTATAACGATTATCGGTATTGTTATCCACATAAGCTCAACTTATCATATGTAATCATGGCGAGGGGATACGTTAAGGTATGATTTATACTTACCGACCGATGTTCATCCACATCACGACACATTCCCGTATCAAGGTATGCACGAGGATTCATCTTACTGGTGAGTATACCATTTATCATCTGTTTTGACGTATATGAAAATGTGAGAAACTCACTTATTTTGGATGAAAACAAGCCCTATATGATAGAATCACTTATTGATGAGGAACTTGATTTTCAGATGCATGAAGGGCACAAGAGCAAGTCCGTGAACAGGTCAGTACTTTCGTACAACAAAGAGACGAACTTGACTCCCGGATGAATGTGATATATTATCACTTGTTTTGTGGACATGTGATTGTTGATCACTTATTGAGGTCGTATGCAGTATGTACACGTATGTATGATACCATGGAAGATCTAGACTTCGTCTCCGTTTGTTTCGGTAAAATAAACAACCATGATACCCAGATGATAAACAGCATAAAGACCACATATCTCAGAACCTCGGCAATCTCTCAAACGAAATTTCGGTACTAAGACCATATGCCAATGAGTGGTTCCCACCTGGTCTTCAGTCGATTTAAGTTTATATCACCCTGCACACTTTAAGATGATTGTGAGCCTACCGATACATCTTATATAGAGCTGCCTATCGTTTTTCATTTTGCATTTCAGTTTAAAAAGGTTTCAACAGACCACTGATGTACTATCATTTTCTCTTTTGCTCGCCAGGAAACTCATTTTTGTTTTTCTATTGTTTTTGGGTTTTGAAATTTTTCAATGTTTTTGAATTTTTCAAATTTGGAATTACTCCCCCTAAAATCAACAAACTTAGAATAATTTTAAAAACACAAAGATATTTACAAAAACGATTTTCCGATGCGGATTTACTCTTGCTTGACGTTAATGCCGTTTACCAATAATAAAAAGTCAAATCTTGATTTATCAAATGCTTTGGTAAAAAGGTCGGCACATTGGTTGTCTGTGTGGACCATGACAACATTGACGAGTTTCATAGTGAAACAATCATGTGTGAAGTGATATTCGAGTTCAACATGCCAGGTCAAAGAGTGCTGTACGAGAGGATAATAATTCATAAAGCAGCTTAAATATCGACAAGTATATGAGAGATTAGAAATTTAAAATCGTATCCTACAACTGCTTCGTGCATTTCCAGGAATCAGAGCGCTCTCCCAAACTGGATATCCACCAGGTGTGGATTTCAAAGTCGATTTTGTAGCTACTGAGAAATCTCTTCACAACAACAAGATCAATAACCTCTAACAACCAAAACTTTGGAATGATCTTCATTTTGTCGAAATGGTCAAATTCTTTCATCATCATCATTCTTTCTTTTCTTTTTCTCTCTCTCTCCATCAATGGCAACAATATTCTCCTAGATGTAACAATATTTCGGAGCCTTATGTCGCCGATCTTGTGCATGGACACTCCACTATCAACAATCCTAAGACTATCAATAGTTCCTCCTGGAACATCCTGCACTCTCACTCATAGATTAGTTAGAGAGGGGGACCCAAGCCTTCACAGACTTGGGTCGTCCGTCATCATCGAGAATTGTAACATCCATTTCCCGATGATTCGGAATTGATCTAGCTCCCCCTGAAACAATTTCCGATTTTGGTTTCCAAATCTGTTTTTGTTTTTCATGCTTAACATTTGATTCAACAGATTTTGTTTGGACAACCTCCGGTTTTAAAAGCTTTTCAACATTTTTCCGTTGTTTCTTTATCTGTTTCACTTCTTGTTGTTTAACAAGACGAGGGTCCTGTTTTTGTGAAACAGATCTTTTATGGTATTTGTTACCACGGGGAGCATCAACCTTTGCCTTTCCTTTCGTGAGATATGGACAGTTTCTGACAATGTGCCCAAACTCACCGCATTCAAAACATGATCTCCGCTCAACAAACCTCGGAGTATCATAACTGTAAGGACTTGATGATGAACTTCGTGATCTTGAGGTACTTGGTCCTACATCACAACCGTTTGTGTGTTGTGTGTAATTGTTTTGACTGTTTCTTTTCAAAATTTTAACTTGTTTAACAAAATCCGTGTTGGATTTGTTTTCGAAAGTTTCAATTTTATCAGTCCCTCTGGATTTCACGAAGTTTATCTTCCGAACCGTCTTCTTGTTTTGGCTTAGTTTGCCTTTTCCCTTTCCTTGGTGAACGTGATTTTGTTTTTGCAATTTTTGATTCCCATATTTCTTTCTAACTTTGGATTTTGGGATAGGAGCACACTGAGTTACTACAACTCCTGGGCTCGACTTTCCTAAAAACTTACTGGTAGAATCTTCGAAAACTTTATCAATTAAAGATTGACTGACATTTTTGATAGGGAAATCCTTGTCTGAATATATTTTATCAGATCCAATCAACGTGTAAAGCAAGTTCACGCTTTCACAACTTCCAGTTGATGATTCAACAGATTTGGCTGTAGCAGTCACAAACGGTTTTGCAGGTGGATCACAAAGAATGTGATTTTCGAGAGGTATGTTTTCCTCTTTTGTTACCGTTTCTGACTGTTCAGAGTTAGTATCCTCGGATTCATCATCTGACGAATCAGCATCCTCAACAATGACTGGAGGATCCTGATTTCGTTCAGCTGTTGACACTTTCACATCTGCTGATTCATCCGAATCTGAGGATACTTCCTTTTTGTAACCTAGCCCAAATGTGAATTCCTCAAGGCTCAATGAAACTGAGGGCTCAAAATGAGGTTTATTTTCCTCATCGGGCATCGAAGAATAATCATGTTTAATAGGTGGTGGACACTTCTTATAACCTATGCATGTGACATCAGTTTTCTTTTTCTGAACATCAATGATGTGATCCAGCACATAGCTAGAGCTTAAATAGCTGTCTAACTTGAGTCGGATCGCCTCACTTTCAGATTTAACACAAGCCATTTCTTTTTGCATTATCTCGAGCCTATTGATGTAAAGGTTTATTTCAGTTTGTTTTCTTGAAACCATTTTCGTTAGCTCATTCTTATCATGTTTTAATGTTTCAATTATCTTTTTAAATTCCTTTTCATAATTTTCACGAAACATGTTGGACTCTGTGCATTTTGAAAGATCCACTATCAACTTTTGATTGTGCATATTTGTCACTTCAAATTTGTTTTGCAAATCCTCATGTTTGCTTTGCAAATCACACCACTTAGTATCTAATGAAACATGTTTGTTTTGCAAGTCAAACAATTTAGCATTTAAAGCATCATGTTTGCTTTGCAACTCAGACATATTAGCATCCAAATCGGCACATTTAACACTTAAGCTAGCACAATTATCACAATTAACGACAGTTGGTTCATCGACACATACTTGACTGGAATCACTCTCAGATGTTGACCTATCTGCATCAGAATCAACAACCTCCCTTGATGATTCACATTCAGATCCATCCTCGCTTGAACTTGAACTTGTAGTTGTAACATCTTCAACTGAAGTTGAAATGTCTTCAACTGAAGTTGAAACGTCTTCAACTGAACTACTGTCATGTTCAGAACTGTCATCGTTTCGCGATGATTCACCATTGCTGGCATCTTTGACAATTTCGGCATAAAACGCAGTTCCTGTATGACTATAGTTCCTTGGATCAAGAGATGATGGTGCTACAGTAGAACGATGGCACTGTGAAGCAACTGGTGGTAATGGATTTCCATACAAGTCTGTGGTTGGAGCTGGCTTTACAGGAACTTGTATCGGATTGCCATATAAATATGTGCTTGTGACAAACGCCGTTTGAAGTGGAGCGTGTGAAGAAGGTCTTGCAGAAGTGCTAGGAGTTCCATAATACATATCAGTATTTTGTCGCACTGGTATTGCAGAAGTGGGTGCGGGATTTTCGGCCCATGAGGGAGATAAACGTGACGGAGTACCCCACCAGTTCGGATTCATTTTTGATGTTTAATGACTAATACCTGAACAAATCAAATAGTTAAATATGAGTTGCAAGTCTTCTGTTAAAAAAAATAACACAAGCATAAGAATGTTTGACGAAATCCAATTTGTGATTTCGTTGATGTTATGTTTGACGAAAACAGAAATTGTTTTCAAGTGTTTTCGTCAATTTTAAACAACAAGTGATTTCGTAAGAGATGTGATCTCGTCGACTATGATTCAAGATGAAATCGGATTTCGTTGAGGAGTGTTTTCAGTTCAGAACTGATTTCGTCCAGAGCCTGATGAAAACAAAGGTGTGATTTCGTCCAGGAATTGATTTCGGTGACAAGGGTGTTTTCGTCCAGACCAATCACCAATGTGATTTCGTTGATAAGTGTTTTCGGCCCAGAACTGATGAAAGGCCCAGAACTGATTTCGGTCAGGGTGTTTTCGGCCCATATCTTGATGTGATTTCGTCTAGCAACAAGTTGACAAAATGGATTTCATCCAGACCAATCACCAGCTTGATATTGTTGACTAAAGGGTGTTTTCGTTGACTGAGATATGTATGGTGATTTCGGCAAAGACAAGATGGGTGATATCAGGTGATTTCGTTGACAATTATAACCAGACAACAAGATATTTTCAAAACCAAATCTTATCTATTACTGACACAAAGACCTCTTTTGTCAAATCCCACCTTACCCTCTGTTGTTTCAACTTTCAAGGCTTGCTATTTTCAACAACCTATTATCACATGCTTTTGTACACAATAGTCAACTTAATATATAATACTCAACAAACACCTAAATTCAAATAATAAACAGATCAAACATAGATTTTATATGAGGAATATTATGAACACTATGAAGATCAGATGAACACTATGAAGATTCTGGCCAAAATATAAATTTTCTAACACAAATTTTGCAACAAAAGTTTACTTAAAACCAAACCTTAGCATGTATACATGTATTTTAACAATGGTTTTAATAAAACAAATAGCAAAAACACAAGGTTTTTCACGATTCTCAAACTGTTTTTCCAGAAATATATGAACTTCAAACTTTAAAATTCAGAAAAACACTTAAAAATCTTTCAAAAACACAAGAAAAACAACTTGGTTTTAACAAGGAATCGAGCCAATGCTCTGATACCAAATGTAGGTCCACCCGGAGGATCGAGTAACCTCTATTCCCTGTTTTCCGACAAACCCGAGAGTGCGGAATCCAAACGGGTAAGTTAAACCAAGTTACGAACACGTAAGACACAAAGATTCAACGATTAACACTCCATTGTATTAATGCGTATGAAACCGTTACAAAGCAATGTTTACAAGATAAACCTATAAACTCTCAGTTGTGTGTGTGTGTTTACAGTGTTCGCTCTCAAATCTATTCAGATTTGCCTAACTGTGTGATGTCTGTTTGCTGTGTTTATATAGTACACATGTCGACGAAATCAGAAGCCCACGAAATCACATGGGACGGAATCAAGGATATGGACGAAATCACCTGATTTCGTCCTATTTGGTTTTCACCACAAAGTGTTTTCACCATAAAAGGATTTCGGCACATGTGGCTTTGACGAAATCACATGTGATTTCGTCATACATGTTGGGCTTGGATATTGTTTCTGTCTTCATGTTGGGCTTGGGCATTATGGGCCAAAACAACAAACACACAAACAAAAACTATAATCTAAACAATACTAACATGTATACTGCACACACGCAGTTACATGTACATGATTTGTTACAAAGTAAAACGCATACCGAGTCAAGACAGGAGGTTGTCTTGACTACGGCCTTCACTTCGTAGCCGAGTCGAACCGAGCCGTATCCACACGATATGTATCAACAATAATCTTCACGTCTCCATGATGTTTGACGAAAACAAACATCAAATCAAGAGCAATTGTGATTCAGAAGGTGATTAGACCATTCCGAATCGGTAACCATGTCTGATACCACTGTTAAAGCACCGGATCGATGACGAACATCAAACATTGCACTTGATTCGAGACATTAAGAACAATCAAAAGCATGAACAAGATAGAAAGATGTAGAAGATGAATCTCTTTATTACGAATCAGTCATCACAGATTACATCCCAAAAGAGTTTACATCTTATATAAGCTGGTTTAGATCACGAAGATCTAAACCGAGCTTTCTCTCACTAACAAATAGTAACTCTCTCTCTCTCTCTCTCTCTCTCTCTCTTTCTCTCTCTCTAAAATGTGCACACACTATTGAGGAATAGCTAGGGTTTGTGAGAGGTTGCACAAAGCTGATCACCCAGATCCATTCTCACTGAGATGAATGAATGTGTTGGATTGATACACAATTCTAACCTATACACCCTAAGTCCTGACCATCCATGTCCACAAGTTCGGACAACACAGTACATAACTTTATCCGAATTTGTCAGCACATAAGTTAGGACCCTTTCGACTCACTTCCATCTGAATTTAATCAATAACGTTGACTTGGGCTTTGACTTTGTTACACAGAACTGATAAAGCACAGTTACCAGCAGAAGTTGCACTTACAATTGAAATAAACAAAAGGACGAAAAAAATTAATATCCGTCTTTCTTTAATTTATATAGAGATAATTTTGCGCTGGTTTTAGGAGTTTTGTTGTTTTAATTGTAATATTTACTAGATGATCGAGGTTTAAATTTTGTTGATCTTCGTGTGTAAGATTACTATACGTAGTATGTTTCTAATATAAAAATTTATATGAATTTGTATAATTTTTAGGGGAAATTAAGTATACTTTTACGGATATATGAGAATTGGTATCTTCAGTAAATGATTTGTTCATAAAGCTGGGTTTTCCCTGGTACACAATTTTGAAGTTTTTGATGCCTAAAACTGACATATTGTAATTAACTGATTGAAGAAAGGATAATGGAATAATGTTTTAATAGTATCACTGGATATTTATATAATGATCTAGAAATTATTTGTAATGTTTATGATTCATGAAATCATCACTCATTAGGCTGTATTATTGCGTGTATCATTTGAAGAATCCACTCTTGATGAACAAAATCCAGCAACTCATAAGCTCTGGGATTGTGCAGACCAAATAAAGGTTTAGAGTATGGTATTGGCTTAGTGTTTTTTAATTTTAAAAATTTCATAACTTTTTCATACGTTAATACTTTAAAAAAAATTACACCATTATTATTTTATTCTATTTAATTTGAGTATAGTATTGTCTTCGTGTTTTCTAATTTTAAAATTTTGATGTGTTACGTTATTAATAATATTTAGGAGTGAACAATAATTGAACCGTTAACGGGACCAGCATTAAAACAGATGAAACCGAACCAAAATCAATTGAAAATTGAAATAAACGAAAATCTAATTAACTTAAAATTGGTTAGCAGTATTTTTTGTACCCTTAGTTAGCCGAAATAAACCAAATCGGAACCAAACTATTTATATGTTTCTAGCTTTTATACCTCCAAATCATGTATTTCTAAGCAAAAATTTTAGCTAAGTTCGGTTTTGGTTATTAACCAAATTAACTTAACCAAACTGAAAACAGACAATCGATCTAACCAAAGAACCCAAATCAATTAACCGATTGGTTAATAAGATAGATCAACCAACGACTTCGGTTTTAGTCGAGACTAATAATTGAACTAAACCAAGCCATAAACCCCTATCTGTGTTCTCCGCAGCATCGCTTGAGCACTCTTCTAGTATAAATAAATGGTTTCTAAAACAAATCATTTATGTATCTCACATATTCTCTCTATATTAAAAGTAGATTATCTTAGATTAATTTTCTTTACATTGTATGATAATTGAGGACATACAAAAATTAAGTAAGTCTTAAATTAAAAAGCTCTAAATATTTTTAAACAATATGTTTTTTTCTTTTTGTTCTAAATATAGAATGGTCAATTAAGAAATATCAACAGGAAGTTAAAGTTTGGTATTAACCATTAATCTTCAGTGATTATCTCAAAGTTAATCCTCACATTCCCAACCACTATTACGTTGATTTGAAACGAGCCTACATTCCACCAGGGCCGGTCCCGAAACGTCTCGGGCCCTATCGGGCCCCGTGCCAAGAAAAAAAATTGGGCCCCACATACCAAAGTAAAAACACATAAATATATATAAAAGTAAACAAAAAAAACGTTGTATTTTTTCCAAAAACTGAGTGTTTTACATTAGTTCATAAACCGTGTTGTTCTCCTAGCATTTTCCGAAGCAAACTTATGTATCAACTCTTCATAATTCATGTTCCTTAAAAGCTCGTTCTCAATAGATATCAAAGCCAATCCATTAAGTCTCTCTTGGGACATCGTTGACCGTAGGTAAGACCAAGCTCGTTCTCAATAAATATCAATTTTTTCCGCTTGTTTAACGTTTTTCTTTTTCTCTAGCTCCTCTAGTGCTTTTTTACGCTTTTGACAACCGGATAAATATTTATAAGGAGGCATGATTCTGAAAAACATTAGGAATAAATCTAACTTAATTTAAACCAAGTAACACATTCAAACCCAAAATACAACATAAAACTAATATTATAAACCTAAGCAACTAACCAAACAACTAATATAGAACAATAGAACATTATTAGAACCAAAATTGAATAACTATTTGTTCTTACCTTGTTGATTTTGTGCTTCACAAATCAATAAACCGAAATTGAATGTTTCTCTTCTTTGCTATTCCAAGTTTTGAACCCTAAATTCACAAAACAAACAACAATCTAACTTACTACATACACAAATATAAAAAAAATCAAAATCAAAAGCTAGGGTTTCAAGTTTAAACACAAACAATAAACAAATAAAAAAAAAAAAAACTTACCAATATGTTGCAAAACCAATTTGTTGCAAAACCAACGTCCACCACTTAATTGCAAAAGCAATTTCTTGTTGAGGTTGCGATCGGCTAGGTATTCGGGAACGGAAAAGGCCGACACACAAACAGATCCGTATAGTATTAATGAATTGTTGAACTTGGTTTTAATTAATCAAGTTGGGCTATTTAATGGGTTAATTGGGTTTATAAGTTGGGGTTTTTTAATTCAGTTTTTTTTTATAAAATATATCGGGCCCCAACATACATATATATAAAAAAAATTTCGAAAAACTTCGGGCCCCTAAAAATGTCGGGCCCTGTGCGGTGGCACGGCCGGCACACCCTCAGATCCGGCCCTGCATTCCACCCAAACCATGCAACATCTTTAATTGAATGTCATAAACAACATCACCTATATGAATATTCACATTTCGTCTTGCATGCTAATGTTTGAAGAACTAATAGTCCGGACACCATACCCCTTTGAGCTTTGTAGTAAATGAAGCCTTTACCCCCCTCACCTACTTAGTATACAATTCTTCAAGACAGAGATCACCCTTTAAATACAGCTGAATTTTTTATAAGAGTTATATAAGTGCAAATATAAATGAAATCTACACTTTCTCACCTACCTAGCTAACTCATTTAAATCATAACAATATAATTTTTTTCTTTCCCAACCACTGTATCTGCATATATAATCTCCATCCATATACGCTTATTAGCCATCTCTCCACATCTTCTCGTTCCCATTCACTCAAACTCGATTACGTAGCACCATCATTTATATAATCCATCGCATCAATCGAAAACCAATGATTTTTATTATTTTCTACGGTTGGTAAGCTGAATTTTTAATTTTTATGTTCAAGTGCATCTTTACATCCTTCGGCGGATCTAGAAAATCATTATAGGGGTAACGTTTCAAAAAAAAGAGTAACGAAATCGAAGAAACGTAAAAAAAACGTAATTTTGTTCCAAAATTTACACTATAGTCGGAGCGTCAAGGGGTAGCGGAGGCTACCCCTTATTATAAGGTAGATCCGCATTGTTTATCCTAATCGACAATCATAGAAAACTAAATGCCTATTGATATTTGTATATTTTGTCTCTTCAATTTCCCTTTTTCATCGATCTATCATTATAGGGGTTCATGACAATAATACTTACGACGTGTTTCTAAGCTTTAATATGGAATCTACAACACCGGGAAATACAGGTATGCTAACTATGAGGTGGGCTAAATGCACCATCTTTTTACTTTTCATACCCTTTTTTTCAAAAAAATTAGTTTAAAAACATTTTTCTCATGATTGATCCTGAATGGAAAGCACGGAATTCTCTTTCATGTGAACACGATTATACTCCAAAAGAGGCAACAGAAATGGGCTTCTTGAGATAAAACACAACCCAAATTTACCCATTTTTTATATTAGAAAAAGGTGAGGAACTCTACAACTCTATAGAAATGGTATGTTATAAAGCACAATTAGAGTTTTCGCCATAGTTTATTACATTTGCTTCATTTTTAGAATTGTATATTCCATTTCTCAACAGATGCTGGCCAAATAGCGTGCGCCGAATGTGTGTTTTTTAGGATATAGGTGTGTCATTCGTACATCCTTTTCATTCTCATTGATCATTCAACATTTATCTTTTCTAAATCATTAATCTTTTTTCAGGGCCATTTATCCGGAAGTAGGGACTGTAAATGGGTGACTATATGTTGATATACATGGATATGGTAACTTGGAACTATGTTTGCATGGATACAGTACAAAACGTGTTTAGTATAAAAACAATGAGAACAAGTCTTGGCCATCTATTTTTTTAAATCAAATGATGGTATTGATTACGGGTATGTTTGGCAAAAGTAGCTGAAGCTTTTAATAAAATATATAAAATGGAACTTGCGTCACTAGTACACAAACACTTTAGAGATGCGGTGAAATTGATAAGAAATTGTGGTGCTGGAGCCGCATCAAATATATACGACCATTAAAAACCCTATCATGTTTAGAGCTCAATTGATGAGGTGAACCAAAGATTATTGGCTATTGGTTCAACGATAAGTATATGAATCTTAAAGTAAAATGTTAATAACTTACAAAGACAAAGTGTGAGTAGTTGTGGTAATAGAGCCTGAAAGGATATTTTCCGGCAAAAGAAATAAAGAAGAAATTTACCGACAACCGTGTCACTCAAAACTCCGAAGTTGTAATGATCAGATGACGGTGGATGAACATGTGTATACGTATCTATTCTGTGAGATTTAGAGAGAGAGAAGGGAGAGGGGGTTCGTCCGCCGGGGACGGCGGTGTGGTGAAGGGTCGGAGTCGAGGGTATAAAAACCTAATTAGCACGGGAGGGAAATTTTAGTGTATAGGAGGAGAGGACTACCGCCGGTTGGTTAGGGTTTCGAGGGGTGTTGAGAAACTTTGGGGGGAAGAAGGTTTTGCTAATGAAAATTTTGGGGGGAAACAAGTTTTCGTGACTTATGTTTGGGGGCTTCGATTAATTTTATTAAAAGGAATCCTACCCACACTACTTCAGGAATACTACCCACACTACTTCAGGAAACACATTTCCAACTACCTTCGAACACGCAAGTGATTGCACAGGCAATAGCTTAGCATGAAGCCGACCGTGCTACTGGCGGTGGTGGATCTCGAGGCACTGGTTGAGGTGGACCCGACGGCACTGATTCTCGTAATGGAGTTATTTTTTATGTTGTCAAATGGTAAGATACCATTCACAATCGTTAGTATTGACACTTGTGATATTGGTAATGTAGAAGTTGGGAATAACTATTAAGTCGACTACAGTAGTCTCATGAGCATGTAACTACATCCCCAATCTTCAAGTTCTGCATTACCAATATCACAAGTGTCAATACTAACGATTGTGAATGGTATCTTACCCTTTGTCAACATAAAAAATAATACCATTACAAGTATCAATGTCATCAGATACACTTCGACCAATGCCTCGAGATCCACCACTACCACTAGCATGGTCGGTTCCATGATGAGTTATCACATGCGCAATCACTTGCGCCAGTTCCTCAGAGGTAGTCGGAAGTGTGTTTCCTGAAGTAGTGTTGGTAGTATTCCTTCTTGCCGCCATGCTTCCTTTCTAATACACAATACTAAATAGAGTGAGAGACACATATTTATCTATAAAACTGTCAACCGTGAGAGAAAATAATAATAATAACAAACAAAACAACCACACCGGTCCAAACAAACATATCAACGACAACCAAATCGGAATTGAAAATGCCAGAATAATGTAGATTTCAATATCTTGATACATTGTTTACAAAAGTACAAAACAAGTGAGGGTATAAAGACTCAAAATACAAGTTAAAATCTAATCAAAAGGTGAACATCCGGCCACATCCTGTACTAGTAGGCTACTGAAGAGTGCGAGAAACACAGAAGCCAAATTTTCCCGCAGAGCGCTGCTCTGCAACCGCAGCGCGCTTCTTAGCCTCAATAAGCTCAGGCCTCACATGATGGAGAACCCTCATCCGCAGAGTGTATGCGAAATAGGGAACCCCGGGACAGAGATGGTAAGAGCGAAATGATGTCACACGCTCATTCATGGGTGGTGCCTCTACCGTGGGAGGGACCTCCACACGAGGGTCCTCCACAGAAACCTCATAAGCAACGTGATCCCTAACAACATTAGTAGTGTCGGCAACATGGACCTCGACCTCGTCAGCTGAAAGATGAGAGTCACGATCAAAAACATTATGGTCGTCAACCATAACACCATCATCCTGGTGATCCACCTCCTCCGGATCAAGGGCGTAATTCATCGCCTCCTCAGGCTCGGAATCATGATTGGCAGCTTCCTTGGGCTCCAACTCATCCACCAAATCATCCACCATCTCATCATTTGAAGTCTCGTACTCGTCAGTCGTCACCTCCTCAAAGTAAGAGATAAGTATCAGATCAAAAGGTGAAGACATCGGGTAACCTAGAAAAATTTCCATACAAAAGAGAGAGAGATATATATATATATATATATATAAGTATCCGCTAAAATGAGAACCACCTCGAGTTGTAAGAACCGCGAGAACTTTTTGATCCGGGGCGAGGTGGACCAAAATTTTTTTTCAGAAACGTAGATGCATGTATAAAAACAACATTTGTAAAAAAAAAATTCAAAAAAAAAAATGTCGTGTGTGTAGTTTTGAGCAACACAAGTTTGTGTTTACGGAACCCGTAAATTTTCCGGCCAGATTTACGGTACCCGTAAACACAAACTTGTGGCGCTCAAAACTACACACACGACATTTTTTTTTTTAATTTTTTTTACAAATGTTGTTTTTATACATGCATTTACGTTTATGAAAAAAAAAATTTGGTCCACTGCGCCCCCTACGGTGTAGTTCTCACGGTTCTTACAACTCGAGGTGGTTCTCATTTTAGCATTCCCCTATATATATATATATATATATATATAGGAGATGGATCATGAGAAAACTAGTTTAAATGAGAAAACCAAAAAACTAACTAAAAAAGCCTAAAAAAACCTAAAAAACATACCAAAAAAATTTTTTTTTTTTGTTGTATTACACATGTGCACTAATACGGAAAGCCTAAACCACTTAACCCACCCCCCACCGACACCCCCCAAAAACCTAAACCCCCCCACCCCCACCCCCACCCCCACCCCTAAAAACCTAAATTCACCCTCCCACCAAAAGCCTAACCCCCCCCCCCCCCCCCAAAAAAAAAAAAAAAAAAAAACTAAACCCCCACCCCCACCCTCCTGAAAACCTAAAACTAAACCCTAAACATAAACCCGAAAAAAACCTAGACCCCCCACCCCCACCCCACAAAAACCTAACCCCCCCCCCCCCCCCCCAATACCCAAAAACCTAATCCTAAACCTCTAAAAAAACTAACCCTAAAAGCTAAACTAGACTCAAAAAACTAATTTTAAGCATGTAATGTACATTGTAGTACATGTTATATTGCACATGTGCACTACTATAATAATACTATTGAAAACAAGACGACACTATAAATATTTTTTTATGTCATAAAAAATATGCTCGAATATACTTGAATGAAAGATACAAAAATTTGTGATCTTATGGTGCCATCTTTGTTTTAAAATGATAACGTATGGAGAAATGGGAAATGTTTGAAAAATTATATATTTTTTTTTCCAATTTTACCCCTCCTTCATTAAAAGTCCCCCCCTCCTTTTTAGTGGTTTTTAGTTAGTTTTCTAGTTTTCTCATATATATGCAGTTTTCTCATGATCCTCTCCCTATATATATATCTCTTAGATATAATGAATGCCATGGATGAGAATGCAATGCAATGAAAATGTGTCAAGCAGTTAAATCAGTTCATGTGAAAGTACTAAGAGCTAAAGTCTAGACTCGAAAAGAATCCTAGTTCGCGATAACCAATGGCTCGTATTCTAATCTGTCACACCCCGCCAAGGTGGAATATCAAAGTGTGACACGAAAGGTTTTCCAGAACATGATAAAGCAAACATCTAATTGAAATAACAAGAGTTTGGATACCAAATAGTTATTGTTTACATCACCAAATAAATCGTTTTGAAAAAACCAAAATTTTACATCTATATCTCGAAACGGATGAGAAATAAACGTAAAATCTTCCCAAACGTGGTATCCACCAAAAGATGTATGCTTAAATCCTTTTATGTGACTAGTGATCAATTACTTGACATACATGCTAAAAACCCTCAACATAAAGTTGGTGAGCTCACAGGTTTATGAGTGTCTAACATGAGACTTTGCCTCGCCCATTGTACACTCATGACAATGAGATATAGTTTTTCAAAAGTTCAAGCACTCTTTGTCTTTACTGGGTTAGCGCTACTAACCAATAGTGGGGATGTCAATCCAATAGATCTATTCGAGAGATTTCGTGGCTAAATCCATTGCTAATGGTTACAATGGAGAAATAGAACATGAGGACTTTTCCCTAGTAGTCTTGAGATCATCGAGAACTCATGAAACACATAAACAATCAACTAGAATATACTCATGTGATAATACTTTAAATAAATTCACCCCCCCCCCCCAATGTATTAAAAAACAGTAAACTAGGGGCCGTGAAACTCACCTGGCGGATTACAAGGTTGATGAGTTTCGGATTGGGGGTTGAAATGTGCAACCCGAACCCAACCCATATTATTATTCATGTCAAAGATTTCAACTCTAACCCACACTGACATCATTTGAGTTAACCCCACCACAACCTGTTTAACCTTGCAAAAGAATGATAAGATTTTTATGTATAACTTGCTTCTTAAATTTGATTCACTAATCCGTTAAATTACGTGACATTACATCCTACTTCATTAGGTTTTATACTTTAATATCCTATTTATGTTAAATTTTAGGAAATAGACATTTTGTTTTAGGAGTGAACTATGCAACATTTTGCTGGTAATTCTGTTGCTATTTTGATATTTTTTACAATGTTTACTAACTAACTAGTTTAATAAATTTGTTGATTTGTGCAACAGAAAGCAAAGATAGATTGTTAAAACGGGTAGGGATATGGTAAAAAGTGTTTTAAATGTGAGAAGGGTAAGAAGTGTTTTAAACCATTGGATATTTGATCTAATGGTTGAGATCAATAGGGTATAAAAATGTAAATTGTGTTTTAATTAGAGGGACCTTATGTAAAATTGAAGGGCAATAGTGTCTTTTTCAATGTTTGAAATATGGTAACCGTAACCTACACAACCAAAAACACCTACATTCACTCCTTTTTCCTTAAATATCGGAATTAATGATTCACCTTAATTGTAGGGAGGTCTTTGGTTGCATATTCTTCATACGTTATCATAAAGAGATCTATAATCAGATTCATGGCGTGGTGTTCTAAAACAACATGATAAATTGACTATGATTCAAGTCATGGTGTTTTATCTGGTGACATTGTTCATGGCGTGGTGTTTTAAACATCTATGATTCAAGTCATGGTGTTTTATCTGGAGACATTGTTCATGGCGTGGTGTTTTATCAATACAAAACATTCCCAGATTTTAAAACACCATGACTAAGATTCAAGTCATGGTGTTTTATCTGGAGACATTGTTCATGGTGTGGTGTTTTAAACATCTATGATTCAAGTCATGGTGTTTTATATGGAGACATTGTATAATCAGATTCATGGCGTGGTGTTTTAAAACAACTGGATAAATTGACTATGATTCAAGTCATGGTGTTTTATCTCGAGACATTGTTCATGGCGTGGTGTTTTAAAAATCTGGAGACATTGACTATGATTCAAGTCATGGTGTTTTATCTGGAATCCAGAAAACATTGTATTGTGATTACATCCATGGTGTTTTAACATCTGGACAATCAATACGAAACATTCCCAGATTTTAAAACACCATGACTATGATTCAAGTCATGGTGTTTTATCTGGAATCCAAAAAACATTAAAACACCAATTCAAGATCGAAGTTGTATGTATATAACCCTTTAAAACACCATGACTATGATTCAAGTCATGGTGTTTTATCTTGTATTTATAATTGATGAAGAATGATACGTAGATAACAATCGTATTAGATCTTGCAAAAAAAATACAAAATTCGAATCAATCCCTAAACATTCTCATTGCCAGTTATTTTTTTTTCAGTTATATTGGAAATCAATTAATTGACAAGAATGTACAATTACTAATATACCCTTTTAAATTAATTAAGATGAGGGACACTTGTCATTCCCAAATTATTTCTTACACTTCTTACAAAAGATTGACTTTGTACAGGATCCTCTACCTGTATATTGGTTTACCTTAGTATATTCTATTACATAATACTTAATCCATAAGATCATAAAACCATCAAATCTTTCTGTTGTCTTAGAATATGCAAAGAGAGATAACTTTTCTGTTGATGACTTAGGTTTGTAGATTTGTAATTTTTGAGTATTAATAAGCAAAAACGAATAAAAATAAAATTTCTTTTGGGTCAAACGGGCCTCGTTTGGATAAAAAAAATGAAAAACTTTGACTTGATTATCACCGAAAGCATATACCCCTTACAAAAATCATGATCCCACCGCAACGCGCATGTTACCTACTAGTTATATGTACAGATGTGTTACAACAACACAAAAAATTTAAAATTTATTTATAAAAGTATGTGTTACAATAACACAAAGGCATGTATGCGTATAACGTTAAACGGGGGGATAATTACAAAATGACAGTGGTACTAAATTGGACAAGAGGATTCAGAAAAATGTAGCAATTTGAGTCATAACACCAATGATGGTTTTAGTAAAAATTCATTGAACTAATAGGGAGTAAAAGAGTATCTCTAATGAATATCGATCATTTGCCCTACATAATAACACCAATGACGGTTTTAGTAAAATTGTAGACTTGTAGTTTCAATGAAACATCGTTCTATAAAACAGGAACACGAAAAATGAAATATTATTTTAATGTAAAAGTAAACTATAGAATTATACGTGTATTTTAAATAAAAACTAAAAAAAAAAAAGCAAAAAACAATGACAATATATTATAAGGCACTAATTATCAAGTTTGTTACCTCTTATTTTATATATATATATATAGGGAGAAGATCATGCGAGAACCACCTCTTATTGCGAGAATCGCGAGAACCAATGTGAACACAACAAAAAATGACTAAAAATAGCTAAAAATCACACAAAATTTTTTTTTTGAATTTTTTAATATTTTTTATAAAAAAATCGCTACTTATCGAAGCCAAAATTTTTTTTTTTTTAAAAAAAAAAATTTTTGCTTCTAAAAGTAGCGATTTTAACATAAAAAATATTAAAAAATTCAAAAAAAAAATTTAGATTTTTTTAGATTTTTTTAGGCTTTTTGAGGGTTTAGTTTTTAGCATTTTAGCTTGGGGGGGGGTGGGGTTAGGTTTTCTTAGGTTTTTTTTAGCATTTAGCTTGGGGGGGGTGGGGGGGGGGGGGGGGTTTAGGTTTTTTTTTTTTTGGGGGGGGGGGGGGTGGGGGGTTAGGTTTTTTTTTTTTTGTTTTTTTAGCTATTTTAGTTTGTGTTCACATTGGTTCTCGCGGTTTTCACAATAAATGGAGTTCTCGCATGAGCCCCTCCCTATATATATATATATATATATATATATATATGATGGGGTAAGATCAAATAAAAAGTTAATTTTGCCTAAGTAGGATAAAAAGAATCTTAACAATTTATTTTCAAATCAATGGTTAAGATGAAAGTGTAGGAGAAAGGAGGAGTGCAAGGGTATCTTGGGAAAATCATATTTATGGATTTTTTCTCTCCACATGCATATTCCACCCCCATTTTTTAAACGTTCATAACTTTTTTATACGACATTATTTTTTCATAAAAATTTCACCATAAAATCAAGCGTCTTTTTATCTTTAATTTGAGTACCATATTGCTATATAAAATATGAAGACTAAAAAAACCCACTAAAATGTGTTGTATTTATATGTTTTATAACATTTTTTGTGCTGGATTTTTGTACCATATTTTTGTGCTGGATTTTTTTATCTTAATTTTTTTGCTAAATTTTTTCGTGCTATATTTTTTTGTACTTGATTTTTTTATACTACATTTTTTGTGCTATATTTTTTGTACTAGATTTTTTATGCTAGATTTTTTTATTGTATTTTTAAAAAACAAAAGGGGTGCCACATGTCATTTTCACTTCTATTTATAAGGACTAAAATCCCTTCATTCCTACTTATTAGGAGTGTTACATGTCATCATCACAATTCTTCTTAGGCTACTTAGCCAAAATTCATTTTTTAGTGAATCCTTCCCCTATGATAATATTATAATAACCTCTCTTAAATCACACAATAATAGATATATTCATTTAGAGCATCCCCAATAAGGGATGTTTTTTCATATTTTTTCTAATGCCAAGGTGGCACTTGCCCAACCAATCCCCATCTTTCTCTCACTTGCCCCTCTCACAAACACATTTCTTCTCTCTCTCCTCTCTTCTCTCTTCTCTCTCCTCTCTCCTCTCTACACTCACATAACTTTTCTCTCTCCATTTTTTCTCATTCTTCACCACAAACATCTCTACACCCTCTCTCCTCCACATCACTTTCTCTCTCCCAAAAAACACCAACAAATCCTCCTATTGTGGATGCTCTTATGTCGAACAAGTATTTTCATTTATAACAATAAAAAAGCAACACATTTGCACTTTATACACGGGGAGATGTATGACTAGTGGGTATGGGGGCGGCCCTGCCCGGGCAAGCCCAGGCGCTGCACCCCCACACCGCCCCCTTCCCTCTGTTGCGTCGTCTCCGTCAGCTGGAGGACGATCTCGCCGGCCCTACTTCTTCTCTCTCTTGCATCTTTCTTTCTCCTCTCTCTCTCTCTCTCTCTCTAAAATCAAATCAAATCAATTTAATATTTTGTAATTGTTTTTATAAATAGTGTGGGGTCCCATCCTCCACCCCCTTGGTCTATTCCCTTTAGGCCCATCCTCACTCCCGATGACGTGACGTCCTACGTGACAGCCCATCCCCTTGAGTATGACCCTCACCATCATACCCACTAGCCTTACTGAGTGCAAAGATGAGACGGGGGCGGTGTTCCCTGCTGATGAAGCCTTCCACACTAGCATCCTGAGCCCTGCCCTTCCTCGAGATCATACCCCATGGTTTCATAACCTTAATTTAAAGTAAAACGAGACCTATAAAAGTTAAAAAAAAAAAAAATCAAGTATAAGTTTTATTTTCGATATTCATTACAACTTACATTCTTATTACATAGTATAAGGTTAGCGGTTACACTTGTACTTTATTATGATAGCTTACATACAAAAACCCTATGTTCAAATAAAAATCAAAAACTTTTTTTTCACAACTTACATTCTATTACATAATATATGGTTACACTTGTACGTTCTAATGATAGCTTACATACAAAAACCTTATCTTCGAATAAATATCAAAAACTTTTTCATAAACAACATGAAACTTTGGTGTTTGTCTCTAAATACATTAACCAACGACGGATCCATAAATTTTTTCCAGGCCGGGGTTGTCTTTTTGATAGGTTCACATTATTTTTTTCCAAATCATATATAGGTTTCCGCTGATTTTTTCGGAATCGAAGGGGTTCCCGGAAACCCCCAAAAACCCCCTGGATCCATCCCTCATAAATTCTCACCTACCCAAGCATTACTTCATTGATCAGTAGTGCAACTTCTTCATTTGATGCCACCAGCCTCACTTTAACTCATCTCCCACAAGCATTCAGTAGCAGTAAATGAAGTATGTAACAGTCCGCGCCTACTTAGAAAATAAATCTTTGAGATTAAATCAACATCTTCTACTTCTAAGATTAGCCATCTCTCACCTTTTCCCTGCCACTCACTCGAACTCTATTGAAGTAGTGAAAATCACTCAAACTCGATTAAGTAGCACCATCATTCATTTATATGATCCAGCATCAAAAGTCCAAAAAAAATCATTATCTTTTTCGTATGTTCATTTTTTAGTTCAAGTCCATGCTCACTACTTTAAATTGGAATCCACAACCTAGAAACTTCATGGCTTTTGATATTTCTACATTCATTAATCTTTCCCATCTTCCTAGTTTGATCTAACAGTACGGGGACTAATGGCAATAGTTATGACGTGTTTCTGAGCTAATTAATATGAATTCTACAAATATAACCCTCTGCAACTCCATGCAGCTCCCTTCTCCGCCGAAAATTTTCTTTCAGGTATGCTTATAATCTTCATAGTTGGGTTTGGATTCATGTGAAACCATTTACATGTGCAAAAGAATTTGATCAAACGGTATTTAAATAAGATGTAAACATTTTTCTGGTTAGGTGACATTAAATACATGTGAATGAAATCTGATTAAAAGAGTTTCATTTTGTTGCATTCATCATGATAAAATCACAGTTGTAGCACTTTCATTCACATTTGGATAAAAAGTTTATAAAAGTTTATTATTTTTTCAAATAGGACGATTGATGCAATATTATCGTTTCATATTAAACAAAAAGTTCATATACGTTTAACGTAATTTTTTTGGATATTTTACACAAATGGGTCATAGGCCATTGGCTTCCACACAGCAACTACTGGCGCAACACCTCTAGTGTTAAAAAGTATATTGTCGAAGATGAAAGCGGTGTTGAATCCAAGTATGACTAACCATCAACCACTTGAAGTACAACAAGATACCCGGGGCCGCCCAACTACGAAAGCAAAACAACAAAAGAATGAAGACCTTGCGAGACGTAAAGATAAACAACCCGAATCAGAGAGGAACGACTACACTCAAAAGCCAAATGTGCGACGTAGTCGTTCAAAGAAAAGCAAAGAAAAAAATACACTTCCGATTATAGATAAAGACTTTCCATTGTTGGTCGCGCACATGTACATACGTACATACATACATATTTTTAGAATTCTTTTTCAATTTTTTATTTTTTAATATTTTTGAGCTTTTTTATTTTTTTGTCAATTATAGGTACAAAAACATGATCGAGCGTTTTAAGGATTGGCTTCCATCTAGCTATCGGAGATACATAACACATATTGAAGATGCCCAGCCGGACAGTAACTGTAGGTTTCGATCCATAGCTATGGGTTTGGGGTTGGACCAGAAACAGTGGAAGTGGGTCCGCCAAGAGCTACTCGAGGAGATGTACATTAACAAAAAGCGTTTGGGGCATATACTCGAATCATTTGACAAGGGATGTTACGACAATGTGTATCGATCGATAAATTGGTTAAATGTTGAACCTGCACCAAAGGCATGCTGGATGGTGTTGCCCTACACAGGGTTGTTGGTGGTTCAAAATTTTGGTGTGATTGTTCAACATTTAAGCAACAGTGTTTGTCAAACTTACTTCCCGATGTTCGATGGACCGCAGGTTTACCCGAACCATTCCATTTTAACGATCGCTTATGTCGAAGATGGCCATTTCTTCAAGGTTAAGTTAGCGGATGATAGCCCGATGCCAGTACCAAATGGACTTTGGAATATATACCGAAGTATGGAAGCTATGGAATGAGAGACAATGTACATGTCTCGTATTGCACAGGGTAGAGCGTTACTACGTAGTAATAGAACTCGACAAAAAGAAGTTATTGACTTGTATTAGGTGTAGCATCCGTGAAACATAGTGTACGCAACGAATTTATTAATGTTTCTCTTTAATATAATTTAAATATATTGTAACATCCGTCAAATATAGTGTACGCAACAATTTTTTTATAAAAAAAAATTAATTAAAGTGTTTCATATAAAAGAAATGAGACAAAATAAAAGAAACCTATTGTTTTAAAGGGATTTTAAATTGTTGACTCAAAATAAAAAATAAAATCTGTTTTTTGTTTTTTTAATAAAAGGAATTAATTTTAATATAAATAAATGAATAATAAAAAATGTCAAAAAATACAAAAAACCGGCCCTAAACCAGTTTCAACGCGGCTCGAACTCGTGACCTCTCAGTTAAATGCACTCGTCCCTTCCACTGGGACAAGTGTCTCACCCATTGATTATCCCGATTCTTTTTTCTCTTATACTAAGTTTCATAGATTCAAAAAGAAAAAAAAACAACTCTTATACGTCGTTTATTGGCCCATACGCCTCTCATTGACCCTAAACACATTTTTCCAGCTTCAATAAAGGGGTAAATAGATCTAAAATTCAAAACCCACACACTAAAACACCAAGAACACACAAACAAACGCTCTGGACCACATGATTTTCACAAGACAAACTCTGGACCACACGATGAAGGTTAGTTTGTATTCCAAATTTTATTACTTAATCTTCAACCTTTTTTTTATTTTTTGGTTTTATTTCCGCCGTTTGTGATGGTGTTGGGTTTAACGGTGGTGGGGGATTGACGGCGGTGGGGATTGACGGCGGTGGTGGTGGTAGTGGTTAGGCGGGTGTGGTGGTGGTTGTGGTTAGGCGGGTGTGGTGGTGGTTGTGGTGGTGGTGGTGGTGGTTGTGGTGGTGGTGGGGATTGACGGCTGTGGTGGTGGTGGTGGTTGTGGTGGTGGTTTGGCGGGTGTGGTAGTGGCTGTGGTGGTAGTGGTGGTTGTTGTGGTGGTGGCTGTGGTGGTGGTGGTGGTTGTGGTGGTGGTGGTGGTTCGGCGGCTGTGGTGGTTCGGCGGCTGTGGTGGTGGATAGGCGGGTGATGTGGTGGCTGTGGTGGTGGTGGTGGTTCGGCGGCTGTGGTGGTGGTGGAAGTGAGGAGGCTGTGGTGCTGGTGGTGGTGGGTCGGCTGTGGTGGTGGCGGTGCTTGGATCTAATTTTTTTATTTTTAACAATATATTTTCGGATGCCGAGTCTAATGCTATAATTGTATGTTTTATTAACAGGATATCGAAAGTCGGTGTGTTGATGGTGGTGGTAGCGTAATCCTTATGGAGAAGTACACTGCGTTCATATTTCAGATTCAAACGCTTAACTGCGTTCGTATTCCAGATTCATGCACTGGAACATCCACCTACGACAATGCTTCTCCGTCACCAATCTCGATGGAGAACTCCTTATGTTTGGATTGGTTCTTCATGCTGTGGAAGCGGTTACCGAGAATGCTTCTACAACAACGAGGGAGTGCCAGATCAGGTCGGAGGTTCTTCATGTGGTAATGGGGTAGCGGAAAGCACGTTTACCGTGGAATGCATCCTTAAACTTGATAGCAACAATATGGTGACCGAATAGAGATCTGAATAACCGATACAGTTTGCAAGAATTTAAGAATATGTAACAGTTAGCGATTTAGGGTTTAGGGTTTAGTCGTTACATATTGTATTAAAGTGACATGTTTTGTGTATTAATATAAAACGATGTTGCGTGTATTTATTACGTTATGGTTAATAAATGACAAGTGAAAAACAATTAAAGACATAATAATAATTGATAAAAAAATTTTGATATTTTATAATACACACAATTCATTTCATAAAATATGAAGTTTTAAATAATAATAATAATAATAATAATAATAATAATAATAATATTAATAATAATACTTAATAAAAAAACATATGCCATTACCCGACCCCCGGCCTGACCCGTTTGCCGGGTCTAGTTATAACATCGTTTTTTTTAAACGTGCATATGTTTTTTTATTAAGTATTATTATTATTATTATTATTATTTAAAACTTCATATTTTATGAAATGAATTGTGTGTATTATAAAATGTCAATTTTTTTATTTATCAATTATTATACATATGAATAGCAAGTGATGATGAATAGTGAATTTGATTACTTTATTATTATTAACAAGTGATAAACAATTAAATTAATACATATTTTATTAATTATTTATATATTATTTCCACCAAGATACATAAACATAAATATGATTAGGTTAATTTTTTATTTATTAAATTTACATTTATGTTAATACCCAACTAACTATTTTAGTTATTTATTTTAAATTTGGAGATAATCTTTATTTTAAATGATTCTACGATTTAATTTCAGATAATGATGTAATTTTTCCATAATTTCGGAATATGCCATCACAACGTGTTTTTCTCCTATGATTGATGTGCAAGCAAATTGATACCAAACGAATTCCATGGAGAAAAATCCACTATTATATTTAATAAATTAATAGAAAGTTATGATAAATAATAATTGAAATTTTTGAAGTATCTATTTTATTTTTAGTAATATTTTATCTACTATTTATTTTATTTTTAGTAATAAATAGTAATAAAAAATTCTTAGGTATGTGTTTCTTGATTTTTTATTAGTAGTATTATATTTGGCGTTTAATTTGTTTTTATACATTTTATTCATTTGATTGGTCCGTAATAAATAGTAATTAATAATTCTTAAGTATTTGTTTCATTATTTTTATTAGTAGTATTATATTTAGCATTTGATTTGTTTTTTTATAATACCTTACGTTCATTAACTTTTTGAAAAAAATTCTAAATTTGCATTCATGTTTATTTTTTAACATTCCAAGTTATTTGCACGCACATTGTGATGGTACATTAGCGAGGGCATTGGATGGGTATCGATTCAGAATCGGTTTGTTACAGTACCGGTACGTTCATGCACTCGATATAGAAATCCACACGTGTTTTACAACCCAAACGATAAAAGTGGAAGCCGGCACCGACACCGATGTTGTTCGAATGATATCAACTGGTTCAAAGTATGATGGTATCGGTACCGATATTTAATTATCGTCACAGAAAAAGTTGTAT
The DNA here is from genome assembly GCA_030545235.1 of Helianthus tuberosus. Taxonomy (NCBI): domain Eukaryota; kingdom Viridiplantae; phylum Streptophyta; class Magnoliopsida; order Asterales; family Asteraceae; genus Helianthus; species Helianthus tuberosus. The sequence goes on along the minus strand of CM060373.1, from coordinate 159,039,319 downwards.
AATAATTGTTTTTAAATTTGAAACCATAAATAAAAATACAAATAACATGAACAGTACCGATGTTGTTTGGTACAATATGCTAGCGATTCGATGTTAGTTTATCGAAAGAAAAAAAACAATAAAAATAAATACCATTACCGAACTTACGTTGTTCGTTCGGTTTTGGTTCAGTTCACTATGGTAGCGACAGGATATATGTTATCAAACAAGAAACCATAAAAATTAATACATACCGCACCGATGTTGTTCAGTCCGATACGGTATAATAGCGATATAATCTTAGTTTATTGAAAGCTAAAATAATAAAAATAAAAACCGGTACCAATACACATACAAATGTTTTCCAGTCGGTCTCGGTTTGGAATTGTACAATAGCAACAGAATGGTCGTTTTCAATAAAGTATATATGGCAATTTTGAAACAAAAAAACATAGAACGCAAACCAACCGAACCAATATCAACTAAACAATATATGTGCCGATATCGGTAATTGATTTTATTGTTTTCGATCGATGTAAGGTTTTCTCTTTCGTTTGCTATAGCAAGTGTTGGTACTGTAACGAATCGAACGATACCAACCGAGTTCCTGCTGTGAAGCGCGGGGAAAATCACTAGTTATTATAAAAATTGATAAATAAAAAATTTGACATTTTATAATACACACAATTCATTTCATAAAACATGCACAATTCATTTCATAAAATATGAAGTTTTAAATAATAATAATAATACTTAATAAAAAACATATGCACATTTTAATAAAAACGATGATATAACTAGACCCGGCAAACGGGTCGGGTAGGGTCATGGGTCAAAACGGGTTCGGGCCAAAAGGTATTTAAGCAATGGTGTTTGTCAAACTTACTTCCCGTTTGTTCGATGGTCCGGAGGTTTACCCGAACCATTCCATTTTATCGATCGCTTATGTCGAAGGTGTCTATTTCATCATGGCTAAGTTAACGGATGATTGCTCGATGCCGGTACGAAATGGACTTTGAAATACCTCACCGAATGTCACACCCCGACCACGTAAAACAACAAAACGTGGCGGAAACGTCGGGGAGTGTTGTAACAGAATCATTGTTTCATAACCATGGAATAAATAATTTCGTTTTATTGAATAAATGAACTCATTGTTGTCACACCCCGACCACGTAAAACAACAAAGCGTGGCGGAAACGTCGGGGAGTGTTGTAACAGAATTATCGTTTCATAACCATGGATACAAAAAGTGTCTCGTTTTATTGATAATATTAAACATTAACATTGTTTTAACACGTAACAAACAAGTTTTATATCGACTATCATTGTTTTATGTCACTAAGGCCTCGTCCAGATCCTATGTGACGCATGCATCCTAGGACGTCGATCAAGCAACAACACCTGAAACATATGTAAAAACAAAGTCAGCAAAGAAATGCTGGCGAGTACATAGGTTTTATAGGAGTATCGGAATCATGGCTTGTTTACATATATTGCAATACCTCGAAAACCTTGTTTTTAAAAAAGTGTATAATATTGCAACATGATTAACCAACTCAAATCAAGATGGTTATAAGTTATAAAATTTCGTAGCCACGATTCTTAATCCAAAAGCCTTTTTGTTTTAGAAAACTATCCTGTAAAACATCTCGTATAAACTCATTAATAAAACTCGTATATTGTTTCGAAAACATCGTTGAGTGACATTGTTTCAATATCGTCTACCCAAGTGAACTAAATAACGCCACGGTATGTAATATGTTGAAAACACTTATATATAAGAAGTACCAGCGGCGTATCTACCATGTTTTCACCACATTACACCCGTCCCGTTATCTAAACACTAGCCAAAAACCAATCGTTTACCCAAATCGTTTAACATCGTTTCCAAATCGTTTCCAAATCGTCTCCAAATCGTTTACTCGTTTAAATCGTTTAAATCATCCTCGTTTTAATTGTAAAAACTTATATATGGTCGTCTCGTTAATAACATTCAAACCTTCGTGACTCGTTCATCGTTCACTCGCTTCTCGTATTAACAAACCTCCAAAGGGTAAATTAATAATTACAGATTCAGTCGTTACCCACAACACCCACACATAACCATGGGTATAGTGCAATAACGGGATATGTCAGATCCTATGGTACCATAACCTATAGTGGTCGGTTCGGCCAAAATTAATGAATGCCATTCGTTATGTAACTACAACCAACAAGTCCGTTCACATTATCGAAATCGTTATTAGTTTAGTATAAATCGTTCTATTCGTTTTTGAAATCATCGTTTAAACCTTGAAAACATTTTTTACATATGAATCACCCAAAAACAATTGAAAACAGTAAAATAGGGGAACTATGTACTCACATGTAGTGCAAGGTATCCTCAAATCAATAGTACTTCAACAAACTCGAGTAAACCAGAGAAATCAAGCAGCACCTAGTAATTTAATCACTAGTCAAACAATAGACGCCTAAATCGAAAGATCGGACAGAATGAGGTCTCGTAAACCAAATGAGTGTTGGAACTCATGTGATATGGTTTAACAAGGCCTACATCCTAAGTGAAACCTAACCAAAGTGCTTTCGACCCATCGCGACCCATTAAGGTAGCTTATGCTACTTTAACGCGTCGTTCGCGTGAAACTTGTTCGGAACGCCTAACTAGTCCTATGATAAGTAAAATATGCTTCAACATGTTTAAATATGTTACATAATCAGTTACGTGACAAAAGTTTAGGTTACATATGCTTATTTACCAATTATGCATGAAGAGGGTATTCTGGTAATTTACCTATGGCATATAATCTACTTATCATACAACTACCTAAACTAGGTGACCATAAGGTATAACCTCGGAAGGTTGTTCCCTAAGCGACTATGGTCACTAAACATGTTTGGTCGGATCCTAAAGATCGACCAAACGGGTCGTGTTCGAAAGTCTAAACGGGTGTTTAGTCCGCTTGACTTACGACTCTACACAAGCACTAAACTAAAAAGTGACGAGCTAAACATGCTAGAACATGTTTAGTTAAGTTAGAAAACAGGTTTTGATATCAAAACAAACGGTTTTGATATCCTAGTGTAGTTTGGTTACAAAATACGCGTAAATGCGTATTTTGGCCGAAACTACGACTCGTCACTGAGCCTAGATAACGTGGTAATCAGTAGGTATAGTCACTAGGGACTATAACCATCGTGATTACGCTCACGTTATGAAGTTCGAACGAACTTCGCCTTGACCATAAACTGGTCAAAGCAGAAAGTCAAACGCAGTTTGACTTTAACGATAAACATGAAAGAAAAGAACGAAAGAACACTTACAGAAGGTCCCCGCAAGATTTGATTCCGATTTTTCTCTCAGGTAGGAAGCATATACTTCCACTTAGAGAGCATAAATCAGATTTCAAATTGTGGGTTTTGAAGTGAAATGGATGGGGTATATGTAGGATTTCTAGAACCGTTAAGATCGTTCCTCGAAAACTGAGCTTTGATCTGGACCTTACATGTGTGCCCATGGTTTTCTAAAACCATGGGAGTCCCTAATATGGGCTATGTTCATTGAATACCAGCCCATGGTTTTGCAAAACCATGGTTTAAAACCATCAACACTTCAAAATGGACTAGGTTCATTGAATCTGCCAGAAATTTCAAAAATGGTCCCTGCACTTGTAAAACTTGATTTTTTGGCTCTTTTAAGCCCCGTTAACCCCATTTCAAGGCTCTAAAATAAAGTTAAAGTATAGGGAACTTAAAATATGCTCAAAAACATCTCGGATGTCGGTTCGTTTGGTCGTACGGTTGCGTTATTCGCATAATTACGACGGAAGTTGTAACGAACGCAAAAACGATCCAAATTAAGCGACGAATGGAATTTTATCATGCCAAACACTAAAATAAAATATTTTAATGCTTACATAAATTTTTGGATGTCCGGATGTATTCAGAACGTAAGTTATGCGCGAAAATGCAAACTTATGCACTTTTTGACGCTTTTAATCCCTGAATGAGCATAAAGTTTATTTTAGCATACCGAACCCCTCAAAGCCTATTTCTAAGCTACGTAAAGGTTATTTAGAGTATCTTTAACTTATGATCAAGTTCCGGAATGTTCGTTACTATACAAATCGGCATAGTTTCGCAGTTTGACACAAATAGTCCCTGCGATCGAACAAAGTTGATTTCGACACACCAAACCATTCAAAACTTATTTCTAAGTTATGTGAAGGTTATTTATGGTATGTTAATCCTACGTCACTATTCCGAAGTGTTTGTCGCGTTATACTGACTGCGTTTAAGCACCAGTTTACGTATAACCTTCCAGAAAGCGATTTAGAGCTTGAAATTGGAATCGAATCAAATTGTAAAATCACTAAACACAATTACACATATAATAACACCAAAACACATATAATAACACCAAAGCACATTGTTTTATTAATAATCATCATTGTTTTACATCGTACATCGATTACAAAACACAGTTGTCACAGTCTTCCCTACTTCAGGAAATTTCATCCCGAAATTTTAACTAGAGGAAGCTTGTGAAAACAAATGCGGATATTTCATTTTCATCTGGTCCTCACGTTCCCAAGTAAACTCTGGGCCACATTTGGATTCCCAGCGAACTTTGACCAATCGAATCCGTTTGTTCTTCAACTGTTTGAAAGCACGGTCCACGATCTCCACGGGTTTCTCGACAAAGTGCGTTGTTTCATCGATTTGGATCTCATCGAGAGGAATGTGTAGATCAGCGTCAGCTAAACACTTTCGCAGATTGGACACGTGAAAAGTCGGGTGAATATTTCCAAGCTCTGGAGGTTGCTCTAGACGATAGGCAACCTTTCCAATTCTTTCCACAATCTTAAATGGTCCTACATATCGAGGTGCAAGTTTTCCTTTCTTTCCAAATCTCACCACTCCCTTCCAAGGTGACACCTTGAGTAGGACACGGTCTCCGATTTGAAATTCTAAGGGCTTGCATCGCAGATCCGCATATATCTTTTGACGGTTTTGCGCTGTCACAAGATTATCGCGGATTCTCTTGATTTTGTCTGTTGTTTCCAGAACGAGCTCAGGTCCAGTAAGTTGAGCTTCACCGGTCTCGTTCCAACAGACAGGTGAACGACATTTTCGACCATAGAAAGCTTCGAATGGTGCCATTTTAATGCTAGCATGATAGCTATTGTTGTAGGAGAACTCGATCAGTGGCAGATGAGAATCCCAGTTACCACCAAAGTCTATCACGCATGCTCTAAGCATATCCTCCAAAGTTGGAATCATTCTCAGATTGGCCATCTGTTTGGGGATGATAAGAAGTGCTTAGATTCAGTTGGGTTCCCAAAGCAGATTGCATGGCCTTCCAAAAATGAGATGAAAATCGAGCATCACGATCGGAAATGATATCTAAAGGAACACCATGTCGTGATACAATCTCTTCTACATAGATCTTGGCAAGCTTCTCAGCAGAGAAATCCTCACAGATTGGTAAGAAGTGAGCAGATTTTGTCAAACGATCAACTACAACCCAAATAGCATTGTGACCTTTAGACGTACGCGGTAACTTAGTAATGAGATCCATGGCAATGTTTTCCCATTTCCAAACCGGTATCTCTGGTTGTACAAGCAAACCAGAAGGTCGTTGATGTTTTTCCTTGACTTTGAGACAAGTTAGGCATTTTGACACATACAAGGCAACATCTTTCTTCATACCAGGCCACCAGATCTTAGTACGAAGATCCTTGTACATTTTATCAGCACCAGGATGGACAGAATATCGAGACTTATGTGATTCGTCCATCGCTAAAGTGCGAAGATCGTCTTGTTTCGGAATCCACAATCGATCCTTAAAATAGAGCAAACCATCGTCTTTCGGTTCGAGCTTAAGCTCAAGCTGATGTGGTAATTCATTACCTACCAAATTTTGTGAAACACAAAATTGTTGAGCTTGAAGAACACGAGATTGAAGATCAGATAGAGTTCGAACAGAATGAAGCTTGACTCGCTCCTTTAGACTAAGCGCATCGGCTACAACATTCGCCTTACCAGGGTGGTAGCGAATCTCGCAGTCATAATCGTTTAAGAGTTCAACCCAACGTCGTTGCCTCATGTTCAGCTCTTTCTGATTAAGAATATGTTGGAGACTTTTGTGGTCTGTGAAAACCACACACTTCGTTCCATAGAGGTAATGTCTCCAGATTTTAAGCGCGAAAACCACAGCTCCTAACTCAAGATCATGAGTTGTGTAGTTCTTCTCGTGAACTTTCAGCTGTCTAGATGCATATGCAATAACCTTACCTAGTTGCATAAGGACGCAACCAAGGCCTAAGTTGGACGCATCGCAATAGACAACAAAATCATCGCTTCCCTCGGGCAGAGATAGAACAGGAGCATTACATAACTTCTGTTTCAACGTTTGGAACGCTTCTTCTTGCTTGGGTCCCCACTCGAAAGGCTTATCCTTCTGAGTCAAAGCAGTGAGTGGAACCGCAATCTTCGAGAAATTTGAAATGAATCGGCGATAATAACCAGCAAGACCAAGAAAAGATCGAATCTCTGTAGGCGTCGTTGGTGTATTCCAGTCCTTAATAGCAGCAATCTTGGATGGATCCACATGAATACCCTGCTCATTGACTATATGACCCAAGAATTGAACTTCTTTAAGCCAGAATTCACACTTGGAGAACTTAGCAAAAAGTTGTTCCTTCTTCAGGAGTTCCAATGTTAAGCGAAGGTGTTGCTCGTGCTCGGCTCGATATTTTGAATAAATGAGAATATCGTTGATGAACACAATAATGAACTTGTCCAAATAAGTTTTGCAGACCCTATTCATTAAGTCCATAAAGATAGCTGGAGCATTTGTCAAACCAAAAGGCATGACAGTGAACTCGTAATGCCCATATCTTGTGCGGAAAGCAGTTTTGGGAATATCTTCTTCGAGAACACGAAGTTGATGATACCCAGAACGTAGATCGATCTTGGAAAAGCATGAAGCACCCTGCAGCTGGTCGAAGAGATCATCAATTCAAGGTAGGAGATATCGATTCTTGATGGTGAGCTTATTAAGCTCACGATAATCGATACACATTCGAAAAGATCCATCTTTCTTTTTCACGAAGAGGACAGGAGCTCCCCAAGGGGAAAAGCTCGGTCGGATGAATCCTTTATCAGATAACTCTTGAAACTGTTTCGATAACTCTTGCATCTCCAACGGTGCAAGACGATAAGGTGCTTTTGCAATCGGGTTGGCATTGGGTACAAGGTCAATATGAAACTCGACTTGACGAACTGGAGGCAAACCAGGCAGTTCATCAGGAAACACCTCCGGATAATCCCGAACAATCGGAATATCCTGAATACTCTTGTTCTTGCCTTTCTCATCGGTGACATGTGCTAGGAAGGCAACATATCCTTTTCGTAAATACCTTTGGGCTTCCAAACACGACATAAGCTTCAAACCATCTGGTGGTTTTTCGCCACGAACTTCCAGAACATCGCCAGAAGACAAAGGAATACGAACAATCTTATCGAAACAAACCACCTCAACGTGGTGTTTGGTTAACCAATCCATTCCAATGATAATATCGAAACTTCCAAGTTGCATCGGTGTGAGGTCAATAGGAAAAAGATGGTTATGAAGGTTTAACTGACATTCACGAATAATAGAATCGAGAACAAGAGGTTTACCAGTAGCAACTTCGACAGATAAGGGTTTCCTCAGTTTAGTTCTAGGTATCGCAAGCAAAGGCTCAAAAGATAACGAAACAAAACTTCTATCGGCACCAGAATAAAAAAGAATAGACGCAGGTCGATTGTTAACAAGAAACGTACCGTTGACAACCTCGTTGTCAGCCCTCGCTTCGTTTGCATTCAAATTGTACGCTCGCCCACGAGCGGGATTCACATTGACGTTGACGTTCGCATTCGGGTTCGCGTTAGCATTCGCGTTTGTATTCACCAGTCTCGGACAGTTGTTGCGGAAGTGACCATACTCTCCACAATTAAAACATGAACCCGGTGGGAATCTCACAGCATTCCCCTGGCCCGGAGCTGGAAATTGAGCAACCTGATTCTGTCCCAAACGACAAACATTGGCCAAATGCCCAAGCTTACCACACGTCGTACATTGCCTGCAAGCTTGTTGTGCAACGTGATGACCGTTGCAACGAGCACAATGAGGTGCGGTACCAGCATACGCTTTCTTTGCAGGTGGCTGAGCCGGTGGGTTCTACGGGTTCTGAGCAGTCTGTGCTGTAACAGCAAAATTTTGGGCACCCTTTCGCTTCCCCGATTTCTTCGACGTCTCACCTTCCTTACCCTTACCCTTTTTCTTGTCCTTCCCTGAATCAGTCGCCTTCTTTTTATCACCCTTGCGAGTGAGTTTACCCTTCCTGACTTGAGTCTCAGTCAGGGTAGCAGACAACTCGATTTCTTGACGAAGGGTAGTAGGATTAACACCGGTCACAATTTCCAGAATAGAATCGGGTAGACCATCGATATATCTCTCGATTGCTTTCTCCAGAGGGGTAACCATGGTGGGACACAATAGACTGAGTTCCTCAAAACGATCCGTGTACGCATGGTGTTCAGCCCCATCTTGCTTTAAATCGTCAAACTCTCGCTCCAAAGCCCGAGTTTCGTGATGGGGACAAAACTCCTTCATCATGAGAGCCCGAAGCTCTTCCCATGTTTGTGCCAACGCCACTTCGACACCCCTGTCGTGCATAATACCATTCCACCAGGTAAGCGCTCGCTTCTCAAACACGCTCGAAGCAAATTCAACCTTACGCGCATTCGGACACTGCACATGTCTGAATGTGCTCTCGATACTCTCAAACCACTACAGGAGCGCAGTTGCTCCTTGCGACCCAGAAAATTTAAGCGGCTTCTCAGAATTGAAGTTCTTGAAATTACACGTCGCATTGTTGTTGTTGTTATTGTTGTTGTATATCTCGTGGACTTGGGTCTCAACGCCGGGAAGCACAGCAGCCACTTGCTGCGAGACCAGGGCTGCGATTTCTTCAATAGTAAAAGATTGTGCTTCACGTCGAGGAGGCATTGTCTAACAAGGAAACAGGAGAATCGAGTGAGGTTGAAAATTAGGAAAAACAAAAGAGGTATCGACAAAACACAAGGAAGGCGATCATTTGTTTGCTACCTCGAACAAACAAACGACACGCAGTGACTAATCAAAGTAAATAGGTCTAAAACAATATATCGCGAAGACATGCTCGCCTATAAGTGAACACTCACCCCAAGAGTTCCCAGGTAAGAGTGACTGGTCCGATTATGTGGATTTGTGCGAACACTCTAGCCTTAGACAGAAAACTCAGAGTACAGGCACTCACTCTTCCAGTTTGCACGTGTTCACATTATTTAGACCCAAACTTTGACGAGATTTTGAAAACTCAGAAGGCACTAAGCCAAAAATGAGTCAAACTGGAAGGGTTCAAAACCTTACAACAGAGGGTTCAAAACCTAGTAATCAATCATCCTAGAACAGATGATTGGTTTTCAAGGCGGATTCGGAAATTGTGTTCTCGTTGTGGTTATCACCTAAGGATAGGTGACGATTTTGTTTTAAAAAATCTAAACGCAAATAAACTTGCGTTGGGGTCCTAGAAGTTATAGTCTAGGCCAAAGTATTACTAATAACCTATTTCCCTATAACCATTGGATCTGATACCAACTCTTCTGTCACACCCCGACCACGTAAAACAACAAAGCGTGGCGGAAACGTCGGGGAGTGTTGTAACAGAATTATCGTTTCATAACCATGGATACAAAAAGTGTCTCGTTTTATTGATAATATTAAACATTAACATTGTTTTAACACGTAACAAACAAGTTTTATATCGACTATCATTGTTTTATGTCACTAAGGCCTCGTCCAAATCCTATGTGACGCATGCATCCTAGGACGTCGATCAAGCAACAACACCTGAAATATATGTAAAAACAAAGTCAGCAAAGAAATGCTGGCCAGTACATAGGTTTTATAGGAGTATCGGAATCATGGCTTGTTTAAATATATTGCAATGCCTCGAAAACCTTGTTTTTAAAAAAGTGTATAATATTGCAACATGATTAACCAACTCAAATCAAGATGGTTATAATTTATAAAATTTCGTAGCCACGATTCTTAATCCAAAAGCCTTTTTGTTTTAGAAAACCATCCTGTAAAACATCTCGTATAAACTCGTTAATAAAACTCGTATATTGTTTCGAAAACATCGTTGAGTGACATTGTTTCAATATCATCTACCCAAGTGAACTAAATAACGCCACGGAATGTAATATGTTGAAAACACTTATATATAAGAAGTACCAGCGGCGTATCTACCATGTTTTCACCACATTACACCCGTCCCGTTATCTAAACACTAGCGAAAAACCAATCATTTCCAAATCGTTTAACATCGTTTCCAAATCGTCTCCAAATCGTTTACTCATTTAAATCGTTTAAATCATCCTCATTTTAATTGTGAAAACTTATATATGGTCGTCTCGTTAATAACATTCAAACCTTCATGACTCGTTCATCGTTCACTCGCTTCTCATATTAACAAACCTCCAAAGGGTAAATTAATAATTACAGATTCAGTCGTTACCCACAACACCCACACATAACCATGGGTATAGTGCAATAACGGGATATGTCAGATCCTATGGTACCATAACCTAATACTGGTCGGTTCGGCCAAAATTAATGAATGTCATTCGTTATGTAACTACAACCAACAAGTTCGTTCACATTATCGAAATCGTTATTAGTTTAGTATAAATCGTTCTATTCGTTTTTGAAATCATCGTTTAAACCTTGAAAACATTTTTTACATATGAATCACCCAAAAACAATTGAAAACAGTAAAATAGGGGAACTATGTACTCACATGTAGTGCAAGGTATCCTCAAATCAATAGTACTTCAACAAACTCGAGTAAACCAGAGAAATCAAGCAGCACCTAGTAATTTAATCACTAGTCAAACAATAGACGCCTAAATCGAAAGATCGGACAGAATGAGGTCTCGTAAACCAAATGAGTGTTGGAACTCATGTGATATGGTTTAACAAGGCCTACATCCTAAGTGAAACCTAACCAAAGTGCTTTCGACCCATCGCGACCCATTAAGGTAGCTTATGCTACTTTAACGCGTCGTTCGCGTGAAACTTGTTCGGAACGCCTAACTAGTCCTATGATAAGTAAAATATGCCTCAACATGTTTAAATATGTTACATAATCAGTTACGTGACAAAATTTTAGGTTACATATGCTTATTTACCAATTATGCATGAAGAGGGTATTCTGGTAATTTACCTATGGCATATAATCTACTTATCATACAACTACCTAAACTAGGTGACCATAAGGTATAACCTCGGAAGGTTATTCCCTAAGAGACTATGGTCACTAAACATGTTTGGTCGGATCCTAAAGATCGACCAAACGGGTCGTGTTCGAAAGTCTAAGCGGGTGTTTAGTCCGTTTGACTTACGACTCTACACAAGCACTAAACTAAAAAGTGACGAGCTAAACATGCTAGAACATGTTTAGTTAAGTTAGAAAATAGGTTTTGATATCAAAACAAATGGTTTTGATATCCTAGTGTAGTTTGGTTACAAAATACGCGTAAATGCGTATTTTGGCCGAAACTACGACTCGTCACTGAGCCTAGATAACGTGGTAATCACTAGGTATAGTCACTAGGGACTATAACCGTCGTGATTACGCTCATGTTATGAAGTTCAAACGAACTTCGCCTTGACAATAAACTGGTCAAAGCAGAAAGTCAAACGCAGTTTGACTTTAACGATAAACACGAAAGAAAACAACGAAAGAACACTTACAGAAGGTCCCCGCAAGATTTGATTCCGATTTTTCTCTCAGGTAGGAAGCATATACTTCCACTTAGAGAGCATAAATCAGATTTCAAATTTTGGGTTTTGAAGTGAAATGGATGGGGTATATATAGGATTTCTAGAACCGTTAAGATCGTTCCTCGAAAACTGAGCTTTGATCTGGACCTTACATGTGTGCCCATGGTTTTCTAAAACCATGGGAGTCCCTAATATGGACTATGTTCATTGAATACCAGCCCATGGTTTTGCAAAACCATGGTTTAAAACCATCAACACTTCAAAATGGACTAGGTTCATTGAATCTGTCAGAAATTTCAAAAATGGTCCCTGCACTTGTAAAACTTGATTTTTTGGCACTTTTAAGCCCCGTTAAACCCATTTCAAGGCTCTAAAATAAAGTTAAAGTATAGGGAACTTAAAATATGCTCAAAAACATCTCAGATGTCGGTTCGTTTGGTCGTACGGTTGCGTTATTCGCATAATTACGACGGAAGTTGTAACGAACGCAAAAACGATCCAAATTAAGCGACGAATGGAATTTTATCATGCCAAACACTAAAATAAAATATTTTAATGCTTACATAAATTTTTGGATGTCCGGATGTATTCAAAACGTAAGTTTTGCGCGAAAATGCAAACTTATGCACTTTTTGACGCTTTTAATCCCTGAAAGAGCATAAAGTTTATTTTAGCATACCGAACCCCTCAAAGCCTATTTCTAAGCTACGTAAAGGTTATTTAGGGTATTTTTAACTTATGATCAAGTTCCGGAATGTTCGTTACTATACAAATCGGCATAGTTTCGCAGTTTGACACAAATAGTCCCTGCGATCGAACAAAGTTGATTTCGACACACCAAACCATCCAAAACTTATTTCTAAGTTATGTGAAGGTTATTTAAGGTATGTTAAGCCTATGTCACTATTCCGAAGTGTTTGTCGCGTTATACTGACTGCGTTTAAGCACCAGTTTACGTATAACCTTCCAGAAAGCGATTTAGAGCTTGAAATTGGAATCGAATCAAATTGTAAAATCACTAAACACATTTACACATATAATAACACCAAAACACATATAATAACACCAAAGCACATTGTTTTATTAATAATCATCATTGTTTTACATCGTACATCGATTACAGAACACAGTTGTCACAATTGTTTTAATACAATCAAATAAGTACAACTATTATCTTTCAAATTTTAAAGTCGCTAAGGCACGAGTCCATCCTAAGTATAGTATGAACCAACAATCATCATATAACAGCACCTGAAACATGTGTAAAAATAGGTACGTCAGCATAAAAATCCCTGTGAGATACATAGGTTTTATTGTAATTACGATTCATGACTTAAAAGTTTAAAGAAAATGTTTTAATAAAAGTAGTCATGATCCTTGTAAAAGGCTTTCTTTTATAAATCATACTCAAATTTATAAGAAATCGGATGATATAAAATAATAATACATAGGAAATTAAATAATTAAGTAAAATGAGTTTGTATAAAATATATTGTTTGAAAAACAATATTTTGATAAAAAGGTTTATAGTATATGTAAAAATATACTTTGGTTTTAAGAAAGTCGATTAAGTAATATATTAAAATATATTTCAGTTCCAAAATCATTAACCCAAGTGTACTAAATAACGCCACGGTATGTAATGTGATGAAAACACTTATATATAAGAAGTACCAGCGGCGTATCTACCATGTTTTCGTCACATTATACCCGTCCCGTTATCTAAACACTAACCAAAAACCAGTCGTTAAATAAATAGTATATTAAATATACTTTAGTTGTTAAAAATAATAATTTTCGGTAGTATATCAAAAGTATACTTTGGATTTATAAATACCATATTAAACTATGTTTTGGATTTTGAAAATAACTTATCAAACTATGTTTTAATGATAAACAAATATATGTTGGTTTTGTACAATATCACATATGAGAGCATATCAAACTATACTTTTGGGAGTATAACTAAATATACAAAAATAATGTGACTTAAGAATTCATTCAGACCTAGTGAATCAAAATACACCTTTGAGACTATAGAGATGACACAAAGGCAATCCCTATTTGGATGGAGAAACAAATTGGTTTCAGACATTCCATGACAACAGGAATGGGGTGTCAAATCCTATAGCGCTATATCATACTACCAACCGGTCTGGTGAACAAAAAATAAGTACTATCCAACAATTAATTTTATAATCTTTAAGAAAATTAGAGTTTAGACCATAAATAATCATTCAGTTTGTAAAAAGATAAGTACTACTATGTATAATCAATTATACTTTTGAAAAGAAGAACATAACAAATAGGTACACATATTTCACCCCAAAACATTTGAAAACAGTAAAAGAGGGGACTATGTACTCACTTGAGAGTGCTTCGGAGTCTTGAACAACTACCAAGCAAGCTAGAGGGATCACGGAATCAAACGGCACCTAATATTGATAACTACATAAATAAACCGGACCTAAATCGGAAGATCGGATAGGATGAGGTCTCGTAAACCAAATGAGTGTGGGATCTCATATGATATGGTCTAACAAGGCCTACATACTAAAATGAAACCTAACCTAAGTGCTTTCGACCCATCGCGACCCATTAAGGTAGTTTACGCTACTTTAACGCGTCGTGCGCGCAAATGCGCGTTCGAGACGTCTAACTAGTCCTATGACAAGTATTATATGCCAAAACATGTTTAAATATGTTACTTAATTAGTTACATGACAAAAGTTTAGGTTACATATGCTTAATTACCAATTACGCATGAAAAGGGCATTTTGGTAATTTACCTAAGGCATATAAACTACCTATCATACAACTAATTAAACCTAAGTGACCATAAGGTATAACCTCGGAAGATTATTCCCTATGCAACTACGGTCACTAAACATGTTTGGTCGGATCCTAATGATCGACCAAACGGGTTGTGTTCGAAAGTCTAAGCGGATGTTTGGTCCGCTTGACTTACGAATCTACACAAGCACTAATCTAAAAAGTGACGAGTTAAACATGTTAAAACATGTTTAACGAATTTAGAAAACAGATTTGGTATCAAAACAAACGGTTTTGATACCCAATAGTAGTTTGGTTACAAAATACGCGGGAATGTGCATTTTGGCCGAAACTACGACTCGTCACTGAGCCTAGATAACGTGGTAATCACTAGGTATAGTCACTAGGGACTATAACCATCGTGATTACGCTCACGTTATGAAGTTCATACGAACTTCGTATTGATTATAAACAGGTCAATGCAGAAAGTCAAACGCAGTTTGACTTTTAAGCTGAAACGAATGAAAAGAACGAAAGAATACTTACAGAATGTCCCCGCAAGCAAAATCTTGACCCAAGTAGCTCAGGTATGAAGCAAAGGCTTCAACTTAGAGCATCTTAGATCAAATTTTGAGTGAGGATGAAATGAAATGGGTGTTGCTATTTATAGAGAATCAAGAACCGTTAAGATCGTTCATCGTAAAACGTGCTTTGATCTGGACCGTACACATATGGCCCATGGTTTTGGGATACTAGGGGTGCCCCAAAACCAGCAAACGGTTTTGAAAATGTTACAAAATAGCCCCTAAACTTCAAGAGAAGTGCTGAAAATGGACCTTGTGTTGCAAAAATGGAGTTTCGGCCCAGATCACTCACTCGCGTAGCACCACGGGGATAGGAATTTGGTGCTCGCGTGGCGCTAGCATGTTCCAGATACAGCAAAGTTTCAAAAATGACAGTTTGGGTCCCTGCACGTGTTTAAGGCCTTTTTCGATGCGTTTGAACCCCGTTAACCCTATTTCAAGGCTCTAAAATGAAGTTAAAGTATAGGGAACTCAAAACATGCTCAAAAACATCTCGGATGTCGGCTCGTTTGGTCGTACGGTTGCGTTATTCGGTTAATTACGACGGAAGTCGTAACTAACGCAAAAACGATCCAAATTACGCGACGAATGGAATTTTATCAAGCCAATCACTAAAATAAAATATTTTAATGATTACGTAAATTTTTGGATGTCCGGATATATTCAGAACGGAAGATATGCACGAAAATGCAAACTTGTGCACTTTTTGACGCTTTTAGTCCCTATTGATCAAGAAAGTTTATTTTTGCGCACCAAACACCTCAAAGCCTATTTCTAAGCTATGTAAAGGATATTTAGGGCATATTTAACTGATGATCAAGTTCTGGAAATGTTTGTTACAGTACACATCGGCATACTTTCGCAGTTTGTCGAATTTAGTCCCTGTAAGCGAATAAACTTGATTTCGGCATACCAAACCATCCAAAACTTATTTCTAAGTTATGTAAAGGTTATTTAAGGTATGTTAAGCCTATTTCACTATTCCGGAGTGTTCGTTGCATTAAACTGGTTATATTTACGCATCAGTGCGCGTCTAACCTTCCAGAAAGCGATTTACAGCTTGAAATCGAACAAGAATTGATATGTGCAAACGATACACATATTTATACAAATACCAAGTTTGAAATACAATATTTCATTAATTTGGTATTTGTTTGATGGTTGAAGTGACACAGGTGTCACAGTCTCCCCTACTTTAGGAAATTTCGTCCCGAAATTTAATTTTAGAGGAAACTTGTGGAGACAACTGTGATGGTTTCGCTTTCAAATGAATCTCTTGAACCCTAAGTAAAACTCTGGGCCACGTTAGGATTCTTAGCGAAATTGTCAACCCTCAAAGTGAAGTCCTTCTAGCAACAAAACAGGGAACCGCACTACGGACAGAAGAACGTTTCTCATGAAGACTTATCATAGGAAACTTGTGTGTGCTTGAAATCAGTGTCTTAACACATGACAAAACTTGTTGTGGTTTCTATGCACTGAATTCCATAATTATGTATGCATCCATAATTACGTAATTCCTTGCACAGTCCGCACAGTTCATTTCATGATGCGTAGGGAAAAAAATCAATTAAATAATCATGAAGCGACTTGACTAGACCACCAAAGGATCTTTTTAACTAGATCTACGAACGATCTTTTTAACTAGATCAACACATGATCTTTGTAACTAGACCGTCGTACGATTTCCTTAAATAGACCACTTAAAGGGATCTTTTCAATTATATCATCACATGATATTCCTAACCAGATTTTCAAATCAATATGTTTAACTAGACCACTCAAGGGGTCCAATTATAGAATAGTACTTCATAACCCAAGGGACTTAACTACAACGTAAAAGTCCATTAAGGATTTAAGATAGTACCTTTGGATATCCTACTATGAATCCCTCATATGAGATATGGAAGATTCTACGAGGATTTGGATGGATCACATAAAAACACAAAACGTATAAGAAAACACATAATCACATAATTGTTTAACTTGATTATTAATTTGTTATCTTTGGACACGGGCATTTAAAGCACACCAGGAATCCAATCCGTGGATTTCATTTGGCACTTTAAACATATTCAAGAATCTAACTATGGAGATAGAAAGATCTTTAATAGGAATTTGGCTTTGTTTCTTAAAAGAACGAGCATTTAAGATTCTTGGGGAGATCATAAGTGATCATAAAAATGACAAAACCACGCGAGTAGTTTGTCTTGGTGTTGGCATCATAAGGTTGTATCGAACATTCACGCAATCGTATCAGTTTTGCAAAATAAAAATTGAAGCAAACAATTTTATTTATAAACAACTGAATTGTCTTTAAACGTCAAAAGATAACAACCAAGGAATTACAAAAGACTAATTGTTCACTGCTGCATCATTGTTCATGTTTGCCTCATTGATGTTAAACACTCATCCACGCGCTGGAGATATGTTAACAAGTCTTGGGAAAATGTTTCTGTAGTGAGTAAGGTCACCACAGTTATAACATGACCCAGGTGGGAACCGTGCTTGAACAGCAGCAGGGTTTGCAGCAGCTTGATTTGCATAACGGCAGACATTGATCAAATGTCCCAACCGCCCACAGTGGGTACATTTGTGACACTGCTCTTGCTCTAGGTGATGACGGTTGCATTTGTTGCACAAAGGTGCGGTACCAACATAGTTTTGCCTTTTGCGAGGTTGTGCTGGCTGGTTTGGTGCAACCTGTTTGTCTTGAGCAATTATAGCGCAATTTTGAGAGGCTTTTCGCTTCTTCTTCTTGGATACCTCAGCCTGTTTTTCCTTTGGTTCAGCTTGAGCAGTCTTGTCAGATGGTCTTGGGTCGCCATTTCGAAAAAGCTTACCCTTCTTGATGTGCGATTCAGTTAGGGTGGCAGACAATTCAATGGCTTGTCTGACAGTAGTAGGGTTACTGCCAATAACGATATCCTGAACTAGGTCAGGAAGACCATCAATATATTTCTCGATCGCCTTATCCACAGGCGTAACCATAGCAGGACACAACAGGCTCAATTCTTCATAACGGTCAGTATAAGCTCGATGCTCACCACTGTCTTGCTTTAAGTCATCAAATTCCCTTTCTAAAGCTCTTAATTCATGACGAGGACAAAACTCCTTCATCATAAGAGCCCTAAGCTTAGCCCAAGTCTGTGCTAATGCCACCTCAGCACCACGGTCCCTCATAACTCCGTTCCACCATGTAAGAGCCCTCTTTTGAAACACACTGGAGGAAAACTCGACTTTCTGATTTTCAGGACACTGAACGTGACGAAACGTACTCTCAATGCCCTCGAACCACTGTAGGAGCCCAGTTGCTCCTTCAGAACCACTAAACTTGAGTGGCTTAGCTGAATTGAAGCTTTTGAAATTGCATGGAGCATTCTGGTTATTGTTGGCTTGATTCACTTGAGCAATAATATCAGGGAGTACACCAGCCATATGCTGTGCCATAATATGTGCCATTTCGGCATTTGGGAGCGGATTTTCGTGTCGAGGATGCATTCTAAAAGGGGAAACATGAAGGAAAACAAGTGAGAGGATTAGACGAAAAGAATGAGATGAAACAAATTTGATGAAAGCAAAGATGGTGGTCATTTGTTCGTTACCACAAGGCAACAAACAACACACAGTGATTAATCAAAGTAAATAGGTCAAAAATAATGTATCGCGAAGACATGCTCGCCTATAAGTGGACATTCACCCCAAGAGTTCCCAGGTAAGAGTGACTGGTCCGATATTGCGGATTTGTACGAACACTCTAGCCTTAGAAAGAAAGCTCAGGGTACAGGCACCCACCCTTCCAGTTTGCACGTGTTCACATTATTTAGACCAAACTTTGACAGGATTTTGAAAACTTAAAGGGTTCAAAACCTTATAGTAAATCATCCTAGAACAGATGATTAGTTTTCAAAGCGGAAACGAAATTTATGTTCTTATTGTGGTTGTCACCTAAAGATAGGCGACGGTATTGTTTTAAAACTAAACACAAGATAACTTGTGTTAGGGTCCTAGGAAGGTTATAGTCTAGGTCAAAGCATTACTAATAACCTAATTCCCTATAACCATGGGCTCTGGTACCAACTTTTCTGTCACACCCCGACCACGTAAAATGACAAAACGTGGCGGAAACGTCGGGGAGTGTTGTAACAGAATCATTGTTTCACAACCATGGAATAAATAATTTTGTTTTATTGAATAAATGAACTCATTGTTTTAATACAATCAAATAAGTACAACTATTATCTTTCAAATTTTAAAGTCGCTAAGGCACGAGTCCATCCTAAGTATAGCATGCACCAACAATCATCACATAACAGCACCTGAAACATGTGTAAAAATAGGTATGTCAGCATAAAAATGCCTGTGAGATACATAGGTTTTATTGTAATTAAATAATTAAGTAAAATGAGTTTAAAGAAAATGTTTTAATAAAAGTAGTCATGATCCTTGTAAAAGGTTTTCTTTTATAAATCATACTAAAATTTATAAGAAATCAGATGATATAAAATAATAATGCATAGGAAATTAAATAATTAAGTAAAATGAGTTTGTATAAAATATATTCTTTGAAAAACAATATTTTGATAAAAAGGTTTATAGTATATATAAAAATATACTTTGGTTTTAAGAAAGTCGATTAAGTAATATATTAAAATATATTTCAGTTCCAAAATCATTAACCCAAGTGTACTAAATAATGTCACGGTATGTAATGTGATGAAAACACTTATATATAAGAAGTACCAGCGGCGTATCTACCATGTTTTCGTCACATTATACCCGTCCCGTTATCTAAACACTAACCAAAAACCAGTCGTTAAATAAATAGTATATTAAATATACTTTAGTTGTTAAAAATAATAATTTTCGGTAGTATATCAAAAGTATACTTTGGATTTATAAATAACATATAAAACTATGTTTTGGATTTTGAAAATAACATATCAAACTATGTTTTAATGATAAACAAATATATGTTGGTTTTGTACAATATCACATATGAGAGCATATCAAACTATACTTTTGGGAGTATAACTAAATATACAAAAATAATGTGACTTAAGAATTCATTCAGACCTAGTGCATCAAAATACACCTTTGAGACTATAGAGATGCCACAAAGGCAATCCCTATTTGGATGGAGAAACAAATTGGTTTCAGACATTCCATGACAACAGGAATGGGGTGTCAAATCCTATAGCGCTATATCATACTACCAACCGGTCTGGTGAACAAAAAATAAGTACTATCCAACAATTAATTTTATAATCTTTAAGAAAATTAGAGTTTAGACCATAAATAATCATTCAGTTTGTAAAAAGATAAGTACTACTATGTATAATCAATTATACTTTTGAAAACAAGAACTTAACAAATAGGTACACATATTTCACCCCAAAACATTTGAAAACAGTAAAAGAGGGGACTATGTACTCACTTGAGAGTGCTTCAGAGTCTTGAACAACTACCAAGAAAGCTAGAGGGAGCACGGAATCAAACGGCACCTAATATTGATAACTACATAAATAAACCGGACATAAATCGGAAGATCGGATAGGATGAGGTCTCGTAAACCAAATGAGTGTGGGATCTCATATGATATGGTCTACCAAGGCCTACATACTAAAATGAAACCTAACCTAAGTGCTTTCGGCTCATCGCGACCCATTAAGGTAGTTTACGCTACTTTAACGCGTCGTGCGTGCAAATGCGCGTTCGAGACGTCTAACTAGTCCTATGACAAGTATTATATGCCAAAACATGTTTAAATATGTTACATAATTAGTTACATGACAAAAGCTTAGGTTACATATGCTTAATTACCAATTACGCATGAAAAGGGCATTTTGGTAATTTACCTAAGGCATATAAACTACCTATCATACAACTAATTAAACCTAAGTGACCATAAGGTATAACCTCGGAAGGTTATTCCCTATGCAACTACGGTCACTAAACATGTTTGGTCGGATCCTAATGATCGACCAAACGGGTTGTCTTCGAAAGTCTAAGCGGGTGTTTGGTCCGCTTGACTTACGACTCTACACAAGCACTAATCTAAAAAGTGACGAGTTAAACATTTTAAAACATGTTTAACGAATTTAGAAAACAGATTTGGTATCAAAACAAACGGTTTTGATACCCAAAAGTAGTTTGGTTACAAAATACGCGGGAATGCACATTTTGGCCGAAACTACGACTCGTCACTGAGCCTAGATAACATGGTAATCAGTAGGTATAGTCACTAGGGACTATAAGCATCGTGATTACGCTCACGTTATGAAGTTCATACGAACTTCGTATTGATCATAAACTGGTCAATGCAGAAAGTTAAAGGCAGTTTGACTTTTAAGCTAAAACGAATGAAAAGAACGAAAGAATACTTACAGAAGGTCCCCGCAAGCAAAATCTTTACCCAAGTAGCTCAGGTATGAAGCAAAGGCTTCAACTTAGAGCATCTTAGATCAAATTTTGAGTGAGAATGAAATGAAGTGGGTGTTGCTATTTATAGAGAATCAAGAACCGTTAAGATCGTTCATCGTAAAACGTGCTTTGATCTGGACCGTACACATATGGCCCATGGTTTTGGGATACTAGGGGTGCCCCAAAACTAGCAAACGGTTTTGAAAATGTTACAAAATAGCCCCTAAACTTCAAGAGAAGTGCTGAAAATGGACCTTGTGTTGCAAAAATGGAGTTTCTGCCCAGATCACTCACTCGCGTAGCACCACGGGGATAGGCATTTGGTGCTCGCGTGGCGCTAGCATGTTCCAGATACAGCAAAGTTTCAAAAATGACAGTTTGGGTCCCTGCACGTGTTTAAGGCCTTTTTCGATGCGTTTGAACCCCGTTTACCCTATTTCAAGGCTCTAAAATGAAGTTAAAGTATAGGGAACTCAAAACATGCTCAAAAACATCTCGGATGTCGGCTCGTTTGGTCGTACGGTTGCGTTATTCGGTTAATTACGACGGAAGTCGTAACTAACGCAAAAACGATCCAAATTACGCGACGAATGGAATTTTATCAAGCCAATCACTAAAATAAAATATTTTAATGATTACGTAAATTTTTGGATGTCCGGATATATTCAGAACGGAAGATATGCACGAAAATGCAAACTTGTGCACTTTTTGACGCTTTTAGTCCCTATTGATCAAGAAAGTTTATTTTTGCGCACCAAACACCTCAAAGCCTATTTCTAAGCTATGTAAAGGATATTTAGGGCATATTTAACTGATGATCAAGTTCCAGAAATGTTTGTTACAGTACACATCGGCATACTTTCGCAGTTTGTCGAATTTAGTCCCTGTAAGCGAATAAACTTGATTTCGGCATACCAAACCATCCAAAACTTATTTCTAAGTTATGTAAAGGTTATTTAAGGTATGTTAAGCCTATTTCACTATTCTGGAGTGTTCGTTGCCTTAAACTGGTTATATTTACGCATCAGTGCGCGTCTAACCTTCTAGAAAGCGATTTAAAGCTTGAAATCGAACAAGAATTGATATGTGCAAACAATACACATATTTATACAAATCCCAAGTATGAAATACAATATTTCATTAATTTGGTATTTGTTTGATGGTTGAAGTGACACAGGTGTCACACCGAAGTATAGAAGCTATGGAATGGGTGACAATGTACATGTCTCGTATTACACAGGGTAGGGCGTTACTAGGTAGTAATAAAACTCCATGAAAAAGAATTAGTTAACTTGGAAAAGGTGTAACATCCATGAAATATAGTGTACGCAACAATTTTTTTATAAAAAATATTAATTAGGGTGTTTTATAACATAAAAACCCTTAATTACCACACAATATTTTTTTAAAAATTAATAGCATATGAGTCGTATATGTCAATAAGACCTGTATACAACTCCTATAAGGAGCTCATTGACCAACAACCTCCCCTGGTGGACACATTATGAGTGTCTCATTGACCAATAAGCCTCCCCTGTGGTTTCCACTTTTATCAAAGGTGGAATAGTTCAACCAGGGGAGGCGTATTGGTCAATAAGACACTCATAATTTGTCCACCAAGGGAGGCTTATTGGTCAATGAGCAACTCAATATGTGCATATGCTTTATTATTATTATTATTATTATTATTATTGTTGTTGTTGTTGTTGTTGTTGTTGTTGTTGTTGTTGTTGTTGTTGTTCAAAACTTCTTATTTAAAACTTCATTAATATTAACGAAATGAATTGGTGTTTAATTAATTTTTCTGTTTTAATTGTTTAATTAATTTTTCAATTTTGATTGATTTAAAATTTTTCTGGTTTAACCTATAAATAAACAGTAAAGGAAATTTATTTAATTAATAAATTTCCATTAATGTTTAATTAATTTTTCTGTTTTAATTGTTTAATTAATTTTTCTGTTTTAATTAATTTAGTAAATTTTTTGTTATGAGCTATAAATAAACATTAACGGAAATTTATTTAATTAATAAACTTCCTTTAATGTTTAATTAATATATTAAGATAATTATTCATTTAATAATTTTCTGTTATAACCAATAAATAAACATTAAAAGAAATTTATTTAATTAAGATTAAAAAAGAAAAAAACTCCTATACGCCTCTCATTGATCCCCAAAAAAATGCAAAAAACCCGCCACAAACCAGTTGTCCGCCCGGATCGAACTCGTGACCTCTCCGTTAAATGCACTCGTCCCTTCCATTGGGACAAGTGTCTCACCCATTGATTATCCTGATTATTAATTCTCTTATACTAAGTTCCAAAGATTAAAAAAGAAAAAAACCTACTATACGCCTCTCATAGACCCATACGCCTCTCATTGATCCACAAACTGCTTTTCAAGTTTGGCTAAAGGGAGAATAGATCTAAAAGTTCAATACCCACACACTAAAACACCAAGAACAAACACCCAAACGCTCTCTCTCGTATCAAGCTATATGGTCCAGATTTTCATAAAAGGTTAGTGTATTATTTGCCACGTCGATCTCTGCGCGTGGTAAAAGCAATGAGTGGGTCACAAATGTGGATCTGTTCTTTATGTACTGCTTATATACGGGCACACTGTGCGGCCTCCATCGTTGTCTAGTGGAGTATTTCGCCTCGTACGGCAAACGGAAGAGGCGTAGCCGTTTGATTGGAGGGGCATTTATCATGCGTATTGCCCAACATTGCGGCTGATATTTCCCATTCCTTAAGGATATTCCGGCCCTAGCACCTTCCGAGCCCTTAGATCTTAGGACGATGAAAGGGATGAAGATTGCGGTGAACTTTCTGGATCTCGGTTATCGGTTTGTTGATGATGACAGACAGATTTTTGTACCCGACCCGATAGTCCACCAGGCACAGCTCGAGGCTGGGGAGGTGGAGATGCCGCATGTTGCTGACGTGCCAGTTATGGATGGAGATGTTGAGCCTCAGGTTGACCAGGTGCATCCGCAGGAGCCGCCACAGATTCCACGACGCGTTTATCATGCAGTGGGGTTGCCTCAGTCCACCCAACTGTGACAACTGTGCTCTGTAATCGATGTATAATATAAAACAATGTCAATTATCAATAAAACAATGTGATTTGGTGTTATTATATGTGTTTTGGTGTTATTATGTGTGTAATTGTGTTTGATGATTCTACGATTTGATTCGATTCCGATTTCAAGCTTTAAATCGCTTTCTGGAAGGTTATACGCAAACTGGTGTGTAAACGCAGTCAGTTTAACGCAACAAACACTCCAGAATAGTGACATAGGCTTAACATACCTTAAATAACCTCCACATAACTTAGAAATAAGTTTTGGATGGTTTGGTGTGTTGAAATCAAGTTTGTTCGATCGCAGGGACTAGTTGTGTCAAACTATGAAACTATCCCGATTTGTATAGTAACGAACATTTCGGAACTTGATCATAAGTTAAACATACCCTAAATATCCTTTACATAGCTTATAAATAGGCTTTGAGGGGTTTGGTATGCTAAAATAAACTTTATTGATCAATAGGGACTAAAAGCGTCAAAATGTACATAAGTTTGCATTTTCGCACATATCTTACGTTCTGAATATATCCGGACATCCAAAAATTTATGTAATCATTAAAATATTTTATTTTATTGATTGGCTTGATAAAATTCCAATCGTCGCTTAATTTTGATCGTTTTTGCGTTCGTTACGACTTCCGTCGTAATTAACCGAATAACGCAACCGTACGACCAAACGAACCGACATCCGAGATATTTTTGAGCATGTTTCATGTTCCCTATACTTTAACTTCATTTCAGAGCCTTGAAATGGTGTTAACGGGGTTTAAACGCATCGAAAAAGGCCTTAAACATGTGCAGGGACCATTTCTGCCATTTTGGCAAAATTTTTGGAACTGGTGGCGTTGCGCCACCACCATCTGCCTCTGTCGTGGCACGACGCAAGCACCTCATCTGGGCAGAAACGCCATTTTTGCAACAGCAGGTCCATTTTCAGCACTTAACTTGAAGTTTAGGGGTTATTTTGTAACATTTTCAATACCGTTTGCTGGTTTTGGGGCACCCCTAGTATCCCAAAACCATGAGCCCCATGTGTACGGTCCAGATTGATGCTCGTTTATCGAGGAACGATCTTAACGGTTCTTGGTTTTCTATAAATAGCAACACCCATTTCACTCTCAAACTCACACCTTTGAATCTGAATTGGTTCTCTAAGTTGATGTGTTTATCACTTCATACCTGAGAATATTCGGATCAAATCTTCCGTTCTTGGACCCGTTGTAAGTCCTCTTTCGTTCTTTTATGCGTTTTAGCACAAAAGTCAAACTCTGTTTGACTTTCTGCATTGACCAGTTTATGGTCAACACGAAGTTCGTTTGAAATTCGCAATGTGAGCGTAATCACGATGGTTATAGTCCCTCGTGACTATACCTACTGATTACCACGTTGACTAGGCGTAGTGACGAGTCGTAGTTTCGGCCAAAATGCGTATTTGCGTATTTTGTAACCAAACTACCCGTGGGTATCAAAACCGTTTGTTTTTATATCAAAACCTGTTTTCTAACTAAACTAAACATGTCTTAACATGTTTAGCTCGTCACTTTTAGTTTAGTGCTTGTGTAGAGTCATAAGTCAAGCGGACTAAACACCCGCTTAGACTTTCAAACTCAACCCGTTTGGTCGATCATTAGGATCTGACCAAGCATGTTTAGTGACCATAGTTGCATAGGGAATAACCTTCCGAGGTTATACCTTATGGTCACTTAGGTTTAATTAGTTGTATGATAGGTAATTTATATGCCTTAGGTAAATGACCAAAATGCCCTTCTCATGTATAATTGGTAATTAAGCATATGTAAAATAAACTTTTGTCACATAATTGATTATTCAACACGTTTAAGAATATAATACTTGTCATAGGACTAGTTAGACGTCTCGAACGCGCTTTGCGTGAACGACGCATTAAAGTAGCGTAAGCTACCTTAGTGGGTCGTGACGGGTCGAAAGCACTTAGGTTAGGTTCCGATTTAGGATGTAGGCTTTGTTAAACCATATCACATGAGTTCCAACACTCATTTGGTTTACAAGACCTCATTCTGTCTGATCTTCCGATTTGGGTGTCGATTGTTTGACTAGTGATTCGATTACTAGGTGCTGCTTGATTTCTCTGGTTTACTTGTTGTTGAAGTTCTATTGATTGAGGATACTTTGCACTTCATGTGAGTACATAGTTCCCCTATTTTACTGTTTTCAATTGTTTTGGGGTGATTCATATGTATCAAAATGATTTTCGATATTATAACGATTATTTCAAAAACGATAAAGATGGTTTATACTAAACTAATAACAATTTCGATAATGTGAATGAATGATATTCACTAATTTTGGCCGAACCGACCAGTATTAGGTTATGGTACCATAGGATCTGACAAATCCCTTATCAGACTGCACCCATGGTTATGTGTGGGTTATGTGGGTAACGACTGAATTTGTGATTGTTAACTTACCCTTTGGTGGTTTGTTAATGCGAGAAGCGAGATAGTCGAGTCACGAAGGTTTGAATGTTATTAGCGAGACGACCAAAAATAGTTTTCACAATTAAAACGAGGATGATTTAAACGACTTAAACGAGTTAAACGATTTAGAAACGATTTAAACGAGTTAACGATTTTGAAACGATTTGAACAAGTTAAACAAGTTAGATAAACGATTGGTTTTTGGTTAAGTGTTTAGATAACGGGACGGTGTAATGTGGTGAAAACGTGGTAGATACGCCGCTGGTACTTCTTATATATAAGTGTTTTCAACATATTACATACCGTGACGTTATTTAGTTCACTTGGGTAAACGATTTTGAAACTATGTCACATAACGATGTTTTCGAAAGGATATAAACCATACGAGTTTTATTAACGAGATAATACGAGATGTTTTACAATTTGGTTTACTAAAACAAATGTTTTTGGGTTAAGAATCATGGCTATGAGGTTTTATAAATAATAACCCACTTGATTTGAGTTGGTTAAATTATGCTGCAATACTATGTACTTTTCAAAACAAGGTTTTTAATAAGGTATTGCAACATGTAAACTAGCCATGAATCCGACACTCCTATAAAACCTATGTGCTCGCCAGCATTTCTTTGTTGACTTTGTTTTTACATATGTTTCAGGTGTTGTTCCTTGATGTCGATTGCTAGGATGCATGAGTCACATAGGATTTGGACGAGGCCTTAGTGACATAATAACAGTGATAGTCGATTTGTAACTTGGTTGTTTTGTGTTAAAACAATGTAAATTACTTAATGAATAAATAAAACGAAACTCTTTTTGTATCCATGGTTGTGAAACAATAATTCTGTTACAACACTCCCCGACGTTTCCGCCACGATTTGTTGTTTTATGTGGTCGGGGTGTGACAGAAGAGTTGGTATCAGAGCCAATGGTTATAGGGAATTAGGTTATTAGTAATGCTTTGACCTAGACTATAACTTTCTAGGACCCCAACGCAAGTTTTCTTGCGTTTAGATTTTTAAAAACAAAATCGTCACCTACCCTTAGGTGATAACCACAACGAGAACACAAATTTCGAATCTGCTTCGAAAATTAATCATCCGTTCTAGGATGATTGATTACTAGGTTTTGAACCCTTCCAGTTTGACTCATATTTGGCTTGGTGCCTTTTGAGTTTTCAAAATCTCGTCAAAGTTTGGGTCTAAATAATGTGAACACGTGCAAACTGGAAGAGTGAATGCCTGTACCCTGAGTTTTCTATCTAAGGCTAGAGTGTTCGTACAAATCCACATAATCAGACCAGTCACTATTACCTGGGAACTCTTGGGGTGAGTGTTCACTTATAGGCGAGCATGTCTTCGCAATACATTATTTTGACCTATTTACTTTGATTAGTCACTGCGTGTCGTTTGTTTGTTCAAGGTAACAAACGAATGATCGCCTCCCTTGTGTTTTGTCAATGTTTTCAATACCTCTTTTGTTTTTCCAATTGACGGTCTCACTCGATTCCCCTGTTTCCTTGTTAGACAATGCCTCTTCGACGTGATGCTCAATCTTTTACTGCTGAAGAAGTCGCAGCCCTTGTCTCTCAACAAATGGCTGCTGTGCTTCTAGGCGTTGTGACCCAAATCCACGAGTTATACAACAATAATAATAATAACAATGCACAGTGTAATTTCAAGAATTTCATTTCTCCTAAGCCGCTAAAGTATTCTAGGTCGCAAGGAGCAACTGCGCTCCTGAAGTGGTTCGAGAGTATCGAAAGCACATTCAGACATGTGCAATGTCCGAATGGGCGTAAGGTTGAATTTGCATCAAGTTTGTTTAAGAAGCGTGCTCTTACGTGGTGGAACGGAGTAATGCGCGATATGGGTGCCGAAGTGGCATTAGCACAAACATGGGAAGAGCTTCGAGCTCTCATGATGAAAGAGTTTTGTCCCCGTCACGAGGTTCGAGCATTGGAACGAGAGTTTGATGATCTAAAGCAAGATGGGGGAGAACACCGTGCGTATACGGATCGTTTTGAGGAGCTCAGTCTTTTGTGTCCTACTATGGTTACCCCACTGGAGAAAGCAATCGAGAGATATATCGATGGTTTACCCGATTCCATACAGGATATTGTGACTGGCATTAATCCTACTACTGTTCGTCACGCGATCGAGTTGTCTGCTACCCTGACTGAGTCAGTCTTAAGAATAAGTAAGTGTGCTGAAGAAGATAAGATACTATTTGCTTCTAATCTGTTTAAGAATTCAGCGCTAGAATGGTGGAACACTATCCTCTAATCAAGAGGAAGTGATAGAACTTACAATATGGAATGGGGAGAATTTAAGAACAAGGTAGAAAGGAAATTCTGCCCACCAAATGAGAAGGAACAGATAGCTAACAAATTCCTAAACCTTAGGATGACTGGTGTGGATAGTAAGGGATACACTAAATTATTCTTTGAATATGCTAGAATAGTGCCAACTCTTGCTTCACCAGAACCAGTGTTAATCTCCCGTTATACCTGGGGATTAATTGGGGAGATAAGACATGTAGTCAAGGCAGCTAGACCTCAAACCATAGAAGAAGCTGTAGAACTAGCAAATACCTTGACAGACGAATTAGTCCGTACCCAAGAAGAGGACCAAAGGAGGAACCTAACCCAGAAGCTCACACAAGAATTTCGTTCTGGAAATTTTAATCGTGGGAAAAATATAGGTTCTACCTCTGCACCTTACTGTAAGAATTGCAAAAGAAAACATTCAGGAAGATGCTCCATATACTGTAACTTTTGCAAAATATCGGGACACAAGGAAGAAAATTGCAGGAAGAAAGCTAATAACAGGATATGTTACAACTGCGGAGAACAAGGTCATATCAAGCTTAATTGTCCGAAATTAGCTCCAGCTACAAACAACAATAATACCAAAAATGCTAGAGCATTTGTTCTGACTGCAGATGAATCCAAGATGATTCCAGATGTCATAGCTGGTACGTTTTTAGTTAATGATGTTTTTGCTAAAGTATTATTTGACTCTGGTGCAAACCAAAGTTTTATTAATACATCATTTTGCAAATTTCTAAATCAGTCATTAACTAAACTACCACAAGAATGTTTAGTAGAGACAGCTAATGGAGAAACCGTTAGGATTTCTGAAATCTTGCAGGGAGCAAGAATAGAAATTTTAAATTAGAAATTTATTGCAAATCTTAATCCCATGAATCTAGCAGGATTTGATATTGTTTTAGGAATGGATTGGTTAATAGCCAATAAAGCCAGTATTTTATGTGATCAAAAGTCAATTCAAGTAAATTCACCAAAAGGTAAAACGATCACAATAAAAGGAGATAAACCATCTAGATCCACAAAATTCATCTCTGTGATGAAAACTGCAAATTACATAAGAAATGGATCATTAGTGTATTTGATTTCTATAATCACTAACACTAAAGGAAAGGATTTAAAAGATATTCCAATAGTATCTCAGTTTTCAGATGTATTTCCAGAAGAATTGCCAGGGCAACCTCCAGATAGAGAAGTTGAATTCAGAATCCATTTAATACCAGGAACAGCACCGATTGCCAAAGCACCTTACCGTTTGGCACCTGCAGAAATGCAAGAATTGAAGAAACAATTAGACGAATTGTTGGAGAAAGGATTTATACAACCAAGTTCGTCGCCATGGGGAGCGCCAATACTATTTGTTAAAAAGAAAGACGGATCAATGCGTATGTGCATTGACTACCGTGAATTGAACAAAGTCACTATTAAGAATCGGTACCCATTACCGAGAATTGATGATTTGTTCGATCAACTGCAATGAGCTCGATTTTTATCTAAAATCGATTTAAGGTCAGGATATCATCAATTAAAGGTACAGGAAGAGGACATTCCTAAAACCGCATTTAGAACAAGGTATGGCCATTATGAATTTACTGTCATGACATTCGGTTTAACCAATGCCCCAGCTGCATTTATGGACATGATGAACCGAATATGTAAGCCATATTTGGATAAATTCATAATTGTTTTTATAGATGATATTCTCATTTACTATAAAAATAAGGAGAATCATGCAAAGTATTTGCACGCACTTTTAAGTTTATTAAGAAAAGAAAAGCTTTACGCTAAATTTTCAAAGTGCGAGTTTTGGTTAAAACAGGTACAGTTTCTTGGACACCTAGTCAATCATGAAGGAATTCATGTAGATCCAACAAAGATCGAGGCAATTACTAAATGGAAAACCCCTGAGTCACCAACCGAGGTTAGAAGTTTCTTAGGATTGGCCGGTTATTATAGAAAATTTATTCAAGATTTTTCTAGAATAGCCATTCCTTTAACTAAGCTAACATGTAAATCTGTTAAGTTTGAATGGGGATTAAAACAAGAAGAAGCATTTAGAATCCTTAAGCAAAGATTAACTAATACACCCATATTAGCGTTACCAGAAGGAACTGAAGATTTTGTAATCTATTGTGACGCTTCCAAATTAGGTTATGGATGTGTATTGATGCAACGACAAAAGGTTATAGCTTACGCATCTAGACAACTTAAGAATCATGAAGAGAATTATTCAACCCATGATTTAGAGTTAGGAGCTATAATTTTTGCTCTTAAGATTTGGAGACATTACCTTTATGGTAGTAAGTTTACCATATTCACTGATCATAAAAGTTTAAGGTATATTTTCAAGCAAAAGGAGTTGAATATGAGACAAAGACGCTGGATGGAGATGCTTAGTGACTATGATTGTGATATCCAGTATCATGAAGGAAAAGCAAATGTAGTGGCAGATGCTTTAAGCCGAAAGTATCATGAAAAGCCAGAAAGGGTACGTTCTCTTAAATTAAATCTACAAGTAGATTTAAATAATCAGATAAGAGAAGCACAAGAATCAGTAATCAAGGATGATACTGAAAAATTAAAAGGTATGCTAAAAGAATTAGAACAAGGAACCGATGGAATTTGGAGATTCCATGAGAAGAGAATGTGGATACCTAAATTAGGAAACCTACGTCATCGTATATTAGAAGAAGCCCATAAGTCTAAGTATACGATGCATCCAGGAAATGACAAGATGTATCAAGATTTAAGAAAGAACTTCTGGTGGATAGGAATGAAAAAGGACATAGCAGCCTATGTTTCTAAATGTTTAACTTGTTCACAAGTCAAAGCTGAACACCAGAAACCCTCAGGTTTGTTACATCAATTAGAAATACCAGTGTGGAAATGGGAATTGATAACAATGGATTTTGTTACCAAATTACCCAAAACAAAGAAAGGTAATGATACAATCTGGGTGATTGTAGATAGGCTAACCAAGTCAGCCCATTTCTTACCAATGAAGGAAACTTTCAGTATGGAACAGCTAGCTAAATTATATGTAAATGAAATTGTTTCTGATAGGGATAGTCGATTTACCTCTCATTTTTGGTCAAGTTTCCAAAAGGCAATGGGAACCAAGTTAAAACTAAGCACAACTTATCATCCTCAAACAGACGGACAAAGTGAAAGAACAATTCAGACGATGGAAGACATGCTTAGAGCTTGTGTAATTGATTTCGGAGGTAATTGGGACGATCACTTACCTTTGATAGAATTTTCTTATAATAATAGTTATCACACAAGTATCAATGCCGCACCATTCGAAGCACTTTATGAACGAAAGTGCCGAACCCCAGTCTGTTGGGCAGAAATTGGGGAAAAGCAACTGTCTGGACTTGAGATAGTGCAAGAAACAACTGATAAGATTATTCAAGTCAAGGAACGACTGAAAGCAGCACGTGATCGACAAAAGAGTTATGCTGATAACCGACGCAAGCCATTGGAATTTCAAGTAGGAGATAAAGTATTGTTGAAAGTCTCTCCTTGGAAAGGAGTAGTAAGATTCATAAAAAGGGGAAAGCTAAGTCCCAGGTATATTGGACCTTTTGAGATTATTAGAAGTATAGGACCTGTAGCCTATCAGCTACAACTGCCAGAGGAAATGGCAGGAATACATGATGTGTTTCATGTATCTAATCTCAAGAAGTGTTTAGCTGATGAATCACTGATAGTACCTCTTAAGGATATAGAGGTAAATGAACAACTCAAGTTTGTAGAAAGGCCTCTACAAATTGAAGACAGGAAAGTCAAGAACCTCAAGCATAAAAGATTAGTTCTGGTCAAAGTGAAGTGGGACTCCAAAAGAGGACCTGAGTACACATGGGAACTTGAATCTGAAATGCAAAGGAAATATCCGCACTTGTTCCAGTAGATCTCGAGGACGAGCTCTAATACAAGGTGGGGAGAATGTAACAACCCTAAGTAAAACCGACACTCTCGAATATTTCCGACACCCTATTATATTTAAAAATGTCCCAATATGTCTTTAAATACACCCCGTATGTGAAAACCGAGCCCGAAATACAATATAACATTTAAAAATAAAATTTAAATATGAAATATAAAGCTGAGGCGGGCCGCGTAGACCCACCCCAACCACTTACGCGGGCGGTATAAGGACTAGACCCTGATTTCGTTTGATTTCTTTAGTTCAGGCGGGCCACGTAAGCCTTAGCTTACATTTACGCGGGCCGCGTAAGATCTAAATTGTGGCGCAGCCTGGTGATGACACGTGTCATCATCGTGTCAAGTCTAGTTGGTGATCCGGACGAGCTACGCGTTGACCCAACTTTGACGCGGGCCGCGTAAGCCCAGCCCATGTGTTACGCGGGCCACGTGAGGACCAGTTTCAGCAACTATATAAGGAGGCCTCGGGATTTCACTTTCAGTCGCTCATTTCTTTCTTTCTAAATGAATTTCTAAAGTTATAGGCATAATATTCAAGTATAATACCCCCTTATTAGCGAGGTTCTTCTCCGTTGTAAGTATTATAACCCCAGTTTCATACTAGATATGCTGCCCGATTGATTTAGGGTTCCGTAACAACTGTCGTGGTTCTGCCCGACGTAGTTGTTGGAATGCCGTCTCGAGGAGGGTATCAGTAATATTCTCAAAGGGTTATGATACTAACCTATGTACATTTGTGTAAATTATAGATTATTCCCAGGAAACCCTTACGCGAAGTCTAAGATAGCAAAGTGAGTTTATCCTCTTTTTGATAACCTTTTTGTAATATTTTACAAAACCTTAATTGTTTTACAATGTGATTAAGCGGTGATTGAGTCTTTGTAGTTCTTCAATTACTGCCGGTATGTTGGGGTTTTATATACAAAATTTACTATACTGGGAGTAGTAAGTCGGGGATGACAATACGTTACCATTGGACAATGAGTTAGCCAATGGGTAATATGACCCACAAGTCAGGATTGACAGTACTGAATGAGTAATTGTGTATAAATAAACAATGTGATCGCTCTCAATACTGTTTTAATTGATAAAATGTTTCTTGATTAAACTGGGATTCACTCACCAGTATTTCCCGCTGACAAATGTTTTTAAAACACGTTTCAGGTAACACAATGTGACAGCCAATTAGTAAAAAGCCAGCTGGAGAGCACTGAAGGCTTGGGAAAAAATGTGGCTATAAAAGTTACCTAAAAGACGATGTTTTAAATTCAATAAAATAGGGTTTATCCCTATAAATGTATTGTAATAAGAAACTTGGGTTTTGCCCATGTGATTATTAATATTAATTATGGTGGTTTTACTCTGATAAACCTTTCCTAACTACGGTCCTGATGTAATTTCCGTTGCCAAATTAACAAGCTGATACCACCGAAACTCTGAGTTCGCGTCCGCCCGTTCCCGCGACAGATAAGGGATCGGGGGTTGCAACAGTGGTGGGTCGGCTGTCGAGGTAGATGAGGTGGTGGTGGTGGGCTATGGTGGTGCCGTGGTGGGTGGTGGTTATGGTGGTGCTTGAATTTGTTTTTTATTTTATTTTTACAATATATTTTCGAATGTCGAGTCTAATGCAAAATTGTATTTTTTATTAACAGGATATCGAAAGTCGGTGTTTTGACGGTGGTGGTAGCGTAATCCTTATGGAGAAACTACGTTCGTATTTCAGATTCATGCACTAGAATGCCGATCTACGATTACGTGTTATCGGAGTAGCCTGTTGCCTTGTCAGCTCCCAGTGACGCTAACCAACGTAGTCTGCCCCGTAACATGTCCTTCCAAGAGAGGAGTTCATTAGTGTTCTCATAAGCCTTCCACCAACGGGAATGCCACTGCACTCACCATCCCAAGGGGACGCGGAAGACTGGTCAGTGGTTAATAAACGAAATGCCGACTCCACTGCTCCAACCTCCTGATCCCTTGTGCCATTGAAATATGGTAGATGTGAAGCAGAAATCCCATTGGAAGGTAGGGTTCGGTACGCAATTTCAAGACAGCCAGCCTGTCTTTGAATTGCGTATGCTGCACCCATCGTTTTCATGTGCAGGAATTCAAGAATATGTAACAATTAGCGATTTAGGGTTTAGTCGTTACATTTTGTATCAAAGTAACATATTATGTGTATTAATATAAAACGATGTTTAATTACATTTTGAATTACGTTTCTTGTTGCGTTATAGTTAATAAACGACAAGTGAAAAACAATTAAAGCATAAAAATTTGACATTTTTTAACATACACATTGCGTTATGGAAACAATTAAACACATAATTATAATTGATAAATAAAAAAGTTGACATTTAATAAAACGTTATAATATACTCATTTAATAAAATTTTACATTTAAAAGTTTGACAATTAAAGACGTAATAATACTCATTTAGTAATATTAAATAAAACTCGTTTAATAAAAATTTGACATTTAAAAATTTTGACAATTAAAGACATAATAGTAATTCATAAATAAAAAACTTTGTTATAATATATACAATTCGTTTTATAAAAAAAAATTGACATTTAATAATACTTATAAAAATTTGACATTTTATAATATACACAATTTATTTCATAAAAATATGGAGTTTTTAATAATAATACTTAATAAAAAAACATATGCACATTTTTTTATTAAAAATATACACAATTCATTTCATAAAAATATGAAATTTTATAATACTAACACAATTTTTTATAACAAGATTTTATAAAAAAAATATTAATTTTCTTATATAAATATTTCACAACTTTCCCATACAAAAACTCTGTCAAAATAAAGTTCCTTACATCCTAATCATTGGGTAATCATTGGCTGACACCCAATGATTGGCATTAATTAGATGGTAGGGACCATTTTCAAACGTATTGGGCAATGAGGGGCAGGGGCGGATGTAAAGAGGAACAAGGGGTAGCCTCCGCTACCGCTTGTTCGGAAAATTTTTGACGTTTTTAGTGTAAATTTTGGAAAAATTTGACGTTTTTTCGATTTCGTTACCGCTTATTTATAAAACGTTACCGCTTGGTCGGAATCCTAGATCCGCCACTGATGAGGGGCGTATTGATGGGACCAGTTTGAGGTGTATTGGACAATGAGGGGCGTATAGGGTTAGCGGATGTGTAGATACTTTTGGGGGAATGTATGGATACCTCCACCGTTTTCTAAATTCACTTACCTGGTCCTCGGTTAAAGAATATAAAATAGACATGTATGCGGACAAACAGTGGATATTGTCTTGATTATTTATGTACAGGTGCCCTCTAGAAATAAAATAAAATACATACACCATGTTTAAAAGTTATATGTATAGATTAGATACTTCAGTTTTAAATATATAACCGAGCACCGAAAGGTATAGTATAACAAAGTTTCGAGTAGGTCTAAGTAACAA
This sequence comes from Helianthus tuberosus, assembly GCA_030545235.1. NCBI lineage: Eukaryota > Viridiplantae > Streptophyta > Magnoliopsida > Asterales > Asteraceae > Helianthus > Helianthus tuberosus. The sequence goes on along the minus strand of CM060373.1, from coordinate 159,002,425 downwards.
ACATTGACCCAGTTGTTACTTGTTAGGTAACATATTTTTAATTTGATTAAGTAAATGCGACTGGTTTATTTTTTGGTGATTGAGAAAACCATCTCCCTGAGTTTAGAACCTGAATTTAAAGAAAATAAAACCAAACCTATGAATGAATATATAATATTATTATCTAAGTATAAATTTTGTTAATCAAACTTACATTCTTATTACATAGTATATGGTTACACTTTTACTTTATGATGATAGATGACATACAAAAACGTCCCATGATTCCAGCTCAGCTGGTTGAGGATGTGAGGGTTTACTCCCTAAGGAGGTTCCCGCACGGACCAGGTTCCGAGTTCGAGCCTCAGTGGTGGCATTTTGTCCCATGTGAGGGTGGCCTTAGATGTGTTATTCCAGCTCTGCTTCGGTGGGGTGCCAGATTCGAACTCGGGTGGCTTGACTTTCTTAATCCGGTTGAAGCAAGCTAGTTAGTGGGTTTCCATCTGATCTACGCCTTCCAAAAAAAAAATGACATACAAAAACCCTATCTTTAAATTAATATCTAAAACCTTTTCATAAACAATATAATTTGGTGATTGTCTCCAAATAAATTCTCACCTACCCAAACATTACTGCATTCATAAGTAATGCAACCTCTTCATTTGATGCCACCAGCCTCACTTTAACTCATCTCCCACAAGGTGTGGCATCGCGCCACCCCACCACCTCACCTTTTATAGCGCCTCGGGGCAACAACCACCATACCACCGCCGTTAAGAGGGGGGCGCTAAAGGCTCTCCGCCAAGGTGCTAACAGGCGTTTTTTGGCTTGATCGAGGAATTTGGTCAAGATAAGGGGGCGCTGCCCTGAGAGGGCTTTAAATCATTGCATGCAAGTTAAAGAAATGAGCTTTAAAGCCCCCTATGTGACGTCGCGTTGAGGTGGCGCTTATGTGGCCTGATAAAGCCCCTCGTAACTTTATACCACACCCATCAGCCTTAAACTCATCTCTCACAAGCATCAATCACAATTCCTCTTTCATGCTTCTGCTTTGTACAAAAAAAAAAGTCAAAAGTCATTCGGACAATGTGCAACATCTTCATTGGTAGTAAATGAAGTTTGTACTGTCCTCGCCTACTTAACTAATTGGTAACAAATCTTCGAGATTAAATCACCATATTCTGCTTCTAAGGTTAGCCATCTCTTAACACCTTCTCACTCCCTTTCACTCAAACTTCATTCAAGTAGTGAAACTACTCAAACTCGATTAAGTAGCACCATCATTAATTCATGCATCCATCAATAAAAAGCCAAAAAAAAACTTCATGCCTTCGATACTTTTACATTCACTAATCGTAAATTTCTTTCCCTTCTTCCTTGATCTATCATTACGGGGACGAATGGCAATAGTTACGACTTACAACGTGTTTCTAAGCTTTAACAAGAATTCTACAAATATGAATTTTGCCCGGCCTTCAAAAATTTTCTTTTAAGGTATGCTTATAATCTTCATAGTTGAGTTTGAATACATGTGAAACCATTTACATGTGCAAAAGAATTTGATCAATAAACATTAGAATAAGATGTACACATTTTTTATTTAGGTGACAGTAAATAAATGTGAGTGAAATATTGAAATTTTAAATGTAGTTGCATTCATCATGCAAAAAAAAATCATTAGTTATTATTAACTAATAAAACATTTGATTATCATTCATAGAGATGTTAAAAAGAAAAAAAAAAGCAGAGAAAATGTCTATTTTATGCCAAGAGTTTGTATCTAACCCTTTCCATCAGGTTACATGCAAAAAAAAAAATGAACAGCGAGATTAAGATGGAAAAACAGGTCTAAATTTGTTTTTAGATAGAAGGAAAAAAAAACCACATAGTAGAAATTAAACTTTTATTTCTAAACGAGTTCCTACGGTATTTGGTATGCCGCTTGATGAGTTATCATTCTCGTGGATGCATGTTAGGCACGCGAATTGGATGATCGAACACAAGGAGACTTGTATGCCAATGTTGAGGTTTGCAAACTCAGATGGCATGGGATACGAAACAAGTTGATCAAACCCAAAAACAAGTTCAAGCAAAGGCAGTTAGTGAATCTGGCAAGTCAACTTACATTTATGGTCGGTTTAGCAATATATTTCTCTATGTTTAAGTTTTAAGTTAAATGGTAGCAACTTTGTATAAAACCTGTAGAATACCCCTACGCGTTGCGACGGGTATTCTGTCATATCGGTTCTGTTCATTACAGTAGCAATACATTACCAGCACTCGCTATCACTATCGAAAGTCATGGGTCCAACAAATTATATTTAATAGCATAAATGTCATCACTACGTTGCTCTTGTTACAAATGGAAAGGATCACTAATGATTTCTCACTTTAAAGGGATGATCATCTTTCTACAGCGATTATAATACAGAAGTGTGGATGAGGAACTTTCTATAGTTTTTCTTGTTTTGAATCGGGTATGGAAAAAATCCCAAGCTTGACAAGATTATTCGAAACCCAAAACAGAAACATCTTGGACAAGCATTCGAGTATGGAATTTAAAATAAATAAACATTTCGCAAGCATAAAACGGGTATAGGGTTAGGTGATACCCATCCGATTATCCGAAACCATAAACCCGTTTACCCAAATCATAAACCCCAAATTTTTTTTATGTTTAATTTTATTTTTCATTAGCCCTTGTCTACTAATGCTTCATTCGAGAAGTTGAGTACATGAAAAATGAACTTTTATTTTGTGTATATACTTTGATGGTGTTATTTATACCTTATACTATAAAATACGAAATTATATTTTTAGACTTATATCATCATGAAATTTACATATTTTAGATCCTCTAGACATTTTATGTGATTGTACACTGATATGTATGTGATTTTTCATATTTTTTATTTACTGCAAATCTAATATATATAAATGTATATTAAAATTAGATTGCAAAGCAAAAAAAAAATGGACTTACAAATCTCAACCGGTGCTTTTTAACAAACTAATTTATATACTTCATACCTAATGGGTAATATATACCTAACAAATACCTAGCAGTTATCGTTCATGTATGGGATATAGTTTTACAATCAGGTACGAAACTATGATTACTAATACTCGTCTAATTGTCATCCCTACCTTGAATCTTCGGTCAAATGAATAAATTCTCGGTGCTTTGGATTTTAAAATGACTTGGGATGGAGTTTTGCACAATCAGTTTATATAAATGAAACAAAGAAGTAATTTGCATCGGATTTCAATGCAACAATCAAATAGAAGGGAAACATAGATAATGGTCATAATTTGTCAGCCTCAATTATACTGATTAACTGAAGAATTACAATGAAGAATGACTACTCAAAGCTCCCCCTTGATACAAGCTCTGTCTATATCACTAGAATCTCTCTTATACATATGCTCTCTAAGCAATCATCTAGAATAAATACAAAAAAATGTGAGAGAGTGAAATGAAATGATGTCACAAATATAGTGACATAAAACATTGCGAACTACCTTGAAAACAACATCTTTAGTTGATAACCAGACAACTAATATATAAGATATCAGTTGATTAGGATTATCAGTTGTTGCTTCAGTTGTAGCGCGATCGTTTTCAGCTCTCTGTATCATTAGTTTAATTCCCATTAGTTGATCTTTATCAGTACTTGTGAATCGTCAGTTGTAAGTATTTCTGATCCTCAGTTCTTTTGTTCACTCATTTTAGATTATAAGTACTTTAGATAATTCTTCAGTTGTTCCAAGCGACTGTTTTATTTCTGAACAAGTATCTTCCATACACTATTATACTAACAAGTTTAGCCTTACGTGAGATAAAGCAAAATTACATATAAATGCAACATATTTATGTCATTCTTTTGAGGTAACTATATTTTCAAAACTAACATATAAGTGTCTAGCTAGGTTTCAAAATGATACATTTTGTGGTCTTAAAAAAATATAGAGTAAAGTACAGTTTCAGTCCCTAGAGTTTACACTTAATCACACTTTCAGCCCTCATTTGGTAAAACCGAACAGTCCAGTCCATGTGGTTGTCAATTGCTCACAATCAAGTCCCTCCATCAAACTTCTGTTAGTCCAACGTTTGGATTATGGTTAAAAGACTATAATACCCTTAAGGGACCGAAACTACAATACGAATAAGTCATATCTCCTTTATATAAGTCTCTATAACACTCAACCTAGCACTCACCATCACCATCACCACCAACAACCACCTTGTGCTACTGTCGCACCACCCGCCTCTCCACCTCCGAAGGCCACAACCACCCGCCTGTGTTTTTAAAATTATTTACTAAAATGTGGGATTACTATTCCAGAAATCAATCACCAAGTTTAGACCGTTGTTAGAACCCTGGAAACATAGAATGTGCACCTGGTGAATCGAGTTTATTTACCTCAAAAACAAATCCAATGACATAAGTAGCAGCCGCGACTACATTAACCAGGTAAAAAATTGTCAAACTCAAAATCAGAAGTGAGGATCATTTATCAAATGCATCATGCTGCCGGCACACGCGTGCCATAACTGCGAATCTAAACATCTCACAGATTCTTTCAAACCCTTTTTTGATTCCATAAACGTAATCATGTTTGGTCTTTTTCCCTATCAATCAGCAACTTTATACCTTTGCAAATTTCAAAAAAAAAAAAAACTATTCAGTTCTTATGATTATATTCTTTAAAATCACTGAAAGGAATTATATTATTTACTGAAATTACAAATTGATTTATACACCATTGGGATCTCTACTTATGGTAGGTAATTACTCCACCTATCAAAGGAGATAATTACTCAATATTTGACTAAATCTTTAATAAAAAATAACATATTCTAACATTCCCCCTCAAGTTGAGTAGTGGGATTGCCGATACCCAACTTGCCAAGTGTACTTTTGAAGCTTCTTCCGTTCACCGCCTTTGTTAGAATGTCAGCCAGCTGATCTTCAGATCAAGTATACGGCAGCTCAATTAACTTATCTTCTAATTTCTCCTTTATGAAGTGTCTATCTACTTCCACGTGTTTTGTTCGGTCATGTTGCACAGGGTTCTCTGAAATGCTTATAGCCGCCTTGTTATCACACCAGAGCTTACATGGTGTTTGAGATGGGAGGCCGATTTCTTCTATTAACTTTCTTAGCCATAATATTTCAGTAATTCCCTTAGCAATACCTCTAAACTCAGCCTCTGCACTTGATAAGGCAACGACCTTTTGTTTTTTGCTTCGCCATGTAACAAGGTTGCCTCCCACAAAGGTGAAGTAGCCTGCGGTAGACCTTCGATCATTTGGATTTCCAGCCCAATCTGAATATGTGTAACCTTGTATCTCTAAATTGCCATTTTTCTGAAAGATTACCCCATGGTCTGGGGTGCCCTTTAGGTACTTAACAATTCGAAGAACTGCTTCCATGTGTTCTTGTTGTGGGTTGTGCTTATAATCTTCATAGTTGGGTTTGGATTCATGTGAAACCATTTACATGTGCAAAAGAATTTGATCAAACGGTATTTAAATAAGATGTAAACATTTTTCTGGTTAGGTGACATTATACATGTGAATGAAATTTGATTAAAAGAGTTTCATTTTGTTGCATTCATCATGAAAAAATCACTAGTTGTAGCACTTTCATTCACATTTGGATAAAAAGTTTATAAAAGTTTATTATTATTTTTTCAAATAGGACGATTGATGTAATATTATCGTTTCATATTAAAAAAAGTTCATATACGTTTAACGTAATTTTTTTGGATATATGGATCAGTCTGATGTTAGTTCTCACCAGTAAATTGGCTTGAAGTCCTTCTCAACAAGCCAGCTAGCTTGTTCTTTTAAGTCACCCTAGTATGTTCTTCCATTTCATCTTAGATCACGGGATGTGGGCTCGACAAGACAGTCAGAGAGTCCAACGTGGACTCAGTGGCAAAGCATGCAATTTTTCTAAGTTATTATAATCAAATATTTTGTTTGTGTGAATTATCTATGTTGATCATCCCGTGGTGTCAGATGTTCAAGCCATGATGACTTTAGTAGTTTTCCTTTTTGTGTGATGTAAATTGCACTAGTGCTGAAGACTTGAGTATGCATCGTATATGTATGAAGCACCTAAGGTGAAGCAAGACCTGGAGGATATAGCGAATGGAGAGACTATGAAGATGATGAGTCGATGATGAAACTTGTATCATTTGTGCAACCCAAAGATGGTTCCTTGTTGTGTAACGTGTTACAATGTGTTTAAGAAGTAATGAAATTGTTGTCTTTCGGTGTTAATTAACCAGTTGAATCAATGGCGTAGCTTTCAAGGGGCCGGGAGGGGCGCCCGAACCCCCGAACTTTTCGCTCAGTAGTGATAAGTATGTACGTTTCGTATAGAATTTTTTAGGTATATACGTTTTCGACACCCCGGTTTTATAAAAATAAAATTTACTTATGTAGAATTTTTAGGTCCGGTGACTTCCGACCCCCCGGTGGAAATTTTCAAGCTTCGCCACTGTTGAATTACTATAAAAACAAACTGATATAAATTTGGGGTATCCGGTGAAGCATATAATCGTATTCCCTCCAGATAAACTTACACTAATTTAGAGTATCCGGTTTAGAAAATTAATCTCAATATTTTTTTGAAAAATATTCTAAACAATAATTTTCTAAATTCATTTACCTGGTCCTCGGTTAAAGAATATAAAATAGACAGGTATGCGGACAAACAGTGGATATTATCTTGATTATTTATGTATAGATACACCATGTTTAAAATTTTCTTTTAAGGTATGCTTATAATCTTCATAGTTGAGTTTGAATTCATGTGAAACCATTTACATGTGCAAAAGAATTTGATCAAAAGACATTAGAATAAGATGTACAGATTTTTTATTTAATTAGGTGACAGTACATGTGAGTGAAATATGAAATTTTAAATGTAGTTGCATTCATCATGAAAAAAAATCACTAGTTATTAACTAATAAAACATTTGATTATCATTCATAGAGATGTAAAAAAAAAAAGCAGAGAATATCTTTTTTTATTCTAAGAGTTTGTATCTAACCCTTTACATCAGGTTCCATGCAAAAAAAAAAAAAATAGAACAGGGAGATTAAGATGGAGAAACAGGTCTAAATTTCTTTTTAGACAAAAGAAAAAAAAAACACATAGTAGAAATTTAAGTTTTATTTCTAAACGAGTTCCTACGGTGTTTGGTATGCCGCTTGATGAGTTATCGTTCTCGTGGATGCATGTTAGGCACGCGAATTGGATGATCGAACACAAGGAGACTTGTAGGCCAATGTTGAGGTTTGCAAACTCAGATGGCATGGGATACGATACAAGTCGATCAAACCCAAAAACAAGTTCAAGCAAAGGCAATTAGTGAATCTGGCAAGTTTACATTTATGGTCGGTTTAGCAATAGATTTCTCTATGTTTAAGTTTTAACTTAAATGGTAGCAACTTTGTATAAAACCTGTAGAATACCCCTACGCGTTGCGACGGGTATTCTGTCATATCGGTTATGTTCATTACAGTAGTGTTAATGCACTTTAGGTGATAAGTGCATGTCTCCCATTTAGTAGGGTCTTTATTGTACATTCATTGAAAGATAGTCCTAGTTTTATCCTTGGACATTTTGTCCAAGTTTTAGAATAGTCTTTTGTCTGAGTTATTGTTTAGGACAAAAGTCAGAGTTTTGCTTTGTGTAGTTTGTTTGTCCGGGCTTTCTAGTTTGTCTTGAAAGTCCGGGTTTTGCCTTGTATTTATACCTTTATGTGGAATAGACAAGGCGGCGATTCTGTGTGAAATTCTGTGCACCTTTCTAACCCTAATCATTGTGTGTGTTTTGTCTGGCGGCTACTGTGTGTGTGACGTCATTCATCTTCCTCATCAAGAATACTCTGTGTATTCTTGATTTCTCTCACAAATCTTTGCATTCTAGTGTTTCATCTACAGTGATTGATCATCAGGTGGATTCCGCACACCTGTTGGTTGCATTAGCTGAGTGAGATCTTGGATTAGGAGGCCTTACAAGTGGTATCAGAGCAGTGTGCTCATACTACTGTAGGTGTTTCTTAGTTTGAAGGTTTTTGTGAGAAAAGTTCAAACTTTGATAGGGTTTAGTGAGTGTTTAGTGAGTTTTTGTGTTTTATTCTTGATTCTTCATTCATCTCTAGTGATTGATGATGGATTTTGAGTAGTTTGGTGATTTTTAGTGTTGTTCTTCATCTGGGTTTTACAGGGGTTTTGGTTCTTGTTCATACAGTGTTTGAAGGTTGAAAAAGATTCCTGAGTTTGATCCTTGGAAGATTTGTCCGTGGTTTAAATTCTGTGTTTGTGTCTCCGGGGTATTGTTGAACTAGTATAAAGTCACATTGGGGAGATAGTCCGGAGATTGGTTCTTCTGAGTTTTGAGAAACTCTTACTTTATTCTGAGTTTCAAATCTCTGTCCGAATTCTACCCTAGTTTATTTAAGTCCGATCTTTACTTGTTTCCTTTTAGTTAGTCCGAATTTTTGTCTGTCCGATCTTTATTTTATGCCTTACCTTGAGTCCGAATTTCATGTCTTACCTTGAGTTAGTAGTCTGAGTTTTATTGTCCCTTGTGTCCGAGTTTTGTCTCCCTTGAATTAGGTCCGTATTTTTAACCTTTCTTAGTGAGTCCGAATTTGTTTCTCTTTAGTTAGGTCCGAGTTTTGTCTTTAGAGTCTGATCTTATAGAGTCCGAATTTTATTATCTTATAGAGTGTGAATTTTAGTCCGACTTTTAACTTGAGTAGTAGTGTCCGAACTTTATTATCTTATAGAGTCCGAATATTTTTTTTGAGTCTGATCTTTCTGAATTTTTAACCTTTTTTAGTGTCCGAGTTTTTGTTTTCCTTTCCTTAGTGTGCTTGTCCGAATTTTTCTTAAAAACTCTAAGTGTGTGTCCGAGGTTTGGGATTTATTTCAGGTTTTGATCTGGGTGTTACATTCTGATTAAAGCCTCAGACATTTCACTTCGTGTTCTCTCTCCGAGTTTGGACTTAGAAAAACTTTTCAGTGACATAGTTCTTGCTTGGTAACCTACTGTTGTTTTCTGAAATGGCAAACAACAATCTGACTGCAATGGTGCAAAACCTCAAGCACAATGCTGAGGTAGGGAGTAACGACAAACCTCCTTTGTTGATAAACGAGCTTGATTTTCCTGAGTGGAAGGAGCGTTTCGAAAGATATGTACGAGCAAAAGACATCAAAATATGGTTGTGTATCGTTAAAGGATGTGGAGCTACTCCAGTACGTACGTTGACGATTGATACGTATTTGGCACTCACTGACGACCAAAAGAAATTTTTTGATTGTGAGGAGAAAGCTATGTCAATGATAACGATGGCTATGACACAATCTATACTTCATACGTTCCGTAAAAGAAGTAACTCGAAGGAGTTGTGGGATAGCATGATCGAGCGATATGAAGGAAATGCAATTTACAAGAAACGACGACTCGAACGTTTGAAGACTCAATTCGTTGTATTTAAAGCGTTAAGGAATGAATCATTTGATGACACAGTGAACGGATTTTATCATCTGCTGAGTGAACTTGATAGAAGTCAAGAGGGTATCTACACTGAATTTGAGAAGGTTGAGAAGTTTCTGAATTGTCTTCCCAAAGAATGGAATATGTACACCGCACTGATTAGAGAGGGTGTTCTCTATGAGGAGCTCTCATTGGAAGAAGCTGTTCAAAAACTGAAGGGTTATGCTTGGAATATGGAAGATCAAGCATCAGATTTCGAGAAGATCCAAGATCCTCAGTTATATAAGGCTTCGAAACCAATGGAGAGGGGTAGTAATGGTGGAGTCGGTGTTGCTTTGTATTCGGAGAATGAAGGTTCTGCAAGTGAACACGCCTTTATAAGCAACAATGTTAGTTCAAGTGGAACAACCAATTCCAATCAAGGGATGTACTCTTCTAGTGGAGCTCAGAAATCTCAAGGAACAAGTTTGAACATTCCTAAGATAGATGCAAGCTGTTTAAAGTTGATTGAAGAAAACATTAATCTGTTGGCGTCCTTCATGACTGCCTACGAGAACTTCTGTCTTGGAAAGCTCGTTGAACCGTCAAGTCTCGATGAGGACTTTGATCAGATAGATCAAGACGAAATGGAAGAACTTGATCTACAACTCAATATGGCACTGTTAGTCCGTAGAGCGAAGAAGTTTCTGTTGAAGACGGGTAGGAAGTTCATAGGAGGTCAGACAAAGACTCGAATGGGAGTCGACATGTCAAAAGTGAAATGTCACAACTGCGGCATCTACGGGCATTTCGCACGTGATTGTCGAAAGCCGAAAATGGAAAGATCTGACAGAGAAAGCAACTCTCGAGGAAACAATACAAGACCTCACAACAACGCATCAACTGCTACCTCTAACTCAAGTACTCGTCCAAGTGGTTCTGAAAATCATACACCTTCGACGAACAATGCTATGGTGGCTCAACCTCTACAAAGTGTGACTGAGCCTTACGACTGGGGTTGTGCTTTGGAAGACATTTCAGGAGCTATAGTGTCACAAGCATTTATAGCTGAAATTGTGAATGAAGAAGTATGTGAAGAGGTTGTCGAAGAGACTAGCATTGAGGAACTTGCGGTTGTAGCTGAGGTTTTTGGGGAAGAGTTGGATTCGAGCAATGTTGCTGAGAGTGAAGATAACCTGAATGAAAAGTCGTGTTGAGATATAAGGGAAATGATAGTACATCGGTTAGTCGTATCTGGTGCAGGATTATAGTAATATATAAAATTAACCGTTAACGGTAACAGCTTCATTATACGTTGCTTCGGTAGGTTTTACGCGTCAATAAGAACCTGTTTTTGGTATATAAACATAATGAACTGCGTAACTTGTGTGGTACATCTCTCGGATATATGGTCTTGATACCGTAATTTCGTTTGATAGATTGCCGAGGTTCTGAGATACGTGGTCTTTATGCTGATTATCATCTGGGTATCATGGTTGTTTCTTTTACCGAAAACAACGGGGACGCAAGTCTAGATCTTCCATGATACCATACATACGTGTAAATATCATTCAATCGTGTATATAATACATGATGCATTCGACCTCAATAAGTGATAAACAATCACATGTCCCTCAAAATATGTGATAATATATCACAGCTCTTTTGCGGGAGTCAAGTTCGTCTCTTTGTCTGTATGATGGTACTAACCTGTTCACGGACTTGCTCCTGTGCCCTCATGCATCTGAAAATCAAGTTCCTCATCAATAAGTGATTCTATCACATAGGGCTTGTTTTCAATTCTAAATAAGTGAGTATCTCACATCATTTTATACGTCAAAACAGATGATAAATGGTATACTCACCAGTAAGATGAACTCTCGTGCATACCTTGATACGGGAGTATATTCTGAGGTGGGTAAACATAGTTACAATAAGTTATTAATACACTTAATAGCATATCTCGAAAACAGTGTTCGAAAGCGTGCTAAAGCTTAAGTGGACCACAATACCGTTGAACGTCTTGAACTGTTAATAGCATTCTTAGAACTTAAACTGATAATCTATGTTCTTGTGTTGGATATTGACAGAAAAACCGATATGATCTCTTTGCTCCGATTTCACAAAAAGATAATTAGTGTAAATACGTTCGTAGTTTTAATTCCTTTATTCAGTCAAAAAAAAAGGGATTTTGCTTTCTTGTTTCTATGTGCGAGTTATCATTTTGAAAATTCTCTAAGGGTTGTGAACATTCTTTAATAAGGTGTTAAACCTCAAGATAGGTAATCTTAAAATAAGTCTTTTTGTATAAAAATCGGCCGTGCAAGATCCATCTTAGTGTGTGGGTAATCACGTCATTTTAAGGTGTTTCGGTAAATCTGCTTCCATGTTGTGATATTTTTCCAAAAGTATAAGTTTTGAAGTAACTTTTTATGAATGATCGTGTTTTGAAATACAAATTATTAAATGTTGGTTGTTTAATATTTAAATTGTTGATTCTGGGGGTATTGGAATTTAGTTTTGGGATCCAGGTTTGGGCCGAGTATCTCCGGGGTTAAGATTCTTAATCCGGTGTTAAGTGTTTCAGGTCTGGATCGTTCATCACAAGATGAAAGATTTGAAGAAGTTGTGTGCGTCTGGATCGTTCATCACAAGATGGAAGATTTGAAGAAGCTGTGTGCGTCTGGATCGTTCATCACAAGATGGAAGATTTATAGAAGTTGTGTGCGTCTGGATCGTTCATCTCACGATGGAACATCTGAAGAACCTTCGGCGCCTGCCTCTAAAATACAATGAAGAAGATCGTGTTCTAGCGGACTAGTTCATCAAGGTGGTTCAGTTCTGTGTGAAGAACAAGGTCTAGGCAGGAAGCAGCTTCTCGAAGAGAGTATGAAGATCTCAAGACCAATGAAGACCATGCAATGATCAAGGGGGAGTTTGTTAATGCACTTTAGGTGATAAGTGCATGTCTCCCATTTAGTAGGGTCTTTATTGTACATTCATTGAAAGATAGTCCTAGTTTTATCCTTGGACATTTTGTCCAAGTTTTAGAATAGTCTTTTGTCTGAGTTATTGTTTAGGACAAAAGTCAGAGTTTTGCTTTGTGTAGTTTGTTTGTCCGGGCTTTCTAGTTTGTCTTGAAAGTCCGGGTTTTGCCTTGTATTTATACCTTTATGTGGAATAGACAAGGCGGCGATTCTGTGTGAAATTTTGTGCACCTTTCTAACCCTAATCATTGTGTGTGTTTTGTCTGGCGGCTACTGTGTGTGTGACGTCATTCATCTTCCTCATCAAGAATACTCTGTGTATTCTTGATTTCTCTCACAAATCTTTGCATTCTAGTGTTTCATCTACAGTGGTTGATCATCAGGTGGATTCCGCACACCTGTTGGTTGCATTAGTTGAGTGAGATCTTGGATTAGGAGGCCTTACAAGTAGCAATACATTACCAGCACTCGCTATCACTATCGAAAGTCATGGGTCCAACAAATTATATTTAATAGCATAAATGTCATCACTATGTTGCTCTTGTTACAAATGGAAAGGATCACTAATGATTTCTCACTTTAAAGGGATGATCATCTTTCTACAGCGATTATAATACAGAAGTGTGGATGAGGAACTTTCTATAGTTTTTCTTGTTTTGAATCGGGTATGGAAAAAATCCCAAGCTTGACAAGATTATTCGAAACCCAAAACAGAAACATCTTGGACAAGCATTCGAGTATGGAATTTAAAATAAATAAACATTTCGCAAGCATAAAACAGGTATAGGGTTAGGTGATACCCATCCGATTATCCGAAACCATAAACCCGTTTACCCAAATCATAAACCCCAAATTTTTTTTATGTTTAATTTTATTTTTCATTAGCCCTTGTCTACTAATGCTTCATTCGAGAAGTTGAGTACATGAAAAATGAACTTTTATTTTGTGTATATACTTTGATGGTGTTATTTATACTATAAAATACGAAATTATATTTTTAGACTTATATCATCATGAAATTTACATATTTTAGATCCTCTAGACATTTTATGTGATTGTACACTGATATGTATGTGATTTTTCATATTTTTTATTTAGTGCAAATCTAATATATATAAATGTATATTAAAATTAGATTGCAAAGCAAAAAAAAATGGACTTACAAATCTCAACCGAAATAATTGCGATATGAGTTTAGAAATGTTCTAAAATACGTTTTGTCACTTAAACAACTTGGTAATAATTATTAGAACATGTGTAAACATGTACGGCTCGTCAATTCCCGTTTTAGGGTCGGTTCGCAACCGAAAGTCGCGAAGTTTGACTTCTGCGTTGACTTTCGATTATGAACCGAATTAGATTAGTTTGATACTGATTTTAGGTTCTGTTATGATCGTAATTTAATGTAGCATAACCCTATAAGGTTATATTACACGATCATATTAGAAATCTGAGTTTTTACACATGTTCCGTTAATATGCTTAAATTTGACTATTATGCCCTTATGTTATAAAAAACGAGATTTTTGAAAATGTGAGAGGACAAAAAACTTTATTACTGTTATATAAGTATGTCCACAAAATTTGACATCAGTTTCTGGTCTCAAACTAAAGTTATGCAAGATAGCGTAAAATGAAACTTTTTGTTAATTAAATGACATTTTTAGCATAAATCACGTTTAAACCCAAATTTTGGCACCAAACTCATTACCCACTGTTATGATATAACTTTTAGGGATTTTTGAAATTTTTGGTCAGATTTTATACTGACCATAACATAGAGTTCTTGTATGAATTCGGTAATTGACGATAATGTCATTTTCATTAATAAAATGAGATTTACATATCAATAACATACCAAACCTTTTCCTACTGATGTTATATGAAAACTAAAATATTTTGAACATTCAAAACTGATCAAAATCTCATAATTCCATAAACACCTCAAATATCGTCAATTATCGACTTTTACGCAAATTAGGCGCATAGTATGGTTTAAAACCATATTTAACAGCTAAGACTTGACACCTACGGATTTTATAAATGAATTTTTATATTTTAACAGTAAGTATTAGTATTGAACTCAGACTTCCAATTTTGTCCTTAAAACATATGTGAAATGACCAAAATGCCCCTACGGTGCATAGATTAGCCATAAAGGATAAACTTCATATATGTATGATATCTTACTGATGTAACATGATAAAATAAATATTTTTACTGAATGTTTTAGACCAGAACTCCAGTTTACTATTAAACCTCTTTTATAAACTTTAAAATGACCAAAATACCCTTACGGGAGACTTAAATTGGTTTTAAATTCATTTGGGGCATAATTGTTGATATCCTACTGATATCACAACATATTTTAAGCATAATAACTTATGAAACTTGTACTTGACTCATCCGGTTACCCATTATGCTTATACGCGTTCGGTACGGTTAATGTAACTATTTTGCATAAATTAGCCGAAACGGGTCAAACCTTATCATTTTTACTTCAAAATCCATAATGTATTTAGTTTACCCATATTATACAAGTCTTCATACTTGTTGGGTCTAAATTACATTCCATTCCGGTCATCGATTAATCTAGCGTATCATACCGTTTTCATATTTAAAAACTAGCCGGTCTAAGTCTATGACTTAATTAAGACCTGTTAACATTCTAATTGGTTATTCATACCATCATTCCAGACTAGAGCCTTCTGGTAAATTGTACCTACGCTTACTTAATTGAATACGGCTGAGTTATTATAAATCTTGCTATTTAAGACAGGAGCTAGCTCAGGTAAATACTCTTAACCTATTTTCCCTTATACGTGCTTGGGATACAGTAATATAATTACTGCATGGTCAGGTATGGGATTCGAAGACCAATAAGTCAGGAAATTCAAATAAGCTGTTTTAATTCATATTGCTTGACTGAAACATTGGGGGTTAATACGATCGTGTCCTGGTTATCCTTGACTCATTAATTGCAAATGGCCACGACCTAAGCACGGGGTGTAGGCATATACCCGACAGATGCGACATGGTTTATTAAATAATTTTATACCCAATATGGGTTTCCCAATAAGTGAATAAGTGGTGTGTCGGTTAATCATGAACCGGCATAGTACCGGGCCCCGTATGTAGAGCAAGTTATGTAAAACTGATAACATGAGATATAGTTTGTCCCAAGTATAAAATATTACGTGCGTTGTGCACTTAAACAAATTTTCATAAACATTTTCAAATGTGCCGGTTGATTGTATTTTCCAGTGAAAACTGACGTATTTTCAAAAGTCTAAGTGACAGGTACAAATATGTAAATAGGCTGGAAGCTGCTCGGAATTGCTAGACGAGGAATTTGCAACTCCTTCGCATAAGCCATTAGTCTGATAAACTCCTTTTATTTTAATGATCCGCCTGTGGATTATTACAAGCTTGTCTGTACTAAATACTTTGATATATTTTAGACGTTTGTGTTTGTAATAATATTTTATATTCCAAGACTTCCGCTGTGCTATTCTGTGTATGTTTGACTATGACGATACCAATCTTACGTCACGATACTCCCCACCGGGCTGAGCTGTAAATATCGGGGTATGACAGTATTTTAAATTCCAGTTGTAGCTTGTAATATATATATGTATATATATATATATATATATATATATATATATATGAAATAGAGTAAATGTCGCAATGCACAACGGTTTTGATCAATGTGTTTGTTTGTGTGATTGTTCGCATTAAATCTTGCTCTGTGATATTAACACTTGGTAAATGTTTATAATCCAGATGGACAACGAAGTAAATCAGGAAAACTTGAATAACGATAATAACGGGAACCAATTAGATAACAGTGTCATCCAACACATAGTGGCACAAGGGATTATAGACGCTATGTCATATATTATTAAAACGGTTAAGTAAGCAGAAAATAATAAAACTAATAGTGGAAGTAAACGACCACCTACTGAACCCAGTCACAGCTTAAACAATGGACCATTACTTCAATTGCCTATTCCAAAAAGAAGAAGAACCATGTCATATAGTTGTTCTTACAAAGAATTCCGGTCTTGCAAACCTATAGAATTCTCTGGCAATGAAGGAGCCATTGCAGCTCTACGTTGGATAGAAAAGACTGAGGCAGTCTTAAAAATAAGCAAGTGTGCAGAGGAAGATAAAATCATGTTTGCTTCCAATCTTTTTAAGAATGCAGCTCTAGAATGGTGGAATACTATTCTCCAATCTAGAGGAAGTGACATACACTACAAGAAATTTTAGCTTTAGTGGCGACAAAAATTGTCGCTAAAGCTAGAAATAAGCAATAGCGGCGACATGCCGTCGCTAAAGCTGTCGCCGCTACTGCTTCGTCGCTATTGCTTGATTTTCGTCGCTAAAGGGTGTCTCCGCTATTGCTCATTTCGTCGCTAAAACCTGTTACTCAATAGCGACAATGTACGTCGCCACTAAAACTTTTTTTTTTTTTTTTTTTTTTTGGATTTTTCAGGTTTTTTCCAGTTTTTTCGTATTAAAACCTGTACATTTCTGGTTCACGAGCCGCAAAAAAACTAAACAAACTTAAACTACATAAGCATAAACTACATAAGCGTAAACTACATAAACGCCACAATCTGAAATCGTTTTAAGTCACTAATACGTCATAAATTACTTAACATCTAAAACGTTATAATTTTAAATCATATCCATGTCATCATCGCTGCCATCATGCGCTTCTTCACCATCTTCACTTCCAAACTTTGTCGGGTAACTCGAACTCAAAAAGTTTTGAAGTTCATTTCTAAAATCCGGGTTTTGGAACCAACTTTGGAATAGTGCCTACAACAATATATATACCAAATTTATTAAACTACCAAGTAAAGCAACCAACATATACAATAGGCTAGTTTCTAAACTAAAATAGGATAGTTTGCCTTTGAAAATTGTGGAGTTTGCGACTCCTCACCAGAGACAACCCGCGATGTACTTGAACAAGGTTTAGGCCCAATACCTCGAGTATGACCACGCCTCGAACCCAACACATTCTCGAAGATTGCAAGGATCATCCGGTTGTGAAGAACTACCACCTTCTTCACACGAGCGTTGACTCAAAGCCTCATACTCTAACACTAATCGGTGATGTATTTACAAAGATGATTGAGAATTACACTTTAAATAAATACTTACATAATTAGATATTAAATGAACACTATATATATATATATATATATGGTCCATATAGATTATACAATATCAAATATTTCTAATGAATATCAAATTGCAGATTATACACAAATACAAATACAATACCAAATTCCTATAAAAATATTGATTAAAAGACTCATTAAAGAAATTAGAAAACCTCATATCGACAGTTATCACATGAATGTCTCCTCTAACAAGAACCTTAGTCTGATCCATTGATTCCTTACACCTACAAACAGTGCCAATGTGATTCCAGTTCTTTTTTTTTTTACCAACCAAAGAGAATAAAAATTTCATTAAAACAAACAGGCAACCTTAGCAAGAAGTTGTTCAAGGTAATAATATTAACTACTAATCAGACCTTTGCTTGTAATTTAAAAAGAGTAAATATATATATATATATATGTTTGAGAATTACACTTTAAATAAATACTTACATAATCCTCTTCGGCTGCCGAGCTGGAAAAATTCCCATCTTTATCGGTATGGGTTTTGTGGAACACTTCGAGTCGTTGCAAACTCTGTTTAACATCAAAACTTTAATTAGATATTAAATGAACACTATACATATACACACATATATATAAAGCATAACCTCTTTGAAAGAAGTACTAGCATAAGAGCTTGATCCCCCTCGGTTTGCGTATCTCTGTTTCCCGCGGCATGTTGCATTAGCTAACGACCGTGTGATATGTTCAGGCTTTAAGAAATGACGAATTGCTTTATGCCAGTTTTCTCTAGTCATATCTTCGGGGACTTTGTTCCTTGCTCGCTCTATGTCGGCATACCCTCCACCATTCAGAAATTCAACTTTAGCATAGTGTTTACGGTCGCTGAACCGCTTTTGGATCACCTGTTGTATGCCACCCTTAATCTTAGAGGCATGGATATCCTTTTCAACCTGAGCAAGATCGAATTTTGCATACCATTTAAATAAAATAAAAAGTTAGTTAAGCAAAAAAGGAATCAACATAGAACATATATAATTAACTTAAATAAACGTTAATTTACCTTTAGATGCACATCCAAGGAAGTCTTCTCAAACTGATCAACATTCTTCCAACCTGATCTATCTAATGGAATGTTACGCCACATGTATATATACCCACCTCGCGGGTAAAATAGTCACATGGCTTACCAACCGGATGAAACGTACACTCTGTATCAATTGGAAGGGTTAAAGGTCGCCCCGTTCTCCTTAACTCTGCATCGAGTTTAAGGTTTTTGGCCTTCCCCCTTGTCTTTTTCCGAGGAACAACTACAATTATAATAAAAAATTATTAGTCACAATATTTATAATAAATGAAGTAAAAATAGTAAAAAAAACTAATTTTAATAAGACTTACGGTCCTGTTGATGGTTACCGGGACAAAAACTGCCACCACCAGGTGGTTGATCCCCGGCCCCGTCCCCCCCGTGACCCATGCCCATCACATCAGCCATCAGATACACAACGGGACTTTTGATCACAAGTGTCGAACTTGGGATCTGGAACTTAAAACGGGACTTTTCAGCTGCTGAATCAAGGCCGGTATCTACATCATAACATATGTCAGGCCCGGCCCATAGGGTGTGCAGGGTGTGCACCCGCGTTGGGACCAAAAGATTTGGGGCCCAAATAAAAATATTGTCGTTTATATATGGATATATATATATAATATACAGATAAGAAAAACAAGAATGGTATAACAGCTCAGTTGGTTCAGCACTTCTGTAGGTTTGCAAGACATCCAGCTTCGAATCTGGACTTTGAAAGTTTTTCAGTTCTTTTTGTTCAGCAGCAAGTTGTAATGGTGCTTATTTTTGGGCCTCACATTTACTAAATTATTTTTGTCCAGCAACTGCAAGTTGTAATAGTGCTTACTTTTGGGCCTAGCATTTACTACATTGGCACTTTTTTAGAAAAAAAATGATTGAAGTGTAGCCGCGCACATATCCTCCCCGATCGTGCAACCGCGCAGCCGCCGCTGTTGCTTGCAATGCAGCCGCTACTGCTGCGATCGTGCAGCCGCTGCTGTTGCGTGCGGCGCTGCTGCTGAGGAGGGCATGCGGTGTAGTCGACCCACCCATGGCACCACTTCTCTTGTATTTAGGAACTTGAGCGCCGCCGAGCAGAACTTGAAGCGCTACTGATCCTTGATACCCCGTGAATCCATGATGATGATACAAATGTCAACCGGCACAAGTGCTAGACTACTAATATGTTACAACTATAATGAAGTAAAGTGAGTGAAACTATCCAGTGGTTTTCTATAACAACTGAACTGATCTGTTGGGATAATAGCATTATTTATGCTAGAAATCTATCCAGTGGACCTTTTTTCATTTTTATTAGTAAAGTAATTTATGCATTTGGATAATTTTAAATACAACTTTTTTTTAATAACAAAAAAATATCACAAAAGAAAAACCATAACATTGTGTGCAACTAACCTTATTTGTCATAATTTATGACTCATAAATTGACAGTCTACATCTCAAAAACAAGCCATGTTCTACCCTTTCTCTATTTCAATCTTCTGTTTAATCATAACAACAATCACCACACAAGTGTATACACTATAGTAATAGTTAATGTGTACCAATGCCTATCATGCCCCCTTTCCCTTTCATATTCTCAATCACCTTGTTTCATCTAATCTCACAGCAGCAACATGAATACCTGGTCAGTGTGACCCCTACAAATTACAATAGCCTACAAACTATGACTACAAATTACACAACAACATGAATACCTGCTGAGGCGAGCGTGCGGGCATTCGCCGCTGCGGCGTGCGCGTAGTCGCCGCTGCGGCGTGCGCGCAGTCGCCGCTGCGGCGTGCGTGCACTCGCCTTTTATTGGTGTTTGGTGTTGTGGCTTGCATTACTGTACTCTAGCGTCACTTGTGAGGATGTGTTGAGGTATTGAGCAACTTGTTACTTGATGATGGTGGTGCAAGTTTACAAAAAGCCTTGTAAATGTGGACTTTGGAAACTCTCAATAGCTCTAAATATTATATATTTACCTGCCAAATTCTATGCACACAGAGTCTAAATCTTGTATTTTAATTGATATTCGTTAAATTTAGGAATCTCTTTTTAATGACTTAACAAGTCAAGTAGCAAATAATGCAGTTTCTATTCCATTCCTTCAAAGCTTCTATTCCACTGATTTATCAGAATTTATATGAATATCCTAAGGGCCATTTGCACAGCTGAAGCTTCTATATATCACACCATACACCACTCAACTTATATTAAAGATTCATTCTGTACTACACAAAATTAAGAAATTAAAAGAGAGATTGAAAAGAACTAACCTGAGAGATTTCAAACTACAGGGGTTAAATGTGTCAACATGTTGAAAGTATACCTCTGACTGACCTTTTAGCGAACCCGAAGCTTTGTAACGGTTAATTATACTCACTAGAATATGTGATAAAAATTTCACCAAGTTTCGTTATCGTGTGAGAAAGTTATGAGAATATTCGTATACGAGGGGTTAAAAGCGTCAACGTTGAAATTTATGACTTTTCGGGTGATCACAAAGTTAACCAAGGACTTGTCAATGTTTAAACATGTCATGGATCCCTTAAAAGTAAGGTTTGAGGGCCAAAAGTGCAAGAAAAATACTTAAAACCACGTTTGGAAGGACCAGGGACCTAAAGTGCAAATAATGAAAACTTGTTTGGCTGGTACTGGGGGTCATACCAGGCGCGTAAACCCCCTGGGGATTCTTACCCGGGGCGCCTCAGCATGCCAGCGACAGAATTCTTGGACAGGTGCCTGTTAAGGCTGTGTAACCGACTTATGAGCCTGTAAAATGATACCAGGGGCTGGGCAAATGGATTTTCATGCACTAGGGACAGTTATGATGATCTGAATCCATGCATAGAGTTGCTTGGCATCATCTTGTGAGATCAAATTCCATATATAAGCATCCCTCTAGTTGCAACATTGAACTCATTCATTTGCAAAGTTCACAAGACTCATTTCTGGAGCTCCTCTGATCAGCAACAAGCTTTCTTAAGATCCCTAGTCGTGCTTAGGACTCTTGTAAGTGTCCTTAACCCTTCCTAATTCAATTTAGCTTAGTTAATTAGCTTAAAGTCAAACCGTCGTAATTAAGGTTTGACTTTGAGATTAATCAATAATTGTTCAGTCAAATCTCAAATTGAAAGTACCTATAGGTTGGTAATTATGTGGGTAATAAACCCTTAAAAGGGTAACCTCTGATTCCCACTTTAACTAGGTCAATTGTCGGGTCAAAGCTAATCTTAAAAAGTCAACAGAAAGCTTATTTTCAAATTAACGCATAATTAGCAATGTAGGATCCATGCAACCTGTTTTATCACTAATATAACTTGGTAGTTAATGTAAGAACATGTCTAAACACGTTCAACCCGACAATTTTCAGTTTAGGCTCGGTTCGTGTAAGTCCCGTGAAACCGGATCTTTCAATGATATCAAACAACACCAAGTTTGTGCGGAATCCAAACTTGATGTGATTCAAGAATAAACCGAAAAATATGAAAATACGAAGAACACAATACCGAATCACTTTCAAACTTGCACACGTTCTATTACTTGAATAAGCAAAATGTCTGGTACAAGTTGACACACCAAGATCGCCTCTCTCTCTAGCTCTCTAGAAGATGTAACAATAAAGTTCAAAAGGTTCCAAAGGTTCAACCCTAAAAACAAGTTAAAAACTTGTTTATATACTAACTCAAGCCCAATTCCCTACATGGGCTCCCCTTGGGCCTGCTTGGCCCACATGGCCTAAAGCTTGGCCCAAGTGATCTATAAAGGTCCAAAACCTAATATAACTAACCCGGTAAAGCCCAGTTCGTAACCATAACTCGTTGTATGAATTTGATGCGTCAATCTCACACTTTAGGGCCTAACAATCTCCCCCTAGACTGATGCCATCAAATTGTCTTCATAGCATTAATTCAGCAACGTCTTCAACGAAGTCTATGGTCGTCGCTATGCTGCAGATGTTGTGGAAGTTCTTGACTTCTGAACTCTCAGCACTGGGTCTCTTTTCTTCAGCTCTTGTGGTTAGCTTCATATCAGGATCTCGATCAGCTTTTGCTTGAAACATCTTGTTAAAAAGAATGTGAGAGGAGGATTCTCAACAGCTCTTTTCTTCTTCAATCTTTGTCTTTCAAGCAGGTTCACGGTACTTCTTCAAATGCACTATCATTGTCAGACGGCAATTCGTATCCGATTCTTCTAACTCAGGTACATCTTGTTGTTGTGCTGCTTCAGGATTCTTCAGCAACTAATAGCATCTCAGTCTTCATCAACCCCTGTTCTTGATTGAAATCAAGTTCTGCACATGCTCACAAACTCATAAGCAAACATTTCTTATGCAACAGGGAGAGTACCATATGAACACTAGGTACATCCAAGTACTTATACTCGGATTTCATAATTTAAATTCTTTAAACTTTTATGATTAGTCAAATCTTCAAGAACGGTTACATTTTTAATTTTAAGAAAAACAAATAAACACTCTATATTTTTTATAGAAAAACAGGACACTATTTTTGTATTTTTCAATTTTATTTTTATTTTAAGAAATAAAAACAAATAAAAACTCAAAATATAAACAACTACCATAATATACAATTACAATTGCAATGGGATCAAAATTCGTTCTCAGGCATACTAAGGAACACTTTTCAGTACGAGCCTAATCAAACTGGTCTATGCGATTGCCAATATGTTTGTCCACTTAAACTTTAACGCTCAACTTTTCAATTTTTTAACTTCGTGATATGCTTAAGGTAATATTATACTATTATACCCGTGTGTCCCATTCCAAGGCATACCCCCGCGATCAAGGTAAGCACAACGATTCATCGTAGCAGGTAACCAAACTGAGAAAAACTCATTTGAACTGTATATTATACCATCTCTGCAAAAGATCTATTCTGTTCTCTTCTCAACCTATTCCCAGTTAAGATTTCGGAAATTTGGATTGGACTTGTGAAATATGTGGTAGGGAAGATACTTGCATGATAGAGTGTGCTGTTTATATTTCTAGGATTTGATTAGTATTTATTTGGGTGTTCATAGCAGGTGAGTATACTGATGTCATCCTTTAAGATATCCTGACTGTGTCTAGGTCTGCATATAATCTGTTTTATCATGTTTTGATTTCTTAACAATGAACACCCAAATAAATACTAATCAAATCCTGGAAATATACACAGCACACTCTATCATGCAAGTATCTTCCCTACCACATATTTCACAAGTCCAATCCAAATTTCCGAAATCTTAACTGGGAATAGGTTGAGAAGAGAACAGAATAGATCTTTTGTAGAGATGGTATAATATACAGATCAAATGAGTTTTTGGTATAGGTTTCTTGGGTTTCTTTTGGGCACTTGAGGGCCTCTTTCGGGTGTATTAGATCTATAGCGCGACAACGTACAGCTAGGTCAGCATGTATCTGGATGCAGCAGAAGCTGTCGTTGCCTAGCACCTCCAGGTCAGCATACATCTGGATGCAGCAGAGGAGGTACACGACTTTTTTCAGAGACGATTTCAGAATCAGATCAAAATTGTGTGTATCGGGATAACATACAGACATTCAAATAGAAATGAGCTAATTCCAAATGACTTTCTTTCCTGGGTTCATGTACAATTTTAGTTCTGAACAGAAGGACAGCCAAGATATCCCCGGATGATTCAACAATATAAAGACCCGAAACCTCAGATGTTGGCTATCTATCAACACAAGATTTAAGACCATAAAATCATACGCCGCTGGTATGTTACCCACATGGTACATAGTTCATTATGTTTATATCACTTAGTATCTTTTATCATTTTGAGCGTCAAGCCTATCAACATATCGCAGTAGATCCTAGTCTTTTCAGCTATGGCACCTTACATGTGTTAGTCAAAACCCTTTAACACAAACATTTATTTCACTTCCCATATCATGCAATTTATCTTTTTGGCTTTTTCATTTTTCTAATGTTTTTGTATTTTTCTCATTTTCTCCCCCTAAAGCAATACAGATATATACAGCAAACTCTTTTTGTATTTTTCTTTTCAGAGTTTTCTCCCCCTAAACTCTATATCTATCTATATGTTCCTCTCCCCCCCCCCCTAAATTTGTGCATAAATCTTGTATTTTTGCGCAAATTTACCATTTACTAGAGAAAGGACAAAGTATATACAAAGTAATGAACTAAGAAAGAGAAAAAAAAGTATTTTTGCTTAACCGTTCCGTCATTAGATTGAAGACTAATCAAATTCAAATCAAAGTACTGAATTTAAACGGTACCTTTTGCTGATCATTGTCTTACTTCTGTTATCTCCTCCAAAGGAAACATATCATCTGTAAAAAAAAATTTGAACTTTTTGCAACTGTGAAATGTTACCCGTTTTTTTTTTTTATCTCTGGAACAACCGCTATCAACATTCCAGAGATTGTCAACAGCTCCTCCTTAGTTGTTCCTGAAAAATAAAGAAGATTAGTAAGACATGGGTACCCAGGCCATCGTGGTCCTGGGATTTCCTGAAGCATCAAAATAATACACTTCCTTCAAACATAAGTCCCCTTTGGTTTCAAGGATTGGAGACGTTGCTGCCTTGGATTTGGGTTTCCAAATCTGTTTCGGTTTAACAAACGTGTTTATTGCCTTCGGTTGAGCAACTTTAGCTGTTTCAGATTTGTTAGTTTTAGAAGCACATTTTTGTTCCTGAAAAGCTTTGCGTTTGTTTTTGGCAACGTTCCAATCCCCATCAGAAGGTTTAACCTTGGGATTCACATTCTTCATTGCCTTAGGTGATGATACCTTCATCGGCTTGGAATGATTGTTATCATTTGGTGTAACCCTCTGATTTCGCATATAATAGGGTACATGGGGACGCCTTGTGCAGTTTCTAGCAATATGACCCGCAATGCCACAGTTGTAGCAAGTTTGTCTTTTCATCGGAAAGACGTTTTGAGCAGCTTGATTCGCTCTAGCAGGTCCTGAAGGACAAACCGGTCCTTTTTGCGCTGGATGCTCCTGCACATTTCTCTTAGACGAAGACGGATTTGGGTGCTTGTATGTGCTGGTTGCAGAAGTATTGTTTCTTTGAGCACCATTCTTCGTCTTTTCTTCCTGATTGGAGCTTTCAATCACCTTGTCATGAGCCTTATGGGATCGTGATTGTCTTTGATGAGCAGACTTCTTATATCCTCGACTTTGATCTGCTCGTTTTGGCTCCTTTTGTGTGTTGTGAACCGGCTCACAAACACTAGCACAAGAGTGAGTGTTGATTTTTTGTTGCACTTTTGGACGATGAACACAAGTTCTAAGAATGTGTCCAGGAATTCCACAGTTGAAACATGTCTGTCGTTTCAATGTATGGAGATTCTGAGAGCAAGCAGCATTAGCCGATCTGATTGGTCTAGATGACCGAGCTTGCTTAGCTTGCTTTGGTTGTGTTCCGTGTGCCCTTTCTGAATTCTTCTGTACCTGTTGATCAGAACTAGCACAGGCATGAGATTCAGACAGATGATGTTTTTCGTCTTTTATAATTTTATCAAGATCATTTTGAAAAGACGATTCAGTTTCTGTTTTAATTTCCTTTTCAGAAACATTTTCTTGTATCTTTTCATTTAATGTGACCACCTCTTCTTTTTCAAAATCTGGTTCAGTTTTAATTTCAGAAGATGTAGAAGTTTCATCAACACATGTATCATCTGAGTTTGATAATGGTTCCTTTTCAACCTCGGTTTCCAATGGGGTCCCACTAGGTTCAACATTAGGGACGTCCACTGAGACCGATTCAGAAGAAGAATCAGAACACTGTTGATTTTCTTGAGAAGAAGTTTCAGTGGTTTCACTGAGTGTATCCTGAGGGACCTCACCTGTCACACTGTCATCAGCTGAAGAGTTAGAAACATTAGACTCACAATTTTCAGCTACTGAAAAACATCCATCATCACACACATTATTCAAAGTTTCATCACAAGCATTCACAGTTTTGCCCAAAACATCAGGCCCAAAAGAAGACGAAACATAACTATGAAACGAGTTCAAAAACGATTGTCCAAACACACAACCAGAATCAGTTTTATCAAAAGTAGATTTAGAAAAATCAGAATCTAAAGGTTGTTCATTCCCAAACATATCTCCCCATCTTACTTCAGGTACTTCATCTGCACATGATGAAGAAACGTTAGGATCAAAAGTACCCTTGGACACAAAACAAACTGGTTTAACCACCTGTTTTTCAACAGGTCTGACATTTATTGATGGCTTACAGTTTTTGGGACCATAAGTCATTTTGCTTTCATTTATCATCTCATCCTCAGTCATAGGTAAGTAAGTATAATTTTCATTATAAGGAGGAGGAGCCTGATTAAAACCCAATCCCAACCCTTTACTTTCTGGTATGCTAACTGTTGATCACACAGGTTTTTGACTAATTTGCTGGAAGAATCAAATTTTTTTAATATTTAGTTCATTTATTTGATATATATCTCTGATATCCTCCAGTTCTTTAGTCACAGTGCATAATTTTTCTTGAACATAGAAGAGTTGGGCAGTTTTTACACTAACATCATCTTTGAGTTGGATGATGTCTTTTCGCTGAGCTTCGATTTTCTCTTCAAAAAGTTTTTCATTATTAGCTAAAGTGAAATTCTTTCTTTTAATGTCATTGTAATCTTCGATTAGCTCAGCGTTGTGTAAATGATATGCCTCAACCTTTTCTCTACATTCAGGAGTGCAAAAGACATAAAGTATCTCTTCTTTGGTAATTTCTTGAGCCACTGGTTTATGAAACATGAATGCCATAATTTCAGTGGGTGGCTGTTACTTTTGTTCTTCTCCTCAAAACACAAACCAAACGAGAACCTGTGTACTCGCTAACTCAAACCTTTGCACGTGAATGAACCCGCTTTCTGAACCGCGCCTCAAAAATCTGTCAAAACTTATCACACCAAACAAACCTTCCCCTTTTTTTATTATTATTTTTTTTAAAAAGAATATATATATATATTTTTATTATAAAAGAATACTTATTATTATTATTAATATATTAATATATTATAATTAATGATTATGAAATGATGACCTAATGATTAATATTATTATAATTATTATTATTAATAAAAACGAAACAACTGTCTTCTTCGTCGATTTCAAACGTAACTCTAATCAGATTTCAGCCGCCAAAACCAATAACAATCAAAACACTTTCCCTGTGGCAAGTGGGAGATCGGAGATGCTAAGTATGGTGATGACGATGATAAGATGACGATGAACGACGGCCGGAGGTGGAGATGCAGGTTGTGGCGGATGTGGGGTGGTTGATGGTTACCGGCGTAGATGTTGCTGGTGAAGTGGTGACCGTTGGAGAAGACGATCGACGATGACGGTGGACGGAGGTGGTTGGTTGTCGGAGAGGAGCGGTGTACACTGGCCGGAATGAAGATGAACTGGTGGTTGCGAGTCGTAATCGGAAACGTGTGTATGTGGTTTTGGTGATTGAGTCGAGACAATGATGATGATGATGAGTCAAGACTGGTGAGGTGAGAAGTCAAGACCTTGAATGCGATATCCAAACTTTTGTTGCGACTCAGATGACTCGAAACAAATGTAACTCGAAAACTATGTCGAAACAATGATTGCGACTGATCAAAGATGAATTGACTCCAGACTGTGAAATGGAGATTGCGACTCCATACAGTGGATGTTGATGACTCGAGATCTCGATTGCGACTCAGAACCGTGGTTGCACTCGAGACTGTGATGAAGATGAGTCGAAACCGTGATGAAGATGACTCGAGACAAGTTGACTCGAGACCTCGGGACCTTGAAAGCTTTGTGAATCGAAACCGGCACTCGGAACCTGATGAATATGATGACTCGTGACCGTGACTCGAGACCTCCTGAGCTGAAACTGGAGCTACAATTCGAACTCGAGACCTTGATGATGAAGGAGGTTGTTGATGGGGACTCGAGACCTCACAGTGGAAGTTAAGACCTTGAAAGTTGTTGTAGAGATGTTGAAGGCAGTGAGTCGAGACCTTGGAAGATATTTTGAGACTGACGAAAACTAACAACTTTCAAATTTTTGGAAACCTTTGTCTCGAGATGATAGAGAGTTGAAAACTGTTTGAAAATTTTTTAAATTCGGAAACAAATAACTTTCAAACAAACCTTATCAATCAATTTTTCGAAAATTTTGGGATTCTTTAAATCGTTTTAAAACTTATCAGAATTTCGAAAAATTTGACTTTAACAACTTTCAATGATCAAAACCCACCAAAATATGCCAACTTTCAAGAAAATTTCGATGAACACTATGAAGAACGCGAAGAACACTGAACCAAAAATTACGAAAATCTTGAATCTTTGATATCACACCGAGCCTAGAAAAAGGTTCTAATAGCTCTGATACCACTTGTAAGTCCCGTGAAACCGGATCTTTCAATGATATCAAACAACACCAAGTTTGTGCGGAATCCAAACTTGATGTGATTCAAGAATAAACCGAAAAATATGAAAATACGAAGAACACAATACCGAATCACTTTCAAACTTGCACACGTTCTATTACTTGAATAAGCAAAACGTCTGGTACAAGTTGACACACCAAGATCGCCTCTCTCTCTAGCTCTCTAGAAGATGTAACAATAAAGTTCAAAAGGTTCCAAAGGTTCAACCCTAAAAACAAGTTAAAAACTTGTTTATATACTAACTCAAGCCCAATTCCCTACATGGGCTCCCCTTTGGCCTGCTTGGCCCACATGGCCTAAAGCTTGGTCCAAGTGATCTATAAAGGTCCAAAACCTAATATAACTAACCCGGTAAAGCCCAGTTCGTAACCATAACTCGTTGTATGAATTTGATGCGTCAGTCTCACACTTTAGGGCCTAACAGTTCGGAACCGAAAGTCGCATAATTTGACTTCTGCTTTGACTTTCACACACGAGAGAACCAGAGAGAGTTTACAGAGATTATTTTGTAAACATTGTATTGTAACCGTTTCAAGTATTAATACAATGGAGTGTTAATCGTTGAGTCTCGTGTTCGTCATTTATGTGTTCGTAACTTGGTTTAACTTACCCGTTTGGATTCCGCACTCTCGGGTTTGTCAGAAAACAGGGAATAGAGGTTACTCGATCCTCCGGGTGGACCTACAATTGGTATCAGAGCGTTTGGCTCGATTCCTTGTTAAAACCAAGTTGATTTTCTTGTGTTTTTCTTGATTTTGAGCTTTGAAAAATCATACATTTTCTGGAAAAACCTTGTTAAAACCTTGAAAATCTTGATTGTTTTGCTTATAGTTCATATAAAACCTCGTTATAACTCTTGTATACATGTTAGTTTTGGGTTTTTATTGAACTTTATTTGCAAAAGTGTGTTTGAAAAATTTCTGGTAACTTGAATCTTCATCCAGTTCATCAAATCTTCAAATTGTTCTTGAATAATATTCATGTTTGATCTTTATTTGTTACTGAATGATTGTGTTTGTGTTTGCTGTTTGATTATTAAACAATTGTTTGACTATTGTTACATAAAATGATGGTTGTTTACTTGAAAATTGTGATCAACAGTAGTGTATACTTTGAATATTGTGGCTTGTGTCAGGGATAAGATTTGCTTTATTTGTAAAATATCCACACAAACAACCTGTTTCATCAAAGTATCATTCTTATCAGATCTGTTTCGTCGAACAAAAAGGATCCAACAAAACTGAATTGGGCTTCACATTTCATTGGGCTTCACTATTGGGCTTCATCTGTTTCGTCGACCAAGGAACTGTTTCGTCGATTATCAACATAATCACATTCTGTTTCGTCGGACCTTATTTAAATTGTGTTTCGTCGTTCATCAGACATTATTCTGTTTCGTCGGAATTCTGAGTTTCGTCGCACAAGACAACATCAAATCAGTTTCGTTGACCATAGTTCAAGATTTTGTTTCGTCGCATATCAAACATCAACTTGTTTCGTCGTTCTCCTGTTTCGTCGATCAACACACAACTGTTTCGTCGTTCATCATAATTCAACCTGTTTCGTCGCATTCTGTTTCGTCGTACAGAATCATTAACTGTTTCGTCGTTCATTAACTGTTTCGTCGATCATTAACTGTTTCGTCGAGTAATATAGTTTCGTCGAACTTGTTAAAATTTTTAACAGAAGCTTTGCAAATCATATTTAACTGTTTATTTTGAGTGATTTATTCAGGTATTCGTCATTATACATTCAAAATGAATCCGTCTTGGGGTACTCCGTCAAATACGGAGAGCAAATATAGAAGCACGGGATTATCGCCTTCATGGGCCGAACCTCCCACACCACCTCGAATTACGGCAGAACAATGGGCATCAGTTACTAATCAAAAGCAAAGTGAACCGGAAAGAACAACAGACTTGTATGGAAATCCACTACCACCAGTTCCCCAACAGCAAAGCTATCGGTCTACTGTAACACCATCATTTCTAGATACAAACTGCAATGGTCAGACAGGAATTGCGTTTTATGCCGAAATTGTCAAAGATGCCAGCAATGGTGAATCCTCGGGAAATGATGACAGTTCTGAACATGACGGTAGCTTAGTTGAAGATGGTACAAGTTCAAGTTCAAGTTCAAGCGAGAATGGATCAGAATATGAATCAATAAGGGAGGTTGTTGTTTCTGAGGCAAGTGAGTCAATATCTGAGAGTGAATCCAGTCAGGTATGTGTCGATGAACCAACTGTCGTTAATTGTGATAATTACGTTAAATGTGCTGATTTGGATGCTAATATGTCTGAGTTGCAAAGCAAACATGATGCTTTAAAAGCTAAATTGTTTGACTTACAAAACAAACATGTTTCTTTAGATGCTAAGTGGTGTGATTTGCAAAGCAAACATGAGGCTTTGCAAAACAACTATGATGTGACATTTATCCACAACCAAAAGTTGATCGTGGATCTTTCGAAATGCAAAGAGGCCAACATGTTTTATGAAAACCATGAAAAAGAGTTTAAAACGGTGATTGAAAATTTAAGAAAAGATAAAACCGAACTGACAAA
This sequence comes from Helianthus tuberosus, assembly GCA_030545235.1. Taxonomy (NCBI): domain Eukaryota; kingdom Viridiplantae; phylum Streptophyta; class Magnoliopsida; order Asterales; family Asteraceae; genus Helianthus; species Helianthus tuberosus. Next base: position 158,970,734 of record CM060373.1, on the reverse strand, counting down.
AATGGTTTCAAGAAAACAAACAGACATAAACTGTTATATTAATCGTCTTGATATCATGCAAAAAGAGTTGGTCAGTACAAAGTGTGAAAGTGAGGCGATCCGGCTTAAGCTAGACAGTTACTCTAACTCTAGATACGTGCTGGATCACATCATTGGCATACAAAAAGAGAAAAAGGATGTCACATGCATTGGATATAAGAAATGTCCACCACCTGTTAGACACAATTATGATGCACTGCCTGATGAGGAGTATAGAACTCATTATGAAGAATCTGTTCCTTTAGACATTGAGGAATTTGCAACGGGACTTGGATACAAACCGGAAGTATCATCAGATTCGGATGTGTCAGCAGATACATTTGTAACTGCTGAAAAAAATAAGGATCCTCCAGTCATTGTTGAGGATGCTGATTCTTCAGATGATGAATCTGATGATACTGACTCTCCACAATCTGATGCGGTTATCAAAGAAGAGGACATACCTCTCGAGAATCACATTCTATGTGATCCTCCCACAAAACCTGCTAAGACTGTTCAGGTCGAGTCCACGTCTGCAAAAGAGTCTGAGAGTGTGAATTTGTTGTACACTCTTGTTGGTGATGATAAAATCTATTCTGACAAAGATTTTCCGATTAAGAATGTTAATCAATCTTTAATCAATAAAGTTTTTGAAGATTCGACAAGTAGGTTTTTGGGAAAGTCGGATTCACACGTTGTGGTAACACAGTGTCCTTCGATTCCAAAAGCCGAAATTCGAAAACAAAATGGCAATCAGAAATTACCAACAGTGAAAAAGCAGCAAAATCATACCAAACCAAAAGGCAAATCAACGACCCAAGGTCGTAAGGAACCGAATCAAAAGAAGAACAAGAAGATGAACTTTGTGAAATCCCGAGGGACGGATAAAATTGAAACTTTTGAAAACAAATCCAACACGGATTTTGTTAAACAAAGTAAAATTTTGAAAAGAAACAGTCAAAACAATTACACACAACATACAAACGGTTGTGATGTAGGAGCAAGTACCTCAAGATCACGAAGTTCATCATCAAGCTCCTACAGTTATGATACTCATAGGTTTGTTGAGCGGAGATCATGTTTTGAATGCGGTGAGTACGGGCACATTGTCAGAAATTGTCCATATCTCACGAAAGGAAAGACAAAGGTTGATGCCCCCTATGGTAACAGTTACCATAAAAGATCTGTTTCACCAAGACAGGACCCTCGTCTTGTTAAACAACGGGAAATGAAACAGAAAAAGAAACAACGACAAGAAGTTGAAAAGGTTTTAAAACCAGAGGTTGTCCAAACGCAGTCTGTTAAATCAAAAGTTAAAAATGAAAAACAAAAACAGATTTGGAAACCAAAATCGGAAATTGTTTCAGGGGGAGCTACATCAATTCCGAATCATCGGGAAATGGATGTCACAGTTCTCGGTGATGACGGACGACCCAAGTCTGTGAAGGCTTGGGTCCCCCTCTCCAACTAATCTCTGAATGAGTGTGCAGGATGTTCCAGGAGGAACTATTGATAGTCTTAGGATTGTTGATAGTGGAGCGTCCATGCACAAGATCGGCGACATAAGGCTCTGAAATATTGTTACATTTAGGAGAATATTATTGCCATTGATGGAGAGGAAAAAGGAATGAAGTTAAAAAAATTCGACCAGATGAAAAATGTGCCAAAATTTGGTTGTTATGGTTTTTGATCGGGTCCTCAGGAAAGATTCCAATGAAAAGTACGCGCCTGTAGCACGTCTGAAGGTTTTTGAAGATTCATGGATTTTTCTTTCACAAGAAGTTCAAAGTCCACAAGATGAACGTGTAGGGTACTTTTCTCTACGGTGTGTTTGAAGAAAATGTGTTGGCTGAACAAACCAACCGGGTGTGCGGATGCCTTGGCGTGGATTGAACAACCGCACACTACTTCTCAAAGAGAAAGACAAAGACCTTCGCTGACCCAGAGGTTTATGATCTTGTTGCTGTGAAGAGATTTCTCAGTAGCTACAAAATCGACTTTGAAGTCCACATCGGGTGGATATCCAGTTTGGGAGAGCACTCAGATTCCTTGCAATGCACGAAGCTGTTGCAGGATACGGTTTTAAATTTCATATATCTCCTATACTTGTCGATATTTAAGCTGCTTTATGAATTATTATCCTCTCGTACAGCACTCTTTGACCAGACACGTTGATCTCGAATATCACCTCACACGTGATTGTTTCAATATGAAACTCGTCAACGTTGTTAAGGTCCACACTGATAACCAACGTGCCGACTCTTTTTACCAAAGCATTTGATAAATCAAGATTTGACTTTTTATTATTGGTAAACGGCATTAAGGTCAAGCAAGAGTAATCCACATCGGAAAATCGTTTTTGTAAATATCTTTGTGTTGTTAAAATTATTGTAAGTTTGTTGATTTTAGGGGGAGTAAATCCAAAATTTGAAAAATTCAAAAACATCGAAAATTTCAAAACCCAAAAACAATAGAAAAACAAAAATGAGTTTCCTGGCAAGCAAAAGAGAAAATGATAGTACATCAGTGGTCTGTCTAAACCTTTTTAAACTAAAATGCAAAATGAAAAATGTTAAGCAGCTCTATATAAGATGTATCGGTAGGCTCACAATCATCTTAAAGTGTGCAGGGTGATATAAACTTAAATCGACTGAAGACCAGGTGGGAACCACTCATTGGCATATGGTCTTAGTACCGAAATTTCGTTTGAGAGATTGCCGAGGTTTTGAGATATGTGGTCTTTATGCTGTTTATCATCTGGGTATCATGGTTGTTTCTTTTACCGAAACAAAATGGAGACGAAGTCTAGATCTTCCATGATATCATACATACGTGTACATACTGCATACGACCTCAATAAGTGATCAACAATCACATGTCAACAAAATGAGTGATAATATATCACAATTTATCCGGGAGTCAAGTTCGTCTCTTTGCTGTACGAAAGTACTGACCTGTTCACGGACTTGCTCCTGTGCCCTCATGCATCTGAAAATCAAGTTCCTCATCAATAAGTGATTCTATCACATAGGGCTTGTTTTCAATTCAAATAAGTGAGTTTCTCACATCTTTTTATACGTCAAAACAGATGATAAATTGTATACTCACCAGTAAGATGAATCCTCGTGCATACCTTGATACGGGAATGTGTCGTGATGTGGATGAACACCGGTCGGTAAGTATAAATCATACCTTAACGTATCCCCTCGCCATGATTACATATGATAAGTTGAGCTTATGTGGACAACAATACCGATAATCGTTATAGGATGTTTATCTAATTGTTAACAAAAAGAACAACAAGAGTGTTTTAGCGTGACCGTACACTGATATGATTCTCTTACCCTTGAAACTCGCAAAAAGAATGTTTGTATATATTTACTTTTCTTAGTTTCTGCAACTCTGTATATATCTATTTACTGCTTTCAGTCTTTAAGTTTGAAATATTCAAAATTTCAAAAAGATTTTAGGTGTGTTTTAATTTAAACTTTATAAAAGCCAAAAAAAATTATTTCTGCTTTAGTTTTGATTAACCGATGTTGGAACTCAAGTCTTTGTTACCTGAAATCTGAATGAAAACCAAAACGACTGAATCTTCATAAACGGTCAGAGTTTGCAAGTTTTGAAAGTTAATAATCAAAATTGAAAAATCTGTTAACTTTTCAAACTAATTGTCGGACGGTAGTTGAATGAGAATTGGTCTCATTTGTGTCTTTTGTTTAATGTTAACCATATTCCAAGCAGTTTTTCTCATTACGCGTTTAGCTTTCTTGCATGTGCAGATGCTAAAGGCAAAGAGAACATGTTCGATGACAAGCTTCGGAATGAAGACACGACATGGAGGCACTTAAAAGACAAAGATGATCGAGTTGCCGCTGACCTATCATCAACACCACAAGGATCTAAAGCATTGAAGATCAAAAGATTCACAAGCATAATCAAAGGGGGAGTTTATTGATACACTTCCTAAATGAAAGCGGGAGTTTGTTAATACACTTTCTACTCACGACGCGTGAAGACTTTGAAGATCCTCCGACATAGAAGACATGGAAGATGAACCCTCACGAGTAGCGTCCAAGGGGAGTTTGTTGATACATATTATGTGGACGCGACTCGGTTCAGTTCGACTCGGTTCGGTTCGACCCGGTTAGGTTCGGCTCAAGCCCGATGTCACGACATTCCTCTGTCGTGCGTCCCGAGTTCGACACGCGAAGCACGAAGCGCCGCGAGCCGGTTCCCGCTGCCACACCATCATGACATCATCATGATGATGTCATATGTTGACTATATCTACAATCTGCATATTTGGAATTCATGAACGTGCATGTGATATCATTCTGGGCCAATCAACTGTTTGGGCCAATCAATTACATTGATTAAACATGACAATTGGGCCGGAAACATCAACTGGGCCGAACCCCACTAACCAACTTATGGGTCGACGAAACAAGAAGTGTTTCGTCGAATGTTATTGTGTTTCGTCGACAAGACTTGTTTCGTCGACTGTGATGTGTTTCGTCGTAGTGTTTCAGTATATATACACGGATAACAGACAGAACACGTTAGACAAGTCTGAATAGATTTGAGAGCGAACACTGTAAAAAAAAAAGAACACACACACGAGAGAACCAGAGAGAGTTTACAGAGATTATTTTGTAAATATTGTATTGTAACCGTTTCAAGTATTAATACAATGGAGTGTTAATCGTTGAGTCTCGTGTTCGTCATTTATGTGTTCGTAACTTGGTTTAACTAACCCGTTTGGATTCCGCACTCTCGGGTTTGTCGGAAAACAGGGAATAGAGGTTACTCGATCCTCCGGGTGGACCTACAGTTCTCCATATGGGTATGAGTTTTCTAAAATTTCCCATTTGCCGCTCATGGTTTGCCGCCCACTCCGTATCCCCTTATAAGGCACTAATTATCAAGTTTGTTACCTCTTATTATATATGGCTACACTTGTACGTTATAACGATAGCTTACATACAAAAACCTTATCATCAAATAAATATATCAAAAACTTTTTCATAAACAACATGAAACTTTGGTGTGTGTCTCTAAATAAATTGACCAGCGACGGATCCAGAAATTTTTCCAGGCCAGGGGTCTTTTTGGTAGATTCTCACTAATTTTTTCCAAATCATATATAGGTTTCCACTAAATTTTTCGGAATCGAAAGGGTTTCCGAGAACCCCTTAAAACCCCCTAGATCCATCCCTCATAAATTCTCACCTACCCAAGCATTACTTCATTGATCAGTAGTGCAACTTCTTCATTTGATGCCACCAGCCTCAGTTTAACTCATCTCCCACAAGCATTCAATAGCACTAAATGAAGTATGTAACAGTCCGCACCTACGTAGAAAATATATCTTTGAGATTAAATCAACATCTTCTACTTCTAAGATTAGCCATCTTTTTTTTTTTTTTTTTTTTTTTACTTCTAAGATTAGCCATCTCTCACCTTTTCCCAGCCACTCACTCGAACTCTATTGAAGTAGTGAAAATCACTCAAACTCGATTAAGTAAAAGTCCAAAAAAAAATCATTATCTTTTTCATATGTTCATTTTTTAGTTCAAGTCCATGCTCACTACTTCTTTAAATTGGAATCCACAACCTAGAAACTTCATGGCTTTTGATATTTCTACATTCATTAATCTTTCCCATCTTCCTAGTTTGATCTAACATTACGCGGACTAATGGCAATAGTTATGACGTGTTTCTGAGCTTTAACATGAATTCTACAAATATAACCTCTGCAACTCTATGTGGCCCCTTCTCCGCTCAAAAATTTTTTTCAGGTATGCTTATAATCATGGTTGTAAAAATCCCGACTAGTCTCTGATTAGTCGCCGATTAATCACTAATCGGTGGTTCACCGATTAATGGCCGATTAATAGCTAGGCAGTCAATGACGGTCCTATTCTGGCCAAATTTTGGCAAGATGCCAGCCAAATTTTGACCAAACCATATAAATTCCTTCCAATTACTTAAAAAATGGGTTAATGAGGGGTAAAAACATGTCTACTTTAAAAAACTACATATAAAAATGTGTGTGTGTATATGTAACTAAAAATTACATATAAAAATCTCAATCCGATTAATTCCGATTAATCCCTATTAATCCCGATTAATCCCTAGGCGGTACCCCACCGCCCGACTAGCGCCTAGCGATTCTTACAACACTGCTTATAATCTTCATAGTTGGGTTTGGATTCATGTGAAACCATTTACATGTGCAAAAGAATTTGATCAAACGGTATTTAAATAAGATGCAAACATTTTTTCTGGTTAGGTGACATTAAATACATGTGAATGAAATTTGATTAAAAGAGTTTCATTTTGTTGCATTCATCATGATAAAATCACTAGTTGTAGCACTTTCATTCACATTTGGATAAAAAGTTTATAGAAGTTTATTATTTTTTTTTCAAATAGGACGATTGATGTAATATTATCGTTTCATATTAAAAAAAAAGTTCATATACGTTTAACGTAATCTGTTTTTGGATATTTTACACAAATGGGTCATAGGCCATTGGTTAATCACTTTAGGGGCAAATTTGAATTTGTTATTACAAATGGGGTTCTCACCAATTGATTTAGCGAGATATATCAATTTTATAGTTGCGATAAATGGATCAGTCTAATGTTAGTTCTCACCAGTAAATTGGCTTGAAGTCCTTCTCAACAAGCCAGCTAGCTTGTTCTTTTAAGTCACCCTAGTATGTTCTTCCATGTCATCTTAGATCACGGGATGTGGGCTCGACAAGACAGTCAGGGAGTCCGACGTGGACTCAGTGGCAAAGCATGCAATTTTTCTAAGTTATTATAATCAAATATTTTGTTTGTGTGAATTATCTATGTTGATCATCCCGTAGGTGTCAGATGTTCAAGCCATGATGACTTTAGTAGTTTTCCTTTCTGTGTGACGTAAATTGCACTAGTGCTGAAGACTTCAGTATGCATCGTATAAGCAAGAAGCACCTAAGGTGAAGCAAGACCTTGAGGATATAGCGAATGGAGAGACTATGAAGATGACGATGAGTCGATGATGAAACTTGTATCAATTGTGCAACCCAAAGATGGTTCCATGTTGTGTAACGTGTTACAATGTGTTTAAGAAGTAATGAAACTGTTGTCTTTCGGTGTTAATTAACCAGTTGAATTACTAAAAACAAACTGATATAAATTTGGGGTATCCGGTGAAGAATATAATCGTATTCCCTCCGGATAAACTTATACTAATTTAGATTATCCGGTTTAGAAAATTAATCTCAACATTTTTTTTTAAATATGCTAAATAATAATTTTCTAAATTCATTTACCTGGTCCTCGGTTAAAGAATATAACATAGACAGGTATGCGGACAAACAGTGGATATTGTCTTGATTATCTATGTACAGGTGCCCTCTAGAAATAAAATAAAATACATACACCATGTGTTGATGCAACAAATAATAGACCAAGGATAGTAGCTGGGCTGGTTAGGCAAAAGGGTTGAAGGGTTCAACTTTGTCTAACGCAGGTCGTGGGGTCCCCCCACGTTTGCAAGACGTGAAGAGAGGTTCACTAGATTGGTTTTGTAGTTTGCTAGAGATCTTCCTCTGAAATGTGTTCAGATTCGGATGTATGAACAAAAGGAATGTGTGTGTTGAATATGAAAGAAAGTAACTTGCATGAAGCAAGTACTCGAAGTGAATGACCAGAGATTTCAGGAATCAGAGCTGGCTTGGAATGTCCTCTTCAGTAAATGAAGTGTCTAATTTATAGGAAAAGACATCGCTCAAAGAGGAATGTGTTGACTAGTGAACATGCTTGCAGTGGGGGTTTTGCCCTTTTTGAGGGTTGAAGGCTTTGACCTGCGGGTAAAAGGGTGTATCATGTGGATCTGTGTTACTTTTGCGGCTGGTGAGTTGGTGAAGCAATCCAGAGATGTGACCATTTACTGTTCTCATATTGCTTTACTTCATCTCCCCAGCTTTTCAACTTTTGAACCGTTTAACCTTTTGAGCATCCATGTATTTAAGTCATTTTTATTTGGTCTTGGGCTACCCCCGTCATCAGCCCCCCAAGTCAGAGGTTTTTGGGAAATGAGCTCAAAGACTTCTGACTTTTATACATGTGTTTTGCTGTCTAAAGGCTTCAAGGGTTCAAAGCTTGAAGGCTTAAAGGGTTGGAGTCAGTTAATTTTTTGAATTTTAAAAAACTGACAACTGATTTGATTGATGTGTGGCAGTTCATAGGGCGGCGGTTTTGCAGAGAGTAACTGTTTGCAATTATAACCTCTATTTTGGGTTTTATTTTCTTTTATTATTGAAGAAACATTCAATCTTTTCATTATTTCTTCAAGTTTCCTCTGCAATTCCTTTCCTCTCTTCAAGGTTAGTTTCGGCTTCTTTCTTATTTCCTTACTTCATATTTTTTTGTAAAAATGGGTGCTCGTAAGGATTTGGCAAAGTCCTTTTCTCGATTAACCCAAGAAGAGGTAGAATTATTTTGTGTGGAATATGGTATTGGGAAAATGATTAAACCGACTGCTCCTGCTTGCGACGTTCCTATTGATAAATGCCCGGCTGGTTCGATTGCTCTTTATTGTCGTCATTTTGAGTTTTCGAACCTCCGTTATCCCTTTTCCCTCTTTGTTTTGAATCTGTTGGAGTATTGTCGGGTCTCCTTTGGTCAAATTCATCCGAAGGGCATGGCTAGGGTTTTGCACTTTGAGGTTTTGTGCCGTGCCCTTGGTTATGATCCTTCATTGTTGCTTTTTCGCCGGTTTTTTCGTTTGGCCAAAAACGGTGATTGGTTCACCTTTGAAACATCCAAGGTTGATGTTTGTCTTATTTCGTCTATGGTTACGACACTCGGTACTTGGAAGGATCGCTTTTTCTGGGTTTCTGATTCTATTGTCCCATTCAAAATGGTGTGGAGGCACCTGGATGCCGTTTTCAATGAACCGGAGCCCTCTGAATCTGAGTTGAATGACACTTTTCTCAAAGCCATCCGGGAGTGCCCTTCGAGGGTTCGTCCCTTCCCTGAACATTTGCTAGTTTTGTTAGGGGTTAGTAATTTGTGGGAAAAGGCCGATCGGGATCCGGTTCTAATGAGGAGTGGCACGGGTATGCATTTTTCTTTTTTGCCCCCTTTGTATTTTCCTTAATTTATGTCTTATGTGTTTTTGTTTTATGGTTATTTGCAGTCATGTCTGCTCTTGACTTCATCAAAAGCGACGATACTTCTGATGTTGCATTTGAGGATGTCCCATCTGTTCCTGATGAAAACATTGTAGTTAGGAGTGCTGAGCAAAGGTTCGAGGGTTCGGGTTATGTTAGTGTTTCCAACGTCAAAGGTTTTTCCAAGTCTCATGCTCCCAAGGCTTCAACCCGTCGATCTACCCGTCGTTTGTTGAAGGGTGCTCCTCAATCCACTTCTACTGAACCAGTGGAGTTGAGTGATGATATTGAAGCTTCTGAGGATCAAGGTGTTGAAGTGGGTTGTCACAACCCCCGATCCCTGTTTCCCGGGAACGGCCGGACGTGATCACAGAGTTTGGTGGTATCAGGTTTGTATTTAGTCTCGCAGCGGAATTTACATCAGGACCGTAGTTAGGAAATGTTTATCAGAGTAAAACCACCTTCTTTTATCATATTAAACAAATGGGATGAAACCCAAATTCATAGTACACACGTTTTTATAGGAATAAATCCTATTTTATTTAATAAAAACATCTATTTTATTTTAGGTAACTTTATTGCCACTTTTCCAAGCCTTCAGTGCTCTCCAGCTGGCTTTTATTGGCTTCACACTAAGTTACCTGAAACACGTGTTTAAAACATTTTATCAGCAAGAAATACTGGTGAGTGAATCCCAGTTTAATCAAGTTTAAAGTCACAGTGAACAGTATTGAGAGCGATCACATTGTTTATGTCTACACAATTACTCCATTTGGTACTATCAATCCACTGACTTGTGGGTCATATTACACATTGGCTAACTCATTGTCCAATGGTAACGTATTGTCATCCCGACTTACTACTCGCAAGTAGTACAAATTTTGTATACAAAACCCCAACATACCGGCAGTAATTGAATAACTACAAAGACTCAATCACTGCTAATTTTCATAGTAAAACATTTAAGGTTTGGTAAAACATTACCAAAAACATTTAACAAAAAGAGGATAACTCACATTGCTGTCTTAGGCTTTTCGTAAGGGTTTCCTGGGCATAATCTATAATTTAGACAATGTACATTGGTTAGTACCATAACCCTTTGAAATTATTAATAATACCCTCCCCGAGACGGCATTCCAACAACTACGTCGGGTAGAACCACGACAGTTGTTACGGAACCCTAAATCAATCGGGCAGCGTAACTATTATGAAACCGGGGTTATAATACTTACAACGGAGCAGAACTTCGCTAATTAGGGGTATAATACCCGCATATTATCTCTACTATCAGAAATTTGGTATTGAGAATCGAATAATGAACGAATTGAAATGGACAGCCGATGCGTTCTATTTATAGTTAAAATTTTGCATTGCTTACGGACCGTAAGCCTAAAATTGTTGCGGTGCGTAAGGATGCTTACGGACCGTAAGACTCAAATTGTTACGGTGCGTAAGGGTTAAAAATAGGTTATAGGGTAGCCACGGTTGGGACTAGCTTTGCTGACTTGGCAGATTCTAAATTCTGAATTTTGACAGCGAGTATTTTTAGATAATCGTTAACTAGGGTATACCCCCCTTGAGTTTTAGGGGCCCTGATCCTGATTCTGATTGTTCTGAAAATTTTAGGGTTTGTTCAGAATCACTTGGGTTTCTCAATTAGGGTTTCCTATTGGCCAAATTAAAATAATAATTAGGACTTTTGATGAGAGTTGTTACATTCTCCCTACCTTAATAAAAATCTCGTCCTCGAGATTTACTGGAATAAATGAGGATACTTTCTTTTCATTTCTGATTCCAGCTCCCAAGTGTAATCAGCTCCTCTCTTTGAATTCCATTTAACTTTGACTAAAACGAGTCGTTTATGTTTGAGAAACTTGATCTTTCGATCCTCAATTTGAAGAGGTTTCTCAACAAATTTCAGTTTTTCGTTTACCTCTATATCTTGAAGAGGTACTACCAGTGATTCATCTGATAAGCATTTCTTAAGATTGGATACATGAAATACATCATGTACTCCAGCTAATTCTTCTGGTAATTGTAAACGATAAGCAACTGGTCCTATACGTTGGATCACAGGAAATGGTCCTACGTATCTTGGACTTAGCTTTCCTTTCTTTCCGAATCTAACTACTCCTTTCCAAGGAGAAACTTTTAACAATACTTTATCTCCTACCTGAAATTCTAATGGCTTGCATCGGTTATCAGCATAACTCTTTTGTCGATCACGTGCAACTTTCAGTCGTTCTTTGACTTGAAAAATCTTGTCAGTTGTTTCTTGCACTATCTCAGGTCCAGATAATTGTTGTTCCCCTATTTCTGCCCAACAGACTGGGGTTCGACACTTTCTTCCATAAAGTGCTTCAAATGGTGCAGCATTGATACTTGTGTGATAACTATTATTATAAGAAAATTCTATTAAAGGTAAGTGTTCATCCCAATTACCTCCAAAATCAATTATACAAGCTCTAAGCATATCTTCCATTGTCTGGATTGTTCTTTCACTTTGTCCATCTGTTTGTGGATGATAAGCCGTACTTAGCTTTAACTTGGTTCCCATTGCCTTTTGAAAACTTGACCAAAAACGAGAGGTAAATCTACTATCTCTATCAGAAACAATTGATAAAGGAATGCCATGTAAAGAAACAATTTCATTTACATACAATCTAGCTAATTGTTCCATACTAATTGTTTCCTTCATTGGTAGAAAATGAGCTGACTTAGTTAGTCTATCTACAATCACCCAGATTGTATCATTTCCTTTCCTAGTTTTGAGTAATTTAGTAACAAAATCCATTGTTATTAATTCCCATTTCCAAACTGGCATTTCTAATTGCTGTAACAAACCTGAGGGTTTCTGATGTTCAGCTTTAACTTGTGAACAAGTTAAACATTTAGAAACATAGGTTGCTATGTCCTTTTTCATTCCTATCCACCAGAAATTTTTCCTTAAATCCTGGTACATTTTATCACTTCCTGGATGCATCGTATACTTAGATTTATGGGCTTCTTCTAATATACGATTACGTAGATTTCCTAATTTAGGTATCCACATTCTCTTTTCATGGAATCTCCATATCCCATCTGTTCCTTGTTTTAATTCTTTTAACATACCTTTTAATTTTTCAGAATCATCCTTGATTACTGATTCTTGTGCTTCTCTTATTTGATCATTTAAATCTACTTGCAGATTTAATTTAAGAGAACGTACCCTTTTTGGCTTTTTATAAAACTTTCGGCTTAAAGCATCTGCCACTATATTTACTTTTCCTTCATGATACTGGATATCACAATCATAGTCACTAAGAAATTCCATCCAACGTCTTTGTCTCATATTTAACTCTTTCTGTCCGAAAACATACCTTAAACTCTTATGATCAGTGAATATGGTAAACTTACTACCATAAAGGTAATGTCTCCAAATCTTAAGAGCAAAAATTATAGCTCCTAATTCTAAATCATGGGTTGAATAATTTTCTTCATGATTCTTAAGTTGTCTAGATGCATAAGCTATAACCTTCTGTCGTTGCATCAACACACATCCATAACCTAATTTAGAAGCATCACAATAGACTACAAAGTCTTCAGTTCCTTCTGGTAATGCTAATATGGGTGTATGGGTTAATCTTTGCTTAAGAATTCTAAAGGCTTCTTCTTGTTTTAATCCCCATTTAAACTTAACAGATTTACAGGTTAACTTAGTTAAAGGAATGGCTATTCTAGAGAAATCTTTAATAAATCTTCTATAATAACCTGCCAATCCTAGGAAACTTCTAACCTCAGTTGGTGATTCAGGGGTTTTCCATTTGGTAATTGCCTCAATTTTTGTTGGATCTACATGAATTCCTTCATGATTGACTAAGTGTCCAAGGAATTGCACCTGTTCTAACCAAAATTCGCACTTTGAAAACTTAGCATAAAGCTTTTCCTTTCTTAACAAACTTAAAAGTATGTGCAAATGCCTTGCATGATCTTCTTTATTCTTAGAATAAATTAGAATATCATCTATGAATACAATTATGAATTTATCCAAATATGGCTTACATATTCGGTTCATCATGTCCATAAATGCAGCTGGGGCATTGGTTAAACCAAATGGCATGACAGTAAATTCATAATGACCATACCTTGTTCTAAAAGCGGTCTTAGGAATGTCCTCTTCCTGTACCTTTAATTGATGATATCCTGACCTTTTTTTCCACAGTTGTAGCATAATCCATTACTGGTTTTCTTCCTGCAATTTTCTTCCTTGTGTCCTGGCATCTTACAATAATTACAGAGAATGGAGCATTTTCCTGAATGCTTTTTCTTGCAGACTTTGCAGTATTTTGCAGAGGTAGAACCCATCTTCCTACGATTGTCATTTCCAGAACGGAATTCCTGTGTAAGCCTTTGGGTTAAGTTCCTCTTCTGATCTTCTTCTCTAGTACGGACTAACTCATCGGTCAATGTATTTGCTAGTTCTACAGCTTCTTCTATAGTTTGAGGTCTAGCTGCCTTGACTACATGTCTAATTTCCCCAATTAATCCCCAAATGTAATGGGAGATTAATACCGGTTCTGGTGATACAAGGGTTGGCACTATCCTAGCATATTCAAAGAATGTAATAGTGTACCCTTTACTATCTACACCAGTCATCCTAAGGTTGAGGAACTTCTTTGCTATCTGTTCCTTTTCATTGGGTGGGCAGAACTTCCTTTCTACCTTGTCTTTAAATTCCTCCCATTCCATATTATAGGTTTTATCACTTCCTCTTGTCTGGAGGATAGTGTTCCACCATTCTAATGCTGCATTCTTAAACAGATTAGAAGCAAACAATATCTTGTCTTCTTCAGTACACTTACTTATCCTTAAGACTGCCTCAGTCTTCTCTATCCAGCGTAAGGTTGCAATGGCCCCTTCATTGCCCGAGAATTCCATTGGTTTACATGACCAGAATTCTTTATAAGAACAACCATAAGGCATGGTTCTTCTTCTTTTGGGAATAGGCAATTGAAATACTGGTCCATTGTTTACACTGTTTTCTGGTTCAACGGGTCGCTTACTGCTATGTTTACTTTTATTATCAGCATTCTTAACAGTTTGAAGAATAAATGGCATAGCATCTATAATTCCCTGTGCCACTATGTGTTGAATAGCACTATTATCCACTTGGTTTCCATTGTTATTGATACTCGGATTATCATTAACTACGTTAATGTTACTCTGGTTATCGTTATTCAGATTTCCTTGATTTTCTTCGTCGGCCATCTGAATTTTAAACATTTATCCCATATTAATATCACAATTAATATCTTACTATAGTTAATCACATGACATGCATTTTCGCCAAAAGCGTTGATCATTGCGACTATACTCTTTTCATATACTATGTGTCTATTACACACTAGAGATTTCTAACAAATTTAAATTCATAATTGACACCTCTGTTCGTAATTTATTTCTCATTATCAATTATTATGATCTTTTGGATTTCCTCATAGACATACATGTCTATATAATATTTCATATATTGTAGTATGCACATTATCCATAATGTAAACAGACTCACAAGTCAGATATCAGGTCATAGTATTATTTAGGGAATTCCATTATCATAACATATACCTCATCTCACCCGGTCTTGTCGGAGAGGTAACCCCATCTCACCCGGTCTCGCCGGAGAGGTAACCCTATCTCACCCGGACAAGCTGGAGAGTCTACCACACCATGCCCAATTTTACCGGAGAGGTTATTATCATAGTATTTTCCACCCATAAACTTATTTCAAATCATGATCTTAAAGAAAAGCATCATGTATTATGGTTTACATCAAGAAACAATGAAATTAGTATTCTCATGAGGAATTGTATTCTAGAACCGAGTAGTATCAATAAACAAGAAATAACAGTGGCCAAGTGTTATTGCTTATTTATCATACAGGCACTGTTCTAGTCATTATCTTCACAGGATACCAATAACCATCATACTTTATTTATGCAAGCAATTGGTTTATCTCAAAGCTTCATATTAAGGCATAGCATAAAAATTCTCTTGTACTTCTAGGCTTTATTCTAGTTTTCTTGGTTCACTTTTGTTGTTCATCCGAATGTTTATTTATCATAAACGAATATCTAGTACAATTATACGAACAGATTGGTTAAAATAAAATATTGCGATTTATATATTTATTACAAACTAGAACTGAAATTCGAAATATATTATTGGTTATACATCCGTAACTTATTTTAGTCTAACTAGGTTATAGGAATATTATGCTCAACATGCTTTATATAAGGTTTATTTTATCTCTTTCTTCTCACTAGGTTATTATCAAAGGAACGATGTTCTTTTAAAGTTTCTAGCTCGTAGGTGGCATGGGTGCTGGCACTGGTTTGACGATTCAACTATAAATTAACATTTACTGCTGTAGTGGCTAACATGTAGAGATTTGCCCATTTTTCGTCTAATTTATCTTCCCAATGTGGGTTACTGCCTATTTTCTGGTTTTCCTGAGACTTTTTCATATTCTCTTGACTTTTTCTAAGAATCCGACTTCTTTTACTAGGGGTAAGTGGATTTTCATAATGTGCTTTACAGACAAATATTCCTTCCTCAATATCTGCTGAATATCCTGAGAAATTTGTTTGGGATGAACTTCCCTTTTCTTTGGGTGAACTATCTAGTTTATGATAGATATCTGAAATTCTTCTCTTACTCATACTGTAAACTAACAAATAGTCAATTAATATAAAACACCTAATCACATAAATTATTTCCTAACACATAATTTAAAAGTTAAGTGTCAGCAGAACACTTCTTTGATTTGAACCAGTGGCTAGGCTCTGATACCACCTTCTGTCACAACCCCCGATCCCTGTTTCCCGGGAACGGCCAGACGTGATCACAGAGTTTGGTGGTATCAGGTTTGTATTTAGTCTCGCAGCGGAATTTACATCAGGACCGTAGTTAGGAAATGTTTATCAGAGTAAAACCACCTTCTTTTATCATATTAAACAAATGGGATGAAACCCAAATTCATAGTACACACGTTTTTATAGGAGTAAATCCTATTTTATTTAATAAAAACATCTATTTTATTTTAGGTAACTTTATTGCCACTTTTCCAAGCCTTCAGTGCTCTCCAGCTGGCTTTTATTGGCTTCACACTAAGTTACCTGAAACACGTGTTTAAAATATTTTATCAGCAGGAAATACTGGTGAGTGAATCCCAGTTTAATCAAGTTTAAAGTCACAGTGAACAGTATTGAGAGCGATCACATTGTTTATGTCTACACAATTACTCCATTTGGTACTATCAATCCACTGACTTGTGGGTCATATTACACATTGGCTAACTCATTGTCCAATGGTAACGTATTGTCATCCCGACTTACTACTCGCAAGTAGTACAAATTTTGTATACAAAACCCCAACATACCGGCAGTAATTGAATAACTACAAAGACTCAATCACTGCTAATTTTCATAGTAAAACATTTAAGGTTTGGTAAAACATTACCAAAAACATTTAACAAAAAGAGGATAACTCACATTGCTGTCTTAGGCTTTTCGTAAGGGTTTCCTGGGTATAATCTATAATTTATACAATGTACATTGGTTAGTACCATAACCCTTTGAAATTATTAATAATACCCTCCCCGAGACGGCATTCCAACAACTACGTCGGGTAGAACCACGACAGTTGTTACGGAACCCTAAATCAATCGGGCAGCGTAACTATTATGAAACCGGGGTTATAATACTTACAACGGAGCAGAACTTCGCTAATTAGGGGTATAATACCCGCATATTATCTCTACTATCAGAAATTTGGGATTGAGAATCGAAGAATGAACGAATTGAAATGGACAGCCGATGCGTTCTATTTATAGTTAAAATTTTGCATTGCTTACGGACCGTAAGCCTAAAATTGTTGCGGTGCGTAAGGATGCTTACGGACCGTAAGACTCAAATTGTTACGGTGCGTAAGGGTTAAAAATAGGTTATAGGGTAGCCACGGTTGGGACTAGCTTTGCTGACTTGACAGATTCTAAATTCCGAATTTTGACAGCGAGTATTTTTAGATAATCGTTAACTAGGGTATACCCCCCTTGAGTTTTAGGGGCCCTGATCCTGATTCTGATTGTTCTGAAAATTTTAGGGTTTGTTCAGAATCACTTGGGTTTCTCAATTAGGGTTTCCTATTGGCCAAATTAAAATAATAATTAGGACTTTTGATGAGAGTTGTTACATTCTCCCTACCTTAATAAAAATCTCGTCCTCGAGATTTACTGGAATAAATGAGGATACTTTCTTTTCATTTCTGATTCCAGCTCCCAAGTGTAATCAGCTCCTCTCTTTGAATTCCATTTAACTTTGACTAAAACGAGTCGTTTATGTTTGAGAAACTTGATCTTTCGATCCTCAATTTGAAGAGGTTTCTCAACAAATTTTAGTTTTTCGTTTACCTCTATATCTTGAAGAGGTACTACCAGTGATTCATCTGATAAGCATTTCTTAAGATTGGATACATGAAATACATCATGTACTCCAGCTAATTCTTCTGGTAATTGTAAACGATAAGCAACTGGTCCTATACGTTGGATCACAGGAAATGGTCCTACGTATCTTGGACTTAGCTTTCCTTTCTTTCCGAATCTAACTACTCCTTTCCAAGGAGAAACTTTTAACAATACTTTATCTCCTACCTGAAATTCTAATGGCTTGCATCGGTTATCAGCATAACTCTTTTGTCGATCACGTGCAACTTTCAGTCGTTCTTTGACTTGAAAAATCTTGTCAGTTGTTTCTTGCACTATCTCAGGTCCAGATAATTGTTGTTCCCCTATTTCTGCCCAACAGACTGGGGTTCGACACTTTCTTCCATAAAGTGCTTCAAATGGTGCAGCATTGATACTTGTGTGATAACTATTATTATAAGAAAATTCTATTAAAGGTAAGTGTTCATCCCAATTACCTCCAAAATCAATTACACAAGCTCTAAGCATATCTTCCATTGTCTGGATTGTTCTTTCACTTTGTCCATCTGTTTGTGGATGATAAGCCGTACTTAGCTTTAACTTGGTTCCCATTGCCTTTTGAAAACTTGACCAAAAACAAGAGGTAAATCTACTATCTCTATCAGAAACAATTGATAAAGGAATGCCATGTAAAGAAACAATTTCATTTACATACAATCTAGCTAATTGTTCCATACTAATTGTTTCCTTCATTGGTAGAAAATGAGCTGACTTAGTTAGTCTATCTACAATCACCCAGATTGTATCATTTCCTTTCCTAGTTTTGAGTAATTTAGTAACAAAATCCATTGTTATTAACACTATTACTGATATGGATGATGACATGATGCTGTCCCGCATGATTTTGAGCACTTGCAATCTTGCTGCCATGCTTCCTCAGAGAGTTGCTCGTTTTCGTAAGAGGATGTATGAGTATGAAGAATTTTCTAAGAAGAAAGATAAAATGAAATCTTCCAAAGCTGCAATGAAGAAGGAGATAGGTGGGTTTGCTGAGAAAGAAGAGGCTTGGGCTAAAAAGGTTGGTGAACTGACTAGGAGGCATGAGATTGAAATGGGTGATCTTAGGAAAAGCTTCGAGGCTGATCGGTTGAAGCTTAAGGCTGATTGGGAGGCTTTGTCTGTTCAGCAGAAAGCTTTTGATGAAGAAAAGGAAGGCCTAAAGGCTTTGGTTGCTCAAACCAACAGTGATAATCAATGGTTAATTGAGCAAGGTTTCCAGCAAGTTGTTACTTATCTCCTTCACTCCAAAGAGTTCAATTCCGCTCTAGGTGAAGTCTATACGAAATTGCTCAACTTGGGGAAACATCAAGGTCTGATTGCTGGTTACAAGCTTCATGAATCTGGCCATCCTTTGGAAAAGTATCCCTTATTTCGTCCTGAAGCTTCTGAGGTCTTCAAGGGTTCTGTTGAACAGATGGAGAGGCCGACCTACCCGTATATCAACCAAGTTTCTACTTGTTTTGGTAAGCCTCTTACTGTCTTGCAGGAGTTGAAACTGGAGGGCCTTAATGAAAAAGTCTGTGCTGAAGTCCTGGGTTCTCTTTCAAGAAAGAGATCTTACTCGGGAGATAGTGATGACACCCTTTTCAGGAGCACCAGATGCTTTAAAGGATGCAAGCTTGGAGACTTCAGCGGTAGGTGGTGATGGTGGTGTGAAGGCTAAGAAGTCAAAGAAAGCAAAGAAGGTTAAAGGTGAAGGTTCCGGGGCTTCCAGGCCTCCTGCTGATGCTTAATGGATATTCGTAGCTTTCTTAGCACTCGTGAAAACAATTTATGGTTTGTATGTTAACTAAAACAATATTAGGTTTTACAGGAACCCTTAAGGTTCTTGTTATATGGTTGTGGTTAGGCCTTTATGGCCGTTTGAACAATTTCTGAACTCACAAGTCACTAGGACTTGTCTTAACTTATGTTTGGATGTTTGAAAGTCTATTAAGGCTTTCTTTGCTATGTTACTATGTTTAACTATTTGCTTGTGTTGTGTTGTTTATACTTGTGCCTATTTTGCTAAGGCAGCTTGTTTGGTTTTAAACCTTCAAGCTTTTTGGCTATCCCGTATGTAGGTTGAAGCCTTTAAGGCTTTGAGTTGTCACGTATGTAGCTTGGAGCCTTGAAGGCTTCTAAGTTTTGTGACTTGGCTTGGTTTGTATCTTTGAATTTTTGTAACTTTTTGTTCAAGTTGTTGCATTATTCCTTAGGTTTTTTCTGTTTCTTGTGACTTTTGTCTTTGTCTAGTTTGTGTTGCCTTTATGTTTTTTATACCTTAAAGGGTTCAGTGTTGCAGTCACTTAGCCTTGGTATTTTTAACAAGAAGTCCTAGCACCTATCCTATTTATTTTCTTGTTTTCATTTGATTTCGTAAGCCTATTTGTTGATTATTCTTCTAAGGCTTAAGGAACATTTGGTGTAGGCTGTTCAAACCCGTCTATGAGACAACTTTGTTTTCACTAATAAGTCTCATGGAGTTGTATTGATTTAGGATCTCACCCCTTATATAGGCTCATTCAACCCTTGAACCTATTGAGCGATGTGGTCTGGGAGCTCATCCCCTTACATGGCCCTTGCCATGGAGTTTTTTGCTAGGTTCTCAACCTGATCTTAGGATAGAAAGACAAATTTGATAAAACAACTTCATTCATTCAAGAGATACTTGTTTTTACAAAAAGGTATTCATAATGCCATTCTTGAAATACAACTTGTGAAATACAAACCAATCTTTCCTGTTTAGACATGGAACCTTTTCAGGGTTTTTCCATTCCAGTGTCTTGGAAGCCTTTTACCTTTTGAGTCTGCTAGCTTGTAAGATCCACCCTTATGTGCTTTGAGGATGGTATACGGGCCCTCCCATTTTGGGCCAAGCTTTCCTTGATTCACTTTTTTGCTAGCTTCATTGTTTCTAAGCACCAGGTCTCCTGGCTTGAAGCGTTCATTCTTGACTCTCTTGTTATAGTAGGCTTCCATTCGTTGTTTGTACTTGGCCTCTTGAATTGCGGCTTGGTCTCGTGCTTCCTCTAGGAGTTGTAAGTTCAACATGGTCTCTTTTTGGTTTGTTTCGGGATCCATGTTGACAATTCGTTGTGTTACAACTCCTACTTCAGCTGGGATCACGGCTTCGGATCCGAATACCAAGCTATAGGGTGTTCTTTTGTGGCTTGTTTTTTCGGTTATTCTTATGGCCCATAGAACACTTGGCAATTCTTCAAGCCAGTTGCTTTCGTACCTTCCCAATCTGGTTTTGATACCTTCCACTATGCTTCGATTCGTCCTTTCAACTTGACCATTTGATTGTGGGTATGCCACCGAGCTGAAAACCTGATTGATTCTGTATTCTTTACACCAAACGCTGAAAGACTTCTCAGCAAATTGCTTTCCATTGTCAGTGACAAGTACTCCCGGCAATCCATAATGGCAAATAATGTTTTCCCAAACAAAGTCAATGACTTGTTTGCCCGTGATTTTTGCAAGAGGTTTAACCTCAGGCCACTTGGTGAAATAATCTATGGCCACCAACAAGAATTTTACTCCACCTTTGCTTGGGGGAAATGGACCGACAATGTCCATCCCCCATTTATAGAATGGCCATGCTGAGGTTATTGGGACAAGATCATGCTTGGGACTTTTTGGGATTGGTGCATGAATCTGGCAGGCATCACATTTCCTTAATTGCTCAGTGGTATCCCGGTGCATTGAGGGCCAAAAATACCCAAGGTTCATAAGTTTGGCAACCACCGACCTAGCTCCGAAATGAGCTCCGCATATACCTTCGTGAATCTCTTTGATCAAATACTGACTTTGCTCGGGACCAACACATCTTAGCAAGGGTGCAAGATAACCTTTTTTGTAAAGGGTTTCACCTTGTAGTATATACTGCCTTGCCTTGATCTTAACCCTTTCAGCTTCTGTTTGATCACTAGGCAATTCACCGTTTTTAAGGAATTTCTTGATTGGATTCGTCCAATTTGGATCTTCTTCGGTGATTACATCTTGAACTTCTAACTCATCGATTGACGGATCCTTTAGCATTTCTACCAAGACCTTCTTAGTAAGGTGGGCAAAAGTGACAGATGCAAGCTTACTCAAGGCATCCGCTTTCTTGTTTTGGGACCTGGGAATTTGCTTGATGGTGCATGTTTGGAAGGTATTCATCAGCTCTTTGGATTTTTCTTTGTATCTTTTCATGTTGGGCTCCTTTGCAACGTAGCTATCATTCACTTGGCTTGAGACCAGCAACGAATCTGTGAACACTTCAAGCTTTTGGACCTTTCATTTCTTTAGCCAGTCTTAGGCCGGCGATCAGTGCTTCGTATTCAGCTTCGTTGGTGGTGGTCTGAAAATCAAAACGGAGAGCATATGTGAATTCTAACCCTTCTGGGTTGATCAGAATGAGCCCAGCCCCTGACCCTTCAACGCTTGAAGCCCCATCGGTGAAAAGCTTCCAGGCTTCAAAGTCTGAGGGTTCAGTGGCAGCTGTGTTCACTTCAGAGACTGTTTGCTTTGGGACCTCTACGATGAAATCAGCCAAGACTTGGGCCTTGATGGCTTTTCTTGGGACGTAGGTGATATTATGCTCACCTAGTTCCACTGCCCATTTGGCTAGTCGTCCCGAGTTTTCTGGTCTTTCAAGCACACTCTTAATAGGTCGGTCGGTGACCACTTGTATAAGGTGTGCTTGGAAATACCTTCGAAACCTTCTAGCTGTTTGAACTAGGGCTAGAGCAAGTTTTTCTAGGGGAGGATATTTGATTTCAGCCAATTTTAGAGTTTTGCTGAAGAAATAAACGGGTACCTGAACCTTGTCTCATTCAATGGTGAGGACCGCACTTATGGCCTCTTCAGCAACTGAAAGGTATACCGAGATCAATTCTCCCGTTTCTGGGGCTGCAATGTTAGGTAGGGAAGCCAGGTGTTGCTTCATCTGGTTGAAGGCTTCTTCGGCCTCCTCAGTCCATTTGAAGTCCTTCTTATCGGAGCAACCTTTGAGCGTTTTGAAAAAAGGTAAAGACCTTTCAGCCAATTTGGAGGTAAAACGCTTCAAGGCTGCAAGCTTCCCGTTTAAGCTTTCAACCACCTTCTTGCTCCTCGGTGGTTTGGTTTCTAGAACAGCTTTCACCTTGTTTGGATTGGCTTTAATGCTTTGTTTTCCCACAATATGCCCAAGGAATTTACCTTCCTCAAACCCAAAGGAGCATTTCTCGGGGTAAAGTTTCATGTTGACCTTCCTTAGGTTCTTGAAGGTTTCTTGGATGTCATCGAGCATTTGATATTCCGTTTTGCTTTTAATCACCAAGTCGTCGACATATGCCTCCATGTTTCTACCAATTTGGCTTGAAAAGGCCTTGTTAACTAGGCGTTGGTAGGTTGCTCCAGCGTTTTTGAGGCCAAAAGGCATCTTTTGGTAACAAAAGATCCCTTTGTCCGTGTGAAAGGCGGTTTTTTTCTTCATCCTCTTCCTTCATGAGGATTTGATGATAACCTTTGTAGGCATCGAGAAAACATTTGAACGGGTAACCGGTGAGGGAGTCAACCTTGAGATCAATCTCTGGCAACGGGTAACAATCTTTAGGACAAGCCTTGTTAAGATCCTTGAAATCTATTCACATTCTCCAAGAATTATCTGGCTTTCGGACCATCACCGGGTTTGCAACCCAGGATTGGTATTTGACTTCTCGTAGAATGCCAGCTGACACAAGCTTTTCAACCTCTTGGCACGCAGCCAAGCTTCTTTCGGGTGCTAAGCTTTGTTTCTTTTGGACAATAGGCTTGACACCAGGCGGTATTTTCAATTCATGTTCAGCAATGCTTTGAGGGATTCCTGTCATATCCTCCGGGCACCAAGCAAAGACATCGCTATAATGTGTCAATAATTTTTAAGATATGAGAGGGTTTCTTGTGAAAGGCTTGGATTGACCCTTATCTTCTGCTCAGGGTACTTAGGATTTATGATCAGCCTTTGCTTGTCTTCTTCACTTTTGGAACTTTCACCTTCAACCATGTAGGCCTCCTGGGAAGGTTGAAGGGTTGCTATTCCCCTTTCGGTGGGAAATTTGACAATGCCATGACCAACAGACACAGCCATATAGAATGCACACTGTCCCGGCCTCCCAATGATCACATCATAGTTTGAAGGTATATTGATAACCACAAAGGTGAGTGGTTGGGTTCTCTCCTTTTGACCTTCACTAAAACGAACATCAAGTGTCAATTGCCCTAAAGGCTTGAGGGGCATATCAGCAATACCTTTTATGGAGGTTCCGGAGGGTTGAAGCCTTGAACGTTCTTCATTGCTCAAACGGTTGAAGAACTTTTCAAACATGATTTCGGTGGCAGCACCAGTGTCTATGTATGCTCTGCTCGTTTGCAATGTTCCCACAGTAGCCTCAACCACAAGAGGGTTTGAGAGAGGGTCTTTCTCTGTTGGAGGAAAGCAAACACATTGGAGCTCCCAAGCTTCCAACCGCTGCCTTTTGTGTGGAACCCTTCCATCAAAATCTACTATATTGACTTCCTTTCCCTTTCCTTCAGCCATTTTGTCCCTTACTCCTTTTACCAAATGAGCAAGTTCCCCAGACTTAACGGCTTCTTCGATTCTCTTTTTAAGCTGGAAGCAATCATTGGTATGGTGTCCCTTTTCTTCGTGAAATTCACAGTATTGTGTGGAATTTCGTTCTTTCTGCTTTTGAGGAGGCCTAGGAGGCCGAAAGTTTTGCTTGACTTCTTCCGTTGCAAGGATTTCTTGAGGAGTCTTTGTGAGGGGTGTGAAACCTATGCCTTTCTCCCTGGTGGAAGGGTTTCGACCTTCCAGCCTTCGATGGTCTGAACCCTTTTGGCGTCTGGCATAGGAGTTAAAGTTCCCCCTTTTCCTAGCTGGGTTGTTGCTTCGCCAACTGGATCCTCTTTTCCTTTGCTCTTTAATATCTACTGCCTCCTCTCCCCGGATATGGGCTTCAGCCCTTTCGAGAGCTTCTTCCAAGGTCTTGGGCAGGGATTTGTTGAAATCTCTTGTGAGATATTTTGAGGTGATGGCATTCATAAAACCGGCCACCCTCATCTTTTCGTCTGCCCCTACATATGTTAGACCTTCCTTCTTGTATCTTTCTATAAACTCTCGAAGACTTTCATCATCTCGTTGTTTTATCTGAAAGATCACTGTTGCATCTTTGACGTATCGCCTTTGTTGGGAGAAATTGGCCAGGAACCCCTTGTTGAGGTCATCGAAGCTTCGAATGCTTCGAGCAGGTAAATCATTGAACCAGATTCTGGCTGATCCGACAAGGGTTTGCATGAACATTAGGCAACATTCAGCGTTTGACCATTTTTCAATCCTTGCGGCACCAGTGAAGATCTGAAGTTGGTCCTCAGGATCTTCAGTCCCATCATATGTTTTGATGTGGGATGGCATCTTGATCTTCGTTTGAAAATCATAATCGGCTATTTGCTGTGAAAAGCATGAGAGGTGACTCGGCTTGTAAGGTTTGGCCAAATCTTCTTCAGCCCTTGCACCCGCATTGTTGCCATTGTTGTTGTTCCCTTGAGTAGCCAGCACCTGATTAATAAAGTGCTGCCACGGGAAGCTGGCCATCATCTGGGCCATAATCTGGGGCATAAAGTTGAAGCTTTGAAGGCTTCCGGGTGCAACTAGGCAACTAACTCCCAAAGGGGTGCTCATAACAGCACTTCGTGCCAAGGGGAGCATGGACAAAGCTTGTTCCCATGAAGTTGTTGTTGAGGGTTGAAGGCTTGTCACTGGGGACTGTAGGAGCTGGTCAAGGGTCAGCTCATGGCCCAGAGGAGCACCACTTGTAGCTGGTTGGGATGAGAAGAGAGGATATGCTGTAGGATTCGGCCTTGCGGACAGATACGGGTTAGGGTTTGGAGGATTACTGGGACCAGCCTCATCCCTAGATGCAAAAGGAGGGATAGGAGGTCCAGGAGATAGTGTTGGTTCTGGCTCATCATAGTCTAAACGAATCCTCACTCCCTTGTCCCTTTCCCTACTCACATATTGATTGAGGAGAGACCTCAACTCAAGAAAATTGTTGGCGACCCCCTCACGGGTAAGCTCGACATGTGATGGGGTGCTAGAGACACCAACATTAGGGGAAGGGACCCCTGATCTGGACGGAGTAGGTGTGCTGAAAGTCAGGAACTCAGGAGTGCCTCCTGGTGTCGAGAAAGAAGTTGGTATAACCACATGAGCTTGACTAGTACCAGGGGTAGAAGTGTTAGGAACCTGATTCACTTCTCCCGGTGATCCACTTTCTGACATGGTAATTTCAAGAGAATGGAGCTACACTACTAGGTCTTTTGAAGAAAAATAGTGGTGTAGCCCCACGGTGGGCGCCAACTTGTTGATGCAACAAATAATAGACCAAGGATAGTAGCTGGGCTGGTTAGGCAAAAGGGTTGAAGGGTTCAACTTTGCCTAACGCAGGCCGTGGGGTCCCCCCACGTTTGCAAGACGTGGAGAGAGGTTCACTAGATTGGTTTTGTAGTTTGCTAGAGATCTTCCTCTGAAATGTGTTCAGATTCGGATGTATGAGCAAAAGGAATGTGTGTGTTGAATGTGAAAGAAAGTAACTTGCATGAAGCAAGTACTCGAAGTGAATGACCAGAGATTTCAGGAATCAGAGCTGGCTTGGAATGTCCTCTTCAGTAAATGAAGTGTCTAATTTATAGGAAAAGACATCGCTCAAAGAGGAATGTGTTGACTAGTGAACATGCTTGCAGTGGGGGTTTTGCCCTTTTTGGGGGTTGAAGGCTTTGACCTGCGGGTAAAAGGGTGTATCTTGTGGATCTGTGTTACTTTTGCGGCTGGTGAGTTGGTGAAGCAATCCAGAGATGTGACCATTTACTGTTCCCGTATTGCTTTACTTCATCTCCCCAGCTTTTCAACTTTTGAACCGTTTAACCTTTTGAGCATCCATGTATTTAAGTCATTTTTATTTGGTCTTGGGCTACCCCCGTCATCACCATGTTTAAAAGTTATATGTATAGGTTAGATACTTCAATTTTTAAAAATATAACCGAGCACCGAAAGGTATAGTATAACAAAGTTTCGAGTAGGTCTAAGTAACAAACATTGACCCAGTTGTTACTTGTTAGGTAACATATTTTTAATTTGATTAAGTAAATGCGGCTGGTTTATTTTTTGTGATTGAGAAAACCATATCCCTGAGTTTAGAACCTGAATTTAAAGTAAAAAAAAACCAAACCTATGAATGAATAAATACTATTATTATCTAAGTATAAATTTGGATAAATTACATGTTTTGTCCTTTATCTTATACCCTTTTTACAGGCGGTGTCCTTTTCAACGAATTTTGACAGGTTTTGTGTCACACCCCCAAAATACCACATGCGGAAACCCCTGCGAGGTGTGTGACGTAACAGGATCTTAGCCACCAATCACATTGAACTCATAAACATTTTTAAATAAAACTTTCATTCATTATCATAAAGTGTTACAAAGCGTTACATATATTTCATTGTACACAGCGGAAGCAAAACTCATTTGTTAAGTGTTTCATAAACCATGCGTATGTAAACCATTAGACTTGTGTTGCGATTCCATGTATCTCGACCCATGACCACTCCAGCTTTCCAGACAGCAAGTTCCAAATGATATCAACCTATAGACCTGCAAGCATGCAGACAAGTGTGTCAGACGATGCTGGTGAGTTCAAAGTTTTGTTAACGTGTTTAGATACCAGTTACCAGATTAAAACGTTTCACAGATGCATTGTTGTTAATCACACGCTTACCGCAGATGGCTCCAGTTTGTTTGCCCTAAACCCCATTGCCTCTATCAAAGCAATGGTCAAGATGGGGGTCATTAGTTCATCACCGACCTCCCCGGTGCGGTGTGAGGGTGCCAAACCTAAGTAGCGCTAATAACTAATACCTGGTTGCCTCCCCGGAAACAATCGGTAGGAAGGGACTTGAGTGATAGATATTGACGTGTATTAACCAACAACCCGGGCTTAACATTCCAGTTAAACCCAATTACCCAGCATTCCTCCCCGGAACGTTTACCAGATGTCCCTCCCCGGGACGCATGCTTGGAAAAAGAGCAGTGAACTCACCTTAGATATGCTCGGTATTTAACAAGTTACTTTACCCGTTCCAAGTTGGTCAACCAAACCCTACCGTGGTTACCAAAGACAGTTAGTTTAGTATTCGTACGTATCACGTATTCTACGTACACGTCACACAAGTAGCATATAGATAGCACACATATCCTTATACAAGTCGTTACCGTTAATCATGCAATCATTGATTCATAACATTTATCATAAAGTCGCGTAGTAAATGCATGGAATTCATATACAGGTAAATTATGTAACAGTACACATACGCTAGCATTTTGTTTACAAACATGTATCATAGTAGTTCACACACATATGCAGATACAAGACCCAACAGTTCAGGCCCAAAGAAGTATCCGGCCAAATCCAAGTGTACAGCCCAATGTACATTCCACAAGACAAGAAAACAGTGCAGTCCAATTTGTGTGTGCGTGGCCCAGTTAGTTATTTAGTCACCAATCATGGAATTCAGTTACACAAAATTTAATCATAGGAAATCAAGATCAGTTTCTATGCACAACCTTCCTAAAAGTTCACCTGAACACTAACCATTTCTTTATCAATTAACAGCCTCTACCAAGATTTCATAACCATAATAATCGACAGTTTCATCATGCTAATTCAAATTACCAGATTAGACTCAATGTTATAACACACCAATATGAACAAGAACTCTAATCATTTAACAATAACATCATCATCGAACAATCAAAACATATCTATTCATCATGCTTGAAATCATCGAATACTCGACATCGGACATCCTAGTCTTAGTACAATAGCAAGAACCCACATATTTTGTCAAGGCCATGCACGACGAAACACCTCAAAGTTTCGTCGAGTTCTCATATGGCGAAACTCCTCTAGGTTTCGTCAACTTCTCATATGGCGAAACTCCTCTAGGTTTCGTCAAGGATCATGTTTCGTCGAAGACTAGGTTTCGTCGAGGACAACCTAGCCTGCAGCCCTAACAGTTACATGATTCTTCTACCGAATCAAACAACGATTCAAGCATCCTAAGAACCCTTTCAGTTAACATTCACATCATCATCAACAAAACATTCAGATTGCAATACAACTTACCAAATCATCGTACAGAAGTAACATCCATAAACACAAACAACACAGAAACAATCATCATCATACAATAATAAACTAGCAATCATTGTTCCAATAATTTATGAGCAACAGTTCAACTCGGCATCATGATCGCTACACACATAAACAATCAAGAGTCATGATTATGAATAACAAGTTAACATACCAATCAAATACAAGGACCCTAGAGACGATGCTTCGCAGATAATGAGCTCCGATGGGGGTTGTCTGCCGTCGGGTTAATGAGAGGTAGAGGAGAGGTAGTTAGGGTTTTCTTATATTCTCACATTCTAGCTTACGTAACCCCCAACTCCCTAATATACAATTTTGAAATCTCAAAACATAATGTGGGCTCATGAGTTGTGGATCAAGTCATAACAGTGGGCCGGATTCAAACGTTAATGTGGGCCGAATTGGTAACAATATGGTCGGCCCAATCGAGTTGGGTTTACATAACACTTGGGTTCGGGTTGGGTCTCAGGGAGTGTAGGCCGAGGTAATAGTGAAGCGACCCAAGTCTTTACGTGGCCCAACCCAAACATTATACACACAGAGTAGTCCAACAACCCACTCGATCATACACAATACGTTTACATAAAACAAGCTTGCCACCGACAGGAACATGAACGAAGAATAAAGAGAAATCAAAGTTACGAGATTACACACTACTAACCTTAAGAGTTCGGGTTGTCACATTTTGCCCTTTATAGGGAAAATCCTTACACCTTACGTCCTTTGGCCCTAAACCAGTTAATATTTCTTGTTAAACATAATTATGTGGACCCCATATAAGGGTATTGCTGTCTTTTAACATCATAATATATTAATAAACCTTTTTTAATTATATAAAACCTTTTTTAATTATATAAAACCCATTCACCCCTTCCCACCACACTATTCTTTCTCTCTCTAAAAACCCAGACACCTCTCTCTCTCTCTCTAAAAACCCACCGCCAGTCCACCCATTCCGGCCACCACAACAACATAATCATTCCGGCCATGTCTTCTTCATCGCATATCAGAATAATGGTGTGGTTAGGGTTGGGGGTTTTATGCAAATCTGAACGGTAGTGGTGGAGTGGGTGTTTGGATGATGGTGGTGGTGGGGTGGGGGTTGTGCAATGGTGGTGATGGTTGGGTGTTTGTGGTGGATGGTGGATGTATCTGTGGTGGTGTTAGCGGCAGCGACAAAGTTAGGGTTCCGATGGGGTTTCAATCGCTACTGTTTTAAGCTGTTGGTCGGACTGTAAATCCGGTGAACGGTGCCGTCGGACTGACATGGACTAGGAACTGGATCTATTATTGTTTATGATTCTGTATATTCTGTTTATATAACAGACGATAGTCCAAGGTCCATTTATGAAATCCCTGGTTTAAGAGACGTACGCTTCCTTCAATTAGTTGATTTCAAAAGTCAACTATCTGTTTGTCTTATCCTTGTATCAATCATCTGCAGTGTGCTATTGAAATTTCGTCCTTCTCCAAGATTGCGGGCTTCACAGGTGTTCGTCTTGGGTGGACGGTGGTCCCTGATGAATGTCTCTCCCCAGATGGCTTCAAGGTGGCAAAAGAAAATATATTTTCATTTTTAGGCATTTTTCATACCAAATATTTATTTTGATTTCAAATTGAACTGTAATTTGATTTGATCTGTGAGTAATTTTGTGATGGCTGGTGCCGGCAGTCATGGTGGCAGTAGGGTGTTTGGTCGTGGTGGAGAGAAGTTACTTACATATTTAGTCCTTTCAGGTGAAATGACAAAAATGCCCTCACATGCAAGTCACATGATTAGATTTAACAAAAAATCTAACTGGGTTAGAGGTAAAGGACAAAACGTGTAACAAAATTCTCTATAAAGGGCAAAACCTGTCAAAATTCGTTGAAAATGACACCGCCTGTAAAAAGGGTATAAGATAAAGGACAAACGTGTAATTTGTCCACTTTTGTTAATAAAACTTACATTCTTATTACATAAACAATATAAATCTTTGGTGATTGTCTCCAAATAAATTCTCACCTACCCAAACATTACTGCATTCATAAGTAACCTCTTCATTTGATGCCACCAGCCTCACTTAGGCCACAGGGTGTGGCATCGCGCCACCCCGCCACCTCATATTTTATAGCTCCCCTGGGCGCTAAAGGTTCTCCGCCAAGGTGCTAACGGGCGTTTTTTGGCTTGATCGAGGCATTTGGGCAAGATAAGGGGGCGCTGCACTGAGGGGGCTTTAAATCATTGCATGCAAGTTAAAGAAATGGGCTTTAAAGCCCCCTATGTGACGGGGCGTTGAGGTGACGCTTATGTGACGTGATAAAGCCCCTCGTGACTTTATACCACACCCTCCAACCTTAAACACATCTCTCACAAGCATCAATCACAATTCCTCTTTCATGCTTCTGCTTTGTACAAAAAAAAAGTCAAAAGTCATTCGGACAATGTGCAACATCTTCAATGGTAGTAAATGAAGTTTGTACTGTCCTCACCTACTTAACTAATTAGTAACAAATCTTCGAGATTAAAATCACCATATTCTGCTTCTAAGGTTAGCCATCTCTTCACACCTTCTCACTCCCTTTCACTTAAACTTCATTGAAGTAGTGAAACTACTCAAACTGTTTAAGTAGCACCATCATTAATTTATACGATCCGTCAATGAAAAGCCAAAAAACTCCATGCCCTTCGATACTTTTACATTCACTAATCGTAAATTGCTCTCCCTTCTTCCTTGATCTAACTTTACGGGGACGAATGGCAATAGTTACGACTTACAACGTGTTTCTAAGCTTTAACAAGATTTCTACAAATATGAATTTTGCCCGGCCTTCGAAAATTTTCTTTTAAGGTATGCTTATAATCTTCATAGTTGAGTTTGAATTCATGTGAAACCATTTACATGTGCAAAAGAATTTGATCAACAAACATTAGAATAAAATGTACACATTTTTTATTTAGGTGACAGTAAATAAATGTGAGTGAAATATTGAATTTTTAAATGTAGTTGCATTCATCATAAAAAAAAATCACTAGTTATTAACTAATAGAACATTTTATTATCATCATAGAGATGTAAAAAAAAGCAGAGAAAATGTCTTTTTTTATGCCAAGAGTTTGTATCTAACCCTTTCCATCAGGTTCCATGCAAAAAAAAAAAATAGAACAGGGAGATTAAGATGGAGAAACAGGTCTAAATTTCTTTTTAGACAAAAGAAAAAAAACACATAGTAGAAATTAAAGTTTTATTTCTAAACGAGTTCCTACGGTATTTGGTATTTGGTATGCCGCTTGATGAGTTATCATTCTCGTGGATGCATGTTAGGCACGCGAATTGGATGATCGAACACAAGGAGACTTGTAGGCCAATGTTGAGGTTTGCAAACTCAGATGGCATGGGATACGAAACAAGTCGATCAAACCCAAAAACAAGTTCAAGCAAAGGCAATTAGTGAATCTGGCAAGTCAACTTATATTTATGGCCGGTTTAGCAATAGATTTGTAACACCCCAACCCGGAAGGGCTGACGTGTCACAATAACAGTAGTATCATAAACAAAAGTCATAATTCCATTTATTTATTTGACCAGGATACAATGACAACAACTAAACTTAAGGTTAATATACAAGCGAACACATTCGACTTGCTTTAACTAACATCTTCAGATTTATTCCTAGGCTTTATTCTTCTCTCTTTTCCCCGCCCAAAGTAACCTGTGGACCTGTATATACAAAAAGTTTACGGAATGAGCCGAATGCTCAGTACGGAATTATAGGCTCAAAGAACAAATAACGCTTTATATGAAATCTTATCCGGATGGAACTTTATACGATGAAAGAACATAATTTCATAATCATATCTTACGGATGTACCCATGAGCAAACTTAAAACGTGACAATACACAGGTAGCTACTCCTGCATAATTATCACATGAGATGGCGAGTTGGCATACCCGTTATCCACCTCCTTAACTTAAATCCTAGGATCGATCCATACGCCTCCTAATAGCTATATGTACCACACTTGTACTTTAAGAGACGCCGTGAACTAATCTCTCCGTCACGGGTGGAGCACATGATGTCGATGCCGCAACAACATGCTCGTGGGACACTCCACGAGAAGCGATACTCAGGGTATCAGAGTACAAATGGACTTATTCACATAACTTATAAAACTTATTTTCATAACAAAACTTAACATATATTGGAACATGCGATAATGAGTACAACTAACAGAAAACTATCGCATGACATGAAGGCTAAATCCAAAGTTTAGAATAGGAATTCAACGGACTGTCAAATGAATCGATATTCAAATACGTGAGGAGTGTATGAATTTAATGGTTTTATAACAATTTGAATATGAAACAATAAGGAGTGGGGAAGGATCCGTACCTTAATAATTTCAAAGTGATGCTACCTTGTGATAATATTTCAGATTTATACGGGCAGAGTTTAGACTACTGATTAGTCTTTTAACCTAATTTAAATAATATGCACACAAACTAGGTTAGTAACTTAATATAGCATTTACGATAACTCACGAGATTAAAATCCTCACAACGAATGACAAAGTGCGATACTTAAACATCCATCGGATTCACAACTAATGACAAAGTGAAATCACTTAAACATCCATCGGATTCACAACGAATGACAAAGTGTAAACACTTAAACATCCATCGAAATCACAATTAATGACAAAGTGAAATTACTTAAACATCTATCGGAATCACGATTAATGACAAAGCATAACCCAAATTTGAGCAGCACTTAAACATCCATTGGATTGATTTCAATCAATCGGACATTGAATCGTATCAGCGATTGAGTTATTACCCGGTTCTGCAGCACCCCGCTATACTTAATTAGTGTTTCGTGTGTGTTAATTGAAGTAAACAGAGCATAACTCCGTGTATTTTCCGACTTTATTCGTCGTTCAAGTGCCCAGAAGCAAGTGCCAATGTCTGCTATTTATACCCGAATTTTGCCCCCCCTTACGGACCGTAACAATTAACCCTTACGGTCCGTAAGGGTTACCTATTGATCATAGGGTTGCCACGCGTGGGACTAGCCTAGCTGAGTCGACATTTCTAGAATATTCAATTTAGACAGCGAGTTAATTAGATAATCGTCAATAGGGAATACCCCCCCCCCCCTGAGTTTTAGGGGCCCTGATCCTGATTCTGAAAATTCTGAAAATTTTAGGGTTGGTGCAGAATCACTTGGGTGTCTTAATTTAGGGTTTCCTATTGGATAATTTATAAATAATAATAATAGTTTTGGTTGATATACAGAAAGATGGATAAAAAGATAAATATATATATTATTATTATTCTTTTATTTTTAGAATAATGATTTAAATTTAGGGTTATTACAACTATTACCCCCTTAAAAGAAATTTCGTCCTCGAATTTTTCAAATAAGAATATAACATATCGCATAAGTAACGGAAACGGAACTTTCATAGCAAAGTTACTAACTTATATAACAAGAATCTCCTAAACACACATGTGTATCTGAAATTCATAATTACGTTCATGACCATAATTGTCAATTACCTTACCATCATGTCCTAATGGTTCTTCCTCTACGTGTCTTAATAACATATTTAATCATGTAGAAAATCAACATAGACTTGCAGATAACAAGAGTGACTTATTGATACTGATATCTCCTACATAAACATGCTTAATCATAACTAAGATATATTCACATAAAGCAAAGCATGAATGACCATAAGCAGAAACAAATGAACATAGATCAAAGAGCAAGGTTCACCGTTATTTTGACTAAAATTCTATTGCGAGAATAGATTAGGGTAT
Source organism: Helianthus tuberosus (assembly GCA_030545235.1). NCBI lineage: Eukaryota > Viridiplantae > Streptophyta > Magnoliopsida > Asterales > Asteraceae > Helianthus > Helianthus tuberosus. Next base: position 158,936,026 of record CM060373.1, on the reverse strand, counting down.
AGAGAACGAATTGATTCTTCAGATTCCCATGTTGCTTCGCGTTCAGAGTGATTTTTCAGAATTTTGATTTCCTTGCACTTTACGGTCTTGATGCTGTGGAGTAGTGGATGATTGGCCGATTTCCTGCTTAAATTGTCCTTCCCTATTTCTTTTCTTATTATCCTCAGTTCGAGATAAAAATTCTTTCCTCTCGAACTCAAAAGTTTTGATTGCATCGGCAACTTCGGTGATATCCTTAAATTTCATGTACATGATCGACTTCCGAATTCGATCATTGACTGCCCACTTGCATTTCTCTGCCTGGGCTTCTGCCGATCCTGCAACGTTTCCTATAATACTAACTAACCTTGAAAATCGAGTAATGAACTCAGAGGCTGGTTTATTACTCCCCTGTCGAATCAATGCATACTCCCTGATATAAGCTTCTTTATCAGCGGTCGAAAAATACTTGTCGTAAAAGATGTTGCGAAAGTCGACCCATGAAAGATTAGCGTCAAAATCATCCCCTCCTTTGACTTGCTTATATCCTTCCCACCAAGTTTGTGCGTCATCTTCAAGTTTGTAGGTAGCCAGTCTAACTTTGTATTGCTCCGGAACTCCAAGAACTCCGAAGATCTTTTCAACATGAGCTATCCAGTTTCTTGCATCGACTGGATTAGTAGCGTGACTAAAGGATTTCGGCTTTTGTTTTTGGAATTTAGCGATCCATATGTCTATACTATAAGTAGTATGGTTCGTGGTATTCTCACGAATTTCTTCACCAGAGATTGGATTCGTGTTATTACGTTCTGGATGACGAGTTTGTTGAATAACGACCTCAGCTGTTTGAGCAACAAGGTTTGGAAGCAACCCGGCAACAGCCTGGTTGATAGCATTAATTACGTTTGGATCAACTGGAGTCTCATTCGAAGAAGTGTTGTTACGCACATGGTTAGTACGAGTACTCCTACATAGCGGACGACGAGGAGGCATATCTATAGACATAGAAGTTAAACCAAATAAGAGACCAAGTTGAATCCTATCATAGATATTTACCCATTCCTCACAGGTTTTAATTACTATCTTCAAGTTTTCTACAGGAAAGAGCCTTTGCTCTGATACCATAGCTGTAACACCCCAACCCGGAAGGGCTGACGTGTCACAATAACAGTAGTATCATAAACAAAAGTCATAATTCCATTTATTTATTTGACCAGCATACAATGACAACAACTAAACTTAAGGTTAATATACAAGCGAACACATTCGACTTGCTTTAACTAACATCTTCAGATTTATTCCTAGGCTTTATTCTTCTCTCTTTTCCCCGCCCAAAGTAACCTGTGGACCTGTATATACAAAAAGTTTACGGAATGAGCCGAATGCTCAGTACGGAATTATAGGCTCAAAGAACAAATAACGCTTTATATGAAATCTTATCCGGATGGAACTTTATACGATGAAAGAACATAATTTCATAATCATATCTTACGGATGTACCCATGAGCAAACTTAAAACGTGACAATACACAGGTAGCTACTCCTGCATAATTATCACATGAGATGGCGAGTTGGCATACCCGTTATCCACCTCCTTAACTTAAATCCTAGGATCGATCCATACGCCTCCTAATAGCTATATGTACCACACTTGTACTTTAAGAGACGCCGTGAACTGATCTCTCCGTCACGGGTGGAGCACATGATGTCGATGCCGCAACAACATGCTCGTGGGACACTCCACGAGAAGCGATACTCAGGGTATCAGAGTACAAATGGACTTATTCACATAACTTATAAAACTTATTTTCATAACAAAACTTAACATATATTGGAACATGCGATAATGAGTACAACTAACAGAAAACTATCGCATGACATGAAGGCTAAATCCAAAGTTTAGAATAGGAATTCAACGGACTGTCAAATGAATCGATATTCCAAGACGTGAGGAGTGTATGAATTTAATGGTTTTATAACAATTTGAATATGAAACAATAAGGAGTGGGGTAAGGATCTGTACCTTAATAATTTCAAAGTGATGCTACCTTGTGATAATATTTCAGATTTATACGGGCAGAGTTTAGACTACTGATTAGTCTTTTAACCTAATTTAAATAATATGCACACAAACTAGGTTAGTAACTTAATACAGTATTTACGATAACTCACGAGATTAAAATCCTCACAACGAATGACAAAGTGCGATACTTAAACATCCATCGGATTCACAACTAATGACAAAGTGAAATCACTTAAACATCCATCGGATTCACAACGAATGACAAAGTGTAAACACTTAAACATCCATCGAAATCACAATTAATGACAAAGTGAAATTACTTAAACATCTATCGGAATCACGATTAATGACAAAGCATAACCCAAATTTGAGCAGCACTTAAACATCCATTGGATTGATTTCAATCAATCGGACATTGAATCGTATCAGCGATTGAGTTATTACCCGGTTCTGCAGCACCCCGCTATACTTAATTAGTGTTTCGTGTGTGTTAATTGAAGTAAACAGAGCATAACTCCGTGTATTTTCCGACTTTGTTCGTCGTTCAAGTGCCCAGAAGCAAGTGCCAATGTCTGCTATTTATACCCGAATTTTGCCCCCCCCTTACGGACCGTAACAATTAACCCTTACGGTCCGTAAGGGTTACCTATTGATCATAGGGTTGCCACGCGTGGGACTACCCTAGCTGAGTCGACATTTCTAGAATATTCAATTTAGACAGCGAGTTAATTAGATAATCGTCAATAGGGAATCCCCCCCCCCCCTGAGTTTTAGGGGCCCTGATCCTGATTCTGAAAATTCTGAAAATTTTAGGGTTGGTGCAGAATCACTTGGGTGTCTTAATTTAGGGTTTCCTATTGGATAATTTATAAATAATAATAATAGTTTTGGTTGATATACAGAAAGATGGATAAAAAGATAAATATATATATTATTATTATTCTTTTATTTTTAGAATAATGATTTAAATTTAGGGTTATTACAAGATTTCTCTATGTTTAAGTTTTAAGTTAAATGGTAGCAACTTTGTATAAAAGCTGTAGAATACCCCTACGCGTTGCGATGGGTATTCTGTCATATCGGTTCCGTTCATTACAGTAGCAATACAAAACAGTACTCGGTATCACTATCGAAAGTCATGGATCCAACAAATTATATTTAATTAATAGCATAAATGTCATCACTACGTTGCTCTTGTTAATTACAAATGGAAAGGATCACTAATGATTTCTCACTTTTAAGGGAGTGATCATCTTTCTACAGCGATTATAATACAGAAGTGTGGATGAGGAACTTTCTATAGTTTTTCTTGTTTTGAATCGGGTATGGAAAAAATCCCAAGCTTGACAAGATTATTCGAAACCCAAAACAGAAACATCTTGGACAAGCATTCGAGTATGGAATTTAAAATAAATAAACATTTCGCAAGCATAAAACGGGTATAGGGTTAGGTGATACCCATCGGATTATCCGAAACCATAAACCCGTTTACCCAAATCATAAACCCCGAAAAAAATTATTTTTAATTTTATTTTTCATTAACCCTTGTCTACTAATGTTTCATTCGAGAAGTTTAGTACATGGAAAATGAACTTTTATTTTGTGTTTATACTTTGATGGTTTTATTTATACCTGTATACGAAATTATATTTTTAGATATGTATCATCATGAAATTTACATATTTTAGATCCTCTAGACATTTTATGTGATTGTACACCGATATGTATGTGATTTTTCATATTTTTTATTTACTGCAAATCTAATATATATAAATGTATATTAAAATTAGATTGCAAAGCAAAAAAAAATGGACTTACAAATCTCAACCGGTGCTTTTTAACAAACTAATTTATATACTTCATACCTGATGGGTAATATATACCTAACAAATACTGAAGAGGTATGGTCACAATTCTATGTACACATGGCATGGATCACACCACCTTTTTTATCCGACATGGCGCCTACATCAGCAAGCGTATCTAAAAGCTTCTGGAAAATATCAAGGTGGCACCAAAGATGCTCCTCCAGACAAAAAGGACAACACGTGTCACCAATAATCAGACGCCATGTGGACCTGCAACACGATCTAAGGACAGACCGACAGTTGCAGTACTAATTCTCCTACCTGGACGAATAACGGCGCGTCACGTCATCCACTATCCTGACCACAACAGAGGAGACCAAGAGGATATTCCTCTTGGTTTGACAGCTGACGCTCGGTGGCAGCTGGCAAGGCCTTTCCTCCTTCCTTCATCATTCGGCTATAAATAGGACTCTTCCTCATTCAGGTAGAATATTCGGCTCTCCTTACATTTCACATACACCACACACTATTTCTCCTCAAAGCAGTACTTATTCTCACGCCGGAGGGTGGTCACAAGGAGAACACCCTATTCCCCTCCTTGTGGCGAGTCACCGGTGTTCTGTTTTGCAGGATCTCAGTCATCGTCGAGTAGAGAAGGAGATTGAACCACACATAAGAGACGACCAGCTGGTTAGCCCTAGTGTTAACTAGTATTTCATCATTGGCGCCCACCGCATCTTTTGCAAACCATTTTCATCTCTTTTCTCTTCAAAAACACTCTCTAAGTGGCTGAACCAAACCCTTCTCTTCACGTGGACGGAGAAAGCTCTTCCTTTGAGTTGCACACGGACACCGCTCACGTCCAAAGGCACTAAGGGAACGGGACCGTTAGAGAAGGACAAGTGAACAATGAAATACCTGATCTCTTTGGAAGCACTTCCAGAGTTATCAATCAAACCACGAACGGAGCTAGTTTCCAAACACTCCCTGGAGTAGTTAACCAGATAACTCCAAAAGCTCAAAGGCCAAACCATGGGGCTGGTCCTTCAGCACCATCGGCTCAGGCATAGTTGAACTTCTCAGCACTCTTAGGGCTACCTGAAGGAGAAACTCTGGCATCCTGGTATGCCAAGCAAATGGAGTCTTTGAACCTTGTCTATGCGCAATTAAGCGCACAGCAAGCATTGCTTCAAGCGCAAGCTAATCAATCCGCTTTCGTTACTCCACCACAAAGACCACCAAGCACTCAGATCCCTCAGCAAACACACGCGCGGAACCCGCAACATGAGAAATCACCCCACATCAGAAGGCAAAGCGTGCACAACACGCGCGACACCTATGGTGACACCGAAAGCAACTATGTGCAAAACACTCAAAAGAGATCGGTACACAGTCATTTGGGTCCGCATAACATACACAACGAATGGAACAGTTACAATGAGGACGATGACACAACCTACAAGCAAGAAAGCATGGTCTTCAGCAGGTTACCACCGAATCACGAGGCGTACAACCCGAATGCTGAGCACGATTATACGTTAAGCTATCGCTCAGAAGGCATAGCTGAGAAGTCTAAGTTAATCAGAGAAATTGCAACAGCTGATATTGACAAGGCAAAACCACCACACAATGTGGGTAAGTACAATAACAGATCCTGACGACCACCTCCAAGTTTTTACCGGCGCGGGGTTGGTCACTACCCACTTGGTGTCATCTGTTTTGCGCAAACCTTTGTCGGCGCGGCGCGTGCATGGTTTGACAGTTTTCCTGAAGGAAGGATCAAATCCTGGATGGATTTCCAACACAAGTTCCTCGCGCATTTCTCCCAGCTGCGCAGGCACACCAGAGACCCAGCAGATTGCTTGAACATCTTGAGGAAAGATCACGAAAGCATTGAAGATTTTATCACTAGATACAACAAGGAGTGCTTAGAAATTGGAGATGTAGGAGAAAATATGATGCGCGCGCACTTCATGAGAGCTGTAAAATGTGATGATCTGATCAAAAGAGTTAAAGGAAAGGATAGGGGTCCCAAAGACTGGGATACTTTCATCGAAGCAGCAAAGACAATCGCAAGAACTGACAAACATCTAACCGGCGACGATAGCCGTCAGTATAACTATAGCCAGCATGCCAACGACAGACGCAACAAAAAGGGCAAGGGTTAACCCTGGAAGGCATCTGGATACAGAGAAAAAAGTCCACCAGCTGAGGACGTGCGCGCAACCATCAATCAAATCAGTCATCGCAAAGAAGTTAAAAAAGTAAACAGAGAAAAACAATGGACTCCTCTGACGAAACCCCCTTCTGAGGTCCTGTCGACTAAGAACCACCAATTCAAACCTCCTCTGCAGATGCGAAACAAAAGATGACAAGACCCAAATCTCTTCTATGAATTCCATAAAGATACAGGTCATTTGACTGATGACTGTATTAGTTTGAGACAAGAGATAGAACGAGCTCTGAGAGGTGGCAAGCCCACCCATCTGGTCAAAGGAGGGAAAAGAGATAACCGCCAAATCCAAAGAAGAGAAGAGGGTCCAGATAACAAGAAGCTTCGAAAGCTAGAGACACACATGATTCAAGGGGGCCAAAGAAGACCCCGGAAGAATTATAACAAGCGCGCCCAAGATGACTCCTGGCGTGAAAGGCAAATTGTTTTTCCAGTAGTACGAGGTGGCCCAAGAGAGCGGAGACCTATAGTCATTCCTGGTGTATTCGGCCATTACCAGATTGACTACATGTTTATAGATCCAGGGAGCACCGCGGACATTTTCTACGAGCAATGTTTCAATTAATTAGACCAAGAAGACAAGGCGCGCTTAGAGCCAGTGGATTACCCACTCACTGGTATTTGCAATGAAGCCATTTTTCCTCTCGGTCAAATATCTTTCCCGGTGCTGCTCTCAGATGAGAAAAACTCAAGAACGGAAGAAGTTACGTTCATGGTGTTACCAGCAAACTCAAGGCATGATATCCTTTTGGGAAGAGAGTCTCAAGGAGATATCAGCATGATTTGTTCAGGGCCACACTCAGCTGTTGGTTTCCCGACAGAAACAGGGATAGCCATAATTTATGCAAGCAAAGAGGTCCTCGCGACCGACGATATCAGACCAGCAAAAACGAGCAAACCCACACCGCACGTAGAACCCGAAAAATGGATACTAAACAACAAGTATCCGGAACAAAAGGTCACTTTGGGCCCAGTAATGTCAGAACTCATGCGCGCGGCACTGAAGAAGTTGTTGTTCGAGAATATGGACGTATTTGCCTGGACACCGGCCGACATGGTTGGCGTTCCACGGCATATAGCAGAACACAAACTGAATGTCGCTGAAAATGCCAAGCCATTGGTGCACACCAAACGCCACCTCGGAGATATAAAACATGAGACCATGCAAGAACAAATCACAGAACTGCTAAACGCTGGCATAATCAGAGAAGTACGTTACCAAACCTAGGTGGCCAGCCCAGTAATGGTCCCAAAAGGAAACGGTGGCTGGAGAATGTGTGTGGACTATAAAGATTTGAACAAAGCGTGCCCGCGCGATTGTTATGCTTTACCCGAAATCGACGAGAAGATTGATTCACTGGCGTCTTTCAGGTGGAAGTGTTTTCTCGATTGTTATAAAGGATACCATCAAGTGCAGATGGCATTCCAGGATGAAGACAAGACTGCATTTCGCACACCAACAGGGCTGTATTGTTATACGAAAATGCCCTTTGGACTAAAGAATGCAGGCCCTCAGAGATTAATAAACGAAACATTCAGCGACACCATTGGAAAATACAACGAAGTTTACATGGATGACATGGTCATCATGAGTAAGGAAGAGAATCTGATGCTGGTAAACATTCAGAAAACATTAGACACTCTGCGAGGGGTGAACATCAAGTTAAATCCAGCGAAGTGCTCCTTCGAAATGGAGGAAGGGAAGTTCCTGGGTTTTATCGTTACCAAAGATGGGTTCAAGGTCAATCCCGAGAAAGTGCAGGCAATTGATTTGATGCCTTCCCCATCAATGATAAAAGAAATGTAGAAATTAGTGGGACGACTGACAGCGTTAAACCGTTTCCTTGCCAACCACGCAGCAAAATCGTTCCCATTCATCAAAACCCTTCGCAACTGTGTAAAGAAAAAACAGTTCCTATGGACTCCAGAAGCAGAACACGCATTCCAAGAAATAAAAGACTGTCTGATACGCCTACCAACGCTAACAACCCCAATGAAAGGCGTACCGCTGGTCATGTATCTGTCAGCATCAGAAAAAGCGGTAGAGCAGTTCTACTGGTCGATTGACAAGGCGTGAAAACACCAGTATATTACGTATCTCGCACTTTGAATGACCCAGAAACAAGATACGCCATAATGGAAAAGCTGGTCCTCGCACAGAACCACGCGTCGAGACGATTGCGCAGGTACTTCACCAACAATTTTATCCATGTTCTGACGAATTACAACATCGGCAATATCCTAGCAAGACCGGAGATATCGGGCAGATTATCAAAGTGGGCTATCGAATTGGGGGGCCATAACGTGGTTTTTAGACCAAGGCCAGCGATCAAAGGTCAGGTGCTAGCTGATTTCCACACAGAGGTACCTGATGATAAAGATAGAGAATGCAAAGCAATAGAGAAGGAAGAAAAACAATACTCAGAGGAGCCATGGCTGTTGTATACGGATGGTGCATCTAATGAAGATAGAGCAGGTGCAGGACTAAGGCGGGTAAGTCCGGAAAAGCACGAGTTCACATACGCCATTCGGTTGGACTTCAAAAGCACATACAACGAGGCTGAGTATGAAGCTTTTATTGCTGGATTACGGTGGGCAATCAAGATGGGGGTCAAACACATCGAAGTGCACGTTGATTCCATGCTCGTGGCAGGGCATATCAATGGCCAGTATGACGCCAAGGGAGATGTCATGGCATTGTACTTAAAGCAAGCAAGGACGCTGCTTCAAAGCTTTAATTCTTACAAGGTACATCACATCAACAGAAGCGAAAACAGGCCAGCAGATGCGCTGAGCAAACTCGCATCAACCAGTTTCCAACATCTGGCTAAAGACGTGCGCATTGAAGTTCTAAGCAACCCATCAGTCCCACTAAGGCAGGTAAACGTCATCCAACTTGGAGCAACATCCTGGATGACTCTGATCATCATGTACCTCCAATCCGGAATCTTGCCTGAGAACAAAGCCGAAGCAAGAAAGATACAGTACAAGTCAGAACATTATCAAATGTCTGACGACATCCTGTATAGAAAGTCATACCTTGGACCGTTGTTACGATGCGTAGATCCAGAAGATGCCAACTACTTAATCCGCGAAGTACACGAAGGTATCTGTGGCATTCACGCGGGTCCAAGAATGGTAGTAGCCAAGGTGATGAACGCAGGCTATTACTGGCCGGGGATGCACCTGGACGCAGTCAAAGTTTTAAGGAAATGCGGTGGTTGTCAGAGGCATGCCCCAAAAACTATGCGCCCGAAGAACGAACTGGTTCCTGTCACAACGGCATGGCCGTTCCAACAGTGGGGGATAGACATGGTTGGTCCTTTCCCAGAAGCCCCAGGAGTAGTAAAGTTCATCATAGTCGCAGTCGACTATTTTACAAAGTGGGTAGAAGCGAAAGCACTAGCATCAACCACATCTACAGTGGTCCGAAGGTTCATTTGGGAGCAAATAATCTGCCGTTTCGGCTTACCCTTGCGAATCATAACCGACAACGGAACAAACTTCGCTGGCGAAGACCTCCAGAATTGGTTTAAAGAGCTGAACATTGAACATACCTTTTCCTCAGTGGCACACCCACAAGGAAATGGTCAAGTTAAAGCAGTGAACAAAAGCATTGTGGATGGTATTAAAGCGAGGCTCAGGACGCAGCGTAGAGGATGGGTTGATGAGTTACCCAGCATCCTATGGGCTCACAGAACAATGCCAAAGACAAGCAATGGCGAAACGCCGTTCAGTCTAGTGTATGGATCAGAAGCAGTGATACCAGCCGAAATTGGTCTACCATTACCAAGGATGTTGTCAATGAACGCCATCAATAACGAAGAAGAAAGAAGGTTGCATCTGGATCTTCGAGAGGAAAGAAGAGAAATGGCAGCAATCAACGAGGCAAAATATAAAACCAAGTTGGGGAAATACTACAACAGCAAGGTTAGGGTCTGCACTCTAAACCCCAGAGATTACGTCTTGAGAGACAACGAGACATCGAATGCCGAAAGACCGGGAAAACTGGCCCCAAAATGGGAGGGACCCTACGTTATAGACAAGGTCCTTGGGAAAGGAGCGTACAAGCTGCGCACGCTCGAGAACATAGAAGTCCCCAGGACTTGGAACGCTCAACAACTAAGGAAATGCTATATGTAATCAGCTGTTAATTTTTATCTTTCCTTGTAATGAACGGCCATGCGCCCAACGCAATCGTCTTTAATACAAGAAGTGTTGGTTATCTTATCTTCTGTGAATTTTTGTTACAACTGCATATATTACTTAGGGCATACACGAAAACACCAATGGCTTTGAGATAGGAAACGTTGTAGGCCTCCAAGGCTCGTCACGACTAAGTGCACAGCCGGGTCAGGTACACACAACCAAGGCCTATCAGCCAATTGCTACTTTGTGCCCACCTACACATGAAAACATCGTAGACATGGTAAAATAAACATTGTAGACCTCCAAGGCTGAGCACAGCTGGGTCGTCAAAACACAATAACCTGTTAAAACGATCACTTTGTACACATGAATAAACTAGGCGCATAACGACAGAACAAACATTGTAAAGTCATTCGAGCCTAACACAGCAAAGTGAAAGGCCAAATTAACAACTGCAAACTCGAGAAACTCGTATTCCTGGCGTTTTTAGGCATAGCGAGCTGCACAATCAGTCTTGTAAAGATCAAAGTGATCTACCTTCTCATTCGCCACAACAGATGCCCTCCTTTTGCCATAACCTTCTTTGCGGCCATTATCATAAGCAGCTTCACCAAGTTCAAACATGTACTTGGCCATCTCATCCGACTTCACGATACGATCAGCAATCTGCAAGAAAAAAAATAAGCATATAACAACGAGAAACGAGATAGAGGAAGATTATAGCAGCAAAAGGAAATGTACCAAAGGAAAGCCGCGCGCAAGTAGCCACTTGCAATCCGTGGTAACTTCTTCAGCAAGAATGTTCAAGAAGAGCCTCCACCGAATGGATCTTTTAGATGATCACATCCATGCTGGTGTCCATTTTTATGCCACTTGTCAAGAAATTGTGAGGGAGTGGCAGTTGATGGGAGAGGATACATTGGAGTTTGAGGCTACCAAGAAGGACTGATGTTGTTGAGGTTTTGAAGAAAGCTCTCGGTGACCAGGATCCTGAGGCTGGGGGTGCGGGTCCCAGTCATCAAGTTTAATTCCGGCTTGCATGCCGTGTATTGGCCTGCTGGCCTTGTAACCACCAGACAATTTCGTCCTTGTCGCTTGTGAACATTTACTTTTACTGCTCTTGTGGTTGATACTTTTGACACAATTATGATATATATGATGCTAATCGTAGGTCGTTAGTTTGTGAATTTTGTTTCCGTTACAATATGTGCATATGTTCAGTTACTTTGATTAGGTATCACGAATGAATGATGGCTTTGACAGGTTATAGTGTGTTGGTCACTTTGGCCTTTCACTTTGCTGTGTTAGGCTCGAATGACTTTACAATGTTTGTTCTGTCGTTATGCGCCTAGTTTATTCATGTGTACGAAGTGATCATTTTAACAGGTTATTGTGTTTTGACGACCCAGCTGTGCTCAGCCTTGGAGGTCTACAATGTTTATTTTACCATGTCTACGATGTTTTCAAGTGTAGGTGGGCACAAAGTAGCAATTAGCTGATAGGCCTTGGTTGTGTGTACCTGACCCGGCTGTGCACTTAATCGTGACGAGCCTTGGAGGCCTACAACGTTTCCTATCTCAAAGCCATTGGTGTTTTCGTGTATACCCTAAGTAATATATGCAGTTGTAACAAAAATTCACAGAAGATAAGATAACCAACACTTCTTGTATTAAAGACGATTGTGTAAACTTGATGACTGGGACCCGCACCCCCAGCCTCAGGATCCTGGTCACCGAGAGCTTTCTTCAAAACCTCAACAACATCAGTCCTTCTTGGTAGCCTCAAACTCCAATGTATCCTCTCCCATCAACTGCCACTCCCTCACAATTTCTTGACAAGTGGCATAAAAATGGACACCAGCATGGATGTGATCATCCAAAAGATCCATTCGGTGGAGGTTCTTCTTGAACATTCTTACTGAAGAAGTTACCACGGATTGCAAGTGGCTACTTGCGCGCGGCGTTCCTTTGGTACATTTCCTTTTGCTGCTATAATCTTCCTCTATCTCGTTTCTCATTTTTATATGCTTATTTTTTTTTCTTGCAGATTGCTGATCGTATCGTGAAGTCGGATGAGATGGCCAAGTACATGTTTGAACTTGGTGAAGCTGCTTATGATAATGGCCGCAAAGAAGGTTATGGCAAAAGGAGGGCATCTGTTGTGGCGAATGAGAAGGTAGATCACTTTGATCTTTACAAGACTGATTGTGCAGCTCGCTATGCCGAAAAACGCCAGGAATACGAGTTTCTCGAGTTTGCAATTGTTAAGGCTATTGGAAAGTTATCCCGCAAGACTGATGCTGTTGAGGTTTTGAAGAAAGCTCTCGGTGACCAGGATCCTGAGGTTAGGGGTGCGGGTCCCAGACATCAAGTTTAATTCCGGCTTGCATGCCGTGTATTGACCTGCTAGCCTTATAACCACCAGATAATTTCATCCTTGTCGTTTGTGAACATTTTACTTTTACTGTTCTTATGGTTGATACTTTTGACACAATTATGATATATATGATGCTAATCGTAGGTCGTTAGTTTGTGAATTTTGTTTCCGTTACAATATGTGCATATGTTCAATTACTTTGATTAGGTATCACGAATGACGAGCCTTGGAGGCCTACAACGTTTCCAATTAAAGCCATTGGTGTTTTCGTGTATGCCCAAAGTAATATATGCAGTTGTAACAAAAATTCACAGAAGATAAGATAACCAACACTTCCTGTATTAAAGACGATTGTGTTGGGCGCATGGCCGTTCATTACAAGGAAAGATAAAAATTAACAGCCGATTACATATAGCATTTCCTTAGTTGATGAGCGTTCCAAGTCCTGGGGACTTCTTTGTTCTCGAGCGTGCACAGCTTGTACACTCCTTTCCCAAGGACCTTGTCTATAACGTAGGGTCCCTCCCATTTTGGGGCCAGTTTTCTCGGTCTTTCGGCATTCGATGCCTCATTCTCCCTCAAGACGTAATCTCCGGGGTTAAAAGTGCAGACCCTAACCTTGCTGTTTTAGTATTTCTTCAGCTTGGTTTTGTATTTTGCCTCGTTGATTGCTGCCATTTCTCTTCTTTCCTCTAGAAGATCCAGATCCAACCTTCTTTCTTCTTCGTTATTGATGGCATTCATTGACAACATCCTTGGTGATGGTAGACCAATTTCGGCTGGTATCACTACTTCGGATCCATACACTAGACCGAACGGCGTTTCGCCATTGCTTGTCTTTGGCATTGTTCTGTGAGCCCATAGGATGCTGGGTAACTCATCAACCCATCCTCTTCGTTGCGTCCCGAGCCTCGCTTTTATACCATCCACAATGCTTTTGTTCACTGCTTCAACTTGACCATTTCCTTGTGGGTGTGCCACCGAAGAAAAGGTATGTTCAATGTTCAGCTCTTTGAACCAATTCTGGAGGTCTTCGGCAGCGAAGTTTGTTCCGTTTTCGGTTATGATTCGTAGGGGTAAGCCAAAACGGCAGATTATTTGCTCCCAAATGAACCTTCAGACTACTGTAGACGTGGTTGATGCTAGTGCTTTCGCTTCTACCCACTTTGTAAAATAGTCGACTACGACTATGATGAACTTTACTGCTCCTCGGGCTTCTGGGAAAGGACCAACCATGTCTATCCCCCACTGCTAGAACGGCCATGCCGTTGTGACGGGAACCAGTTCATTCTTCGGGTGCATAGTTTTTGGGACGTGCCTCTGACAACCACTGCATTTCCTTAAAACTTTGACTGCGTCCAGGTGCATCCCCGGCCAGTGATAGCCTGCGTTCATCACATTGGCTACTACTATTCTTGGACCCGCGTGAATGCCACAGATGCCTTCATATACTTCGCGGATTTAGTAGTTGGCATCTTCTGGATCTACACATCGTAACAACGGTCCAAGGTATAACTTTCTATACAGGATGCCGTTAGACATTTGATAATGTTCAGACTTGTACTGTATCTTTCTTGCTTCGGCTTTGTTCTCAGGCAAGATTCCGGATTGGAGGTACATGATGATCAGTGTCATCCAGGATGTTGCTCCAAGTTGGATGACGTTTACCTGCCTTAGTGGGACCGATGGGTTGCTTAGAACTTCAATGCGCACGTCCTTAGTGGGACAGATGTTGGAAACTGGTTGATGCGAGTTTGCTCAGCGCATCTTCTGGCTTGTTTTCGCTTCTATTGATGTGATGTACCTTCTAAGAATTAAAGCTTTGAAGCAGCGTCCTTGCTTGCTCTAAGTACAATGCCATGACATCTTCTTGGCGTCATACTGGCCATTGATCTGCCCTGCCACGAGCATGGAATCAACGTGCACTTCGATGTTTTTGACCCCCATCTTGATTGCCAACCGCAATCCGGCAAGAAAAGCTTCATACTCAGCCTCGTTGTTTATGCTTTTGAAGTCCAACCGAATGGCATATGTGAACTCGTGCTTTTCCGGACTTACAAGCCTTAGTCTTGCACCTGCTCCATCTTCATTAGATGCACCATCCGTATACAACAGCCATGGCTCCTCTGAGTATTGTTTTTCTGCCTTCTCCATTGCTTTGCATTCTCTATCTTTATCATCAGGTACCTCTGTGAGGAAATCAGCTAGCACCTGCCCTTTGATCGCTGGCCTTGGTCTAAAAACCACGTTATGGCCCCCCAATTCGATAGCACACTTTGCTAATCTGTCCGATATCTCCGGTCTTGCTAGGATATTGCCGATGTTGTAATTCGTCAGAACATGGATAACATGGTTGGCGAAGTACCTGCGCAATCGTCTGGACGCGTGGATCAGTGCGAGGACCAACTTTTCCATTATGGTGTATTTTGTTTCTGGGTCATTCAAAGTGAGAGATACGTAATATACTGGTGTTTGCACGCCTTATCGATCGACCAGTAAAACTGCTCCTACCGCTTTTTCTGATGCTTACAGGTACATGACCAGCGGTTCGCCTTTCATTGGGGCTCTTAGCGTTGGTAGGCGTATCAGACAGTCTTTCATTTCTTGGAATGTGTGTTCTGCTTCTGGAGTCTATAGGAACTGGTTTTTCTTTACGTAGTTGCGAAGGGTTTTGATGAATGGGAACGATTTTGTTGCGTGGTTGGCAAGGAAACAGTTTAACGCTGCTAGTCGTCCCACTAATTTCTGCATTTCTTTTATCGTTGATGGGGAAGGCATCCGCTCAATTGTCTGCACTTTCTCGGGATTGACCTTGAACCCATCTTTGGTAACGATAAAACCCAGGAACTTCCCTTCCTCCATTCCGAAGGAGCACTTCGCTGGATTTAACTTGATGTTCACCCCTCGCAGAGTGTCAAATGTTTTCTGAATGTTTACCAGCATCAGATTCTCTTCCTTACTCATGATGACCAGGTCATCCATGTAAACTTCGATGTATTATCCAATGGTGTCGCTGAATGTTTCGTTCATTAACCTCTGATATGTTGCGCCTGTATTCTTTAGTCCAAAGGGCATTTTCGTATAACAATACAGCCCTGTTGGTGTGCGAAATGCAGTCTTGTCTTCATCCTGGATTGCCATCTGCACATGATGGTATCCTTTATAACAATCGAGAAAACACTTCCACCTGAAAAACGCCAGTGAATCAATCTTCTCGTCGATTTCGGGTAAAGCATAACAATCGCGCGGGCATGCTTTGTTCAAATCTTTGTAGTCCACACACATTCTCCAGCCGCCGTTTCCTTTTGGGACCATTACTGGGCTCGCCACCCAGGTTTGTTAACGTACTTCTCTGATTATGCCAGCGTTTAGCAGTTCTGTGATTTGTTCTTGCATGGCCTCATGTTTTATATCTCCGAGGTGGCGTTTGGTGTGTACCACTGGCTTGGCGTTTTCAGCGATATTCAGTCTGTGTTCTGCTATATGTCGTGGAACGCCAACCATGTCGGCCGGTGTCCAGGAAAATACGTCCATATTCTCAAACAACAACTTCCTCAGTGTCGCGCACGTGAGTTCTGACATTACTGGGCCCAATGTAACGCCCAGCGTCCCTGAACTTTAGATACTCGGCAAGAACAGTCCCTGAACTTCTGAGAAGTTGTCAATTTTAGTCCCTGTGGTTTTATGGAGTTGATGTTTTAATACTTCTGGTGTGAATCTTGTTGATACTATGGTGCTTGACTCTTTATTCTAGATGCTTAATTTTGACACTTAAACTATGAGACTTATGTCACGGCCCCCGACCCGGTTTAACCCGTTTCAGGAGCCGCGGGACAGAAAATCCCGTGGTATTTATTTAACAGCGGAAGTTTCTTCAGGATCTTTTAAAAACTGCAATTTTCCGATTATTTTATTTCACAACTCGGGATAAAATCCCGGTAATTTACATTCATAAGATTTCACGGAGAAATCTTTTATTTTTACAAAACATGTTTCTTTATTTTATATTGAGCCACTTCCTTAAGCTTGTAGTGCTTCTCGGCACTTTTCCTGGATCACAACAGATCACCTGAAACATGTTTGAAAAAGGTTTTGTCAGCGGGAAATACTGAGTGAATCATTCTTTTTAGTAAAACGACCCGTTTGTTATAATTTACAGTATTAAGAGAGATTACAATGTTTCCAGATATCAAACCAACTACCCACAGTATTTGTCACTCGACCATCCATCGGTAACCTCATTGTCCAATGGAGTCTGTGACTATGGTCATATCACTCATTGGCTAACTCTTTGTCCAATAGTGACGGTTATCAAGTAATGTATACAAAACCCCACATACCGGCTGTAACTTGGTGATTACATAAACTTAATCACTGTAATTATAACCTTTAAAAATAAACATGATTTTGAAAGTAATTTGATAAAAAGAGAATGACTCACATTGCAGATTTAATTAAGCAGAGCCTAGCCTACTGATTAGCCTTTTAACCTAAATTAATAACAGGCACACAATTCGGTTAGTAACTTAATACAGCATTTACGATAACTCACGAGATTAAATCCTCACATCGAATGACAAAGTGCGATACTTAAACATCCATTGAATTAACAACGAATGACAAAGCATAAACCCTAATGTGGGCAGCACTTAAACATCCATTGGATAGTTTAATCGATCAGACATTGAATCGTAGCAGCGATCGAGTTATTACCCTGTATTGCGGCGGCGATTAGTGATCCGTGTGTGTTTTGATAGTAAACAGAACGTAACTCAGTGTGTATTTCGACTTTTTACGTCGTTTCAGTGCCAGAAATCAAGTCCCAATGTCCACTATTTATACACAAAAATTGACCAGGCTTACGGACCGTAAGACTCATCCCTTACTGTCCGTAAGGGACACGAAGCTATTATAGGGTTGCTACGTCCTTGACTAGCCTTGCTGACTTGACAGAATTCGAAATTTAAATTTTGACAGCGTTTTATGTAGATAATCGTAACTAGGGTTTACCTCCCCTGAGTTTTAGGGGCCCTGATCCTGATTCTGATTGTTCTGAAAATTTTAGGGTTTGTGCAGAATCACTTGGGTGTCTCAATTAGGGTTTCCTATTGGACAATTAAAATAATAATTAAGACTTTTTGATACGAGTTGTTACAACTTAATACTTAATCTAGATACTTGACCCTTGATGCTTAATCTAGACACTTGATTTCTGATACTATGGAAACTAGATTCTTATTGTTGATTCTTGATACTTGGACTCTTGATTCTTGATGTTTGAGAAGCTATGACTCTTGACCCTTAAATCTAATTGGTGCTTGACTCCTTAGACTCGTGAAACTTGATTCTTGGTTAAACGAGAGACTGGAACCTTGTCACTGGCGGAATCTATTTAATCTTGCAAACTTTTGATGTAGAAGCTATAATCTAGTTAATTCTATTACCTATACATAACGCAACGCCTAACCTAACGCATAAAACAAATCAGAATCGGGAAACGCGGAAGGATGGAATGGCCAGAGTGGCCATCCGATCGGATGACCATCCGATCAGACGACCAGCCGATCGGACGACACCCCGGCCGAACCACCTTTCCTCCCTTCTACCTTCACCTATAAATAGGCTGTCACATCACCATTATGAGCGACGTGACAGCTCTGCCCGAACCAGACGCACGCACACACTAATCTCTCGTTTTCTCGTCGATTTCGGTACGTTTCAAGCTAGATTCTTGTACTTTCTTACTCTACGCATCATTCTCTACGTGATTCTCACTTGAAATCACACTTTTCACCATGAAATCTCTCAGATCTGAGTTCTTGAGGGTGATGCCATCATGGTGGTTTGTACAAACTGCCATGTGATGTCATTCTAAGCAAGATATAGCTCAGATCTAAGGTATTTCATACGTTTTTACACTAAATCTAAGTTAAATCTATACTTTTCATATAAAACTTGGGTTGTTCTTCACCTTTTCTTCAAATTACTGATTTACTTCGGTGATAAACGTGACTGAACGGACTGTAGACTTGATCGATGGTCTAGAGTTGGTTTAAGAACGGATTGTTCACTGATCAAGACGATCACGGGATGGATTCCGGCATAAACCCGTCGCTAACAGACAACTGGTTGGACTGGGGTGGTTCCCGACCGATCGGAATGACTGTTAAAAACGATAAGTTACTATTGTCTCAATACGTGCCGTGACGCCACCATTTAAACTTTTCAAACTCAGGAATTTTTACGAAAGTTGGTAAACAAGAACAATAGGTCAGCCGATCGGACAGCCGATCGATCGGACAGCCTTTCTTCATAATAGGCCAGCCGATCGGACAGCCGACCGATCGGACAGCCTTTCTTCGCAATGGGCCACCCGATCGGACAGCCATCCGATCGGACAACCTTTCTTCACACTAGGCCAGCCGATCGGATTACCATCCGATCGGGCAGCCACATTGGTCTTACTTCATTGTCGTTCTCAACCGGACGGATGGCAACCCGATCGGATAGCCATCCGATCGGGCAGCCATTGTCACTGTACACACACAAGGCCACCCGGTCGACTGGCCATCCGATCAGACAGCCGTTCGATCGGATAACCATCCGACCCAGTGACCTGTTAACCGCTTTATTCAACCTCGTTACTCTTCCCGACTCTTACCCCATTGCAATCTAACCAGGCTAATCCATAAAAAGAGCTCCCTCTGATCCAATAACAGTTGCGACTGTTAAGCAATCACTGTGAGTATACTCGATCCCCTTTTACTTTAAACTTTTGGGGTGTAACATGTATTCTATGAAACTTAAACTTGAATCTTTGAAAACTTATGCTCTATGCTATGTGAAACTTGTGATTGTTGATTCTTGACTCTTTGTGCTATGTGACGTTTAATCCAGAGTGTGTAGTTCCACCTTAACAATAGTAGCGCTATAGGAAGATGCACCTATCCCATTATTCTCGGGGGGTATTGTTAGGAGGATTCTAGTTTACCTTGAGTCTTGGGTAAACACTAAATCAATGGGATACTTGGGCTATCACTGCGTGGACTACGACACTAGCACGGCTGTAAACTATTTTTATTACTTACACTATGGATATGAGTTCTTTTAATCTACTATTCTAGTATCAAACTTGTATACTCGCCAATACATTCGTATTGATATTTTAATACATGTTGCAAGTTGATAGGATGAGATGGAACATGGAAAACAAGCTAGGGGAATGCCTAGAAACGTCACGCTAGCTAATCTAGTCTTGGAACAATTTGAACAATTATGATTTGATGTTTTGTAATGTGATATTCTGAGATGTTTGGATTTTAGACAATTGCTATGAAATCTACTTAACTCTACCGAAATATCTAGTGTTGTGGAATTCTCTTGAGCAATCTGTACGCTTAGTGCTCGCACCCCGATGTTTCCGTCATCGGTTGGGGTGTGACAGATTGGTATCAGAGCCATAACTATAGGGAATTAGGATAAGTAGGAATACTTTCCCTAGTCTATAGTTCTAGGAATCTTGCCTCTTATTTGTTGTTTAAGACTTATGCATTCTACCGTATCTGCTTCCTAGCAGCACATGCTCCTATTGAACTTACATGCCTTTCCTAAGGCTGATACAATGTACACTTTATACCATGAAAACACTATTATACAGTGTTTATATTTTGCACGAGATTTGTCCACATGATAGGAGTGACATCCGAACCTTGATGGGAAATCTCCATATTATTCTGGTAGGTCTTGTCTACGGATAAGAGCCGACAACCTTTGGGGTACGATGTTGTCAAGATAGAGGTGAAACTCGGACCTTGACAACTAGTCCCACTCCTTAATAATTTTATGTCTCGCCAAAGTCTCGCAACCGCCAGTCAATTGAGTACGTGAAATGGCTAAAAGGACAAATATCGTAGGCCTGACATCGATGACGTATTTGTCTAAGTAAGTCAGGAAGCGATACCTCAATCCGAAAGGGGTTCGAACCACTTTGGTTAGTCGCCGTTCCTCTACCCGGAACAATCCTACGTTTTATAAGCCTATCTTGCTTTTATGTTATCTCGATTTTTGTGGTTTTATCTATGAGGTTTTAAACTTGATTCTTCGTTCGTTTTGGTATATTTTTACACGAATCACACGTTGTCCGCAATCTCAAACATTAATCCTAATCTCATAACAAAATTTATGAAGCTTTATTCTATGAGTAATCTATGTGGTAATCTTGATTGACTATTATGTTTTGAGGTGTTGATTGTGGGTATGAAACACTAAGATGACATGGAAGTACGAGACAGAAGTGGCATGTCCGAAGCATGGTGGATACGCCGCTGGTACTTCCTATATATAAGTGCTTTTGACATGTTACCAACTTTCGTACCAAGTGCCATACGAGGATAGTGTTTGCAGACCAGTGTGGATAGTCTATGTAATCTATGGAAACTTTATTCGCGAAGACTACGGAGAATCTATGCAATCTATGTAGACTCTAAAGCCATGCATGTAATCTATGTGTACTCTAGCAATGTTAATCTATTGTGTTGAACTATTGAGATTAATCTATGGTAATCTATTGAGTTAATCTATGTTACTCTATCAAGTAATCATGTTAAAATATTGGGTTATTCTATAAGCTAATCTATGTCGATCTATCGAGAAAACTATGAATAAACTATGTGAATCTAATCTATGCGAAGCTATTTGAACAATCTATGATATATGATGATGATAATGATGAGTAAATTGTTATGGGTGGTAATTGCGACACGTAACATGACACTGAGTACTGGGTAAGGCGATGTGCCCGAAGCGTGGTGGATACACCGCTGGTACTTCCTATATATAAGCGTTTTTTGGCATCTTGACCGAGCTTCATGCAACGCGCCATGCGAAGGTCGTGAATTTTGTGATGGTTCAATCTAGACTCTTAAATCTATCATGTGTGTAATCTATATTGTGAGATCTAGTGAACTTAGACTTATATGGTCCCGTTTGTCGGATCTATAGATGTCTGCTCGCAGAACATCTGACGCTCTTAGGAGATCCAGAGAGAAGTCTCAGAAGAAGATGATGTCTTTCATGGCCGATCAGATCGCTCGAGTCATGCCAAGAATCGTCACTGAGCTTCAAGGATCAAACACTCCGCCATCCTCTGCGGACTCCAAGGCTGAGAAACAGAAGCCTGCCAACTTCAACTACAAACATTTCATCTCTTGCAACCCTAAGCCTTTCACGGGCAGTGATGGGGTAACTGCTATGCTTGAGTGGTTCGACAGCATCGAAGTTACCTTCATTAACAGTGAGTGCCAAGATCATTTGAAAACCAGGAGTGCGACTGGAATGTTTCAAGACAGAGCGTTGGAGTGGTGGTCGAATGAGAGAAACATCCGTTCTAATGAAGAAGCCTATGCTCTTCCATGGGCTGAGGTGCGTGAACTCATGATGCTCGAGTTCTGCCCTCCTCATGAACAACTGAAGCTCGAAGAAGAGTTTTGGCACTTGAAGCAGATTGGTGATGATAATCTGGCTTATACTACCCGTTTTAAACAACTGAGTCTTATCGTTCCCCACTTGGTTTCGAATCCTAGGCGAATGATAACCAAATACATCAATGGCCTACCTCCTGCTATGCGTGATTCCATCGAAGCAGCTCAGCTAGAAACTATTGAGGAAGTCTACCGTCTCGCAGCTAGTCTCAGCAACAATCGTGTAGGTGATAAGAAGTTTGCTACCCCTGCTCCTTCGAAGTCTACAAATCAAGTCACTCAGCAGCCAAGTGGCAGCAGGAACAAGAAACGGAAAACTCAGGATTCGGGATGTAATGCTATTACCCATGCTGCTAACCCTGCTGCTCCCGAATCTAAGAAGCAATACACTGGGCCTCATCCCAAGTGTGCAACTTGCAACTGCCATCATCTTGCTGCTTCTGCATATCGTCTGTGCACCAACTGTAATCGTTATGGTCACACGACTCCCTACTGTCGTCAAACTAACCCGGCCCCACAAGCTCAGCAAGCCCCAGCTCAAGAAGCTCTCCCAGCACCTTTGTAGAACCCAAGGCCAGTCAACGCTGTTCGTGCATGCTACAAGTGTGGAGATACTACCCACCTCCGTAACCAGTGTCCTCAGCTGAACCAGGATCAGCAACCAGCCGCTCGTGGACGAGCGTTCAATCTAAATGTAAATCAGGCTCGTAATGACAATAAAGTTGTCAATGGTATGTTCCTTATTAATAACCTTTATGCTTCGAGTCTATTTGATACTGGTGCCGATAAAAGCTTTGTGTCCGTGGAATTTGAGTCTTTGATAAACTGTACACGCTCCAAGTTACCTGAGTCATTCTCTGTTGAGGTCGCCAATGGTAAGTCGATTCTTGTAAAATCTATCTTGCGTGATTGTTCCTTAATTCTTAACGATCACGTCTTCTCTATTGATCTTATACCCATGAGGTTGGGTAGTTTTGATGTTATCATTGGTATGGACTGGTTGCGAAAGAACCATGCCGAGATTGTCTGTCATGAGAAACTTGTTCGTCTTCCTCTTCCCTCTGGTGATACCTTGATCATCTATGGAGACCGACCTTCAAAAGGACTAAGGTTAATGTCATGCACACAAGCGAGCAGAAGCTTACGTAAACAGAACCCTTCCTTTTTGGCCCACGTGGTGGAACAAAAAGGCAAGGGGAAGAACATAAGCGACGTTCCGGTGGTGTGTGACTTCACCGATGCCTTTCCTGAAGATCTTCCTGGTCTTCCCCCTCCCAGATCTGTTGATTTTCGTATTGATCTCGTACCTGGTGCGACTCCTGTCGCCAGGGCTCCTTACCGTCTTGCACCTTCTGAGATGCAAGAGTTATTTAGTCAACTTCATGAGTTACTCGATAAGGGTTTTATTCGTCCAAGTACCTCCCCGTGGGGTGCTCCCGTTTTATTCGTCAAGAAGAAGGATGGTTCCTTCCGTATGTGCATCGATTATCGTGAACTGAATAAGCTTACCATGAAGAATCGTTATCCGCTTCCTCGCATTGATGATCTATTTGATCAACTACAAGGCGCTTCCTGTTTTTCGAAGATTGACCTACGTTCTGGATGTCATCAACTACGTGTCCTCGAAGATGATATTCCTAAAACGGCAATCCGTACTCGATATGGGCACTACGAGTTCGTAGTCATGCCTTTTGGCTTGACCAACGCACCTGCAGTGTTCATGGACCTTATGAACCGTGTGTGTAAACCCTATTTGGATCGTTTTGTGATAGTCTTTATTGATGATAATCTCATTTATTCTAAATCTAAGGCTGATCATGCTCGCCATCTACGTCTTATGCTTGAACTTCTACGGGGTGAACGTCTATATGCTAAATTTTCTAAGTGTGAGTTTTGGATTGACGAAGTGCAATTTCTTGGTCATATTATTAGTAGACAAGGTATTCATGTTGATCCTTCGAAAATCGAGGCAGTGAAGAATGGTGTACGCCTAAATTCGTGACCGAGATTCGTTCTTTCCTAGGATTGGCGGGTTATTACCGCCGGTTCATCGCGGATTTTTCAAAAATCGCTGTTCATCTTACTACGCTAACCCAAAAGGAGAAACCTTTTGTTTGGGGTCCCGAGCAAGAGAACTCCTTTCAAACCCTTAAGAATCTTTTGTGTAATGCTCCTGTGTTAACTCTACCTGATGGCAACGACGATTTTGTGGTGTATTGCGATGCCTCGAACCGTGGATTGGGCTGTGTGCTCATGCAGCGGGAAAAGGTTATTGCTTATGCCTCTCGACAACTCAAAGTGCATGAGAAAAACTACACTACTCACGATCTGGAGCTTGGTGCGGTGATTTTTGCGTTAAAGATTTGGCGACACTACCTATATGGTACTAAGTGTGTGGTCTTCACCGACCATAGGAGCCTTCAACACATCTTTGACCAGAAGGAGCTGAACATGCGACAGAGGCGTTGGGTGGAATTGCTAAACGACTACGACTGCGAAATTCGCTACCATCCTGGTAAGGCGAACGTAGTGGCCGACGCTCTTAGTCGTAAAACTCATGTGAAGGCTATTCGTATCTCTAGTGATTTGCATGTTTGTATTCGTGAAGCTCAGTATTCAGCAGCAAATGAAGAAAGTCTAGAAGAAGAAGTTCACGGCGCTAGAATGGACCAGCTCGAAACTAAATCTGATGGCCTGCAGTATTATCTAAATCGTATCTGGGTGCTGGATCGTGATAATCTCCGTGAGCTCATTATGACCGAGGCTCACAAATCCCGTTACTCTATCCATCCAGGTGCCGACAAGATGTACCAGGATCTGCGTACAACTTATTGGTGGCCTGGCATGAAGAGGGACATTGCTGTCTATGTGTCTAAGTGCCTTACCTGCTCGAAGGTAAAGGCTGAACACCAGCGTCCTTCTGGACTCTTGGAGCAACCTAAAATACCTGTCTAGAAATGGGATAGCATTGCTATGGACTTTATTATCAAACTACCTCGTACCTCTAAAGGTCACGATAGCATCTGGGTGGTTATTGATCGTTTGACCAAATCCGCTCACTTTCTTCCTATTCGTGAAGATTACAGAGTGAAGAGACTTGCTCGAATCTATACCGATGAGATTATAAGTCGTCATGGCGTACCTCTTGACATAATCTCGGACCGTGATGGTCGCTTTACTTCACGTCTTTGGCAAACATTTCAATCCGCTATGGGTACGCACTTGAATCTTAGCACGGCCTTTCATCCTCAGACGGATGGTCAGACCGAACGTACTATTCAGACCCTCGAGGATATGCTTCGTTCTTGTGTCATCGACTTTGGTGGTAACTGGGATGTACATTTACCCTTGATAGAATTCTCGTACAATAATAGCTACCTTTCCGGTATTCAGATGGCTCCTTTCGAAGCTTTATATGCGCAAAAATGCTGATCTCCTCTCAGCTGGCATGAGGTTGGGGAAAAGCAGTTCACCGGCCCTGAGATTGTTCAAGAGACAACGGATAAGATTCTTCAGATCCGTGATAACTTGATCAAGGCTAGGAGCAGACAAAAGAGCTATGCTGATAATAGGCGGAAGCCTCTGGAATTTGCTGTTGGTGACCGAGTTCTACTCAAGGTATCTCCTTGGAAGGGAGTAGTTCGTTTTGGGAAGAAGGGAAAGCTTGCGCCTCGCTATGTGGGTCCTTTCGTGATACTTGAAAGGATTGGCAAGGTAGCATACAAACTCGACTTACCACAAGAGCTAAACAACGTGCATCCAGTGTTCCACGTATCTAACTTACGGAAATGCCTAGCCGACGAAGGACTGCAGGTTCCTCTTGAAGATTTGCAGATAAATGAAGTTGTTCAATTTGTGGAGAAACCGGTCAAAATCATGGATCAAACTGTCAAGCGTCTGAGGCGCAGCAAAATTCCCATTGTTAAGGTTCGATGGGAAGGAAGGTGTGGTGCCGAAGTCACTTGGGAGCTGAAAGGTGATATGAAGGCCAAGTATCCGCATCTCTTCGAGCAGTCTTCTTCTAAGATTTCGGGGAAGAAATCTCCTAAAGGAGGGGAGACTGTAATGCCCAGCGTCCCTGAACTTTAGACACTCGGCAAGAACAGTCCCTGAACTTCTGAGAAGTTGTCAATTTTAGTCCATGTGGTTTTATGGAGTTGATGTTTTAATACTTCTGGTGTGAATCTTGTTGATACTATGGTGCTTGACTCTTTATTCTAGATGCTTAATTTTGACACTTAAACTATGAGACTTGATACTTAATCTAGATACTTGATGCTTAATCTAGACACTTGATTTCTGATACTATGGAAACTAGATTCTTATTGTTGATTCTTGATACTTGATACTTGGACTCTTGATTCTTGATGTTTGAGAAGCTATGACTCTTGACCCTTAAATCTAATTGGTGCTTGACTCCTTAGACTCGTGAAACTTGATTCTTGGTTAAACGAGAGACTGGAACCTTGTCACTGGCGGAATCTATTTAATCTTGCAAACTTTTGATGTAGAAGCTATAATCTAGTTAATTCTATTGCCTATACATAACGCAACGCCTAACCTAACGCATAAAACAAATCAGAATCAGGAAACGCGGAAGGATGGAATGGCCAGAGTGGCCATCCGATCGAACGACCAGCCGATCGGATGACACCCTGGCCGAACCACCTTTCCTCCCTTCTCCCTTCACCTATAAATAGGTTGTCACATCACCATTATGAGTGATGTGACAGCTCTGCCCGAACCAGACGCACGCGCACACTAATCTCTCGTTTTCTCATCGATTTCGGTACGTTTCAAACTAGATTCTTGTACTTTCTTACTCTACGCATCATTCTCTACGTGATTCTCACTTGAAATCACACTTTTCACCGTGAAATCTCTCAGATCTGAGTTCTTGAGGGTGATGCCATCATGGTGGTTTGTACAAACTGCCATGTGATGTCATTCTAAGCAAGATATAGCTCGGATCTAAGGTATTTCATACGTTTTTACACTAAATCTAAGTTAAATCTATACTTTTCATATAAAACTTGGGTTGTTCTTCACCTTTTCTTCAAATTACTGATTTACTTCGGTGACTGAACGGACTGTAGACTTGATCGATGGTCTAGAGTTGGTTTAAGAACGGATTGTTCACTGATCAAGACGATCACGGGATGGATTCCGGCATAAACTCGTCACTAGCAGACAACTGGTTGGACTGGGGTGGTTCCCGACCGATCGGAATGACTGTTAAAAACGATAAGTTACTGTTGTCTCAATACGTGTCGTGACGCCACCATTTAAATTTTTCAAACTCAGGAATTTTTACGAAAGTTGGTAAACAAGAACAATAGGCCAGCCGATCGGACAACCGACCGTTCGGATAGCCTTTCTTCGCAATGGGCCACCCGATCGGACAGCCTTTCTTCACACTAGGCCAGCCGATCGGATTACCATCCGATCGGGCAGCCACATTGGTCTTATTTCATTATCGTTCTCAACCGGACGGATGGAAACCCGATCGGATAGCCATCCGATCGGGCAGCTATTGTCACTGTACACACACAAGGCCACCCGGTCGACTGGCCATCCGATCGGACAGCCGTCCGATCGGACAACCATCTGACCCAGTGACCTGTTAACCGCTTTATTCAACCTCGTTACTCTGCCCGACTCTTACCCCATTGCAATCTAACCAGGCTAATCCATAAAAAGAGCTCCCTTTGATCCAATAACAGTTGCGACTGTTAAGCAATCACTGTGAGTATACTCGATCCCCTTTTACTTTAAACTTTTGGGGTGTAACATGTATTCTATGAAACTTAAACTTGAATCTTTGAAAACTTATGCTCTATCCTATGTGAAACTTGTGATTCTTGATTTTTGACTCTTTGTGCTATGTGACGTTTAATCCAGAGTGTGTAGTTCCACCTTAACAATAGTAGCGCTATAGGAAGATGCACCTCTCCTATTATTCTCGGGGGGTATTGTTAGGAGGATTCTAGTTTACCTTGAGTCTTGGGTAAACACTAAAGCATTGGGATACTTGGGCTATCACTGCGTGGACTACGACACTAGCACGGCTGTAAACTATTTTTATTACTTACACTATGGATATGAGTTGTTTTAATCTACTATTCTAGTATCAAACTTGTATACTCGCCAATACATTCGTATTGATATTTTAATACATGTTGCAGGTTGATAGGATGAGATGGAACATGGAAAACAAGCTAGGGAATGCCTAGAAACGTCACGCTAGCTAATCTAGTCTTGGAACAATTTGAACAATTATGATTTGATGTTTTGTAATGTGATATTCTGAGATGTTTGGATTTTAGACAATTGCTATGAAATCTACTTAACTCTACCGAAAAATCTAGTGTTGTGGAATTCTCTTGAGCAATCTGTACGCTTAGTGCTCGCACCCCGATGTTTCCGTCATCGGTTGGGGTGTGACACCCAAAGTGACAGTTTGTTCCGGATACTTGTTGTTTAGTATCCATTTTTCGGGTTCTGCGCGCGGTGTGAGTTTGCTCGTTTTTGCTGATCTAAGTGCGCCTTGCCTTCTTGGTCTAATTGATTGAAACATTGCTCGTAGATAATGTTCGCGGTGCTCCATGCATCTATAAACATGTAGTCAATCTGGTAATGGCCGAATACACCAGGAATGACTATAGGTCTCCGCTCTCTTGGGCCACCTCGTACTACTGGAAAAACAACTTGCCTTTCGTGCCAGGAGTCATCTTGGGCGCGCTTGTTATAATTCTTCCGGGGTCTTCTTTGGCCCCCCTTGAATCATGTGTGTCTCTAGCTTTCGAAGCTTCTTGTTATCTGGACCCTCTTCCCTTCTTTGGATTTGGCGGTTGTCTCTTTTCCCTCCTTTGACCAGATGGGTGAGCTTGCCACCTTTCAGAGTTCATTCTATCTCTTAGCTCAAACTAATACAGTCATCAGTCAAATGACCTGTATCTTTATGGAATTCACAGAAGAGATTTGGGTCTTGTCCTCTTTTGTTTCGCATCTGCAGAGGAGGTTTGAATTGGTGGTTCTCAGTTGACAGAACCTCGGAAGGGGTTTTCGTCAGAGAAGTCCATTGTTTTTCTCTGTTTTCTTTTTTAACTTCTTTGCGATGACTGATTTGATTGATGGTTGCGCACGCGTCCTCAGCTGGTGGACTTTTTTCTCTGTAGCCAGATGCCTTCCAGGGTTGACCCTTGCCCTTTTTGTTGCGTCTGTCGTTGGCATGCTGGCTATAGTTATACTGACGGCTATCGTCGCCGGTTAGCTGTTTGTCAGTTCTTGCGATTGTGTTTGCTGCTTCGATGAAAGTATCACAGTCTTTGGGACCCTCATCCCTTCCTTTAACTCTTTTGATCAGATCATCACATTTTACAGCTCTCATGAAGTGCGCGCGCATCATATTTTCTCCTATATCTCCGATTTCTAAGCACTCCTTGTTGTATCTAGTGATAAAATCTTCAATGCTTTTGTGATCTTTCCTCAAGATGTTCAAGCAATCTGTTGGGTCTCTGGTGTGCCTGCGCTGCTGGGAGAAATGCGCGAGGAACTTGTGTTGGAAATCCATCCAAGATTTGATGCTTCCTTCAGGCAAACTGTCAAACCATGCGCGCGCCGCGCCGACAAAGGTTTGTGCAAACAGATGACACCAAGTGGGTAGTGACCAACCCCGAATCAGTAAAAACTTAGAGGTGGTCGTCAAGATCTGTTAAGCCATTGTACTCACCCCCATTGTGTGGTAGTTTTGCCTTGTCAATATCAGTTGTTGCAATTTCTCTGATGAACTTACACTTCTCAACTATGCCTTCTGGGCGATAGCTTAACGTATAATCGTTCTCAGCATTCGGATTATACCCCCCGCGCGTGCGGGGCTTGTACGCCTCGTGATTCGGTGGTAACCTGCTGAAGACCGTGCTTTCTTGCTTGTAGGTTGTGTCATTGTCCTCATTGTAACTGTTCCATTCGTTGTTTATGTTGCGCGGACCCAAACGATTGTGTACCGATCTCTTTTGAGTTTGTTGCACATAGTTGCTTTCGGTGTCACCATAGCATGTCGTGCACTCTTTGCCTTCTGATGTTAGGTGCTTTCTCATGTTGCGGGTTCCGCGCGTGTGTTTGCTAAGGGATCTGAGTGCTTGGTGGTCTTTGTGGTGGAGTAACGAAAGCGGATTGATTAGCTTGCGCTTGAAGCAATGCTTGTTGTGCGCTTAATTGCACGTAGACAAGGTTCAGAGACGTCATTTGCTTGGCATACCAGGAGGCCAGATTTTCTCCTTCAGGTAGCCCTAAGAGTGCTGAGAAGTTCAACTGTGCCTGAGCCGATGGTGCTGAAGGACCAGCCCCATGGTTTGGCGTTTGAGCTTCTGGAGTTGTCTGGTTAACTACTCCAGGGGGTGTTTGGAAACTAGCTCCGTTCGTGGTTTGATTGATAACTCTGGAAGTGCTTCCAAAGAGATCAGGTATTTCATTGTTCACGTGTCCTTCTCTGACGGTCCCGTTCCCTTGGTGCCTTTGGACGTGAGCGGTGTCCGTGTGCAACTCAATGGAAGAGCTTTCTCCGTCCACGTTAAGAGAAGTGTTTGGTTCAGCCATTTAGAGAGTGTTTTTGAAGAGAAAAGAGATGAAAATGGTTTGCAAAAGATGCGGTGGGCGCCAATGATGAAACACTAGTTAACACTAGGGCTAACCAGCTGGGTCATCTCGTATGTGGGGTTCAATCTCCTTCTCTACTCGCCGATGACTGAGATCCTGCAAAACAGAACACCGGTGACTCGCCACAAGGAGGAGAATAGGGGGGTTCTCCTTGTGACCACCCTCCGGCGTGAGAATAAGTACTGCTTTGAGGAGAAATAGTGTGTGTTGTAGGTGAAATGTAAGGAGAGCCGAATGTTCTACCTGAATGAGGAAGGGTGCTATTTATAGCCGAAGGATGAAGGAGGGAGGAGAGGCCTTGCCAGCTGCCACCGGGCGCCAGCTGTCTGACCAAGAGGAATATCCTCTTGGTCTCCTCTGTTGCTGTCAGGATAGTGGATGACGTGGCGCGCTGTTATTCGTCCAGGTAGGAGAATTAGTACTGCAACTGTCGGTCTATCCTTAGATCGTGTTCCAGGTCCACATGGCGTCTGATTATTAGTGACACGTGTTGTCCTTTTTGTCTGGAGGAGTATCTTTGGTGCCACCTTGATATCTTCCAGAAGCTTCTAGAAGCTTCTGGATACGCTTGCTGATGTAGGCGCCATGTCGGATAAAAAAGGTGGTGTGATCCCTGCCATGTGTGCATGGAATTGGGACCATACCTCTTCAATTGGTCAACTAATTGTTGACAAACAAAAGTTTGATGGAGAGACTTGATTGCGAGCAATTAACAACCACGGCACTGGACTATTCGGTTTTTTTTTTCAAATGAGGGCTGAAAGTGTGATTGGGTGTAAACCCATGGGATTAAAACTGCACTTTTTCAAAAATATATGTTTATGCTTATATAGATCCTTTACTGATAATCTTTTGGACTAGTGACACCATGTGTTTATTCCTAGATTGTGCGGCCACAACTCCCACAAAGTGCGCATTAGGTGGAATTTAGGGGGTGTGTTCATTGTAGTGGCCTCATGGTTGGGTAGACCACGAACCACCACGGGATCACCACTGCCATCTGTCATGGCCCCCGACCCACCCTGGACGGAATCGGGAGTCGCGAACAGCCCAGTGGTACCGGTGATTATTTTGAAAACGTTGCAGCGGAAATTTCATCAGAACCGTGAGTTAGGAAAAATATCAGAGTTTAAAAAAAACACCGGATTTTATTTATTAAATATATGGGATAAACCCATGTTTTACAAAGGTAGCTTTAATAAGGGATAAACCCAATTACATAAAACAATATTTCTTAATTTGATTTAATTAATAAAATAAGCCACTTCTTGATGCCTTTCAGTGCCGTACTCATCTCTTACTTCAATCTACTGTAATTACCTGAAACGCGTTTTAAAAAGGTTTTGTCAGCGGGAAAAACTGAGTGAGTTCATTCATTTTATTAAAACGACACGTTTGTTATAATTCACAGTATTAAGAGAGATTACAATGTTTATTTCAACCAAATACCCACAGTACTTGTCATCGACTCGTTTCGGTGACTGTGGTCATATTACTATTGAGTCCGTTCACCCAATAGTAACGAGTATCATTAATTAGGTTCGCCCGCCTAAAGTGATAAAAACAGTAATACTGTGCACAATACCCCACATACCGGCTGTAATTTGGTGACTACATAAACTTAATCACTGTAATTATAATCTTGAAAATAAACATACTTTTATAAACAGATTTGATAAAAAGAGAATGACTCACATTATAAGCATGCAGATTCATACGGCCAAAGTTTAGTCTACAGATAAGCCTTGATATATTGCAGATTTATACAGGCAGAGCTTAGCTTATTGATTTAGCCTTGTAACCTCGTGCACACGAACTAGGTAGGTAACTTAATACAGCATTTACGATAACTCACGAGATTAAAACCCTCACAACGAATGACAAAGTGCAATCACTTAAACATCCATCGGATTCACAACGAATGACAGAGTATTCCCCGAGTTCGGGTGGTACTCAAACATCCTGTCGAAATCACGACTAATGACAAAGGATAGCGCTTAAACATCCGGTCGGATAGTTTAAATCGATCGGACATTGAATCGTAGCAGCGATCGAGTTAATACCCTGTTTGCAGCAGCACCCCGCTATACTAATTAGTGATTCGTGTGTGTTTTGAGAGTATTCGGATGATATCTCTGTGCCTGAATCGAATTTTATCGTCGTTCCAATTGCAGAATTCAAGTCCCAACTCCTGGTATTTATACCCGAATTTGGAACCTCCCGCGTGTCGCGAAGGAACCAAGGGTCCCTGTCGCGTGTCGCCTGAGATGACAAAGCAGGCTAGGCCTGCTTTGTCACCTGGGTAGCCCTGCTGAGTCGACGGAATCGAGAAATTGAATTTTGACAGCGTTTTGTGAAGATAATCGTTAATAGGGTTTTATCCCCCTTGAATTTTAAGGGCCCTGATCCTGATTCTGATTATTCTGAAATTTGTTGGGTTTATGTAGAATTACTTGGGTGTCTCAACTAAGGTTTCCTAGTGAACAAAATATAATAATAATAAATAATATTTTTGGTGAGAGTTGTTTATGGTTTGGGACATTTTTGAATATAATTATATTATAAAGAAATAGGGAATAAAATAGTGAGAAAAGAAAATGGACTCACTTGGTAACTTTAGGGTTCAACTAGAAAGTCTCCGGGTAGAATATTGGGTATAACTTCTGAGCTATTTTGAAAATATATAAAGCACTCGTGTTAAGTATAATACCCCTAATTTCAACCTTGTCCCTATGTCACGAGACAGAACCCCAATAACTTAGTCGGGCAGAGCCCTGACATATGTTATGAGGCTCAGATCAATCGGAAAGGGTAGCGGTGATCGGGAGTTAAAACACTTAAAACGGAACATGACTTTATTATTATTATTATAGTGAAAATAAACAAACAAAATAAAAATTTAAAATATAATATATATAGAGAGAATGAGATCGAAATCTCATAAAAGAAAAAGGGCTGAGCATTTTTCATGGTGCAGTGCACCTTATATTTATAGTTGCCAAAATACTTGGTCAAGAAGTTTTTCCTATCTTTCAAACACGTAAGTGTACATATGTCAATTTCCTATTTTAATTAATTAATTTTAATTTTTATTTATTTCTTTGATATGACACGTACATAACTTCTAAATTTTAAGTTAGTTACTATTATTTTATTTATTTTATTCTTTACGTAGGTTTATTATTATTATGATTATTATTATATTTTATTAACTTATTATAATTAATTCAATGCTTTACTTATTTGGCGTGTATAACTTGTAAAATATAATGTTTTATCAAATAATAAATATGTCATTGGAACCAGAATATTTTTGTCTACATTTGGGTCTAAGTTTCATTAAAAATAGAGTAGGTTCAAAATACAATGTATTTTTATAATTTAATTATTATACGGTTCCTAGGCCCGTCTAGGAACTTCATATTTCTAATTTTCAACTTACCCATAATCTACCCGTCTAATAATATAAGTTTTATATACTTTTATTTTATTTTAGAAAGGTGACCCATAAACAGGCCAATTATTTATTTCAACCAATTATATAAAATAGTGTTTAAAACTATTTGGGTTGAATAATTTTATTAAAATTAAATTATTTACTAGTTACTAGTTACTAATGGTTAATAAATTTAACCAAACCTATGATAAAAATAGGGATGTTACATTCTCCCCACCTTGTTTTAAATCTCGTCCTCGAGATTTGAGTTACGATATTTCTTTTAGACTTATGTCATATTTTAATCAATAAAAACAATATTAAGGCAGATGACACAGAATTAAAATATCAAATTTTGTGAAAATGAGTTGTACAATAGGTAGGACTCAATGGTTCAACTGAATTAGTTCAAGAAATCGATGTTAAACGAATGATATAATTTCCAAAGTGACTAGGTTCAAGCCAAAAGATATTTGATCAATTAAAATGAATGTGAAGGACTTTTTAGAATCAATAAAAATTCTTTGTCAAAAGAAAGTTTACTTTGATTGGCAACTGAGGAAGACTTAGAATTGACAAGTTCCAAAATAAAAGCATTAAAATGATTTGTTAAATATTGATTTATGATATGAGAAAATCAAAGTGTTGAGATGAGTGAATTGCAAAGATTCACCAAAAGACAATAAAGTTAGGGTATCATTGTTTAGAGTTCCAAGTTGTTTTAATTGTGAACCAATGTGATAATACACTATTAGTGACCATATTTTTCATACTATGTCCTAGAGATCAAAATATAATAAGTTGTTTTGGCATGACCAACCATTATATTATATTTGTATATCAAATGTAATCTATATTATTTGTTACGTATTTTTACTATATGTAGATGGTCACCACTTTTTAATAAAATATTATTTTAGTATTTTACTATACTATGTAAAATAACTTATAGTTACTATATATTACAAAACACCGTAATAAAGTTATTACAAAATATTTTAGTATTATTATTTTGTAAAAGAAATCACTATTATTTATAACGTTAAATGAAAGTTGTAAATAAAGGTGTAAAAATATTTATTGTACAAAATATTTGTACAAACACTTTTGTACATATATAACACTTAATGGGTCGATTCTATGTGATTATTTATTTTCATTTTGAAATCATATAACGTTGTGAAGATATTTACAAATGTTGTAAATAATTAAAAATGGGGGCTAGTCTTATATATTATAATGTTCCCCTAACCCAACGTAGTTGATGACTACCATATTATTCTTATATGGTTATTTTCTTGCTAGAGCGTTATAGTATATAGTTACCACAAAACATGTAATAGACACTTATTTATATAATTTTATTCATCCCTCTAATTCTTGTATTGTTTTATGAAATTATATCTTCTCTTTATAGCACAAAGTAAAATATTTTTATATATAATTAAAATTTACTAAATAAGTATTATGACTTAATTTATATATATATTAACTAGTCATTACCATGGTTGGATATTGGTTAGTGCTGCCTTGTTTAAGCATAGGTGATCAGTCCATGCCTAACTAAGGCTAGGCTATTCAATACCTGCCCTTGATAATAACCCTAGTACCAAATAATACTAACACTTCTGTTATTAATTTATTACTAATAATAAAATTATTAATAATAAATAACTTAAACATAAACTTAAATGAGAGTATATTTTTAATATAATTTTATATATATATATAAAATATAAATTCTTTACCTCAATGTTTTAACAAAATTTATTGACTCGATATCAAAGAGTCACTGTTTTGCAATAATGCGGTTCACAGTGCAAAAAGCGGAATGATATTTGAGTTTGGATAAGATAATAAATCGGAATGAAGCCCTCCAGTGGTCTTCATAAATCAAACGAACCACATTCGTAACAAACAGTGCATGTGTAACGTGTGGATTTACCAAGAAATGAAATAGATCAATATTTATTATTATGAAAGAAATCCTCATGGTATTATGACCATTATGGGAAGTAGAAACACTAAAGTCAACTTTTTATATGCAGAAGTCAGAATAAGAACTCTATTTGGAATTTCATGTGATAACCGTTGTTAAGTAACATTACCAAGGAATGTCGAATAAAATGAAATAAAAATTTGCAAAGGTATGTGACTCCTTTTTCGGTGATAACAATTATGACTCTGATTTAGACTATGCACCGATGGTTGTAAAATTTTGTTCCAACGTACCTTAGCGAGATTTATGTCGTTTATAGGATCACAGGGCAAAGTGCTACTTTTAGTTCTTCTATTGATGGAATTAGCATTGGTGTTGTCGTGCCCAATTATATTTTCCAAAGATTTTGCCTTGTAAGTTGTGTGTGATTTATTTCATCATCTATAGACGTATAATTTAAGTTTCATGTGTTTTCTTGTGCACTAGCACAATTTTATATACTTCTTACTTTCGTTAATAGTTTATGGTAACGCATTGGAAATTCTTATACTGTTAATGGTGTTCCAACTTAAAGGGTTTCCATTGGTTATATTTTCTCATGAAATAATGTTTGATATCGGAAAAGAGATTCCTAATAAAGAAATCTAGACACATATGCTTGTGCTTTATTCCTATTTGGCTTTTGGAATTCCTTATAGATATATATATATCTATATAATCATATATTTCACATGCTGAAATAAACATACCATTTATCAGGTCAATGTATTTAACAGATTCATATTTCCAAAAACCAGTCAAATATCTGGTCATGATACTATTTAGGGAAATCTTGTCACTTGTTTGACATATTATCTATCCCGTCTTATCCGATTCGCGCCGGAGCGGTAACCTCAGTATATCTGGACAAACTGGAGAGTCTACTACACCATACCCAGTCTTGCCAGAGAAAATTTTCTATTTCCCATAAATAGTATCTTTTCAAAAGTGACTCTTTTATTAGGCTAGAATTAGGGAAATTTGTATTCCCGTAACATATTTTATTCTAGACCAATTAATATTACTAAACAATAATTACTATTAATTCTTGCTTATTTATCATATCTTGCAATATTCTAATTACCATTCTTATGGTATATCAAAACACATCATACTTTATTTACACAATTATTTAGCTTATCTCGAAGCTGATACTAAGGCACCTTTTCTTAAGTTCAAGTCTAAATGCTATCATGTGTGCTACCAGTTAATAGCAATCTCCTAACTCTTTTATACAAACTTAGGTATTATTATCACAACACCTATAGGCTTAAAGCAGTGGCTCTGATACCACCTTCTGTCACGGCCCCCGACCCACCCTGGACGGAATCGGGAGTCGCGAACAGCCCAGTGGTACCGGTGATTATTTTGAAAACGTTGCAGCGGAAATTTCATCAGAACCGTGAGTTAGGAAAAATATCAGAGTTTAAAAAAAACACCGGATTTTATTTATTAAATATATGGGATAAACCCATGTTTTACAAAGGTAGCTTTAATAAGGGATAAACCCAATTACATAAAACAATATTTCTTAATTTGATTTAATTAATAAAATAAGCCACTTCTTGATGCCTTTCAGTGCCGTACTCATCTCTTACTTCAATCTACTGTAATTACCTGAAACGCGTTTTAAAAAGGTTTTGTCAGCGGGAAATACTGAGTGAGTTCATTCATTTTATTAAAACGACACGTTTGTTATAATTCACAGTATTAAGAGAGATTACAATGTTTATTTCAACCAAATACCCACAGTACTTGTCATCGACTCGTTTCGGTGACTGTGGTCATATTACTATTGAGTCCGTTCACCCAATAGTAACGAGTATCATTAATTAGGTTCGCCCGCCTAAAGTGATAAAAACAGTAATACTGTGCACAATACCCCACATACCGGCTGTAATTTGGTGACTACATAAACTTAATCACTGTAATTATAATCTTGAAAATAAACATACTTTTATAAACAGATTTGATAAAAAGAGAATGACTCACATTATAAGCATGCAGATTCATACGGCCAAAGTTTAGTCTACAGATAAGCCTTGATATATTGCAGATTTATACAGGCAGAGCTTAGCTTATTGATTTAGCCTTGTAACCTCGTGCACACGAACTAGGTAGGTAACTTAATACAGCATTTACGATAACTCACGAGATTAAAACCCTCACAACGAATGACAAAGTGCAATCACTTAAACATCCATCGGATTCACAACGAATGACAGAGTATTCCCCGAGTTCGGGTGGTACTCAAACATCCTGTCGAAATCACGACTAATGACAAAGGATAGCGCTTAAACATCCGGTCGGATAGTTTAAATCGATCGGACATTGAATCGTAGCAGCGATCGAGTTAATACCCTGTTTGCAGCAGCACCCCGCTATACTAATTAGTGATTCGTGTGTGTTTTGAGAGTATTCGGATGATATCTCTGTGCCTGAATCGAATTTTATCGTCGTTCCAATTGCAGAATTCAAGTCCCAACTCCTGGTATTTATACCCGAATTTGGAACCTCCCGCGTATCGCGAAGGAACCAAGGGTCCCTGTCGCGTGTCGCCTGAGATGACAAAGCAGGCTAGGCCTGCTTTGTCACCTGGGTAGCCCTGCTGAGTCGACGGAATCGAGAAATTGAATTTTGACAGCGTTTTGTGAAGATAATCGTTAATAGGGTTTTATCCCCCTTGAATTTTAAGGGCCCTGATCCTGATTCTGATTATTCTGAAATTTGTTGGGTTTATGTAGAATTACTTGGGTGTCTCAACTAAGGTTTCCTAGTGAACAAAATATAATAATAATAAATAATATTTTTGGTGAGAGTTGTTTATGGTTTGGGACATTTTTGAATATAATTATATTATAAAGAAATAGGGAATAAAATAGTGAGAAAAGAAAATGGACTCACTTGGTAACTTTAGGGTTCAACTAGAAAGTCTCCGGGTAGAATATTGGGTATAACTTCTGAGCTATTTTGAAAATATATAAAGCACTCGTGTTAAGTATAATACCCCTAATTTCAACCTTGTCCCTATGTCACGAGACAGAACCCCAATAACTTAGTCGGGCAGAGCCCTGACATATGTTATGAGGCTCAGATCAATCGGAAAGGGTAGCGGTGATCGGGAGTTAAAACACTTAAAACGGAACATGACTTTATTATTATTATTATAGTGAAAATAAACAAACAAAATAAAAATTTAAAATATAATATATATAGAGAGAATGAGATCGAAATCTCATAAAAGAAAAAGGGCTGAGCATTTTTCATGGTGCAGTGCACCTTATATTTATAGTTGCCAAAATACTTGGTCAAGAAGTTTTTCCTATCTTTCAAACACGTAAGTGTACATATGTCAATTTCCTATTTTAATTAATTAATTTTAATTTTTATTTATTTCTTTGATATGACACGTACATAACTTCTAAATTTTAAGTTAGTTACTATTATTTTATTTATTTTATTCTTTACGTAGGTTTATTATTATTATGATTATTATTATATTTTATTAACTTATTATAATTAATTCAATGCTTTACTTATTTGGCGTGTATAACTTGTAAAATATAATGTTTTATCAAATAATAAATATGTCATTGGAACCAGAATATTTTTGTCTACATTTGGGTCTAAGTTTCATTAAAAATAGAGTAGGTTCAAAATACAATGTATTT
This sequence comes from Helianthus tuberosus, assembly GCA_030545235.1. Lineage (NCBI taxonomy): Eukaryota > Viridiplantae > Streptophyta > Magnoliopsida > Asterales > Asteraceae > Helianthus > Helianthus tuberosus. The sequence goes on along the minus strand of CM060373.1, from coordinate 158,896,236 downwards.
TTATAATTTAATTATTATACGGTTCCTAGGCCTGTCTAGGAACTTCATATTTCTAATTTTCAACTTACCCATAATCTATCCGTCTAATAATATAAGTTTTTATATACTTTTATTTTATTTTAGAAAGGTGACCCATAAACATGCCAATTATTTATTTCAACCAATTATATAAAATAGTGTTTAAAACTATTTGGGTTGAATAATTTTATTAAAATTAAATTATTTACTAGTTACTAGTTACTAATGGTTAATAAATTTAACCAAACCTATGATAAAAATAGGGATGTTACACCATCGCCACTCGTGAAGGGCCTTTTTGGGCCGGTCCTCGTGGTTCTGGTCACGAGTGAAAGAGAGAGAGTGTGTGGTTGGTTTTAATGAGAGAGATGGGGTAAATGTGTATGGAAAGTGGGTATTAGTTGATATAGTAATTAATGAAGGAGATTACCTAGTGAAATTGCTTTCATGACGTGGACAACACGTGATGAAAAATGGCATTTCACATGTCTCACCACTACTCATAGTCTAAGTAACAAGTTCTAACCTAAAGACATTCAAGATGATAACTTGTAAATTAAGTATAGACTCATAATGATAATATGTATCGGGTACTAAAAAATCATGTATCAAGTATTAACAAAACCTGAGTTGGGTATTAAAAGAACTCGAGCCGGAAAAAGGCGGTTGCGGGTATAGATCGGAACTGGTTACGTGTAAACGGGTATAAATTGGGTACAATTTCGGTTCTAGGTATTGAGATCAAAATCCATGCCCTATCTATACTCTATAGCTAGGGCCGGTTCAGATTTCGGATATAGAATACTCGGGTATAAAAAAAAACAGGTTGCGGTTTTTTTTATTGGGTATTGTTCCATGGTTTTTTTTTTCACCTAAAAGAAATTAACATGGCCTTGCTTTTGGTATTATGGGCCTATGCATCTAAAAGAAGATGCACCGGATATAATATAAAACACATCAGAAAAAAGGTAAAATGGGCCTATGCGGGTAAAAGAAAGAATGAAAGATGCATTGGATATAAAACACATCAAAAATTCAGAAAATAAAATTATATTAAACAACAATATATATTAAAAACAAGATTACGATCCAATATAAATATAAATAACTAAATAGTTATAGTTTTATTTCTTCTAAGCATTCCTTGTAATTAATTGTAAATATGCTATGTTTTATCCCTGTTTGTAATCTTAATGTTCAAGAAGATATTGCTCTCTTCAAACACTAAAAAAGAAAAATACGTAGAAAAATATTATGAAAATAAATATACTTAGATAAAATAGTATAAATATTTTGCCCAAAATAATATGAAATAAACAGTCTAAATAGTATACTTTAAGATAAGTCATATACTTTTAACTAATATTATTTTAAGGAAAGCTAATATAAAATAACATGTCTAAAAAGTATACTTTAAGATAACTTGTATACTTTTAACTAATATTATTTTAAGGAAAACAGGTAAATGTGAAGAAGATGGTTACCAATTACAAGCCACCGATGATATTATCTTATGGATTTTGTTTGAAAGTAGATAAGTAGGTGGACCAAATTGGCAAAAGACATAGTGAAGTGTTATCTATTGCACACGTCTCTATGGCTTTATTTGGACCCACCAACCCCTAAATCAATATAGTAATAGTAGTGGTAGTGTTTGGCTTGAACACACTAGTTCGTCGGTTTGATTGGGTTTTGGTTTGAATGTTTGATAACTCATACTTTGATTGGGTTGTGGTTCGAAGGTCGATTTAGTATATCCTAGATTGATACCTTGATAACTTATTTTTGTACATGTTTTGACTTGTATTGTAAACTACTAAAATTTCCCTGCGTTGAGGTGGTGTTAAAACGTAAAGTAACTCAAATTTATACCGTCTAACGAAAGTGTAATATATTTGACTCGACTCGTTTTCAAGCAAAATTTACGTCAAAATGTATACCAACTTAAACGTACATAAAAATAAGCATGGAAACGTATTATATTTAACCTTGTTTGCGAAAAAATTTACATCGAAACGTTAACCAACTTGAATTTATATGACCCAACTATTTTGCGAAAGAAATTTACGTCAAAACGTTAACCCACTTGAATTTATACCGACACGTATGAAAATTATCTTTTTTTAAGTTAAAGAATGGTACATTGCGTTGCGGCGGCGTCTAAACCTAAAGTAACTCGAATTTATACCGTCTAACGAAAACATACTATATTTGACCTGATTCGTTATAGGATAAAATGTATGTCAAAACGTAGAATAACTATAAATGTACATAAAAATAAGTAAAAAAACGTATAATATCTGAGCATACTCATTTACTTGAAAAAAAAATTACCCCGAAATATAAATCAACTTGAATTTATACCGACACTTAGATTACAAAGTCTATAGAAATTTAAGAGCCTGTAAGTGTCAATACTGAAAATTAAAGGGTAACAATTTTAAAAAAGACAAAAAAAAACGTGTTGAACCACGTACATGCTTTCAAAACAACAAAATACCAGTCACAAAACATAAGAAATGAAACCCAGGGTCGTAAAAATTCACCAAAGATAGCTATTTTTCAGTTTAAAACATGATGATAAAAAGATATTGTACTAAAAATAAAATCAACCCAATTACACACACTTTCTTTATTTTGATTAGAGTTTACTGTCATCTTTGTCCATGTGGTTTGGTGAAAAATGGCAGTTCAGTCAAAAAAAATTTGCGCCAGTTCCGTCTTCAACATTTTTTAAACGTGCAATTTCAGTACAAAAAGATAACGCGCAGTTAAAACGTTGAGGACGGAACTGGCGCAAGTCATTATCTTTTTAGACTGAAGGGGCACGTTTGAAAAATGTTGATGGCGGAACTGGCGCAATTTTTTTTTTATTGAAGTGGCATTTTCCACCAAACCATAAGGACGAAAATGACATTTAACTCTTTTGATTAATCATTTTGTTCTTTGATATTTTTTTTCATAGAACATGCCGTGACGAAAGGGAAACAACCCACGCATGTTCCTATTCCTAATCCACAACCCTAGTTCCCAAAAAGAGAGAGACAGAGAGCGCGCGACTCTTCAATCTTACGGCTCAAGCAATGTTTTTCTTAAAAGGAAAGAGTCGCCCATGATCCAACCACCGTCATTAGAACACTAAAAAACCTCTCTTTGTCACTATCAATCCTTAAGCACCACGCAACCCTCACTATCATTTCAAAAGAAAAACCCTAAAGCGAAGTGAAGGTCAAGTATGCATCGGTCGTCCTCATCCTGTCCAACACTCCCATCTCTTCAATTGTTTGACTAGCTTGTTTTATCCATACATAGTGTGACCAATATACGATGCAACAATCTATCGATAATGCTTGTTATGTGTAAAGTTCTTGCTTCTCTTCAAGACGTGATCTTTTGTTATTTTGTCTTGGTTTATCCATGTAGCTTGTTTGAAAGTATACTATAAACATATAATTATCTATAATTACCACTTAAACAACATGTTCTTGGTTTTAATTTAATTAAAGGTGGTGCATTTAAGAGGGTGTTATGTATTTTATGTAAGCATTACCATTGAATAATCATACACGATTGTAAGTAAATACAATGAATAATCATACACGATTGTAAGTAAATACAAGTGCAATTAATATAAGTAAGATGACAAGTAACTATGATCACTAACTCCCGTTTCTCTAGATTGCAAACAAATAAACTATAGCAAAAACAAAAATTACAACTCTAAGGGGCTATTTGGTAGCTCTTAATTACCATTCAGATGCTACCTCTTAATGGTTTAAAACCTCTGAATTAATAAGAGGTAACCTCAAGTCTGAATTGTTAAAAGACAACCTCTGAATGGTAAATCATCACATGTCACATTCTTCTACCTTCTCATTGGTAAAATTCTTAATGGTTCCATTAAGAGGTAGCCTCTTAATGATCATTCAGAGGCTGCCAAACAGTCCCTAAAAGCATTTAATTAGTTTTTATTAGTGGTTCTTAGTTTTAAATTTTGTTAATTTTTTACATTCAGTGGTTTATAGTTTTATATTTTGTTCTTCTAACAAACAATACGTACAATCAAGGACTTTTAAAGAGCATGTACTATGTACCGGACAATCAAGGACTTTTATGCAGACTTTTTCAGACTAAAAACTTAGACCAAAGGGTATGGGGGCCGGCTAGGACCGGCGCCGGTCCCCCACACCGCCCCCCTAGGAACGGCTCGGCCCAAACGGCTCCTCACAGCCGGTTTAGACGGGGCCCCACTTGTTGTTTATAGCCGTTTGGAAACGGCTCTTTTATATAAAAAAAAAATCAACTTTTCAATTTAAATACCATATATCTCATCCATTTTTATACAATTCTATCCCAATCTACTCCTATTCTTCTCCAATTCTCTTCCTTTTTTATAAAAAACACTCCATATTTTTTATACCATTTTCTCTAATCATGAATCCTTTCAACCCAAACAACCCCAACCCAAACAACCCCAACCCGAATAATAACAACCCGAACCAACCTAACTTTTTTTCGACTCCTGCTTACACTCCGAATATGGATCATTCGTGGGGGGCTCCGCAATTTCCTTTTTCGGGTTTCCAACAAACACCCAATGCATTCTCACAAATGTCTCAAGTTCAACAACTCCAACAATACCAAGCACTACAACAAATCATGCAACGCAACTCGTTTGAACAACTCCAATCGCAACCGCCAACTTCCCAACCGGTTCAACTTGACGATGATGATGATGAAGAAGTTGTCCCCGAATCGCCACCGCAAGAGCTCAACCGAAAAAAAAACCAAGGGGAAGGGGAAGAAGGTTGAAACCGTACCCGAAACCGCGTCAAAAAGCGGTTCGAGAGCAAAGGGGAGACCTTGGACGAAAGTAGAGGAGGAGGCGCTAGCAATGGCGTTTGCTAAGTCCTCTACTTGCCCGATAGTCGGTATGAACCAAAGTTTATATTTTTAATTTAAATTTTAAAAGTTTTTATTTTTTATTTTTACTAATGCATTATTTTTTAAAATTTAGGAAACAATCAAACGGGTAGTAGTTTTTGGAAGAAGACAAATTTCACGAGCTTATGGAGCATGGCTCGGATCGTGATGTAGAAGCCGTCTCGGGCAAGTGGCGTAAAATGATCAAGATCATCAATAACTTTAACGAAATTTATAACCAAATTTACACTTGTCCTCCTAGCGGGAGTAACGAGGCGGACATTCTTAACCTTGCTATCGCTAAGTGGGACTCTCAAAATTCAAAGCCTTTCCCGCACTTCCGAGCATGGAACGTTGTAAGGAAAGAACAAAAATGGACGCCGATTCCAAATGAGGTCGCAACCGCCAAACGGACTAAAACTTCCGAGTCCGGAAGTTATAGTGCGGGAGGCTCCACCGCTCGTTGTCAAATCGACATAAACGACGACCCGGAAGATGACGAGGACGTGTTGCCCATTCACGAGTCGGAACGTCCCATCGGGAGGGACAAAGCAAAAAAAGAGGCGGCCGGAAAGCGCAAAGGGGCCGGCTCGAGTGGAGGGGGCGGCTCGGGTGGAGGGGGCGGCTCGAAGGCATCGGCGAAAATGGACGACTTGATAAACGAATTCCGTTCGTTCAAAGAGTTCGCGGCCGAAAAATACACTCACAAGAAAACCGTGTCGGCCGACTATGCTCGAGCGGAGGATTTTAGGATTATGAGGTTGGATCTCGACTCGGTTCCGGAGGATGAACGCGAGGTTTATCGGAGGATGAAAGAAGAGGTGAAAAAAAATGGGCGTCGTAGGTTTTTTTTTATTTTTATGAAATGTATTTTTTTTTTTCGGTAATGTTTTTTTTTTAGGAAATGTAATTTTTTTTAATGTTATGAAATGAATTTATTTATGTTGTTTTATGTTGTATTTTTAATTTTTATTAAGTTTTTATTAAGTTAATAAATAAAAACTTAGAAAATTATAAAATAATGAGGTGGGGTAGCCTCATCCTCCATCCCCCTCAAATGTGAAGGAGGCCCATCCCCCACGAGCCGCCTACGTGGCGCCTACGTGGAGGCTCATCCCCATGGGGATGAGCCTCACCATACCCTTTAGTCTTATAGACCGATCCCCTTTACCTATCCTCCCTCTCGTAGAAATCATCCGCGAAAGAAGTGGAGGATCCAGAATTTTTTTCAGTGGGTTCACTGTTTTCGGATGATCTAATTTCATTATACTACTGGACACTAAAAATTTCGGTTCGATTCGACAGTTTGGGTCAAGTAAGGTTCATCCCATAATAAAAAACGATACAACAATAAAAAAAAACATCGTCATTAGACTCCTACAGTCTTACAGACCAACCAAACACGTTAATGAAACCCCTTTAATATACACATGTTGTCTTTATACATTAAAAGAAGTTTCAGTCTATTACCAAGGAAACATAATAGTGGGATAAATTTTTTCCATTCCTTTTATCCTTTAACAATATCTGTAAATTAAATGAAACAGAGACTATTTGTCACGTCTGCTTGTGTGTAATCTTGTTTTGGCTAGGCTTTGCTATTGTTGGTTCAAAAACAATAAAAATAAAAGAGATCATAATGGGGTTTGTTTTAGCTCAACTAAAAGTTCAAAATCAAGTGGATTCGATTGAACCTTGAACCTTGTACATAGATCCGCCCCTGAGTGAAAGTCCTTACACGAACATTGACCAGGAAAAGCATTGACCTCTATCTTCCACCTCAACCTTCTCTCATTTATGTTGGCTTCAATGAGAATCTAACCCAAAGTGCATATAGGGGTGTCTATTTAGTCGATTTGTTTAGAGCAGTTTATTTGGATTTGGAACTTTTATTGTCAATAACCGATAACTGATCCGATCTAAATTCACAAGTGTAACATAAACAAATTCAACCAATTAAACCTATTTATTCTGATTATTAGGTTCGGCTACCAATTAAACAAGTTGGGTAAAGTTCTTGTACAAATAATCTTAACATACTAAACATACAAATTGAAGGAAAACTCAAAAAGACAAGGTGGCATTTTTGTAATTATCAATAACTATCAAAGTTACTCTACAAATATACCTAAAAAAACCTAACCACTCCCCCCCCCCCCTCAAAAAAAACCTAAACCCCCCCCCCCCCCACCCCCCAAAAACCTAAAAAAAACCTACCCCCCACCCCCCAAAAACCTAAAAAAACCTAACCCCCCCCCCCACCCCCACCCCCAAAAACCTAAAAAAAACCTAACCCCCCCCCCCCCCCCACCCCACCCAAGCTAAAATGCTAAAAACTAAACCCCCAAAAAACCTAAAAAAATTAAAAAAAAAACACACAAATTATTTTATTTTATTTTTTTAACATTTTTTATTAAAAAATCGCTACTTTTAGTAGCAGCAAAAAAAACAAAAAAAAAAAAAACATTTTTTTTTTTTTTTTTGCTAACGAAATGTAGCGATTTTTTAATAAAAAATGTTAAAAAAAAAATTTTGTGTTTTTTTAGGTATTTTTGGTTGTAACTTTGATAGTTGGTGGTAATTACAAAAATGCCACCTTGTCTTTTTGGGTTTTCCTTCAATTTGTATGTTTAGTATGTTAAGATTATTTGTATTTGATCTTTTGCCTAAACAAGTTATACAACTTATTATTTGATTTACTGATACGAATAAGCATAATCTGTGGAACCAAAATCCAAATTCTTCGGTTACTCTTAAGAAACAATCCTAAAATTGAATTCACAGTTTGTATCATTTTCTTTTTCGAATATGGTTAGCTTTTCCATTTTTGCACAACTCTATTGGATATCCTCTTTGAGTTCTTAGAAAAGAAAAAAAGGTTAATGCTTGATTTTTTATTATCAAAAGTAAAAGGGTAAGAGAGAACATATTCAAAGGAAATATGTTTTTCTTTTTAAAAGAAAGTGGTCATACGATAAATTCAAAATAAGGAACAAGTAAATTTAAAAGAGAGTGGACATACGATAAATTCATAATAAGGAACAAGTAATAGTATTTTTTTAATCACATAACAAGAGACGTACATACGATAAATTTTTATATAATACAAATACAATGAGAGGAATAGTGTGTCTGACATTGCTCGTTAGTTATATGTGTTTAGTCTCTCTGCTTTAACTTTAGTAGTGTACATGTTTGATCTTTCTACTATTCCTTTTAGTAATTGATCGTGTCTTTTTGTATTTTGCTTTTAAACGTTCAACTTCTCTAATAGACGTGTTTAGCCCCTCTGTTTTTTTTAAACCTTCTTTTTATTAGTCAACTTTTTTATATGTATGTTTAGTCTCTTTGCTTTAACTTTAGTAGTATACACGTTTAGTCCCTCTACTTTTACTCATTTTAGTATTTCATTTTTTAGCCTTTCCCTTGTCACCATGATAAACCAACCCAAGGGAATAGTGACTGTTTGCTATTAGTAGATAAACGCGACTACTCCCGGACTTTAATAAAGTTACTCTATGACTAGTGTATTTTTACATATGTCTTGATATAATTTTTATTGAAATCGTGTTATAAGTAGTATGTTCAAGCAACCAAAACACCGACGTACATATTATCAAACTGAGAAATATTTCGCTTACTGCCCGTAAAACGGTAGGGGCATAAAACTAGTTCAAAATAAAGAACAAGTTCCACCTTCAAAAAGAATAGACTATCAATCAATGAGTCGATGTCAATAAAAGTATTTAAAAACACTTGAATGCCAAATGTTTCCAAAAAAATCACACTTACTAAAACCTTAAACCCGATCATTCAATCTCCACCGTCCGATTAAAAGTGCGGCTACACCGAACAACCCTAAAAGCATCCAATCCCATGCTCACGTGTCCACCTTATCCTCTCTATCTCTCTCTCTCTCTCTCTATATATACACTCTCTCTATATATCCATCTCTCTCACTATAAATACGACACCGCTTCCTACTTCACCACTCTCCCAAACAACCTCTTTTAATTTCTCCCAAAACGTCGTCGTTTCATTCCTCTCCATGGCTCCAACCGTACTGTCAACATTTGCGACGGAGATTATTATTCCGGTTTGTGCCGTTATCGGAATTGTTTTTTCGTTAATCCAATGGTTTTTAGTGTCTAGGGTTAAGATGACACCTGACCGTAACGCTAATAATAATAATAATAATAGTAATAATAAAAATGGGTATGATGATTACTTGATTGAAGAAGAAGAGGGGCTTAATGATCATAACGTTGTTGTTAAGTGTGCTGAGATTCAGAACGCCATTTCTGAAGGTATCATGTTATTATTATTCTTATAAATATGTTGTTAATTGTTGGGTTTTTTTTTTGTTTGGAATTAGTTGGAGGTTTAACTAATGGGGTAGATAAAGTTAGTTTTTTTTTTTGTTTGGATGGTGATATGTGATTGCTTTTATTAATGGATTGGTGGTCCTATTGTGGTTTTTGGTGGTTTTTGCTAGGTCTGGCAAATCGTGTCTTATCGGATTTAATAGGTGTCTGACGATGCGCATAACACAAGAATTAAATATGAATACAACTTGTTTAACTATTTGATAGATATCTCAGGTCTGTAACACAGTTTTATGTTTTATGTACCAAAAAAAACGATGGATTCTAACCTCATAATTTTATTTATTTAAAAAAAAAAGTAAAAAATCACATTGTGTACTTTTTTTTAGTACTTTTTTAGTAAACAGTTATCGGGTGTGTCATGTGTGGATCAGTTTTTAGCGAAAACCGAACCAAAATCGAAAATGGATCGGTTTTTCGGTTTTCGGTTTGGGCTTGGTTTGGTTATGGATATATTTTAGTTTCACATTTGGGTTTGAAATGTTTTGAGTCTCAAAAACTGGCCCATAAAATGAATTTAGCCTTTTTGGCCCAAAATAATGAATGTGTTAGATCCAATAACAAGCATTCAAACAAGTTCAGTGTGGTTCGGTTTTATTTCGGTTATTGAGGTCAGTTCTGTTCAGTTTTGAAGTGAGGCATAGTCGAAACTGACCCGCAATGTCTGTTTAAAAGAGCAAAACCAAACAGTTGTTTATTAGTTTGGGCCTGTCGTTCGGAGCGGTTTGGTTTGGTTTTGGAGTTAGGCATAGTCTAAACCGACCCGTAGTTTTCAGTTGAAAAACTAAACCGAACAGTGCTTATTTGTTTGGGCCGGTCATTTAGATGCGGTTCGGTTTTAGAGTCAGGCATAGTCGAAACTGACCCATAATTCAGTTTAGAGAAAACAAAGTTACAAAACTCAACAGTTGCTTATTAGTTTGGGTCAGTTACTTCAGTGTGGTTCGGTTTTGGAATGAGGTACAGTCAAAACTGACCCGTAATTGTCGTTGAAAAATCAGTTATTTCGGTTCAGTTTTGTCGGTTAATCGGTTTTCTGCAAACCAGTCACCTCTATTTTCTGCTAATTCATACCTTGTTTTGTTATGTTCTAAATGCAACAGGTGCAACCTCCTTCTTGTTTACCGAATACCAATACGTCAGTATTTTCATGGTGGTTTTCGCAATCTTAATCTTCCTTTTCCTGGGCTCCGTCGAGGGTTTCAGCACCAAAAGCCAGAAATGCACATATAACGTCCACCAGATGTGCAAACCCGCACTCGCAACCGCCGCCTTCAGTACAATCGCATTCCTACTTGGAGCAATCACCTCGCTCATTTCCGGATTCCTCGGGATGAAAATCGCCACTTACGCTAACGCAAGGACAACGCTTGAAGCCCGAAAAGGCGTCGGTAAAGCTTTCATTACCGCGTTCAGGTCCGGTGCTGTAATGGGCTTTCTTCTTGCCGCAAGCGGGCTATTGGTTTTGTACATTGCGATTAATCTGTTTAAGTTGTATTACGGGGACGATTGGGAAGGGCTTTTTGAAGCGATAACTGGTTACGGACTCGGTGGTTCGTCGATGGCTCTGTTCGGAAGAGTCGGTGGAGGTATATATACGAAAGCGGCTGATGTCGGTGCGGATCTTGTCGGGAAGATTGAACGGAACATTCCGGAAGATGACCCTAGAAATCCAGCTGTAAGTGAAATTAATATTATTGTTTTTTAGGCATGTAAATGAACCGAATGAACACGAACATATAATCGAACACAATTATTTGTTCGTGTCTGTTTATGTTCGTTCGTTTAAATCCTAAACGAGTAGTTCACGATTGTAAACGAACATAAACAAACAAACTTAAACGTACATAATTTAACAAACAATAAACAACACAAATGAACACAAATGAGCATAATTGAGTAAACATAAACGAACATAAAGTAATTTTTTATATGAATTAGTGATTAATTTTTTATATGAATTAGTGATTAATTATGATAAATTCTATTAGGAACCCATTTTTATTACTTAAAAGGCTAATTACCATTTAGTTATATTTATATAAGTAGTTAGAAAGTTCATTATATGTTTAGTATTTATATAAATATAACTACTTATGTATTTAAATTGAAACGAACATAAACAAATAAACATAAATAAATGTAAATAAACGAACATAAAGGGATGTTCATGAACATAAATGAACGAACAAAACATGTGTTCATGTTCGTTCGTTTATTAAATAAACTAACATAAACGAACTTCCCGTCAAATAAGTTCACGAATAGTTCATGCGCGTTGCATGCATGATTTTTTTTTCTCAGTGATGCAAAATGGGAAACTCATATTTTTATTATAGGTTATCGCTGATAACGTTGGAGATAATGTTGGGGACATTGCCGGAATGGGATCGGATCTTTTCGGCTCATATGCCGAATCATCGTGTGCCGCACTCGTTGTTGCTTCGATTTCTTCTTTCGGAATCGAACACGACTTCACTGCAATGTGTTATCCGTTGCTTGTGAGCTCTGTTGGGATTATCGTTTGCTTGATAACCACGCTGTTTGCAACTGATTTCTTTGAAATCAAAGTCGTTGACGAGATTCAATCGGCGTTGAAAAAACAGCTTATCATCTCCACTGTTCTTATGACTGTTGGTATCGCAATCGTTAGCTTCATTGGGCTCCCGACATCGTTCACGATATTCAATTTCGGTGTTCAGAAGGTCGTGTATAACTGGTAAGCAAAAGTTGAAAATCACACCAAAGTTTATTGGTTTATTATTATTTTTTTCATGATTAAACGAATGTCATTCTTGTCCCTGAGGTTTGGCCAGTTATGCGACTTTTGTTCAAAGGTTTGTTTTTCCACATCTGGATCCAAAAGGTTTGAAATCTTGCCATTTTCATCTCGCTCGTTAACTCCGTCCATTTTTTCTCCGTTAAGTTAACAAAAAAGGCGAAAATACCCCCGACTTAACAGAGAAAAATGGATGGAGTTAACATGCTGGATGAAAATGCCAAGATTTCAAACTTTTTGGATCCAGATACGAAAAACAAACTTTTGGGCGTAAGTCACAAAACTGGCAAACCTCAGGGATGAAAATGGTATTTTACTCTTGAATAAATGTTGGTGTTTATTTTCGTCATATATATGCAGGCAACTGTTCTTGTGTGTATGTGTCGGTCTTTGGGCTGGACTAATCATTGGTTTTGTGACCGAGTACTACACCAGCAATGCTTACAGGTATATTTATATATAACCTTAAAACAATGACCCATTGAACCCCAAACTTTGATATAATGTTAAAAGTAGCCCTCTAACTTTGTAAATGTCGCTTTGAGTCCTTCAAGTTTCTAAGGTTTTGAGTTTACCCTAAAACTAATTTCTTACGTTTTTATTTTTTTGTACGTGTCGGTATAAATTCGAGTTCGTATACGCCTTAACGTAATTTTTGTTTGGAAACAAATCGGGTCAAATGTAATATGTTTTCATTCGATGGTATAAATTTGAGTTACTGTACGTTTCGGCGTAAATTTAGTCCGGAAACGAGTCTGGTCGATTGTAGTCTATACATTATCACGTTGCGTTACGACGCCACCGCACATGTTCTTTTTTTGTACGTGTTGAGTTGTCTACGTTTTGACGTAAATTTTGTTTGGAAACAAGTCGGGTCAAATATATTACATTTTGGTATGAATTCGGATTATTCTACATTTCAACGTAAATTTAATTCAAAAACGAGACGGGTTGATTATAGGCTATAATTTATCACGTCACATACCGGTAAAAAAACTAGTTTATCTTGCATCTAAAGTTTATTTTTTTATATTTTTTAGATTCGTTTATTGTCATTTATTAATTTATTTTCTAATGATATGCAGCCCGGTACAAGATGTTGCTGACTCCTGCAGGACCGGAGCCGCAACAAACGTTATTTTCGGTCTTGCATTGGGATATAAATCCGTAATCATTCCTATTTTTGCTATAGCAATCAGCATCTTTGTTAGTTTTAGCTTTGCTGCCATGTACGGTATTGCGGTTGCTGCTCTTGGAATGCTTAGCACCATTGCCACTGGTCTCGCAATAGACGCTTACGGGCCCATCAGTGACAATGCAGGGGGCATTGCTGAGATGGCGGGTATGAGTCATAGGATCCGTGAGAGGACTGACGCCCTTGATGCTGCCGGCAACACCACTGCCGCCATCGGAAAGGTGATTAATTTCTTTCTTGATACTGTAGAACTCTAATAATATCGATTCCAAACGGGTAGTGTTTGCTGGTTGACGGGTTCAACCTGACCCGAACCCGAAAATCGTGTCATGCATATGAACCTGAACACGACCCGAATATTTGCGTGTTGAGTTGTTGACCCAAACACGACCAGTTCCTATTTTTTTAATTTTAATTTTTTTTTCACATATTAATGTATTAAGCTCTAAATTTACTACAAAAATACAAATGTATATAATGCAATTACATTTTAATTATAAAATCTTATGTCTATTTTTGCTTTTAAGTTTTAATTATGGCATAGAATACACATCCAATTTAATTTGTGACATGAAACATACTGTAAAAAAAGTAATATAATATAAATGGGTTAAATGGGTCAACCCGCACACTCGACCGGGTTGACATCAACCTGACACATTTAGCTAAACAGGTTCAACCTGAAACTGACCGAACCCGTTTAGACTAAACCCAACCCCGTTTAGAAATTCACACCCCTAAATTCTAACGGCCATTCACATTATCTTCTTAGGGATTTGCTATCGGTTCAGCAGCACTGGTCTCATTAGCGCTATTCGGAGCCTTCGTGAGCCGTGCAGGCATCGAGACGGTCGATGTTCTAACACCGAAAGTCTTCATAGGTCTAATCGTTGGTGCGATGCTTCCGTACTGGTTTTCAGCCATGACGATGAAGAGTGTGGGAAGTGCCGCCTTGAAAATGGTGGAGGAAGTTAGGCGGCAGTTTAACACGATTCCGGGACTCATGGAAGGCCTTGCGAAGCCTGATTATACCACGTGTGTGAAAATCTCGACCGATGCGTCTATTAAGGAAATGATCCCGCCTGGCGCCCTTGTGATACTGACTCCTTTGATCGTCGGCACGTTTTTTGGAGTCGAGACTCTTTCGGGTGTCCTTGCTGGCGCGCTAGTTTCTGGTGTTCAGGTAATGCATATTTTTAAATAAGTTTGCATAAAGGTTAAAATGAACTTAATGTTTTTACAAGTGAGTTAACTTAACTAATTTGTGGTGTGCAGGTGGCGATTTCTGCATCGAACACTGGTGGTGCATGGGACAATGCCAAGAAGTATATTGAGGTACTTATCTGTTTTAGATGCTATCATAAGAAAGTTTTAGAGGTGGCAAAATTGGCTGGTTGGGACAAAAGTCCCAATTTTTTCATGTGTTGGGTCAGGTTGACCCTCCAGAATTTTTATAATTATTTGTTGGTATCTCAAATATTGATATTATATTATTTTAATAATCTAATTTTCCGAGTAAAATGTTTTTAAGAGATTTTATTAGGGTTGCAAACGAACCGAATGTTCAGCGAACACTTCATGAACCGTCCGGCAGGAAGTTCGTTTGTGTTCGTTCGTTTAGTTAACTGAACAAACATGAACAGAGGCCGCGTTCATTCATTTATGTTCGTGAGTGTTCAGTAACGTGTTCGTTTATGCTCAATAGTTTGTTACCGCTTTTAATTTTTATATTTGATTAAATCCTTTAAAATTCTAACAAATAAAATATTAATAAGTATTAGTGTATTATATATATTTTGTTCATGAACGCTTGTTTGTGTTCGTTTGTTTTCATTTGTGCTCATGAACATTAGCTTGTGTTCATGAGCGTTCGTTACCTAAAATTAACAAACGAACAAACGTGAGCACGTTCATTTCCTTAACGAACGAACACAAACAAAAAATCTCATTCAGCAAGTGTTCATGAACAGTTTGTGAACACATATATCTCCTTAACAAACGAACAAGAACAATGCCTTGTTCGTGTTAGTTCGTTTGCAGCCCTAGATTTTATGCATCAAAAACACACTTTGGGTGACTTTTGACGATCCGTTTTTAAGTGTTGGGGACACCTCTAGCTATCTTCTGTGGTCTATGCTACTATCGATTTTGACCCTTTACATTTATCGTCCAGGCTGGTGCATCAGAACATGCAAGAACCCTCGGACCAAAGGGGTCTGAACCACACAAAGCCGCTGTGATCGGTGACACCATCGGTGACCCGCTCAAGGACACGTCAGGCCCATCACTGAACATTCTGATCAAACTGATGGCTGTGGAATCACTTGTGTTTGCACCCTTCTTTGCTGCTCATGGTGGTTTGCTCTTTAAACTGTAGTCATCAGCCATCTTTTAGCACTTAAGTTAGCCTCTCTTTTTTTTTTCTGTTTCAAAATGTTAGAGCTCATAGATAGTCAAATGATGATGATGATGATGATAACATGATGTTGGAACATGTGTGAGTTTTTTTTTTTTTCTTTTGTGTTGGACTGGTTAGTGGTTCTAGATGTTTGCTGGCTTTTATGGCTGTAGACTTCTAGAAAAAGAAACTGTATCTCTGTTTTTTGGAGTATACAAGAAGCAGCAGTTAGTGTCATGATATCAGCGCGATTTTTTCGGCTTTCTTAGTTGGTGTTGGTTTCCATTCAAGAATCACTAAGGGTATGAGGATCGCGATGGGGAGTTCAAAAAGCTCGAAGCTTGCTCGAAAAAAGCTCGTTTTGTTTTTTTGTTTTGGAGCCGATACAGCTCTCGATGGCTAGCTCGGCTCTATGACTCAACTCGATGGCTCGTATATATATGCGTGTATGGTTTTAGAAATGTGTTGATTTTTTTTAAGTTGTCAATAACTAAAAAAAAATTAATAAAAAGGTAAAAAAGTTAACGAGCTGGCTCAATCGGGCTTGAGCTGGCTCGAAGTTTTTATGAGCCGAGCTCAAGCTCGATATTTTGGCTTGAAAAATACACGAGCCGAGCCGAGCTGGCTCATTTAAGCTCGAGCCCAGCCCTAATGTGGATATGGGTATCTAAAGTTCTAAACCCAAGTGGGTATGGAGAATAACCTGTTTAAACCGAACATTCATCAAAGTCAACACTTGCCCCTAGAAAAGTCAACATATGTCACATAATTTGTAGCATATGATCCAATTTTATCAGGGTGTCAATAACACAACATTACTCAACTAGCCAGACATTTGACTTTTAGTCATACACTACTATAAAATAAAAAAATAATAATAATAAAAAAAAAAAAACACAACAATGAGTCACATGTCACACAACCCTATGATCAAAATGCTTGATTCGCGACACTTTTGATCACATGACTCGGACATTGATCACTTATAAAGTACTGATTCGTGACACTAACCATTTTCTGAGTATGAGTCACATTGTCACATGACCTCACAATCAACCTACATGACCCTTTTGTTTATAAAGCGCAAACATTGATGACTTTAACAACATTCCGAGTATGTCACATTCAGGGGCGCAACTTTGTAGGGACCGGGGGGACCCCCCGAACTTTTCGCTTAACAGTGCCTGGTATGTAGTTTTTTATAGAATTTTTTTAGGTATATACGTTTTCGACCCTCCGGTTTTATAAATTTTTTAGGTATATACGTTTTCAACCCTCCGGTCGGAAATCTCACGCTTCGCCACTAGTCACATTGTCACATGACCCTACAATCAACCTACGATCATAAGAAACATTGACCACTTAACATTGTCACACGACCTCACAATCAACCTACATGACACTTTTGCTCATAAAACGTAAACATTGACAACTTTAACAACATTCCTTGTATGTCACATGACCCTACGATCAACCTATGTGACTCTTCCGATCATAAGAAACATTGACCACTTAACAATGTCACATGACCCATTGACCACTTTACATTGTCACACAACGTGACACTTTTGGTCACAAGACACAAACATTGACCACCTTCCACAAACTCAAAACGAAATCCAAATTGTCTGGAACTCATAAAATTTTGTATATTACTCAAAACATACAGTGCCAAATGAATTCCCTCACTTTTCTATGGAAAAATACAACTTTAACCCAATTAAATAATTAATAAACGGGTCGTGTTTGGATTGACATGCTTCACCCATTCAAAATTAGAAAATTTATATTAGGTAAACTTTCCAACCCATTTCAATTGTTTATTACAACACGTTTTCGACCAACCCGTTTATGATCCATATAATCCGTTTACAACTCTGCAAAATATCATATTATTACCTGAAAATAACAACTTAGGAAACATTATAAGCTGTAACCACCCATAAAACTCATAGCCCATAAAATAACACTCTTTATTTGAAGTAGAGGATAATAAAAAGGGTATAAATAGCATAAATTTGAAAATAAGTATATTATAAATTATGATTTTTTAATTATATATTATATATGTTTTAAAAAGAGACTTGAAAATAACCTTGATTAATGTATCAATTTGAAGTTGTTATGATTGTTTGAGAAATTATGATTATAATATAATAAAATAAAAGATCTTACAACAGAATTGAGTTTAAAACAAAATTGGAGAATATAAAAATGTCCTGATCTAAAGTCCAAAATCTCAAGATCTAAATCTGCTAATGACTAATGAAACAAATGGACTAATGGAAACAAGTCAAACAACATTGTTTTCCTACTTTTTCTTCTTAAATGGTGGTTGGTTCCCTTCCTCTTCCTCGTCGTCTTCATCATCATCATCCTCGTCATCTTCATCATCATCATCGTCGTCTTCATCATCGTCATCGTCATCATCGTCTTCATCATCGTTGGCATCAGAATCACTATCGGCATCCCCTTGTTCATCATCGTCATCTTCTCCAGATGAATCTTCCGCATCATCACTGTCATCGCCAACATCAGCATCCTCGTCATCGTCACTATCATCCTCTGATTCACCGTCATCTTTGCATTCAGCATCAGGGCTTGAAACTTTGTTAAGATCACCAAAAGGAAACCTGCACATATGTAAACTCCATCTTAAGACACTTGCAGAGCACAAAAAAAAAAAAAACAAATAAAAAGCCTTGCAGTGGTTGGGTAACGACGTTACGGGTCAAAACGGGCTGGGGTCGAAACTTGAAACTGGTCATTTTTATCACAAAATTAAAGCACGTTAAACCAAGTTGAACTTACCCGCAAACACTTCTTGTGCATTTATTTAACCGAGTAATACCTACTAATGGTGTCAAAGATGTTCACAAAAAGAAAAGTATTACAGTTGTATGCATTGGAAATAAATAGATCCGCACGATGATTGACCCGGTCAACCCATTTAACACATTCCTGTTTTAGCTAATCTTTTTATATTAGACATGTTTGAGATCAAAGTCAAACACTACCCGGAATGACTCGTTCATAAGTAAACGAGCAGAAATATTTGCAAATACAAAATTTGTATCATACCTCTTCTCTGCTTCAAGCAGGTCAGCTAAAGCATCAGCATTATTGGATATCGATCCTACCTGAAAAGATAAACATACATAATTAATAAAAAAGTAATTGAAATGAAGCAAATTCATGAACATAATCAACAGATCTAAACAAGAAGCTCCTTTAATCAGATCTAGCACACGGTTCTAAGCAATGCTACACACTCATACAAAATTTATAAAATCTAATGTTCTCAGCTTTAAATAAAGCAATCAACTGTTAGTACCAATGTTCGAAAACCATCAAAATCGCCCAACCCACCCAAACTGAGATAAATCGGCCAAAATATTAAAAAAAAAAAATATAGAATAACTTTTGTAATCTATATAATTTTAATAAAAAGTAGTTTTTTTCACATATAGAAATCAAAAGATTATAATACATATAAGTATTTTTTTTAATTATAATACATATACATCCCTAATTTATCCGGTTTCGCGCTATTATTATTTTTGTTTTTTTTTTCACCTTATTCTTTCATGAAGGCTTTAATACTCAAAAGGTAAAAAGTTCAATCTTTTTTCTAAACTTACCAATTAAACTTTCGAAGATCTAACGATACGATTCAGTGCTTAAAAACCAAACCGTCAAAACCGATCCGTTTTTGGTCAGTTCGGCCGGTTCAGTTTAGTTTTTTTTTTCCAAAAACTTTACTTACTGGTTCGGCCCAAAAATTCCGTCAAATCCGGCCTAACCGAACCATAAACACTCATAACCGTTACCGTTAGAGCACATAACACAGAGCAACCAAATGTAAATCACCATCAATAACAACAAATTTCACAGCAACAGAATAAGATCATAAAAATAACTCCAGCAGCAGCATCATCAAATTCCTCAACAAAACGCGTTAAATCAATCTAGATCTACTTACCAAAACATCATTACTCATCAAATCCAAATGAAAACTATATAACCACAACAATAATTCCTCTAATTCACATAACAACAACAACTTAAAACTATAAAACGCACATAAACAACTTAAACTAACACCAGAACATCATAATAACACAGATCTCGTAAACCTAAACAATAACATTCATAACGTAGTGCAGATTTACCAAAAACAGAAGCCAATGAACAGATTTCTGAGCATCCACAACCGTCTGAACCATCAAACTGAAGATGTCTGCCACCGGAGCACCGGAAACGACGTCGTAGAGCCTCTCAACCTCCATTCTCGGGTTAATTGAGTGTGTTAATGGAGAAATGAGAGGTTTTTGTTGGTAGAAGTCGTTAAGTTTGAAGGATTTAGGGTTTTTGTTGACAATTAGGGTTCCTGATTTTTTATTTTTTTTTGGTGATTTTGACCAAATTCAAATCAGTCAAACGGTCAAAGTGCTTTTTACTATGGTCTACTTCTACTCTACTCCATTTGATGTGGACAGGACAATTTTCTATAGAGTAAATTACCATTTTGGTCCATGCGATTTAACAAGTTTTAATATTTAAAAATGAATCTTTAGAGCATGCGGTATGGTTTGGATAGTCTTCAAAGAGACTACCCGCCACATAGGCGTCACATCACTACGGGAGGAAGACCATCCCCTTGGAGACTACCCAAAGATGTGGAGGACTACCCACTTTAATAAAAAAAAATAAATATATATTCAAAGGGAGAGAGAGAAATATTGAAGGGGGCCCCACAATTTTCAAACCCTTTGGTCCGTCTCCGACGTCTCGGAGAGGACGGAGAAGTCGCGACGGCCCCAGCGGGCGGTGTGGGACGGCCCACGACGAGGGGGACAGGCCGGCGACGTGCCCCATACCCTGTGGTCATAACATATCAGACTCTAAGATTGTATTTTATAACAGTTTTGACCTCTTACACTAACTATGTTACTTTTTCTAGTTAATTATAAAGGTATTATGGTCTTTTAATATTTTTATTTGTGTAATTACTTAATTTTTTTATTTCTTTATTTCACGATTATAATTTAACAAAATATGTTTTAAATATAAAAAATAAATACATATTTCTTAAACAATTTGTTTTTTTATAAATGCCGTTTAAAAAAAATTGTCAACCTTTTAGAACCGTGTATCGTTTTTAAAGTCGTTTCTCTTTAAACTATTTGTTTTTAAAATCGTTCTTTTTTAAGTCATTAGTTTTTTTTAATTGAACAGTTCATTTTTACCATTTTTTTAAACTATATGTTTTTAAACAATTCATTTTTTAAAGTCGTTCATTTTTAAAGCTGTTTATTTTTAAAGCGTTCCTTTTAAAAACGTTTTTGTAAAATGTTCCTTTTATTTTTAAAGTGTTATTTGAATTGTTTACCTTTTTTAAAAATCTTTCATTTTTTGGACCGTTCGTTTATTTGAAATTCGTTCATTTTTTTAAACCTTTTATTTATTAAAAGCATGCGCTTTTTTAAACCTTATATTTTTGACATATTTTTAGTACCTTTTGCTTTATTTTTATAAACGTCGTTTTTAGATCTTTGAAAAAACCGTTCATTTGTTAAAAAGGAAAGGTAAAAGATGAACAATTTTAAACAAACGAACATTTTTTTTCGAATAAATAAAAAACAACGTTTATAAAAAACAAATGGTATTAAAAATTATGTTAAAATATATAAGGTTTTAAAAGCAAATGATTTTAGTAAACAAAAGGTTTAAAAATGAACGAATTTTGAACAACCAAACAATCCAAAAAATGGAAGATTTAAAAAAATAAATAAACGATTCGAATAACGCTTTAAAAATAAAAGAAACGTTTTACGAAAACGGTTCTAAAAGGAATGCTTTAAAAATAAACGGCTTTAAAAATGAATTGTTTAAAAAACATATGGTTTTAAAATGAGTGGTAAAAAATGAACTGTTCAGTTTAAAAATAACAAAGGACTTAAAAAAGAACGCTTTTAAAAACAAACAGTTTAAAAAGAAACGATTTTAAAAACGATAGACGGTTTTAAAAAGGTTAAAAAACATTTTTTAAAGACATTTATAAAAAAACAATTTTTTAAGAAATATGAATTTATTTTTTATATTTAAAACATATTTTGTTAAATTATAATCATGAAATAAAAAATAAAAAAATTAAGTAATTACACAAATAAAAATATTAAAAGAAATTTATAACTTAAATAAACAGCCCCTAAGCTATAATATAGTTGATTAATGCTATTTTGATTACTTGTAAATAAGAAGAATGGTTGTGTTCAATTGGTAAAGTCATTGGAATTCAAGTGTTGTTTCTATAAGGGTTCGAGCCCCATCAAAGATGAATTTCGTGTAATTTAAGGCGTTAAAAAAGACGAATAACTATTAATTTAATTCTAAATCATTTATATAAAGAATTTTTTATTTTGAAAGGTAAGTAACTATTATTCACAATCGCCACCCTTAAAAAGCCGGGGGCAACCACAAAACAACCGATAAACAATGGATCGCATTACATCAAAATCACACCATTTTTCCCAAGTTATCAATATGTTCTTAGACCTATTTTATACCATAAAAAACAAAGCACCCAGTGACGCTGTCGGAGCTTCAATGAAAACTCAGTAGGGGTTGGACTCTTAAATCCAAATCGCCAAGGGCCGGACTCTTAAAAATCCAATATTTTATACTATAATTTTTTTTTTTCAGAAAAATTTGGGAAAAATTAACACTATGAGCGAAAAATCAGTGGGTGTCAGAGCACCCCCAGTCCCAGACCACCATTAACCTCCGCCCCTGCAAGCACCGTTATATCTTGAATGATCTTGTTAATAGCTACGCCAATGTTTGAAAACCTCTTATCATTTCTCTCTCCAAAGACCAATATCCGACCATCATAATACCTTGAAGCGCCTCTTAACCTTGTCTACCCAGTTCGGAATACTCGCAGACCTCCATAAGATCATTTGTTGAAAAATCATCAGATATGGGATTTATTTTACACCACATACTTACCTAGTTCACCGTAGTCGCAAAACACGAGAGGAAAATATGATCAACAGATTCCGCCTCCAAGTCACATAAAACACAAGTATCATCCCCTTGAAAACAGTTTCTCGCAAGAAGAGCATCTGGCGTTGAAATGCGACACAAAGCATCTCGCCAAACGAGAATATTTCACTTATTCGGCACCCATTTGCACCACTTATTCTTCACTTTTTATACTTAGCCTAAGCCGTTTAAACTTATGCATCAAAGTAACATATTGCGGACCGTCAAACACAACCGAACCCAAAGCCAAGGACCACCACCTTATCAAAGTCAGGAGCTGATGAATGATAATTTTGGTCGATAACTTAGCGCCCAAAGTATGTTTATTATCGAAATATCTTAATAATGCTCAAGTTTTTAAGAGCTTGTTAGAACAACTTTTGTATCGATATAAACGACTTAATGCCATGCGAACTCTTTTGTTGACATGAAACATGACTGCTTATGAATGTATGCTTATTTTGCTAATTAAAGATTACTGAAAAGACAGTCTTAAATAAGCGATTCGGAGTTGCTTATTCAAAGTGCTTATGGATTCATTATCGCAGAAAAAAGAACAAACAACATTTCGCCCTTAGGACTCCAAACACTAGAATCATTTCACCATTTACCTTACACACACACACAAAGTTAGATCTACATGGTCCCCATGTTAAACAACACCAACACAACATAACCTAAATCTTTTAAACCTTCCTTCCCAAGCAACACAAGTGTTTAAAAAAACTTGTGTTGCCCGACCCATCTCGTCATCTCTGCCCTTGTTCCGACCCTGAACCTCGGGCAGGTGACGTGGCAGCTACATTGCTAGTTGACCCGTTTTCAGCCGGTGGTGGGACCCCCCATTTGCCTTCTGATTCAAGCGGCTCAAACACATGAACCACGCCGTCTGAAAGGCCTAATGCAAACTGATTCGGTTCTTGTGGGTGAGCCGCAATCACCATCGGGTGAACGTTCAGATTGCTGCAAGATAGATAAAAGATTTGGAAACGGTTTTAGAAAGTTGGTCAATCTGGTCAAAGTAGTAAACTTTCTTTGGAAAGCATTTTACCTCAGGACGGAAGGCGAAAGATAAACGGATGGGTTGATTCGACACCGTAAGCGAAGGTGTGAGGCGGTGAAAACGCACACGGTTGCGTCCAGGAAACACGCGTATATGAGTTGACTGTCGCATGAGAAGGCTGCGTGTGATATGGGTGCAGAAGATTCAGTTGGGAGCCACTGTGAAAAAAACAATTTGAACAGAAAATATTATGTCAACAAAAAAAATATTGTAATAAAATAGTGAAATAACAACAGGGACCATTCATGTACTTTACTCAAAAATAAATTTTGGTAAACCACAGGCACTGCTGGCAGGTATTTCAGGTCAACCTAGACCAACCTGAAGCATAACAAAATCTACCTGTTTTGACCCATGACCAACTTTTTTTTTTTTTTTTTTTTTTTTGCATCTACCGAACCCGTCTAACCCACCCTTTTAGCCACCTGTAGTAAAATACGACAACATCCAATTATCACCTGTTTTACACATTCTAGCTTTGATGCTTCATATATAGCCAGTTGAGTCTCATGAACAACAAGAAAATGGATCTGATCATGATGGAATTGAACCCGCGTGTCTGACTGTGCGGCCGTTGTCCTACCTGGTGGTAGTAGCAAGTATTTTGCTTTTTGCTTTTCCCATCCATCAGAGCTCCATACACAAATCTAAAACAAGAATATTTAACAAAAACGTAAACAAGTTAATAAATTTTCTCATCAAGATTCAGCTAAAATTTCAAGAAAATGTTACTAACCTGAGAATCTGCACCAGATGAGACAAGAACATTGAGCGCGTGAGAGAAAGCAAGACCCGTGATTCTTTTCGAGTGGCCTTTAAGTTTGCTTTTCACCTTCATGATAAAAATAATAAGTGACGTTAAGAAAAAGAAAACATTAAATCCATATAATTTAGAGTAGGGGTGCAAACGAGCCAAGTTGCTCGAGATCGGCTCGAGATAAAGCTCGAAATGAGCCGAGCCTTATTGAGCCCGAGCCGAGCTTGAGCCTAAAAAAAGCTCGTTTATTTATCCAGCCCGAGCTCAAGCCTGGCTCTCGTTAGGCTCGCCGAGCCTTATCAAGCCTTAGTGTAATATTAGTTTTTATTAATATTTAATAACATTTACTTCTAATTTGAAGTTGTCTAGTAAACAAACCGAGCCGAGCTTATTTAAACTTGTTTACGAGCCGAGCCTGAACCTAAAAATAAAAGCTTCTTTAAATAAAGAGCCCGAGCTTCACTTATCAAGCTCGCGAGCCTAAAGGAGTCTATTATTTCTATCATCTTTACTTCATATATTAATTAATAGATAATAAAGGAGCCGGGCCCAAGTCTAGCTCGAGCTTGAGAAACCACCAACGAGCCGAACTCTCATAAGTTAATCGAGCTTGAGCTCTCATAAGTTAATCGAGCTCGAGCTTGATCGGGCTCTAGCTCGGCTCGGCTCATTTGCACCCCTTTAGAGTTAGCAAAATTGTGAGTACATATATACCTCATCTACACGAACATTATATATTTGTATTGTGGAGTCATCCATTCCAATAGCAATAATATTATTATCTTGTGGATGGAAAGCAAGAAACGTTGCTGCTGGCGGTGGGGCCATAAACGTTGTCATCGTCTGCATTTTACCAATTCAAGAAGTCAGCCGCGTTGATCTCAAAAGTCAAACTTTTGCAAAACTAGAGGGTAAAAAGGGAAAAAAACAACATTACCTTGAATGTCATCATGTTAAATAAAGAAATCTTTCCTCCTGATGCTGACATAACATAAGAATCGTTTTTCGATAAAGCAAAACAAGACACTGATTCTTCAGGGTTCATGTCTGCCACATCATTGGTCATCAAAATCCCGCTTGAAGGTTGCCACAATTGAGGTGAAACGGCAGCTGTTGCCTGCGTATTAGGGGTAAACTAGTAATTTTTAATGTGTGTTTCGAGAGTAATAATCAGAAGTCTATCCATCCTAAATCTAAAAATTAATAATCATGCAAAACTCAAACACGGGCAGCAAATGAACCAAACGTTCAGCGGGATATTCGTTTGTGTTCGTTCCTTTATTAAACAAACGAACACGAACAAGAAATTTCATTCGTTTAGTTAACTGATCGAACAATTTCATTCGTTTAGTTAAATGAACGAACAATTTTATTCGTTTAGTTAAATAAACGAACATGAACAGAGGTCGCGTTCACTCATTTATGTTCGTGAACATTCAGTAACGTGTTCGTTTATGTTTGATAGTTCATTAGTGTTTTTATCTTTGATTTTTATTTAAATACTTCAAAACTCCGACAAATAAAATATTTAATAAGTGTTGTGTATTATATATTTTGTTCATGAACGCTTGTTTGCGTTTGTTTGTTTCCATTTGTGTTCATGAACATTAGTTTGTGAACACGTTCGGTAAGCGTTCATGAACAGTTCGTGAACACATATATTTCTTAACAAACGAACACGAATAAGAGTTTGTTCGTGTTCGTTCGGTTCGTTAGCAGCCCTTGAAACACCCCCTTTGATAAGCATCAATCTTACCTTGCCACTTGAGTTATGCTCATTACGTTGCCATTTCCATAACAAATGAATAGCATTTGATGCCAACGCCAAAAGAGCGTTTCCGGAATTCGTATATATCAATCTTGATATCTAAAACAATAAAGAGATAAACAATCATTTTAAAATAAATAACATGTGCCCAACATTAGTAATAAACTAAAAATTCCCGACCCAAAACCGCACCTTTGTTACTCTCATGTTTTCCGGAAGCTTTAGTGACCGACACTGAGAAGATTCACTTAGTTCCGTGAGCTTCCAAATCTTAGATTTGTCATTTGATTCTTCTGTGATTCTCGGTTTCACATCCGTCATATTTCTGGTATCTCCATTCTAGCAAAAAATAGTAATTATAATAAGTAAATAAAAAAAACTGCAAATTTATGATATTAAAAAAAACTGTGTTATTTTTCAAGTCATGCACGAACATTTACCGCTCCAGAAACAGAGCCAACTGAGGCAACCCTTTCGGTTAATCCGGCACTAGTAGGTGCGGTGACGGGTATTGCATTATTAATAGCAGGCTGCATTTCACATTAATTATACAAACACATGTTAGTTATATGAAGAAAAACTCTCAAAAAATGGACAAAAAAGTGAGTAGGTCAGCCTGACTAGGGGTGCAAAGGAGCCAAGCGGCTCGCGAGCTGCTCGAGACCGGCTCGAGAAAAAACTCGAAACGAGCCGAGCCTTATCAAGCACGGGCCGAGCTTGAGCATAAAATAAAGCTCGTTTATTTATCGAGCGTGAGCTCAAGCCTGGCATGAGAAACTCGTCAGGCTCGTCGAGCCTTTTCAAGCTATAGTGTAATATTAGTTTTTATTAATATTTAATAACATTTAACCCTGGGTTAAAGTTATCTAGTAAACAAGTCGAGCCGAGCTTATTTAACCTTGTTTACGAGCCAAGCCCCAACCTAAACATAAGCTTGTTTAGTAAACGAGCCCGGGCCCGAGCTTCACTTATCGCGCTCGTGAGCCTAAACGAGTCTATTATTTATATTATTTTTATTTAATATATTAATTAATAGATAATAAACGAGCCGAGCTCGAGCTCTCATAGGTTAATCGAGCTCAAGCTCGGGCCCGGCTCGGCTCGTTTGCACCCCTAAGCCTGACCCAGTCCAGACCGTATCGTCCCGTACTAAAAATGACATGTTACCTAACACCCCGTCTTACCTTTGGAGCTTCGGGCGTTCTTGAAGCAGCATCATACGAAAGATTCTCAAAAGTCCTAAGCAATCGAAGGCCATCAGAATTTGCCAATATTTTTATTCCGTTTTCGTTTGAAGAAACAGCCAACAGAGCACCGTCTTTGTTAAATCGGATACGCGGGCTTGCCTTCATTATATAATCAACATATTAGTTTTTTTAAACCAATGAATAACTGAACAGTTTTCTCAAAACGTTTAACCCCTGAATAATAGATATTCAGATGCACTATCCATTTATCCAAACAGTAAAAACTGATTATTGTGGTATTGTAAATCCAAATAAATATTATGAGACTAATAATATTACCGGAAGTCCTCCGTCAGCGTCAACACTCATCAAAAGTTGAGTATTATCCATATCCCAGTATTTAATAGCAAAATCATCACCAGCTGCCAAAAATCGGTTTTTTGTTGTATCGAATTGAACGACACCTAAAGCTCGTTTACGGAATCCAAGATACGTCCTTTTCACTGCTCCTTCACTTTCATTCCACTCCACAATATGTGATTCCCCATCTTTGCTTGTCCCACATGAAAATAGTCTAAAAAACAGACGTTACAACCCAACATGTAATAAAAAGAAAAACTCAACGTTGTCAGTCCAGTATTGATGGGGTAATTTCGATCCATTTACTTATAAAAGGGTCAAATGATTAGCTTATTATTGAATAGTATTCTGAAACTTAATTTGACACACTAATAAGTAGAGGCCGGTTAACGTACAATATTCCTTAACGTGCGAGCGTACGCTGTGAAACTCAAAACCCTAATCACGCATGTGAAAAACATATTCACGCATGTTGACATAAACTCGGAACACTACTTCGCAAACTCGGAACCTACTTCATAAACTCGGAATCTCTTTGGCAAACTCGGAACCTTCATTCAACATGCGTAATTATCTTTCAACATGCGTAAAAGATCATAAACTCGGAATCTACTTCACAAACTCGGAACCTTCATTCATTCACAAACTCAGAATCTTCATCCTTTCAACATGCGTAATTATGTTTCAACAGGCGTAATTTCCACAGCGTACGCTCGTACGTTAAGCAATATTGTATTTTACACTTTCACCAAATAAGTAATAACGTTGAAACGGGTCAAATGTTCTGGTTAAAAAAAACTTAGCCCATTTTAGTCGGAACCCAATATGATCCGTAACCCGACCCACTCGTTTTTCCACCTCTAGTTGATATGTAACAAACCTTGTTCCATCAGCACTATACGCCATTGTGGTGCACCACCGACCAGGAGCTTCATAATCAACTCGGGATCCCATGTTATCGTATAACCAGGCTTTTATCTTCCCATCTAGAGCTGTTGAAAATATGAACTGCAAAATAAATCAACCATACAATTTAGAGGTGGGAATTTCGAGCATTTACATATAAATGGATCGATTGCGTTTATTCTTTAACGGGTCAAACGAGTAAAACCACAAAGTAGCTAAAAATAAGTGGTTAAACGGGTCAAAAGTCGCCCAAGGTTTATTTTTTAAAGTATAAAACCTCAAAAATCATGTTATTTCAAAAAAACTACATTACTACTAAAATTTTAAAAATTTAACTAAAAACATATAAATGAGAGAAAACATTTAATTATAAGTGCCAATTTCAACGTATTTGCTTATGAACTATGCAGTTAATATCGGTAATAATATCACCGATATATCGGTTATCGGTCCCCATATAAAATATCGGTGTCAAACATCGGTCAGAGTATCGGCACCGATATTATTGGCGATATTAACGGATATATCACTGATTCTCCAGATATCAATACCTTTCTTCTTAGTTCTACCATTCGTCTTTTTTCTTATTGCTGATTGTTAGTGTTTTGCAAGTTGCAAAAGGCTAATTTGTTAATGCTAGGAGAGTATACTGAACTGTTAGTGTTAAATTGCTATATATATAAAAATTCTGCATGATATTAAAATTACCGATATCCCACCCGCGATAACCGATATCCGGTATTTTACCTCATTAACTGCATAGCTTATGAATGGATCATGACTAGCCCGTTTTTCAAAACATGCACCAGTTGGAAAATATAACAACTTACCTGAATGTTTTCTTTATAGTGCGGGCATACAGAATAAACAGGAGCATCATGACCTTCGAAAGTGTGTTGCCTTGCACCCGTTGCAGCATCCCATACCTATGAAATAGCATAATCTCGATTATTAACATAATTAGTGATTGTTGTTTATATTAAATTGATTGTAAACATGTTCATCTGCCAAACAAACCTTGATGGTTTTATCATCCCCACATGTTATCACACAAAGTTGCTTATTAGGATGAGAGAACGCAATATCGTTTACTCCACCAACATGTGCATCAATCTTGTAACAAAAACAATAAATCGGTTACGTTCAGATAATAAAATAATATGATATGAATATATATGTGTGAAGGGAAATAAACAAACCTCTAGATGTTGTCTAACATCATCACCCCCATGATATGAATATATTTGTACAATGTGTCTTGAATATGCAACTCCTATTCATACAAAAAAAATGAAATAAGAAAATAATATATGTTGTTTAACCCCTTTCCTTTTAAGCTAATATTTTTTGAGTAAAATGTCATTTCGTCCCTGAGGTTTGGTGAGTTTTGTGACTTTCGTACAAAGGTTTGTTTTTCCGCATCTGGATCCAAAAGGTTTGAAGTCTTGCCATTTTCATCCAGCTCGTTAACTCCATCCATTTTTCTCCGTTACGTCAGGGTTATTTTCATCTTTTTTGTTAACTTAAAGGGTAATTCGGTCTTTTTCACTTTATGTACAAAGCCTTTTTGCATAATGTACAAGTATTCAAAATACCCTTACTAAATAAAAAAGAAGAAAATACCCCTAACTTAACGGAGAAAAATGGATGGAGTTAACGAGCCAGATGAAAAGGGCAAAGATTCCAAACCTTTTGGATCCAGATGCGGAAAAACAAACCTTTGGACGAAAGTGGCAAAACTCACCAAACCTCAGGGACGAAAATGGCATTTTACTCAATTTTTTATATTACTTGTTGGACCATTAAAATATAGCCCAAATTGGCCCATACACCTAACAAACAAGCTAATTTTAGTTGGACTTACCGAATAATGAACCATCTGGACTCCAAATTACACGGTTCACCGAGACACAAGGGTCTTTAACAAGAGCAGCCTAAAATCAGTAAAATTGTAAGATCATTGAAAATTATCGAAAGGTATCGAAACACATATGAAAAAAGCATAATTAAACGCTTAGAAAAACCTGCATAGGCATTGAACAAGCACTGAGATCCCAAACTTTGAAATTTCTAAGAACCAATTTGTCCCGAGAACCAACTTCCCACAATCCTATATCGCCCACATTTGTTCCAACTGTTGCATCATATTCATGTAACCACAAAGTCAATATCCAACTCAAAGACAGTGAAAGTCAAAGTCCAAAAGTTGACTTTTAAAGTCAATAATCAAATAGAGTTGAAGTGATGTATGCATAAATAAATGATTTTTTTTAATCAATGTACAAAGATAAACTCGTTATATTATGAAAGACTATAATGATTAAATAAAAACAAGTTGTGTTAGGTTTACAGTCTTATAAAGAGTTTCCGCAACCATCGGTACTTCAATATTTCAAAGCATCCAATATTATTAAAGTTAAAAAATTTAGTGGTTTATTAACACTTTTTAAACTCCAATGACCAAATTAAAAATGAAGTGAAAGCAAGTTGCAATATCACAAAATTTTTTTGACCATTTAGAAAAGGTCAATAAGTCAACACATGACTAGTCAACTTACCCAAGAGTAACGTTTGCTGAATCGGATGAAAATCCATGCTCATAGGAGACGAACCCTGGTTTAGAGTCCGTGCAACGGTTTTGGGCAAATCATCGGGCGCATTAAACGCCTGTGTATGACTACCATGCCCCGGGAACGGGGCGGGCAAGACATTAATCGGTAAACTTACCTGAATAACGTGACAAGAAATCAAATAAAAACCGTAATGTAATGATTTTAAGCTAATTATAGAAATATTATTTTAAAAAAATTATTCAAATTACCTCCTCGTTAATGCCCATGGGCCTTGCTCTTTTGCTCATATGATCCGAATCTCCGGTTGGGAAATCTAAAGTAGGATTCATTGGCGGAGTCCTCGGATGCTTCAACGCAGCTGTAAATTTCAAGTTATGATAGTCGGTTTTTAGTGATTCGGTAATGTACTTTTAACTATGTTTATGTGATCATGTAGGGATTAAAAATTCAGTTGAGTAATTGGTGTGATAATTTTACTTCGTGTGTACGGGTAGCGTGTATCACTATATCAATAAATGTATGTATGTTTATATATAGCTCAAATTAAAATACCTAAAATAGCAATACCCTTTTATCACAGTAAATTAGTTAAAATGGTTACGAGGGATACTAGTTGCAACAAATTGATTATCAAAGAGTAGACTAATGCATACTTGTTAATAGCGAATAGCGGACGATAGCGACAAGCAACCTATACGCTACATAGCGATAGCGATGAAATAGTAGGTGTTATTTTATGTTTAGCGATACACTAGAAGAAAATTTTAGAAATATTTTATATGTATATTATATACAAATACAGTGTTTCTATACGTATATTTAACAAAAGAACCTAAAATCCAGCTATTGTATAAGTATATTTTATCGCTATTCATATTAAAACAAAAAACAAAAAAAACTCTGAAATCCCGCTATTTACTTGCTATGAAGGCCCCAAAATCAGATAGCGATGAATGAGTGCTTCGCTAAGCTATTCGCTATAGCGCCTGCTATGAGCGCTATTATCAACTATGGACTAATGGTACTTATATCTTTTACTTTACCAATATTTTTTGGATTTGAATAACATAAATACAATTATACTTTCATTGTCCCATTTAGTTATCGTCTGTTTTGGCCTTTGGGTCACTAAAAAACTGTTTTTCTTCATTTCGATTATTATGCAAACTTCTTTTCCCGTTTGGGTCATCTTTAAAATACCCTAAAATGACCCAAAGGAGACAAAAAAAAACATCTTTTGATGACTCAAAACGGGACAAAGGTGAAAGTATGTTGGTATTTTATGCAAATAATCCATTTTTTTTAACAGTTAAACACTCGAACACCATCCAGACACTATCTTTACAACATATATAATTACAAGATATAGCAAAATGACCTGCAATAGATGGCCCACCAAGACCGATCGCACTACCGGATACACTTGGGTGAGCTACTTGTGGAGGATTAGACATCCAACCCGCAAGCGGGGCTGGAACGGGACCCGGTGTAGGTTGAAACGGCTGCAAATTTACACCGAAATTAATTCAAAACTTTCAAAACTCAGTCAATGTGCCGTAAAAGTCGAAATAAAAAAAATACAAACCCCGTGTGCACCCAAAGGAGGAAAGCCTCCAGCTTTAGGTAATGGCCCGAGCAAAGGATTATTATTTGCAGGTGATGGAGCCCGTGCACCGTTCGGTTGACCACACGAGTGGTCAACAATTAACGTTTTGATCTCGGGATTAGGTCTCGGGCTCTTACAAAGTTGATGCTGCCAATTTAAACTTGCACAAAAATAAATAATATCAGTATATAATACATATTTTGTAATTATGCCAAATAAATACTATTGATGTTGTATACCTTTGATTAATTAGAGTCCGTAACCTTGAATTTTTAAGGTTAGGAAACTGTAGTTTGTCGCGAAACAGAGGATTTGCTTCAATAAGCTTCTTGAGCTCAACCAACATTATAGCTCTAGCAGATTTTGTATCTCCGTATTTCGATAATTGCTCGTTTTCCCTTCAACGTAAAAGAAACAAATATTAAAAATAAACTCTAAATTTCCATTTATTGTTGGAAAATTTTGAATTTAAAGTACCTAAAATTCTCCAATGTCAGTAATTGAGTAATCTCCTTGAACAATTCTTCGTTAAACGAAGCGAAAACTTTAAGATCTTTTACGAGAATCTCCACGCCCTTTGATCGATCATGCCTAACATAGAAAATCGATACACATTTAATTTTAAATATCCCTACTTATAAAACCAAATATAATTCAAATTAAATGACAATAAAAGACTTACTTATCCAATGCTTCAAGATACTTCTGCTTCCTGATTTCGAAAAATATCTTCATGGAATACCGATTATCGTCGACTTTTGTAAAACCAGAAAGATATTTCTCAACATCATCCCAGTTTCCGTTTTGCACCTCATCCTCAAAATACTTCATGTTAAAGAAAAACCCTGATTCTTGTTCCAACCTAAAATTTAAATCCAAAAAAAAAAAAAAATGGGGGAAAACATATAAAAATCATATTCAATATAACAAGTGTTTCAAACTTAATTTCAACATACAATTTTAAATAAATTATTTAAGTATTGCAACTTAATTTCTATGGTTTTGGGGCAACTTGTTTAAGTCAAATAACCCTTAATTTTCTTAATATTTCCTTAAATAGTAAAAAAATTCACACATTCAACAACTTCAGGTTATTCAATATATTTCAATATCAAATTATCACTTTCAAACCCTGCATCCGAACACCCAATATCTTTACACCAAACTGCTAAAGAACAAAACTTTTTATAAAAATATAAAAAACCCAATTCACATACAAAAAAAAAGTAAAATCAAACACTTACTTATGAACAGTTTCTTTGAATTTTTCTTCATCAAGAAACTGCAAGATCAAGAACACAAGCTCTCTACTTAAAGAAGACATTGCAGCTCCGCCGTGCTCCGCCGTATGCCGCCCCAAATGGGAGATTGAAAACTAGGGTTCAGTCAGATCTGTAAATAAATAAATACAGGGTGGGTTCAAAAAATTTTACTCAAACAAGTTACTCAATTATTTATTTATGTTCAAAAAAGGAAAACATTTATTACTTGACACAAACTTCAAGATTTATTTAAGAATAAATTCAAAAGTGAAAAAGCAGCAAAATTTTAATTAAAAAAAAAACATTAATTAAAAATCAGATCTTTAAAGTTTCACCCAACTTGAACTTCAATCAAACTTGAACTTCAATCTAACCCAGCTGCAAAACCCATGAAAATTCTATAAAATTGTATAAAATATTCAGGAAATTTTGCATCTTTTTAACAGATCAGTGAAAAGAAAGCAACTTTAAATAGTGGGAACCCAAGATTCAAAGAAAAGAAAAGGGTTTCCATTTGAGAAGACCAAAGCAAGGAGTCAGAAAGAATATTAATACATTCAAATATTTTTTTATTATAAATGGTTTTTTTTTTTATAAAAATAGATTTATAACTTTTTTAACACCTTACAAGATCAAAAAATCTTCAAGATTTACAAATGGGTTTTGTAAAAATAACAAATTTTATTACAAAAGTTGTAAATAATTCCTCTGTTTATTTTTATTTATAATATATATATATATATATATATATATATATATATATATATATATATATATTAATATATTTAAGATCAAACAGAGGAATTAGTCACAACTTTTTTGATGAAATTTGGTATTTTTATAAAACCCATTTGTAAATCTTGAAGATTTTTTGATCTTGTAAGGTGTTAAAAAAGTTATAAATCTATTTTTTCACACATTTAATAAATATATTTTAAGAAAAACACAAACAGAGTTTAAAGAGATTTACCTTAGCAATATGAATGGTAGACCAGAGATGAAGAAACAAGAAGGTTGATGTAGAAGATTATAGACATGCTTTCTCTCTCTCTCTGTATATATATACACACACATGTATATAGTGTGTAGATGTGTGTTTCTCTCTCCTATTCGGTCTCTATCTCTATTTCTCAATCTTATCGTGCAAAAAAGTATTAAAAATTAAGAATCATATAGATGAGAAAATTGAGTGGGTTGATAACTTATAAGTAAGTGTGCTTATCAAACTATTGATAAGTTAGGCCCTTTTGAGATAGGTGGGAATATGTGGGTCCAATGTGGGTCCCATTGAGCCGGCTCGGTTTGTTTTGTTTTGGGCCTGGTCTATTCACACACGCTCTTGGTCTATTTGCACACTCAAAGCGCCGCGCTTTGGCCATAGCGCGGCGCTTTGATGTAAAGTCAACAGACAAGGTCTGAACCGGTCAGACCTTGTCTGTTGCTTTACATCAAAGCGCCCCGCTATGGCCATAGCGCGGCGCTTTGAGTTTTTTTTTTTTTTCCCAAAGCGCCCCGCTTTGGCCTAAGCTCGGCGCTTTGGTTTTTTTTTTTTTTTTTTTTTTTTTTTTTACATTTTGGGCGTATTTTTGACTGGTGCTTTGTTATGTTGTACAGTCAACAACAAAAAACTTATAATAAATGTCTAAAAAAGCCGTTAAAAACAAATAATAATAATAAATAAATGTCCAAAATAAAATTTAATTTAAGATTTTTTTACAGCGACGTAATTGTATATGACTTTTGTATCTTTTGAGATTTGCATTACTTGTGATAATTATTACTTTTTGGAAGTGTGATTTGATACATACTCCAGGGCTAGGGCTAGTAATAATTATTACTTTTTGGAAGTGTGATTTGACTTTTTGGACTAGGGCTAGTAATAATTATCACTTTTTGGACGAAGATAAAACACAGTAACATGAAGAAGACAAGTTAAATATTCAAAAGTAACTCCATCTAGATAAATAGTTTTCTTTTTCTTTCTACTGAAAAGAAGACATGCATAGATTTGACCTGACAAGACAACACACTTCCACTAGTAAAGTTACATAATAAATAATTTTTATTACTTAATCTTTTCTACAACTTACTTACGAGTGTAAATTATTTACTTAGTATTTTTATTTATTCAAGATAGATTATTTCATAATTTTTTATTAGCTTTTAGAAAAATATAAACTAAGTTTTTGAAACATAGGTAAAAAAATAAATGTCTAACCAAGTTTTAGAAAAATTAATGAACCGTTTGAGATTTGCATTACTTGTGATAATTATTACTTTTTGGAAGTGTGATTTGATACATACTCCAGGGCTAGGGCTAGTAATAATTATTACAGTTAAAAAAGGTCCTAAGCTGGCAATACAGAAAAGACATAATTATTTATTGCTAGTAGACTAGACATAGACCAGCTTTAAAAATTAGATAAAATGTGTTAACTAAATTAGATCAAATAAAGAGTAAAATGTGATTTTGTCATTGTAGGAAATATCACAACTTTCTATAAAATGTAGATTAAATTAAATATGAATTTGAATGGGAATTGGTTTCCTATTGAACGTTTAATTTGAATGGGAAATCGAAAAAACGTCAAAGAGATATTTAATATAATCAACTCCAAAAGCAACTTGTACATGAATATTTTATAATGTACAAACCACGAAAATATTGAGTACGTTTGTGTTTGTTCAATATATGCGTTACATCACGTTAAAAACCGAATGTCACCGACACGACCCAATCAGATTCAATACGCACTTGTACGACCCAAAATGACAATATACATCATAATACTACAATTAATGAAAAAATACGTCATGTACATGTACGGTAGGCGACTGATACACATAAAACTACTCATAGGAGTACTTGTGCTTTCAAACCAAAATGATACGATATAATGGAATACGACATCACACGTAACTGATTTGATCCGGAACTTGCAGTATAGTTCATATATATTAAAAAATGATGTATAATGGAAAAAACGTAAAATTTAGACTATTATCGACGCGTTTGTGAATTAAAAACAATTTTAAAAAATTTAAAAAATGTCCTAAGCGCTGCGCTTTGCCCTAAGAGGGGCGTTTTGCCCTAAAAAAAAAAAAAAAAAAAAAAAAAAAAAAAAAAAAAAAAAAAAAAAAACCAAAGCGCCGCGCTATGGCCAAAGCGCGGCGCTTTGATGTAAAGTCAACAGACAAAGCCTGACAGGCTCAGTTCTTGTCGGTTGACTTTACCCCAAAGCGCCCCGCTTTGGCCATAGCGCGGCGCTTTGGGGTGTGAAAATAATTTTCTCCGTGTGTAAATAGCATGACCCTTGTTTTGTTGTGTATTCGGCTTTGGAATCTTACAACTGACAAAAGTCACTGAAGTCTGAAAAAGCATAAAATTTTGTATTTAATTAACGTTCAAAAAAAAAATTAATGTTTAAATTGAGTGTGTTTTGTTTTTTGAAAAAAGTTAAAGGTTGTTTCATGGGCAATGGGAAAAACTAAATAATTTTGTATACTCTTTGTATTTTGAAAAAAGTTAAAGGCTGAAGAGAAGTTTGTCTTTTCCCCTCGCCAGCGAGCCGTGTTTGAGTGTTTGCGAGCCCCCCATGCTCAGGATTTCCTGTCTGTTGTTCCCATCGAAGGTTTAGGGCAGAGTATGTCGGCGGTGGAATACCGGGCTATCCTCAAGTACCGTTTAATGATACCCCTTTTCCAGGCTGATGACCCGTGTCCTGTGTGTCAGAAGTGTTGCTTGGATTCTTTTGGGGAGCATGCAGTACATTGCAAAGAATTGTCGGGGTTTAAGTATCGTCATGATTTAGTTCGCGATGTGCTGTATGATGTCCTTAAGCGAGCAGGGGTCTCGGCAAAAAAGGAAGCTCCAGTGAACTTCTTGACTGATCCATTAGAAGGGAGATCTACGCTACGGCCCGCTGACATTCTTGTTTTTGGATGGGAAGGAGGGAAACACGCGTGTGTCGATTTGACAGGTGTGTCCCCCCTCGTTGGGCTAAGGGATCACGGTTTTGTGGTGGGACAGGCGATAACCAAGGCAGAGGCGGGCAAAGTAGCTAAACTCGAAAAAGCTTGTATCGAGAATCAGCACGTGTTCGTCCCGTTCGCTTTCGATACATTTGGCGCTCTCGCACCTGACGCGGTGCGATTCCTAAAGCGAGTTCAACAGGTGGTAAGCAGTAACACCACACATGTTAAGGGGCAGAATTTTGTGTTTAGCAGGGTAGGGTTTGCCATTCAGAAGGGGGTAGCAGCGCAGCTTGTTGCTCGTCTACCTGCCATTAGTTTGTAATTTTTGTTTATAGGTTATGTGAAATGAATATGTGTTTGTATTTAATTAGTACTGGGATTTTATTTTCTGTCCTTTTTTTTTCCAACGGGTTCACCGTTATTAACATGAGATGATGAATATGAAAGGGGGTTGAGTTTTGAAGGAGATTTTTAGATTATTGAGTTTTGAAATCGTAAATAATCAGTTTTAAGTGTTTGGGTAAAAAAATTAATTATTTGCGTTTAGAAAGTTACAAAACGCAGTTTTCCAAAAGCAGCTCCCCCCCTACAGCAACAAAACGCAGTTTTTCAAAAATTGATTATTTGCGTTTAGAAAAAGGATTTTTACTTGTTTATTTTTTTAAATATATATTTGCCAAACACTCAAATAGTTGATTATCTTATTATTGTGATATCAAACAACATAATCAAATCCAAATACTATCTTTCAACATCACGTTTTGTTACAGTTAATTATCTGATTCTGATTATTCAAAACGCATAATCTTTTTTCAAAACTCAACCCCAAACACCATCTAATACGATAAGAAAGATATTTGAAAAGAAAAAAATTAATGACATTTACTCGATTTCGAGAAGGCGAATGGTTCTTTGAATTGGGATTACTTGTTTTCTATCGTGTTGTTTTTTTTTGGGATTACTTGTTTTTAGGGCCTCTGTGCTGATAAATGAAAGTCCTACTCTTGAATTTCAACTTGAGGAAGGACTTCATCAAGAAGATCTTTTATCTCATTTTCTTTTTATTATTGTCATGGAAATGTTACATGTGATCATTGAAGATATCATCCATGCGGGTTTGTATACGGGGGTCGAGTTGGTAATGGTGATTTATCTATTTCCATTTTTTATGTTGCCGATGTTATTCTTTTGGAACAATGGTCTTTTAGCAATTTACAAAATATTATTATGGTTCTCAATTGTTTCGGTATACGATCTGGGTTAAAACTTAATTTTCACGAGTCTAGCTTATTTGAAGTTAGGGTCGTAGATTCAGCTATATGCTCAGATTGTGGGATTTAAAGTAGAGAATTTTTTGTTTATTTACGTAGGAATCCCATTTGGAGCTAAGATGAATAGTGTGCAAGGGTGGCAACTGATTGTGGATAGATTAAGAAACGCCTACCTAATGGAATAAAGTGTTGTCTATTTAAGGTAAATCGATTCCGTTGTCTCTGAATTTGGGTTCCATTGGTATTTATTATATGTATTGGTTTTGTCTCCTGATAATGGTTAAAAAGAAGTTGGAGTCTTTTCGGGCAAGTTTTTTCAGGGGAGGAGACGAAGACGTTCATAAAATTCCATAGGTCGCATGGGATTTGGTCTTAACTAAAAAATCTAAAGGTGGTTTAGGTATTGGAAGTTTATGAAGTTTTAATCAAACTCTTCTTTATAAATTGCAGTTGAGATATGTAAACAACCCTTATTCGTTATGGGTTAGTGTGTTAGAAAAACATTTATAGAGATAAAATAAATAGTTGAGGAATGTCTAGTAGGCAGGTAAGAGATTTGGCTAATATTAACAGAGTTATGTCGGACTTGCATAACATAGAGGGAAATGGAAATAACACGCTTTTTTGGAAGGATATGTGGCTAGGTGATACTCCTTTATGTCTTTAGTTTAGGAGTCTTTTCAATTTGGAAGTTCATATAGATGTGTAGGTCTTTTTTATGATTAAGTGTTTTGGGCTTTTTATGGAATTTAAGGCATGTGCCATGGAGTGGGGTATAGGCTCATCAATCAATTGGTGGGTGATGGAGAGGGTAAAACTCGAGCATTAATTTGTTTATCTTATGGGTTTTTATTGTGTTTTAAGTTATTATATTGTTTGAATGTGATAACTACGAGAAATTGTGGTTTTGTAGGTTAATCGCTTAAATCGGTGGAATTAAAGTGCTCGAAGATGAAGTGGAACACCTGAAGATGACAAGAAAGGCAAAAGACATTGTTCGGAACTTGTTTCAGCTTAGAAGATATCTTAAAAGCATGAACAAAGTGGAAGAACGAAGTTCGGGGGCTGAATTGTTAAAATGGAATTGTGAAGAAAAGGAGATGTGCAAAACCCACCATAAGCTACGGCAGATCAGCCGTAGCTTACGGCCAAGACAAAACAAATGAAACAACAGGTTTAAGCCGTAGCTTACGGCTGGAACCGTAGGCTACGGCGGGGAGCGGCTGGATATTCCGTGTTTGACTTTTTAAGAGGTATAAAAAGGTTTTTAAAAACCCTAATAATTCATAAAACCTTAGGACGAATTTGGGGAATCAAAGGAGCACTTTTGGACGGTTTTTACATCTCTTTCATCATAATTTTCACCGAAATGAAGATCCGGAAGTAGGGATGGCAATGGGTCGGGTTTGGGACGGGTTTAGGTAATCCCAAACCCAAACCCGGTCAGATAAGCTTGTCCCAAACCCGTCCCAAAACCCGTCGGGTTTCTAGCAGGTAAATACCCATCGGGTATCGGGAATACCCGCAGGTTTCGGGTAAACCCGTTAATTTAAATAGATTACTCTTTGGGTATACTCATCTCAAAACCCATTGGGTAGTTATCGGCTAACTACTAGCAAGTTACATTTTGTATTATCATTATAAAATATATATCAAATAACTACAATGTATACGGAATAGAATACCTATATGTGTAAAAAATGGATATATCATATATATACATATTTAATAATATAAAAGAAATTATATCGGGTATACAATCGGGTAAACGGGTACACTTTATCGGGTAATTGGGTCGGGTAAACGGGTATACCACTAAATCCCAAACCCGTCCCAAAACCGGGAAAAAAATAAAACTATTCCCAAACCTGATTAACCGACCCCAAACCCGTCCCAAATGTGTCGGGTTTCGGGTTTACCCAACGGGTTCGGGTTTGATTGACACCCCTATCCGGAAGATGATTTCAACTATAATTCAAGCTTCTGAAGGCCAATTCACCAACATGAGCGGCTAATTCCTTTGTGGTTTCCTCCGGGTGGAGGATTCTTGTAAGTGGACCTATTTTATGTGTTTTTTATTGTACTTGAACTTGGTAATCTAAGCACTCGATGCTTTTTACCATTTGATTCAATTGATTGGATTGTAAACGATTGATTTTGCTTTAAACCTTAGTTCTAATTCATTCAATTCCCGATAATTCTAGCAATTGGGATATCTTTGATAGGGATTGGGGTTGGTATTTTCAATTGATGTTCATGTGATAACCTTCCATTGTTTTGCAATCGAAGTAAGTAGTCTTTGAATAATCACAACCAATTAATTAAGTTACACGATCATGTCTATGTGATTGTTGCAAATCATTTTGAATCTAAAATCCGGAGGAACCATTGTTTTCTCTTATTGTTACAAACTCGTTTTAGTTGGTTTTAATTTAGTTCACAACACTCAAACAACTGATTTTACATTTTTGCATGTAGATCTTTAATACTTAATCAACAGACACTTTCCACCATACTCCTCTGGATTCGATACCTTGCTTACCCTAGCTACCTAGGTTATTTAGGTTTTTGCATGACACTCACGACAGTCATCCGTGGGGTTAATAAAGGTCTTGGATGATATTCAGTTTTCCAATTCTGAAGATAAATGGGTGTGGATTTTGGATTGCAAAGAGAATTTTTTGGTTGAAGGGGTTTAAAAATGTATTGAATGTCTAACTCTTCCATAAGGTATTCATGTTACGAGGTGGAACATGTTGGTTCCTAGGAAAGTTAATATATTTGTGTG
This sequence comes from Helianthus tuberosus, assembly GCA_030545235.1. Classification (NCBI taxonomy): domain Eukaryota; kingdom Viridiplantae; phylum Streptophyta; class Magnoliopsida; order Asterales; family Asteraceae; genus Helianthus; species Helianthus tuberosus. Next base: position 158,853,975 of record CM060373.1, on the reverse strand, counting down.
GTGTATGTTGTTAGATCGTATCCCGACTAGATTCAAGCTGAGCAAGAAAGGTATCTATTTCGTCTATTATGTGTCTTCTATGTTCTTTGTCGGTGGTGGTTGTGGAGCGAGTGTTTGGAGTGGCATTAGGAGATGGCTTGATATTTCTTTTTCGGTTTATACAGATCCTCATTTCATATGTTCCCGATTGGACTTGACCTCATTGCCTAAAGTTAAGAAGATCATGATTAAAGCTATTATTTTTACGGGTTATTGGATTCTATCAATCCTAACTATTGGGTATTGGTCCCTGCCACTCCCAACTATCACTTTGACTCCCACCACTGTGAGCTTATCATTTTGTATGTTGTGTCACTCCGGAGGTATATTTGACAACAGATTTTGCTTTGTTTTTGTTGTGAAATCCTTTTATTATGACAACTTTAGTGTTATGATGTGGATGCTGCTCCACCTGATTTGCAGAAACTCTTGTAGAATGGTTAACTCTAAAGTGACACTACACACAAAGTGTTAAGTTAGGAGTGATAGGAGTCGAAGTGATAGTTAGGAGTGGAAACGGCCAATACCCAATCATTGAGAGTGATAAAATCTAATAACCCTATTTTTACCGCCTGGTGGAGTATCTGGAGATATCAGAACAATAGAATTCATGTTCTTCAGAACATGAATAAGACCTTGATTCCCGATTTAATTATCTCGATGCCCTTTTATGGTGTTCTAGTCATTTTAGTAAATTCAAAATTAAAAACACCATTGTTCTCATATGCAACACTGCCTCTTGGCAAACTGTATAACTTTCGTGTACGTGCCTTGTCGAAAAACCTTTGCATAAAAAATTTATGCTCATATCAAGAAACACAAAATGTGAAACTCAAGAATCAAAATGAACAAAAAAGATAAGAAACAAAATAAAATGGGAACAAAATCAACGATGAACTAATCATAGTGATTCAATATATCATAGATCAAGAATTTTTAGGTTGGATGTAGGCATAGTCCTTACTTTCGAGGACTATGGCATTTTAGTCGATCGAAGATTTAGGTTTTGTTACATTGGTCACATAATAATGTTGAACAGGAAACATATATGGTTTTCAAAAAGTCGGGTGATGAAGTTATGGTTTCTCGACGCTCCTGGTTTGTTGGTCAAAGGTGTGGCAAGGCAAGTGTAAGTAGTTACAAGGGCTTTTATCCCGTTTTTGGTTTGTTCTTGACTCATCAAAACTTAATGTATCTTGTCAGAGTTGTTCAAAGTAGGATCATTTGGGATTATGGAAATCGAGCAAAGGACGAAAAAGAATAAGAAGAAACGTGGGGTAGGTGACTTGCAATCTACGCAACTTAGTGATAAGAATCACATGTGTTATGTTTGAGTGAACACTAGGCTACACATGTGTAATTTGTTAAATCTATTGACCAAGTCCATAATGTGGACATACCATATTAAGAGGGTGTTTGGGATTACGTTTTGAAGTGATTATTTGATTATTGCGTTTGTAAAGCATAAATAATCTAAAAAAGTGTTTGGATGAAAAAGTGATTATCTGCCTCCAAAACGCAGTTTTGGAGAAGCATGTACCTACATGCTTTTTCAAAACGCAGTTTTGAAAACGCAAAATCTATTTTGAAAACGCATAATCTATTTTGAAAACGAAACACCAAACAACCCCTAAGTATACGTGTAATTTCTTTTAAGTTTTTCATCTGTTATTTTATTGTAAACGTTTGTGTAATGTATATAAAACATATATTTTTGTATAAATATTGTGAGCTAAAATGAACAAAAAGATTCCGGTATCATAATCAGTGGTGTATATACTGTTGTCTTGCTTTAGGCTTGACCTAATTATTTTGGGGGATTAAGGTTTGAATGTGAGTGATAATGAGATTTTGGCATTACGATCTTCCTTCCATGTACCATGAGTTTTTATAGGTCCCCGAAATTTACAACCATCATTGATTAATTTATAAATTTTTATTAATTTGAGATACCACTGTTTCTGGTACAGAAGTTCCTATAAAAATGGAAAATGCCCTACCTTTCAGTGGAGTTTGAACTATTGATTTACGTAATTGGAAGTAACAAATTAGGTTTACGACGAAACATAGAAATCGATCACTGATCTAATTTGTTGTTATATTTGAGGTGTTACAATGAAGTTTATTTTTATAAAAGTACAACGAGTTTGTTTGTGGTCCCGGCTTATGTTAAATCCAATAACAATGGTAAGCCATTATTAGTATCATATACAATATAACTATTTTTGTGTAAAAGACCAAATTCTAAGATTCATTTTAGACACATAATGGTTTAGGTAGACCCCTAAGGGACATGGTGTAACGGTAGTGCGTCTCCCATCTATTTATGAGGTGAAGAACATAAATCTCTTCGTAGAAGATATACGTATAAAACGTTGGTTTAACTGGTCTACGAAAGATGTTTGGTTTGGAGTTAAAAGATTGCAGGACTTATCACTGACAATCATCATGTATGGCTGTATGCTTAGACTAGAGGGTAAGGGGCTCGTCCAGGTGCAACGATGGGCCAGCACACCCCCCCCCCCCCCGGGGGTCATCCCCGTCGCAAACGTCAAGCCCTAGACGGGCAATACGAGCCTGTTTGAATGTTTAACACACACCCTAGATCCATCCCTTTTAGACTCATCCCCACACCCGCTTACATGGACGTCTATGTGGCGGATCATCCTTTGAGGACTACCCTCCTCCACACCCAATAGCCTACGTGGCGGACCATTCTTTGAGGACTACCCTCCTGTAATAATAATACTAATTACTTTTTAGATTTATATTTTATTAAATCATTATATAATTTTACTCCCTCGAGCCAAGGGTATCACCGGAAGCAGCCTCTCTATTCTTAAAGGGTAGATGTAAGACTGTCTACATCTTACCCTTCCCAGATCATACACTAGCTTTGTTATTGGTGGAATATAGAGTATGATGATGATATAATTTTACTCCCCCAACATCTTCAAATATAAAAATTGTAGTTTTTCTTTTAATTCCCCCAACATCTTCAAAACAAAATTGTAGTTTTTTTTAATATTTTATTAGAACCAATAAAATGATTTTTCATTTGATAATATATAAACTCAAAATACTGGTAAATAAGAAGAAATAGAAAATAAAAGTAGTGACAACATTGGTTCACCAAGTTACTATGGGAGGTTGAGAAAAAATGAGAAGTTATTTACAAACTACATTTGGTTTCTATTATAAATCAACCATGTCACACCACTATTTGCGTTTACCAACTTAACTTAAAATTAATGATTTATACAGCTTGAAACATAATACAAATTCGATATAGAAATATGAGATTTTGATTTTCCATGTCTAATTACCTATAACTACAAAAAGCAATTTGGGTCATACATTTTCGCTTAAAAGTCGCGTCGGTTAAAATACTATATTATATATAAAATTAGCATGAGCCGTGTCGTTTTGTATATAAGCTAATTAAAAGGAAAACAATTCATGACATCCTATCTGGTTCGTTGTTTGTAGCGCCTCTTTGTCAACCAATATTCCCTGATTTCCCTCTGAATAGTTATGTTTATTTGGTGATGAACATAAGAAATAAATTATATGATTACTAACATGTAGATCTAAACCGAATTTCATGTTGCATCCCCAGTATGCGTTAAATTAAAAATCTAAACCGAAAACGGTGCCCAGTTTCCTTTGTATAATTTTTTTTTCATACTGGTGAATGGAATCACTTTGTGCCAATCTCCTGGTATATAAATACAAACATATATATATATAAGTTGGAGTTTAGATTTCGATTGAAGCCAGAAAACTAATTGTTAATTACATATATTCGATGATCATGTGGTGGGAAAGTTTGTTTTTGCATAATATGTTATCATCTCCAAACTAAGAGGCCTATTTGGAATGCGAGATGTCGATCTTCGGTGATTCCTTAATGGTTTTTTGTCTTATAAATGATTTCTAACGGTTTACGCTTTGATTATTATTTCATCTTTTCGATTCTTTTACGTTTTGATTGTGTGGTGTGGTCTGAAACTTTATAACATTCTTTTACGTTAGGATCAATTGGTTTTCCCTTTACGATTTGTTCATTATTATTGTTGTCTTTGAAATGATAAAACAAAGATTCAACGAATCCATTAAATCATGGTATCTTCATTCAAGAATCTTGATGATTTGTAAATCTTTCAAATTGAGTATTTTGATTATGAGATTTTAATTGATTTGTTTCAGTAAACTGAGAAATTCTTTTTCTATGTTTTCTAAGTTGTGGTTGCAAACGATGATGTGACGGTTTCATCAGATGATTAATATTTCATTGGGCTCTTCTTGATTCGAGTCAGAATACATCAAATAATTCTTTGGTTAGTACGATTCTGATCGGCATAGATTATTTCGAAATATGTACAGAATAATGAACAATAGGTGTTTGAATTAGCGAGCAATTCATTTTTCTCACTTTCATATGGTAACTAAAGTGCTTATATTGTCCCTTTAACTTCATCCTCAAATGCATTGTGCTCTACTGATGCCTAGAATCGAAATTAGTGTTCTAGAATTCGCATCAATGTTGTACGATATTAGTGTTCTAAAATACATGCCATGAATTTTGTTTCGGAAATGTCGAATATAGAATAGAGACCAAAGAAAACACCGACGCCAAAATTTGAGGGCATGATGACACATAAGGAAACACGGTCGCCAAAATTCGTGAAATTTAAACAATGGAGGAGGATTTAAAGTTTGATTTGTTTGATGATGAGATTGTCGTTGGCGAAAATGGTAGGGGTGAATCAATAAATGAATGAAAGTTAGAGATAGTGTTGCTTATAATTTATTCAATCATAGCCATGGTCTAATTTTGTTTCTTCATGCTACATGAATAGTTTGATTTGAGGTGTTAATGAATAATTCAAGTGTAATGATAGAAATATCATTATTCATTAAACTTCATTCTTAATATGATCGTACAACCATTAAAAAGTTCACACATACCTACATTGTTTTTATGTGGCAAAATATATTGCGTACTATATTCACGTTACAACAAAAGAATGTTTTACAGAAAAACACTTTAGTGTGGTGTTATAAATCAGAGATTGGACAAAATGAAAAAAAAAAAAGTTTTGCATTTTCATACCTCATAATGATATACTAAAAACATTCATAACCGACATCCCGCCTCAACGTGCGGGTTACCATCAACTCGTTTGATTAATAATAAACAAGACATGTCCAGATTAACTTGTTTAACTCAGTTAAATAAAAAGATCAACCTTTAAAATTATTATACATAAAAAAATATTTTTAAGGCAAATCCATTTATGATTTGTTTACAACCTGATAAGAATCTGTTTATAACTCATCCCATCTTCTTTATATCTTGTCCACCCTTTAGTAACATATTAAACGATTTAGGGGCTGTTTGGCAACATCTGAATGGTTAAGTGCTGAACCAGTAAAAGGTCTGAACCATTAAGTGTTGAACCATTAAGTGCATGTATAATGCTTAACCGTTCATAGGCAAATGTCTGACCAATTCAGATTAGAGGTCTTAACCATTCAGACTCTGTATAAATCTTAACCATTCAGAGGCAAATGTCTGAACCATTCAGACATCTGCTCGCGAAACAAACAGTCTGAACCATTAAGTGCTGAACCAGTAAGAGACCTGAACCATTAAGAGCCTCATTAAAAGGTAAACAAACAGCCCCTTAGTCAATTTGGACTCAAATTCTTGCAATTCTTAGTCAAGTGGACTTAAATAGTTATCGATTGAAAAATCAGGTACTCACATAGTTAAAATTTTGATTTTAAACTCAAGTAGTTAAGACCATCAAAACTCAGGAACTCAAAAAGAAATTTAATTATCATTTTATAAATAATAAAAAAACCAAGAGTAGTATGATACAATAAATAAAACATCTTTTTTATTAATTACATACATTTTTATTCATCATGTTTAGTCGATATGATAGCCTAAAATGCTAATGATTACAAAATAAACATGTGAAATATTTGGAATTCAGGAAATGTAAGAATACAAAGGTACTTTTTGGTGAATGTGTCAATTGTTGGGGTACTTTTGGAATTATAATTTTTAACAAAAGGTTTCATGTGGTGTATGTCTTTCACAGTCAGAGAGACATAGACGACTCATTTGGAGAAGAATTCATAGCATTTGAGGTGTACATCTCTCATTGGTCGGATTTTATAAAAAGTACAGCTCAATAATTTTCAACCTCTATGGCTCTTTCGTACCAAAGAAAAAATCAAGGACCTTTATATTCATACACCTCAAACCTTATTTCTGTACCCTTTAAAGCACCCTGCTTTGACCAAAGCGGGGCGTTTTTGGCCTGCTTTGAACACTTTAGTTCTAACAGGCATTGTGACCATGAAGAGGGTATACCTACCCCTATACCGACACCGACACGTAAACCTAAACCAAAGCTGAAAGTGAAATGGCTTTCACAGTTGTTGCGTCGTCCCGCTCCTCCTACTACTACTTGGAGGGGGACGGAAATGGTATTGATCTATCTTTTCATGCCAAAGGGTACCCTGTATTGTAACACCACAAAAACGAGTTTGGTAATCAAATCACGTTAATATTAAAGAGCGGGTAAAAATACCGTTAGTGGTAAAAGTGAACCTGTAAACAAAATAACTAAGAATAAATTAACCTAGTTAGTAACATGTAAATAAGTAATAAAACAATGAGTTGTAGCCTTATCTAATCAAAACTGAACTTGAGGGACCAAAGTTGTCAGAAAGGAAAACTTATGTTTTACAAACAAAAATTAAAACACAACATACACTTAGTGTGTGTGTGTAGATCGATCATCAGAAGAACAACAAGGGCTAAACCCTTGTTGATTCAATTCCATCAAATTGAAGGCTAATTACTTCAAGAAATGCTTGTATGATGATGAAATAGTGATCATCTAACCTTAGTGATCATAAGGTATGTCAAAAATCTTAATTTGGTGATTATTATGAATGTTGGTAGATTTCAGTCCATGTATAGATTTCAGAAATTGAAGTGAAATACGAGATGCATACTTGCATAGGAACAAACCCTAAGTGAAAATTTTGAATATATTGATATGAATTGGGTGTTTGGATGATTTACCACACCTAGTTAAACTTGATGGTGCATTAGAATCACCAAATAGAACTTGAATATATGTTGATTTTAGTCCTAGTTCTTAAATTGATGAAGATGAAGTTGGGAAGATGGTAAAATATTAGAATTCATAGATGATTTCTTGAAATACATGATGTTTTTGACATCTTTTTGTAACACCCCGAAAATATAAAACTTTATATTAGAACTATAAAGTATAAAATAAACAAGAATAAGCTAACTAGGGTAAGTAACCTAGTTAGTCATAAATCTTGTTATAACTAAGGAACATGAGTTAAAACACTTAGAGATTAACATGGTTTTTAGTTGGAGGGCCAAAAGTGTTAAAATGGAAAACTTAATATTATTAAACTTAAAAATAAAATCCAAACACACCTTTAGATGTGTCTGGATCGAACAAGAACAGGAGAAGGGCGACCAACCCACCTTCAAACCATAACTCTCACAAAACTCACAAATTGAAGGCCCAAATCAAGTCAAAATCAAAATCTGAATATAGATTAGTGATCACCTCGACGAAGGGATCATAAGGTATGTAATTTCCATGGAAAAATCTTCATCCAAATTTCTGAGTGAGTTCATGAAATTCGAAATTGATGTTGCATGATTGTGGTATGGATGATATTGAAGTGAAATAGTGTTTAGAAGTAAACCCTAGACAAATATATATTGAAATCATGCCTAGCTCAAGTAAATTCAGATTTTGTTTATGTTAAATTTATGTATGAGATGTTTTTAGGGTTTTGATTGCTAAAAATTAGTGTTATGATATCAAGAACATGCTTAAATTGAAAGCTGAATTCAAACAGCTCCTGATCAGAATTTACAGCCGACTTGTATTGGCTGTAACCTGAACAAAACGTAACAAAAACATGTGTTTCTTGAGTCTAAAATGTAATTCCAAGAAATATCTTTAAAACCCCACTGGAATCGCATTTTTTCGACGAAAATTGAGCGTTTTATGAATTTTTCCGTATCAAAGGTTCAAGCTGCGTTTTCTGGCAGAATTTGCAGCCCATTACGAATGTCATAACTCAATTTAGGGATTTAGTTATGATCTCAAATTTTTACTGTAGATAGTTTTAAGCGATTAAAAGAATCTCCAATTGGAATTTCGTCAATCGGATAAACGAGGAATTTAAAATGAATTTTTCCGTAAGATGCAGTCAGAAGTGACGAATCTGATTGCAGCTTAGTAAATGAATTTTTTACGAATTTTTGGTAAAGAGTTAGATCTTGAAATTTTAACACAAGGCCTAACCCTCCGAGAGGTACGCCACATAAAAAAATCATAATTTTTAAAGACTTGTAAACAGGTTAAACAAGTCATCAAAAACAACCCATTTTCAGTGATATGAACTTGCCTAATTAATGTTAAAGCTTGGCTAAACAACTAGTTATGAAACTTGATTATAATAGGTATTCGGATGAATGCTAAATTGTATGATGAAACGGGTCTCGTTATAAAAGGGAACCCTTGGTTCTTGCAAAAATGAATAAAGAAACTAGTCACGATAATCGGATATTTGATGAGAAAACTAGTTAAAACGGTAGTGTAAGAATAATGCCTATCGGATATTTGACAAATTGCTTAAATGAATTGTTGAACTTGATTGTGTAATTGCTCGTGTTATAGGCCGTTTGACTTTTAAAAGTCAAATTGACCAATAATGAAATCAATTTGGTGATTTTGATATAAAGTCCGTAAGGTGAGATAGTCTTGATAATAATGACTAATCTAATCACCTTGCGAATGATAAAAGGTAGATTGACGCTCGAAAAGCTAGGTGGAAGCTTGGGTAGAAGTGGGTCAAACGGAACTAATACGCGTGGAAAAGCATAATCGGAATTCAAGGTAACTTAAGCTTACACCCCCCTTGGTATTATGATACATTTACTTGTGAGTATTGATTTTTGAATTATGACAAGTATTTGAAAATACTATATTCCGGCATGATACAATGTAAGCCGGAATAAGAAAATATGGTAAGAAACCATAAACTATAGTAAAAAGGGGTAAAAACGGTAGACTAGTCGGGTGAAGACTAACCAATATGGAATTTTGAACATCACGTTATAGGGTGAACCGTAATGGGTAAAAGTGATTGAATAAAAATCCGTACATGAGTTGACGGATAGATAAAAGGTTTGAAAAGATAACCATTTGGTGTAAATCTTAACGGGTCAAATAATTCAAGTAATGCCATTTAAGTAATAAGAACTCACGGTGTAAACCGGAATAGGTTTAAGGGGCGGGATGGTATTTAAAAATATCATCTTATGTTGATAAATGGTCACTTTCGGCTAAACGGGTCAAATGGTAAATTAATACCATTTGACAATAATACTAATTGATGACCGCTTGTTAAGTGTTGTGATTTCAGGAAAGGACATACGGTTTGTAATGCTTTTATCTAGAAAATTTAAAAGCAAAAGATATTTAAACGGGTCAATATGTTGATCCGAGCCAGGTACGCATATTTTGAATTATAGCTAGAAGTAATAAGATGGTCAAATATTAGTGAAAACCCTTCGTCGTATAATGAGGGACTGAAGTTGACCAAGATACCCATGAACACTGAACCGGGTAAACGATCCTTATGAGCCGTTTAAGAACGTGTTTTACAATCGTGTAAGTTATAGGTAAATATCAAGTGGACTGTGCATAACGAAGGGGAAATATTTAAACTTAAAAGTTTTAAATCTTCGAAACGGGTCAAAAGAATTACGCGCATAGAATGAGTACTAGCCGCGTAATTCATAAAGATTACAGACCCGAACTAAAGATTTTGAGATAAACATGTTGATGTATGCTTAATGGTCAATCAGAAACAAGTTTTGAGGTTTAAAAACTTGAACGGGTCAAAAGTCTTTAAAAAAATGAATTTTAAAGTCAAGGGCTCGAAGCCCATTATTTTATGAATTCAGATGTTAACTTTAACTCCATATGATGGAGGATTAAATTACGAATTCGAAGGAAACAAGAATTTTGAATAATGGATAAATGAATTGGATGGAAATATGTTTATAACTTGTTGTGAAACTGTCAAAACTAACTTTTATGTTGGTTTTGATTTTAGGAATGTCTTATGGAACTCCGGATGAGGATCAAGCAAGAAAGGAGAACCGAACACATGTCTCGAAGCTTCCGCAACGATCTTATTTTGTCCTAGTTTAAAAAGTGGATATTGTAAACACTTGAAATTATATTTTGGAATGTTTTTAAATTATGTAAGAAGTTTAACTTGGAAAAGTTTTTTTGGTAAGCTTGCATTTTCATATAAAATGCGTGTTTAATATTATAATATTGATTAATAGAGACGGGTCTTACACTTTTAGCCTACAATCATTGTGTTATAGGTTTCTAACCATTTCCAAGAGTTTAATAAGAGTTTTAGCCATAGAAATGGGTTGCATTTGATGGTTTGGGTCGAACTTGAAAGTACCCTAAACATGATTTCCATAGCTTTTTATATGGATTTTGACTAATCTTAAAAAAATCATATAAAATCAACCGTTTATCCGATTTGGGTGTTCTATACCTTTTCGGAAAGCTTATGGAGTAAATTTTTACTTTTTTGAATCATAAGAAACAAATATGGTTGTTAAATAGGCCAAAAAGGTGAATTAAAACTGTTGTTTAGAAACTTTGAAAGCTGTTTGAAAATGAAAATATAGTTGCTATACTGATTTTATAAAAATCATATAAAATCATAGAAAATTCGTTAGAAGGTGTATCTTATATGCTTGCGAAGGTATTTAAGTGTTCTACGATCCATCTTTGAACATGTTAATCTAGTTCGGACTTTGAATGGGTCATAATGGTCAATTACAGCAGCTGTATAGAAAATCGTTGCACATTAATAATGTTATTATTAATCAAGAAAAGACATATGATTGCGTATACTTGATTTAGGCATGAAGTATTGATTGTTAGGAACAAATAACAATTTATGTAACATGCTTAAAGTGTTTAAAATCACTTACTAACTAGTTTGTATAAGTAACTTGACTAACGGGTCAACGGTTAGTGAATGGAAAGAATTATGGGACGAAAATAGTTGTTGAATAAATAGCATACTTTGATGAATAAGTGTGTGTGAATCCATAAGGTGTGATGGTCATGTTAATGGTTGACTAATCTAATCATCTTGTGGATATGATGTGGTAGTTTGACTCTGACATCTAGGTAGGTGCTTGGAAACAAATGGGTCAAATGGATACAAGTTAAAGTATGAAGCTCGCAAGGACACAATGTAAGAAAAGCTTACATTTTTAAAATGATATATTTATTCATGTATATGATTAAGAACGAGGTGACTTAGTTATTGAAATACAACGTTCCGACACAGATTGATACGGGTCGGAACAAGTAAAGATGGTAAGGAACCATATTTAGTAATAAGAAGAGTAAAATGGTAATACGGTCACGTGCTGATGAATAAATAACAAGTTTTGAAAAGTCACCCCATGGTGTAAGCCATGATGGGTCAAAAGCGTGAAATGGTAAATAAATACCATTTCATAATATATACAAAAATGTTGATCGTTTAGGTCAAACGGTCAAATGGTGACGTTATCACCATTTGACAATAACGACTAAAGTTTGCTTGTCGAGTCTTATGCTCTCAGGGGCGAATAGTGTATGAGATTGCGTTGATATTAATTAGTAACTAATGAGGTGAGATATAAAACGGGCCAATGCTTTGATTCGAGCCAGGTATGTAATATTTGAGTCAAACTCTCAATGAGGTCTTACGGCCGAGGAGAATTAATTTAGTCGTGGGTGAACATTGGATTCACCTAAAGTGAGGTATATTGATCAAATTGAAAATTTGATATTATGTTCTTAGAGACATAATGAAATTAGAATGGAATACGGAATTAAAGAAATATATTTGGTCAAACAAGCTTTTAAAATGTCTTTCGTAATTAAAAAGATTAAAGTTGACCAAAACGCCCTCAAATGATAAACTGGGAAAACGACCCATTAGGGTAGTTTGAAAATGGCTTTTATAATTTGGTAAATCCTTCTGGTAGTATATAGTGGAAGGTTTAAACCATTTGGGCATAATATTACATAACGGGTCAATTTTGTAAAAATTGACAAACTTGAAGGTAGGATAGGAATATAACGATTCTCTATCATAATCCATCACAATTAAGGTTGTGATGATAGTTAAATGAAGATTGTAAAGTGGGAACACAAGATATGAATGGTGAAACAAAGATATGGGTCAAAATAAGTTTTGTTTGGTTAAAATAATCAAACGGGTCAAAATAAATGCATATACGCAACCCAGATGACGGGAGCGTAAACGTATGTTTAGAAAACCCGGAAGAGGGTTAAAATCTGTAAGGAATCGATCCTTACCTTAGAAATGTGGATAATATGGCTAAATTTGATAACGGGTCAAATAATGATATAAATTAATATTAAGCCGTTATTAAGAAATGTAAGAATCCAAGATCCCAGATGGCGGATTTTTAAGTCTAATATATGGGTGATCAATTTACGATCACGTAGAAACAAATGGGAGGTCAAACGGATAAGTTTACAAAAAGTTATGCAAGCTTTCGTGAAAAAAGGGCAAAACGGGAAAGAAAGAAAACAGCAGACCTGCACCGTAACCTACGGTTGAGGGCCGTAGGCTACGGTAGCCAATGATTTAAACAACAAATCACAGCCGTAACCTACGGCTGAGTGCCGTAGGCTATGGCAGGGCTTCACTGCCCAACTTAAAAAAGGTGTACCGTAAGCTACGGTACCCTTACCATAGCTTACGGCGGGTTCCTCCAAATTTTATTTTGTTTGTTTGTTTGATATTTGTGGATTATAAATCCACGTTTAAGCACCATATAACTAATGTATGAGTTGTTATTCGTGTATAGGTGATAACTAGGACCAATGGATGAAGATCAAGCATAATGAAGAACCGAACATAACCGAAATTCAAGCTTCCGCTTAGTTTCGTATTTTATGAAACGAAACAATTATGAATTTTGTAAAAGATTTATATTTTAAGAACATATTAACGTGCAAAAGGATTAACGTGTACTAAACACTTATGAACTTTTATAAATCCTGAAACATCGTATGCACATTTAATTGCATTATTCATATATAAATGTAAAAGTTTTTATAAATTCTCAGTTTTGTAAGCTTGGGTCTTACATGTATCATCTTCTCCACGTCTTTCGATCACCCGTATCATTTCTTGAAAGATTAAAGTTATGCATTTCCATTGCGAAAGGGATACACCATCTGCATTACGATGGCGAGACGGTTCACCGGGACATCAAGTCTTCAAATATTCTATTGGATGAGAACGGCGTTGTTAAAATAGCCGATTTTGGGCTGGCGAAAAATCCCTCGGGTGGATCTCCTGTTCGATCAGCCACACCTTATCCTCAAGGCATCCCTGGGTACATGGATCTCTCCTACTTCTATGATAATGATCTGACAAGGGCAATTGACGTGTATTCCTTCAGGGCGGTTTTTTTGAAAATACTATGTAGAAAGCCTATTGTAGTTGAAGTGTCTGAAAACGGGGGACAAATGAGTCAACAGAATCTAGCGCAATTGGTTGGAGATAAATCCAAGAAGGGTTCTCTACTTATGATGATCGACCCTGAGATAAAGAACGAAATATCCAGGAAATTTATCACAAAATTTTATGATATTGCAGAGAGTTGCTTTAGGCGCCCGGAGCAACCTAAGATGGGGAAGCGACCTCAGATGAGTGATGTTCTCACCCAACTTCTCACGTTACGGAGCCACTTTGAAAGTCAGTTAGAGTTGCATAAAACTTCTCACGCCGAAATCTCTGGTATATCTCCCTCCCTCCTCTTGAACTGTTTATTAATACGACATCATAGCTGCTAGATTTAATTATAACACACACACACCAGTCAGCTCCTGCTTCTTATACGGCTTTTTAGGATCCAAGAGGTCTGTTCTTCGTTCGTGAACAAGTTTAATGCTAAACGAATGCACATGAACAAGGCTATGATTCGAACCATTCTTGAATCATTTTCGCTAACTAGCCCTGCTCCTCCCATTTTCCATAATCCCCATCCCTATATTGTTGAACTTTGACATTTGGTTTTGTTCTTATGACGGTTAGATGTTGGCACCAGTCTGTACTTAGGACACACATAATAATTACACCTTACATAGTTCTAAACTTAGTTAAACCCTTAAGAGTGATAAATTCTGACCTTTTTGCCCCTACCCATGTTATGCTGATAAGAAGAGATATTTCTTGTTATAACAACTACTTATGTTATCTGTTTATTTCAGTTGTTGATAGTGCTTCTTCATCCCAAGACGGAGGACCAGGTTTCAAACAATATACATTTAATGAGCTTGAAAAAGCTACAATTTAGTTTCGTGACGAATTGCACTTTTTTGAGCTACCAAATGTCAGGGTCTTCCAAGGCTGGGTTGACCAGTATACATTTCTTCCGTCAAACTTCGTCTACGGTACCCCCATTGCTATGAAACAACTCAAACAACCCCAAGGAGATATCGTAAAGCCGATAAGAATCACCAATTTCGTGTTTTTTTTCCTTCTTATTTTGTGATTCCGTTGCATGGACTCGAAACCTTGGTTTTAAATTGCATCCATACTTGTTAATGGCGAATAGGGATAAGGTACCTATATGCTACATAGCGAATAGCGATAATTAGCGGAGCGCTAGATTTTTTTAAAAGAATTTTATATGTATATTATATCAAAATACCATTATATATATATATATATATATATATATATATATATATATATATATATATATATATATATATAGGAACAGGATCAGGAGAGAACGCCTCAAAGTGTGAGAACGGTGAGAACGATTCTCAGCCACAAGATCTTAGTGGTTTGTGGCTGAGATTGATGCGGTGGTATTTTTGTAAATAATTGGGGCCTTGTGTAACACCTCGAAAATTCGGGTTCTATAATAAAACGACACGTGTCATGTCAGACAAAACGCGTTGTAAACCCGGATTTAAATAAAGATGATTCGGCAGGATTTAAAGTGGCGTCATGTTAAACTGTTACCTCTGAACGACCTCAAATATAAATCCCAAGACCCGATTAAATGTTATATACATCTTTTATACCCTCAATTCAGAATTTGGATTCATAATAATGGGATTGATAATGCATGACTTGATCCCACGAATAAATTGAATGGTAAACCGAGGTTTTCGGGTCTTGAAAATGCATTCAAATGGGACAAGTTCAAATGGTAGGGTATTATACAGGAACATACACTTTGTGAGGGTCCTAAGTTGATAATTGAGGCCCCAAAGTCGTGCAAGTGGATTACATGTTCGAAACACCAACAACAAACAAGAAAACTGCCTCTGAGAAGAGGTAGCGCACCGCTACATGTGTAGCGTAACGGTGCGCTACCACGTAAAGTCAATGGCCCAAAGTAGCGGGCTAGCGCACCGCTACAGGTGTAGCGTAACGGTGCGCTAGCGGTGCCCAGAACCGAAAAACGGGGCTGTTGTCTGCCAAGGCTGTTATGCGCGATCTCTACTCGATTTTCCACTTCTCCTGGCCCCTAAAACAACCCCTAAACATGTAGGACACATGTTGGTAACTCATGGTCAGTCCTAGACTTGTTTGTCAATCATCTATGGTGAGTGACTTTACTATAAATAGGCCTTCATGTTGCAACCATTCTTCACACTTGCATCTGATCATTGGAGTATTCCTGGAGCTAAGGAACTCTCCCATCTGATCTTAATTCGTGCATTGGACTATTGTAAGTCTACTAGTTCTTGTTTATTTGAGTTTAGCTTAGTTAAATAGCTAAAAGTCAAACCGTCGTAATTACGGTTTGACTTCGAGATTAGTCACTAATGGCTCAGTCTTATCTCAAATTAAAAGTAGTTTTAGAATGGTATTTATGTGGGTAATAAAACCCCAAAAGGGTTTCCCCTGATCACCATCCTAAGCGGGTCAAATGTCGGGTCAAACATTTACTTAAAAAGTCAACTTATTGCTTAAAATGTCATTTATGCATAATTAGCTATCTAGAACATTTGTAACCTGTTTGAACATTGTTATAACTTAGAAATAAGTGTAAGAACATGTCCCGACATGTTCAACCCGACTATTTCCTGTTTAGACCCGGTTCGGAACCGAAAGTCACATAGTTTGACTTTTCGGTTGACTTTCAGTTCTGACCCGTTTGGGCATATTTTAGAAATGCCTAAGAGATTAAATTGGATTAGGATACATGTTAGAACAACCCTCTGTGATCATACACCTTGGTTCACTAGTTATCCAATTAATATGCAAATTTCCGTTAATTGCTCATACGTTGACCGTTATGCCCTTATTACCTTAAATCATGATTTATGAAAATGTAAAAGTGTAGAAACCTTAGTTACTGATATATAAACTTGTATGCAAAGTTTGACATCAGTTTGACTTGTAGATTAAGAGTTATGCTCATTATCGCTAAATTAAAGCTTTATGTTAATAAAATGGCGTAATTAGCGTATAGCCTAGTTAAACATACTTTTTGATATCAAATCTTTTACCCACTGATGTTATATATTATTTTGGGATTTATAAAGATTTTTAATTAATTTTAGGCTGAGCATAACTAGTAGTCGTAGGCTTAATCCGGTAATTGTCGGTTTTGCCCTTACGGACCATAAAATGAGTTTTACTTATCTAAACGACTCCAAACCTTTTGCTACTGATCACATATGATTAATAAATTATTTTAAGCCTTCTGGAAATATAAAAATATCAGATTTAAGTATAGAACCCGAAAATGGCTTTTAATCGCCATAATTAGCGTTTTTAACGCATAGTATGTCTTAGAATCATATTGGACATACCCGGGTTGATACCTACTGATATATGAGGCAAATTATGATATTTAACAGTAAGCAAAGGTTAATAAACTCAGACTTCGTTTTTGAGCTTTTCGGCTTATGTGAAATTACCAAAATACCCCTACGGGGCATAGTTTGGTTAAATATGATAAATTTCACATATATGCCTTAACCTACTGTTATAACCCATCAAAATGAGTATGGTTGCTGTTTACATCAGACCTGTAACTCAGTTAAACAATTTAAACTCTTTTACAAACTTTAAAATGACCAAACTACCCCTACGAGGCATAGTTTGTGTTTAAATTAGTTCGGGGCATAACGAAAGACATCCTACTGATGTCACAACATATTTGAAGCATATTAACTTAGGAAACCTGTATATGGCTCTTACGGATACCCGTTACGCTTATTTCACGTTCGGTTCGGCTTATGTAACAAGTTTACATAAATTAGCCGAAACGGGTCAAACCTTGTCGGTTTTATCTCAAAATCCAGAATGTGAATAATAAACCCATATTAAACAAGTCTCCGAACTTGTCGGGTCTAAATCACATTCTATCCGGTCTTCGCTTAATCGTGCGTACGAACCGTATCCTGAAAACTAGCCGGTCTAAGCTTAAGCTTAATTAAAGACCCGTTAGGATTCTAATAGGTTATTAAAAACCTTCGTTCCAGATTAGGAGCCCAGTAAAAGCTATCTGTACTTGCTGATTTGATATACGGCTGGGATGAAATTATATTTAGCTCAGGTAAATACTTTTAACTTATTTTCCCTATACGGGCTTGGGTTACGGTACATAGCGTACCGCTTGATCGGGCATCAAATCTTCCACGCTTAGTGGTTAATTGAATAATTTGATCGGCTCGTTTTAAACAGATGTGTTTACTTTACAGCCTTTGGGGGGGTTAATGACCATGTCCCGGATATCCTCGGCATTATCTTACGAGATGGCCACGACCTGAGCACGGGGTGTAGGCGTACACCTGTCGGTGTATAACTCTAGAATTGTGGTGTGTCTATTGATCCTTAACCCGGATACGTTCCGGGCTACTGAACGCATAAGTAACATGTAAATCGTTCACAAGATTATAATATTAAATAATTCTCCCAAGTTAAAAAGATTAATTTTGCCTCTGTGCATTTTAATCAATGTGTCAAGATATTTTGTGCCACGTGCATTCAAAACAATTTACAAACTCTTTTTCCAAAATGAGTCAGTTGAATGTATTTACCAGTGTAAACTGACGTATTTTCCAAAAAGGCTAAATGCAGGTACTATACGAATTTGGCTGGATATGTCTCCTTAGCATCAATAGAAGTCTCGCAAGCTTAAGATGCCTAAAAGTCTGTTGAACTATTGTTTCCATTTTATGTTCGATCCTTCTGTGGATAAACTTCCGAATATTGTGACAGTTGATATTACAATAATAAATTCGGTTGTATTATATTTTCAATTGCTTCCGCTGTGCATTATTATATTGTGTTGTTTGACTATTACGTTGCCAACCATGACATCACGATACTCCCCACCGGGCCCACCGGTGACACGTGGAAATCGGGGTGTGACAGGTTGGTATCAGAGCCAACACTGAGTGAATTAAACACTAGCCTTTTGTGTTTAATCTCAGTTACACAATTGCACAATTCTAAACTTCTGAGTCTAGACTTAACATAGGATTATTCTCAAATCCTAATATGGAAATTTTGCTTCCAAATTTTTATTGGATACGTCGCCAAGCAAAGAAGCTGTAATAAAAAAATTCTCCACGTCTGGAGCCTTGAAATGCTGAGCTTCGTACCGCGACCAGGATGAGACGTTCAACCAAGGAGAAAGCATACAGGAATTGAATGAAGAAGAAACTCCTTTGCTGAAGATCGTTTCCTTATTAGTCCTTATAAGGACATAATTATCTTTCAGTCCCTACGAGGACAACATTATTCTTTTTAAGTCCCGCTTAGGGCAACTTTATACTTTTATTTTTATATAATGGAATGATTAAGTTTAAACTTTCATTCTAAATAAGAAATATTAAATAAATGGAAAATATATATATATATATATATATATATATATATATTTTTTGCAAGATCTACCATTATAATAAAATGACAAAATCTAAAAGGGTAAGACCTAGCTTCGGGTCATATTAAGACCGGCCAAGATGGCAGTTCCGCAATTTAGATTCAGATCCATATTTACACCTCAATTTAAAAAATTGTTCTGCGTTAATTGTAAATTAAGAATCTTAAAAGGTAAAACCTAGCCTAGTGTCAAATATAAGACCGAGCCAAGGTGGTAAAACCTGTTTAAAAGATTCAAATTCCTGTTAACATCTTAAAACATGTTAACACTCTTGGCAGAAGTGATTTCGTTAAAAATCACATTTGTATAAGGATTCTTTAGAAGATTCCAAACCCAGTTTAATGATCTCCGAATCCTGGGTCTACATCATCAATTAAGATGATCATTTTAAACCATACGTGGTAATATAGTGCCTACGGGCCTTGCTCATTTCTACATGAGCCAAAATACAGTGGTAGCTATGACTCCCTGTCAGATAAAGGTAATGAACTAGGTTCAAACCTCAAATGCTTTGATTCTCTGAAATCCTAGCAAATAAATTATAATTGTCTACGTGACTAGGCCTATTGTGCCAATATACTTTCATGCTTTGATTCTCTGAAATCATAGCTTATAAATTATATATGTCCTTGTGACTAAGCCAGTTATGCTAATATACTTAAAGGCCTTGATTCTCTGAAATCATGGCTTATAATTTAAAAAATAGTCCTTGTGACTAGGCCTTTTGTGCTATTAAATAAAACAGTTATAGTTGCTTTGATTCTCTGAAGTCATAAGCTTATAATTTATAAATGTCCATGTGACCAGGCCATTGGTGCCACTAATAAAACTGTTAACGTTTTATAATTAGGATAAATTATAATAGAAATCCTAAATGAATATGATTAATAAATTAACCAAATATGGTCTCTGTTTACCATGGTTAATGAATTTCCCTAAGGGGCAATTCAGTAATAAACATCTCTTATAAGGGAAGTGCCTACGGGCTATAGTTACTGTCCTCTGAGACTAAAGACAGTGGTAGCCTACAGCTCCCTGTTAGGAAAAGGTAATGAACTTTGATTCAAACCTTAATGCCACGATTCTCTGAAATCATGGCTTATAAATTTAACTTGTCTACGCGACTAGGCCATTGGTGCTATTATGAACTTATGAATTAGGATTTATGATAAAAATCCTGAATAAAATAAATATCCTTCCTTCTCTGTCAGTATGCAATTGAAGGGAATCTTAAAGGTGAAACCTAGCCTACGCGGCCAAGATGGTGAAACCTACTCAAGGGATTCAAATCCTTGTTAACACCTAGGAATGTGTTAGCACTCCTGACAAATGTGATTCGAGAAAATCACAGTAGTCATCCTTATATTGGATTCTTCCAATTCTCAAATCTAGCCTAGTGATCTAGGAATCATGGCTTATATCATCCTATAAGATGATCACATTATAAACATCCGTTAGTAATGAAGCACCTACGGAGTAAACTAGTTGTCCGATAAGACAACGACAGTGGAAGTCTTTGACCTCCTGTCTAAAAATGTTGGACTATGTCCAAACATAATAGTCTATGTGATCAATGCGATCATGACTAATATCATCTAATACGATGATCATATTATTTAACATCCTTTAGTGATGTCTTGCCTACGGGCTATAAGATACTGTCCATTTGGGACATTGACATTGTTATCTTTATGATTCCTTGTCTGAGGTGGTGAGTTATGCTCAAGCCAAATAGTCAATATGATTAATGCAATCATGACTTATAGCATCTAATAGGATGAACCAATTATAAACATCCATGAGAGATGTTTTCGCCTATGGGCCAAATAATACTGTCCATGTGTGACAAAGACATTGTGATCTTTACGATTCCCTGTCCAAGGTGGTGAGCTATGCTCAAGCCTATAGTTCATATGATCAATACGATCATGACAAAAAATCATCAATACGATGATTAAAAATTTTAACATCCGTAATGATGTTTTGCCTAAGGGCTATAATATATCGTCCAACTGAGACAAGGCAATTGTAATCTTTTGTGATTCTTTGCCAAGGGGGTGAGCTATACTCAATTCCCATAGTCTATACTATCAGTGCGATCCTGACTAGTATCCTCAGTATGATGATCATAATATTAACATCCCTCGCGATGAAATGCCTACGGGCTATACCTTATTCTAGTGTCGGTAAGACAATGATAGTAGTGATCTTTACGATCCCCTGTTCAAAATGGTGTGATTATACCCAAACCTAATAGTCAATATGATCGATGTGATCATGAATAATAGCATTAGATACGATGGTTATATGTAAACATCCATTAGTGATGTTGATTGGCTTAATTTTTCTGCCAAAAGAATCGTCTTTCAAGACGATGACAGTTGTAGTCTATGACTCCCTGTCCAAAGGCGAAGAACCACGTTCAAACCTTGAAGCCCTAATCTAATAAGATTGTGGCTTATAAATTCAGGTCCTTGATAATAGACCATCAAGTCGTGTTTTAAAGTCATTCATGACAAGCCAATGTGCTATAACTGGTCATTCGTGACAAGTTAACATATTAAATGTTAACATTCCTGGTGACATGCCTTTGTACCAGATTTGATGAATGTCCTTATAACAAGGCCGTTTGTGCCATATCTAAATGTCATCACGACAAGGCCTTCGCGCCATATGATTACTTATGTCCTTCATGACTGTGCTGTATGCCATATTTTTCTACGTCCCTCGCGACAGGCTTCTATGCCATATATGTATATAAATATATAACCGAAGTCATGAAAGGCTAGCCTTTGAGCTATTTATAATCGTCCTTGTGACAAAGACAGTTGTGACATTATGGTCCTCTGTCAAGCAAGTATTGGACTCGCTCCAAACTTTGCATGCCATTGATGGTCCCGTTGTGACCTAGGCTAAATATAATGGAAATACGTTCAAATAACATTCACTATGAATGTTCGGAACATAATAGCCCATACGGTTTATGAATGCCGTGGCTAACTTAAGTCAGGTCATCAGGATGATGACTAATAATGGTTAAATCTTGGTGATTAGTACCAAATTTCGAGTATGGAAAACTCGGATGAGGTAGACGAAAGTCGCAATACTATTAAAGCAACGAAAGTTAATAAAACTACAAACGTAAACCTCAATATTAATGGAGTTAATCTTCAGGCTGTGGTTGACGCAGCAGATGGAAGGACCATAGGAAGGTCATGAGACAATCCAAAGAGCCGAATTCTTCTCGCTCTAAATCTCATTCAAAACCATGTTAAATTATTCATGAGGAGAGCTATGTTCACACTTCAAATATGAAGGATGAACCAAAGAAGGAGGATAACTCCAAGAAATCTGAGAAAGAGAGCGAGTACAGGCTTAATAAAAAGCAACGAAAGTTCAGTAAGAAGCCTGTATACCTCTAAGACTGCTTCAACATTAATAGATGGATGTTTTATATCCATTAAAAATCATTTTTCCGATGTCCTAAGTTTCGGACTCCAAATATTGATAAAAATCGATTGGTTGCCTTAAAAATCAAGCCCATATTGTGGGTAATAAGGAGCAATTAATTATCAAGACTCCTTACGAGACAACCCTCGTAATTACACGTATCCGTACGACTAATAAATATTAAACATAAAAAAAATGGTGGAACTGGCCGTCCCCGGAATCGAACCTGGGTCTAGGCCGGCCGCACCCTTTCGCGCGCCTAGCCAACTGAGCTAGGTGCCTAGTTTGTGAAAATCTCCATTCTAATTAATTATAAGCACTTGTACAATAAACTTCCTTATCATTTATCAATAATAATTTCTGCTAAGTGTCCTGTTTTTAATACAGGCAATAATAAATCTTCATGAACCATAAACTTAGCAAAATTTTTATTATCATCCACAAGGTATAACTTACCAAGGAAACCATAGTAAACGATGCTTCTAGTATCGGCAAGGAATACTTCCGAAAATCTAAGAGTACTCTTTCTTCGCATAGAGTACGACAACATATGTTATTTTAATTATTTTCTCATTGTTTTCTATCGTCTGCGAATGCCAAACTATGTTTGATAAAAGTGTCATATGAGGATTGTCGTATCCTAGTGTGTTCCATAGATTATTTCCATGTCTGATCAGCATGGAGGTTTAATACATGGAACCCCTAAGATATCCCAAGGATCATATTGTACTAAAGTCGACTAGTAATATTCAAAGAAGATATCCAAAAAATGGAAATATTTTTCTCCAAGAAAATGTTCCCGATTAAGGAAGTCGTGGACTTATAACATAAAGGTGTCACTCATTTGACACGAACAATGATGGATTAACTGGAGCCTGAGATACGGAAAATCTCTGTAGCCTCCTGGCAATCTTGATTATCTTCTCATAAGTTTTCACTGCTTACCTTCGGGAAGGCAGGTAGAATTAAGATTGTATCCCGCTGTGGGCTGGAGTATTGTGAAAACTCCATATTGATTATAGAATCAACGAAACCTTGATTAGGTAGGTTTTAAGACATAGGCTCATATAGCCTGACTCAATCTTCTGAGGGTTTTATGTTGTTAAATGAGAAAGACGGTTCATATTACTTACGTATTACATGCCGCAACCCTAATTAGGCAACGATTAAGAATTTGCCATCAACTACTCAGGATCTAAGGGCAAAATTTTGGGGGATAGGCTTGAAAAGTCTGTAACCACCTATGTAGCTAAATGCTTGACATGTGCGCAAGTCAAAGCCGAGCATCAAAAGCCGTCAGGCTTGCTACGACAGCCTAAACTTCCTACGTGGAAGTGGGAAATAGTAACTATGGATTTTATTACCAAGTTACCCAAGACAAGGAAAGGAAATGATACGATATGAGTTATAGTTGACTGACTAACTAAGTCAGCTCATTTCTTACCCATCAAGGAGACTTATAGCTCCGACATGTTAGCCCAGTTATACGTTGATAAGATTGTAGCCCTACATGGCATACCTGTAGCTATTATCTCTGACCGGGATACTAGGTACACGTCACATTTTTGGAAGAGTTTCCAGCAATCTTTGGGCACACGTTTGAACTTTAGTACGGCTTACCATCCTCAGACTGACGGTCAGAGTGAGCGTACTATTCAAACGTTGGAGGACATGCTACGTGCATGTGCGATCGAATTGGAAGGTAGCTGGGATAAGAACCTACCATTGATCGAATTCTCCTACAACAATAGCTACCATACCAGCATAAAGGCTGCGCCTTTTGAGGCATTATACGGTAGAAAGTGTAGATCGCCAGTTTGTTGGGCGGAAGTTGGAGAAGTCCAGTTATCAGGACCAGAGATCGTATTCGAAACGACGGACAGGATTGTCCAGATTCGTAATAATCTCCAAGCTGCCCGGAATAGGCAGAAGAGTTACGCGGATCCAAGTCGTAAGGATTTTCACTTCAAAGTAGGTGAAAAAGTCCTACTTAAGGTGTCACCCTGGAAAGGAGTGATGCGGTTTGGTAAGAAAGGCAAACTAAGCCCGAGATACATAGGACCTTTCGAGGTTATCGAACGTGACGGGTCAGTTGCCTATAAGTTGAACTTACCAGAAGAGCTCAGTGGAATTCACAATGTGTTCCACATCTGCAATCTAAAGAAATTTTCAGCTGACGAATCACATGTCATGCCGCATACAGATGTGCATATTGACGAGAGCTTGAAATTCGTTGAAAAACCTGTGTCGATTGAAGATCGACAGGTAAGAAAGCTTCGGAGAAAGCATATACCTTTTGTTAAGGTCAAATGGGATGCCCGTAGAGGTCCCGATTTCACGTGGGAGGTTGAATCCATGATGAAAAAAAAAAGTACCCTTACTTGTTTCAGTAAATCTCGGGTCGAGATTTATTTTAAGGGGGTGAGGATGTAACACCTCGAAAATTTGGGTTCTATAATAAACCGACACGTGTCATGTCAGACAAAACGCGTTGTAAACCCGGATTTAAATAAAGATGATTCGGCAGGATTTAAAGTGGCGTCATGTTAAACTGTTACCTCTGAACGACCTCAAATATAAATCCCAAGACCCGATTAAATGTTATATACATCTTTTATACCCTCAATTCAGAATTTGGATTCATAATAATGGGATTGATAATGCATGACTTGATCCCACGAATAAATTGAATGGTAAACCGAGGTTTTCGGGTCTTGAAAATGCATTCAAATGGGACAAGTTCAAATGGTAGGGTATTATACAGGAACATACACTTTGTGAGGGTCCTAAGTTGATAATTGAGGCCCCAAAGTCGTGCAAGTGGATTACATGTTCGAAACACCAACAACAAACAAGAAAACTGCCTCTGAGAAGAGGTAGCGCACCGCTACATGTGTAGCGTAACGGTGCGCTACCACGTAAAGTCAATGGCCCAAAGTAGCGGGCTAGCGCACCGCTACAGGTGTAGCGTAACGGTGCGCTAGCGGTGCCCAGAACCGAAAAACGGGGCTGTTGTCTGCCAAGGCTGTTATGCGCGATCTCTACTCGATTTTCCACTTCTCCTGGCCCCTAAAACAACCCCTAAACATGTAGGACACATGTTGGTAACTCATGGTCAGTCCTAGACTTGTTTGTCAATCATCTATGGTGAGTGACTTTACTATAAATAGGCCTTCATGTTGCAACCATTCTTCACACTTGCATCTGATCATTGGAGTATTCCTGGAGCTAAGGAACTCTCCCATCTGATCTTAATTCGTGCATTGGACTATTGTAAGTCTACTAGTTCTTGTTTATTTGAGTTTAGCTTAGTTAAATAGCTAAAAGTCAAACCGTCGTAATTACGGTTTGACTTCGAGATTAGTCACTAATGGCTCAGTCTTATCTCGAATTAAAAGTAGTTTTAGAATGGTATTTATGTGGGTAATAAAACCCCAAAAGGGTTTCCCCTGATCACCATCCTAAGCAGGTCAAATGTCGGGTCAAACATTTACTTAAAAAGTCAACTTATTGCTTAAAATGTCATTTATGCATAATTAGCTATCTAGAACATTTGTAACCTGTTTGAACATTGTTATAACTTAGAAATAAGTGTAAGAACATGTCCCGACATGTTCAACCCGACTATTTCCTGTTTAGACCCGGTTCAGAACCGAAAGTCACATAGTTTGACTTTTCGGTTGACTTTCAGTTCTGACCCGTTTGGGCATATTTTAGAAATGCCTAAGAGCTTAAATTGGATTAGGATACATGTTAGAACAACCCTCTGTGATCATACACCTTGGTTCACTAGTTATCCAATTAATATGCAAATTTCCGTTAATTGCTCATACGTTGACCGTTATGCCCTTATTACCTTAAATCATGATTTATGAAAATGTAAAAGTGTAGAAACCTTAGTTACTGATATATAAACTTGTATGCAAAGTTTGACATCAGTTTGACTTGTAGATTAAGAGTTATGCTCATTATCGCTAAATTAAAGCTTTATGTTAATAAAATGGCGTAATTAGCGTATAGCCTAGTTAAACATACTTTTTGATATCAAATCTTTTACCCACTGATGTTATATATTATTTTGGGATTTATAAAGATTTTTAATTAATTTTAGGCTGAGCATAACTAGTAGACGTAGGCTTAATCCGGTAATTGTCGGTTTTGCCCTTACGGACCATAAAATGAGTTTTACTTATCTAAACGACTCCAAACCTTTTGCTACTGATCACATATGATTAATAAATTATTTTAAGCCTTCTGGAAATATAAAAATATCAGATTTAAGTATAGAACCCGAAAATGGCTTTTAATCGCCATAATTAGCGTTTTTAACGCATAGTATGTCTTAGAATCATATTGGACATACCCGGGTTGATACCTACTGATATATGAGGCAAATTATGATATTTAACAGTAAGCAAAGGTTAATAAACTCAGACTTCGTTTTTGAGCTTTTCGGCTTATGTGAAATTACCAAAATACCCCTACGGGGCATAGTTTGGTTAAATATGATAAATTTCACATATATGCCTTAACCTACTGTTATAACCCATCAAAATGAGTATGGTTGCTGTTTACATCAGACCTGTAACTCAGTTAAACAATTTAAACTCTTTTACAAACTTTAAAATGACCAAACTACCCCTACGAGGCATAGTTTGTGTTTAAATTAGTTCGGGGCATAACGAAAGACATCCTACTGATGTCACAACATATTTGAAGCATATTAACTTAGGAAACCTGTATATGGATCTTACGGATACCCGTTACGCTTATTTCGCGTTCGGTTCGGCTTATGTAACAAGTTTACATAAATTAGCCGAAACGGGTCAAACCTTGTCGGTTTTATCTCAAAATCCAGAATGTGAATAATAAACCCATATTAAACAAGTCTCCGAACTTGTCGGGTCTAAATCACATTCTATCCGGTCTTCGCTTAATCGTGCGTACGAACCGTATCCTGAAAACTAGCCGGTCTAAGCTTAAGCTTAATTAAAGACCCGTTAGGATTCTAATAGGTTATTAAAAACCTTCGTTCCAGATTAGGAGCCCAGTAAAAGCTATCTGTACTTGCTGATTTGATATACGGCTGGGATGAAATTATATTTAGCTCAGGTAAATACTTTTAACTTATTTTCCCTATACGGGCTTGGGTTACGGTACATAGCGTACCGCTTGATCGGGCATCAAATCTTCCACGCTTAGTGGTTAATTGAATAATTTGATCGGCTTGTTTTAAACAGATGTGTTTACTTTACAGCCTTTGGGGGGGTTAATGACCATGTCCCGGATATCCTCGGCATTATCTTACGAGATGGCCACGACTTGAGCACGGGGTGTAGGCGTACACCTGTCGGTGTATAACTCTAGAATTGTGGTGTGTCTATTGATCCTTAACCCGGATACGTTCCGGGCTACTGAACGCATAAGTAACATGTAAATCGTTCACAAGATTATAATATTAAATAATTCTCCCAAGTTAAAAAGATTAATTTTGCCTCTGTGCATTTTAATCAATGTGTCAAGATATTTTGTGCCACGTGCATTCAAAACAATTTACAAACTCTTTTTCCAAAATGAGTCAGTTGAATGTATTTACCAGTGTAAACTGACGTATTTTCCAAAAAGGCTAAATGCAGGTACTATACGAAATTGGCTGGATATGTCTCCTTAGCATCAATAGAAGTCTCGCAAGCTTAAGATGCCTAAAAGTCTGTTGAACTATTGTTTCCATTTTATGTTCGATCCTTCTGTGGATAAACTTCCGAATATTGTGACAGTTGATATTACAATAATAAATTCGGTTGTATTATATTTTCAATTGCTTCCGCTGTGCATTATTATATTGTGTTGTTTGACTATTACGTTGCCAACCATGACGTCACGATACTCCCCACCGGGCCCACCGGTGACACGTGGAAATCGGGGTGTGACACCTTGGAACTACCAGGAGGGGTAAAATAGGAAGATCCAAACAAAGGTGCACATGTTAATCACATGCCATTTTCCCCATCATATTTAAACGACAATAACTTTTTATACGTGATTATTTTTCGAAAAAAAATACACCATAAAACTCAGCGTTTTTTATCTTTCCAACGAGTATACTATTGATATACTTTTCAAAAAAAAAATTAACTGGGTTTTATGGCGTTTTTCTGAACTGGGTGTTTTATGGCGTTTTAGACTATGTATTTTCATGGCGTTTTTCTGAACTGAGTGTTTTATGACGTTTTCAACTGAGTTTTTTCATGGCGTTTTTCTGAACTAGATGTTTTATGGCGTTTTTAACTGGGTATTTTCATGGCGTTTTTCTGAAATTGGGTGTTTTTATGGCGTTTTATTTGAACACCCAGTTCATGTGAGTGGGTTTTTTTTGACAATATTACCCCTTAGTGTAATTTAGCATCAATGCCACATGTCACCACCAAAATCGTTCTCATCGTTCTCACACTTTTCACCGTTATCTCTAAATCCTGACCCTATATATGTATAGGGTAGGGTTCATGTGAGAACCACCTTTATGTCGAGAACCGCGAGAACCATTGTGCACAACAAAATAAACCCACTACACCCAAAACCTAAAAAACCCTAACCCCCCCCCTCCAAAAAAAAAAACCTAGAAAACATAACCCTCCAAAGCTAAATGCTAAAAACAAAACCATGCAGCTGTATAACAAATGAAAAACACAAATATTAATAATCATGAAGGCCAACGCGTGTAACGTGGCTATACATGTGTTAGATATCTGCAGCCCCTTTTTGTGTCCAAGAAAGGGCTGATGTAACTATTAAATTATGTACTTTCTAAAGGTAATGAAAATGTGATATTCGAGTGAAGTTTATACAAGACATCTAATAACCCATCTAAAACAACATTTCAACATTTTAAAATATATTGATTTGTAATGAAACAACAACTGAGAATATCAAAAACTCAAAATGATTTTTAACACAAAAACAAAAACCTGCAAACTACATAAACATTTATCCACTAACTAGAACACTGTGAGCACACAAAAACATATTAACAACCATTTTAACAAAAAAAATCAAGTGTGAAATGATTTTTCAAAATAAAACACTCAAGAGATTGTTGTTTCTCTCTCTAAAAATTATGGTAAATTAGGTTCAAACATGCTTCTCTCTCACACATTTGTGTGTGTGTTCTTGGTGTTCCAGATGAATATATTAACATTTAACCATTACTAGAACAATTTGAACACACAAAAATATATTAACAACCATTTTAACAAAAAAAAAACATTTGTAAAATCATTTTTAAACTAAAACAGTGGAAAACAATTAAACAACAAACCTGCAACCTAGGGTTTAACGCAGCTAGCATCCAGATCTAGAATCGTCCATTACTGGAACACTTTTATCACCTCCTTCAACCACCATCGAGGGTTTAACGTAGCTAGGATCCCGATCTCTCCACCACTGCCCTTCACCCACCATTGATCGATCTCGTCGCCACCCGCCTTCATCATGCCGTCGTGAACTCGCCGTTTATTTGTTCCTGCGAACAACTTCGTTTAGTTTGGTTTCTCATTTCTATTTGAGAGTGAAAAAAATGGGAAGAAGACACAAAGAAAGAACTTAGATCTAGAGAGAGAATGGCATTAATGAAATGAAAAAGAAGGATGATATTTTATAGAAAAAGTGGGTGTGGATGTGTCAGGAAGAAAGAGAGACATTTTGGCTATACCAACAATACCCTTAGAGCCACTTTTTGTACTTTAAAGATATTTAATTTAAACAAAAAAGACAACAAAAAATAGGAGCCATTGATCAAAGTTAATGGATGGTGAGAATGATGTTTACTAGGGGATGTTTGTTTTTTGTGAAAAGTACTTCTAGACCTCTTATGTCTGCCCCACGCAGACCACGCGCAGACGTTTGAGTCTGCAGTGTGTTTGTTTTTTGGAAGTGATTTCATTAAAAAGGTCTTTTGGACCTCTTCCTCGCGCAGATCAGGACTAACCTCTTCTAGACCTCTTCTTATCCTCTCTGCTCTTTCAAAACACTTCTGAAACCCTACCCACTTGCTCCTCCCAATATCTTTTCTTTACGCGTATAGTAATATCCATACAACAGATCAAACAATTTTGATTTCTTATCTCCAATCACACATCCAGGTTAATCAATCAATTCTACTTGTTATTTCATTTTATTATCTGCACAATCGTTTACACCTTTTGCTGATTTTCATTCGTTTCATATTCTAGGGTTTCTGATAATCAATTAGGTCAAATTTTGTCAAATGAACGGAGAATTATAGCTACAAGAAGCTAGGGCTTTTGAAAACCCTAGCGATTCCGATCCTCTTCTTCCGAATCGTCGTAACGATGATGATGATGAAGATGTTGAATCACCATCACCATTGCCTCAAGCTACTGTTGCGAGTTCTATTAAGATAAAAGATGATGCAGATGCAAATGAAGATGTTGAAGGTGGTTGTATAGCTACTTGTCGTATTTGTCTTGAATTGACGGAGAAGAAGGTGATTAATACTTTGTTTTTATCAATTTGAGAGTATTATGTTACTTTTATAGTTTTATGGTTATTAGATTGTTTAGTGATGGTGTTTGTGTGTTTTAAGTGATAAACCCTTTTGTTGATTTAAGCAGTTTGCGGAATTAAAAAAAACGAACAGTCTTCTTCTTGCAGACTGTAGATGTTTGGTCCACCTCTTCTGCTACATATGTTTATAGATGTGGTCCGCAGAATGCAGACGTTTTACCTCTGAAAAAACAAACAACACCTAGGTTTTCTCACTACAAATAAGTTTTATATTTATTCTTTCCCATTAACAATATACTAAGTACTTAAATAGCATCGTCAATGGGTGTTTTAAGCCGTCCGTGGTCAATGTGAGGGACGCTGGGAGAGAATGGAAGGCCGGTGGTCGATGTGAGGAAGAGAGAGCAAAAAATAACATGTGTGAATGTCTTTCGATAGATTATGTGAAAGTGTGAGCAAAAACGGACCGAATTGCCCTTCTCATTAACAGAAAAAATAGATGAAGTTAACTCAGTGGACTAAAATGGTAACGATGAAACCTTTTTGGATCCATAGATGAAAAATGAAACATTTGGATTAAACTGTCAAAATGACCCAAACCACAGGGACTAAAATGACAATTTAACTCTATTTTTTATATTAACATGTTTAAGATTGTTGATTTTACGTTAATAATTATAACTTAAACTAACAAGGTATTAGTTTGGTAAAAAAAAAAAAATTAAGTAATGATACACATGAAATAAAACGAACTTATGGGTCGATGGTCAATCTCATTTTATGTAGTTAATTGATATAGACCACAACCCACTTTTCTAAAACTTTGGTTGAATGTTTGGAATAAAAAATGGGTTTGATAAAGACAAGGCAACGTCAACAAATAAAGTGCTAGTTGTTAATTTCCTTCTTGGGAATAGAGAGGCTTTCTAGGAAGCATACTTTGAAAAGGACTCATCTTTCACTTTCTTCTTCTTTAAGGGTCACTTTGGCAACTTTCAAGTTTGAACAATTACTTTTGTTTTTATTTTTATTGAGTAAAGTTTCTGTACAAATAACTTTAACGTACTAAACGTACGAATAGCATGAAAAAAATAACAAAACTACCTAGTGACATTTTTGTAATTATCTGCCTGTAGGATAATTATCAAAATAACTCTACAAATGATACTATAGAGTAATTTTAATCTTATAGAGTAATTTTGTAAAATGTTCTTGTAGAGTAATTTTGTAAAGAACATAATTTTGATAAAAAAAACTATACCTCAGCAAAAAAAACCCCAAAAAACCTAACCCCCCACCCCTCAAAAAACCTAAGAAAAACCTAACACCCCCTAAACTAAACCATAAAGCTAAACCCCATAACTAAATGTTAAAAAAATTTTACAAAATTACTCTACACCATCAAAATTACTCTACATGATCATTTGTAAAGTAATTTTGAATTATATGTTGTTTGATAAATTTGCAGAATAATTTTGATTCACTTGTAAAGTAATTTTGATGCAGAGTAATTTTGATACACTTGTAGAGTAATTTGTACCCCACAACATCAAAATTACTCTACAAGAACATTTTACAAAATTACTCTACAAAGATCAAAATTACTCTAATGGATCATTTGTAGAGTAGTTTTGATAATTACTAATAATTACGAAAATGCCACCTCATTTTTTAGTAAAACCTTCAGTTCGTACGTTTTGTACGTTAACTTTATTTGTATTTGATCTTTTGTCTACTTTTGTTCCTGTTATGTATTATTCGAATGCATCTCAATGTAATTTAAGTTATATTATACGGTTCGATTTTATAAAATCTATGTTGACATGTAATAAAAAGATCATATGTGTATTAAGATTAGATTTATATAATATGGGGTTAAGTTATTCTACAAAAGCTCTTAAAAATAAGAAGTGTACAAAGACACAATGGATCGCACAAGATAACACAATATCGAACAAAATATAACACAAATATAGAAAAGACACAATGATAATAAACAAAACTTTTAAATTCTACAGCTTATAAACCCAAAAGTGAAAACCTAAAATCTCACATCGTAGAGTTCGATGAGAAGGTTCTAAATGGTTTTTGAAAGTTTACATGAGCAAGAAAGATGGGGCCAAGTGCGCCTTTGTGGTCATCTATGGTGAGACCCAAGGCTAACTATCGGTGACGAAGTCACTCACAATATGTTGTGATGCCATGACGCCCAATCGTGTTTGGTCATCTATGGTGAGGCTCAAATGCCATTGTGGTCATTTGTTGCTTTGTTCCGTTTTTTTAATTATTTGAAATGGATTTTCAAAGTGTTTTATGCTAATAATTAACATTTATTTTGAGTTAAAATAATAAACAATCATCGATTACTACTGTACATGACTATCCAACCATATATTTAACTAAATCTGGTTAGAGATCACAACTAATCACTCTCATGTGAACAATTTTAGTCTTTTTGACGCATTTTGACATGTTAAGGCATAATAAGCTTTAAAATAAAATTCTTCTTCACGCCTTAAGGACACAAAGATAATAAGTCAAGGTAAACCCAAGAACTTTGTGTCCTGTAAACCATTAATATGGGCTAAACTTAAGGGACTGAATATACAACCCTACAAAAGAAAACTTGCTTGCTACTCAAGAACAATTACTACCAAAATATGATCTATGAGTAATGAGGTATAAAGAGCTATTCCTACCAAAGATATTGTGAGGTTTACTTCGGATGAAGAAAAGCTAGGTTTCTAATGAGATGGTGTTGCTACCAATGATAAAGATTACTACAAAAAGCAAATAAGCAATTACCCACAAGTGTTGATACTAAAGATCATTACTGCCAAACACAATAGTAGAAAACACACTTAGATCATGTGTTCAAGTCCCATAACCTCCATAGATGTGGGGTTATACGACCGACAAATGTGTAAGAAAAAGGGGTTATGAGAGGTTATATAACTTGGTGCGTAGCCCCTTCAATTATACATATATATATGTGTGTGTGTGTGAGAGAGAGAGAAACCAATGGTGGTGCCGCTATGCATATCATGGTCATATTCCATAGCCCCCCATAACGCCAGGGGTTGTTCCGGAGGCTATGGGGCATTATAGCGTAATATAGCGTCTGTGTAACCCCGGTTAAAGGTATTGTGAAAAAGTAAAGATGAAGATGCTATCAAGTATCAATGCATGAATGTATTATTCATGAATGTATTATTCTTTGTCGTTATCTTTTTTATGTATTTATATATTATCCATTATAGTTTACTATTAGTTGTAATAATTGTTTCCTCTTAGTTAAGGAAACATAAGTTTAGTTATCTTATGATTATAGCTAATGGTATATAATTGTACTTAACATGAGAAATTGATCAATAGATAATTATAGTTTCATGAAAACTTTCTTATTGGTATTATTATTCTTTGATTAAATTATTATTATATATATAATTTAGAGTTAAATGTCTGGTTGGTCCCTATGGTTTGCGAAAATTGCAGACTTGGTTCCAAGGGTTCACTAATTACACGCTTGGTCCCAGTGGTTGCAATTTTTAAACTCGAGTGATCCTTAGCACTAACCTTTGTTAAATTTTCCAGTCAAGTCTTTGTGAAATGACTAAATTGTCCCTGAACAATTAAAATTGCAACCACTGGGATCAAATGTGTAATTAGTGAACCCTTGGGACCAAGTCTGCAATTTTCGCAAACCACATGGACCAACCAGTCATTTAACTCTATAATTTATTAACTTTTTAGCTACACTAATTTTTGTCCTTTTATGATTTTGTCTTTTATGAATTTTTTCATCTTTCCTTTTCCTTTTCTATTTTTTGGTTTTTGTTTTTTAAGTTTCTATCGAACCAGTGTTGTACATTAGGGTTGACAATTGGGTACCTGTTAAATTAGACCTGGTTGACTGAAAAATACACCCTTTGACTTTTTTTATTTTTAAAATAATTAAAATTATAATGTTAGGATCTATCATTTATTTATCTTTGTACATAAAACATAAAACTGTTTTATAAACATGAGGTAGAAAGTAGTTAAACTAGTCGTAATCATGTTTGATACTTATGTTGTGCGCGTCGTCAGAAACCTGTTAAACCTGTTAAGACACGATTTGCCAGCCTTATTGTACATGTTAGAAAACGAACGGATTTTTGTCTTTTGTGAATTTTTCATAAATCCTTTTTCTTTTCTGTTTTTTTGTTTTTCTTTTTTAAGTTTCAATCGAACCTAGTGCTGTACATGTAACAAAACGAATGGATTTTTGTCTTTTATGAATTTTTCATCTTTCCTTTTTCTTTTCTATTTTTTGGTTTTTCTTTTTTAAGTTTCAATTGAACCTAGTGTTGTACATGTAACAAACGAACGGTTTAATACTGACCGAACAACGTCAGTACCGAAATTGATATTCGTTTTTATTATTTCGATCGACGTAAACACATCTCAGTATTTTTTGGTCGTATCATGACTTTTTTTTGTTTCTCTTTCGGTAAGTGACGGTATCTTAATGAACCGAACCAATATCAAACGAACTCCTGCCATTAACGTTATTTTTACTATTGCGTCTACGTTTCCAATAAAAATTGGGTCGCCCAACCGCAGAGCAACGGTGTAACCCACTAGTTATTATTATTATTATTATTATTATTATTATTATTATTATTATTATTATTATTATTACTACGTGTTTGATTATTATTGTTAATTACACTCCGCTACAGTTACATGTTAAACAATACGATCATTATTTGATGAAGGATAACACACCCAATCGAACACCATTAGGCTGGAGGGTGTGGGGGCGCTACCCCCGCCAAGTCAGCCACTATAGCGCCTCTAAGGGCTCCATCACCACACCCTCCATTTTAAGAGGGGGGCGCCATGGGTGAGGCGCTAGCATGGTAACGAGCTTTCTAATGTGTTCAGGCGGGGCCCACAACATGTCAACCAATCAATTTTTTTTTAATTTTGTTTAATAGGGGACTCCATCCACACCCTTCAAATTAAAGAGGGCTCCATTGCTGACGTGGATCCTACGTGGCCTGATAAAGCTCCTAGGGAGCTCCAACCACACCCTCCGGTGTAACGACCTTCAAAAATATCCTAAAACGACTCGTAAGTGAAAACCCGGACCCCTGAAACCCTACTGTGCTTGAAAAATCAAGAAATCAAGATTTTTGGGTTTCAGGCGGGCCGCGTAAGCCATAAGGGAAGCTTACACGGGCCGCGTCAAAGTGAAGTTTGACCGGATAAGCGTCCAGATCCACGTGTCACCCACGTGGCATACCTACGCGTGACACGGATGCCCTAATCTACGAATAGGTGCCCTCGCGGGCCGCGTAAGAATCAAGGGGGGGCTCACGCGGGCCGCGTGAGACCCATTTTTTACCTATAAATAGATTCGACCATGGCCTGTTCACTGGTGTCGAAAATAACTTTCAAAAACGAAGTTATACTGTCAAAATCACAAATTCAAGATAGCTAGGCGCTGCTACGATACAGGGTATTAACTCGATCGCTGCTACGATTCAATGTCCGATCGATTGAAACTATCCAATGGATGTTTAAGTGCTGCCCGCATTAGGGCCATACTTTGTCATTCGTCGTGAATTCGATGGATGTTTAAGTATTGCGCTTTGTCATTCGTTGTGAGGGTTTTAATCTCGTGAGTTATCGTAAATGTTGTATTAGTTACTGACCTAGTTCGTGTGCATTGTTATTTAAATTAGGTTACAAGGCTAAGCAGTAGGCTAAACTCTGCCCGTTTAAATCTACAATGTGAGTCATTCTCTTTTATCAAAAGTATTTTACAATACTCCAATTATTTTCAAAGGTTATAATTACAGGGATTAAGTCGTGGTTATCTTGAATCACTGGCTAGTGGGGTATTGTGCACATTACTAATTTCTCACAGTTAGGCTAATATATCCTAACAGTGATAATCATCACTACTTGGGGAAAGACCCAATAGTGGTATGACCATCGTCACCAGGAGGTGACACGGCGCCAGATAAAAATAAGATAGAAGCCATTGTAATCGCTCTTATGCTGTAATTTATAACTATGTGTCATTTTATCAAACTGAGTGACTCACCATTATTTCCCCGCTGACAAAATATTTTTAAAACATGTTTCAGGTGACTACTGTGAACCAAAGAAAAGTGCTACGGAGCACTAACAAAGCTTGAAGTAGTGGCTCAGTTAAACAAATAAACATGTTTTGTAAATCAGGGAATTTCCTTGTGAAATTCCTCTATTGTAGAATAAGGGGGTTAATCCCGAATTATGAAATAAAATAATCGGGCATTTTCAATTTAAAAAGATCCTTTAAAATCTTCCGTTGTCAACTCAATTAATAATTACCACGGGTTCCTGTCCCGCGGCTCCTGGACCAGGTCAAACCGGGGCGGGGGCCGTGACAGGAAAAGGTGGTATCAGAGCCACTGATTTAAGCCAATTAAGTATTTAGAAACACTTAATTTTACTGATTGCCATCTTGTGATTACGTGTTTTATTAACTGACTACTTGTTAGTTACAGTATGGGTAAGCAAATACTTTCGGACATCTATCGTCAATTAGATAGTTCACCAAAAGATAAGGGAACTTCATCCCAGTCAAATTCCTCAAAATACTCAGTAGATACTGAGGAAGAAATATTTGTTCGTAAGGCATAGTTTGAGAAACCACTTACCCCTAATAAAAGAAGTTGGATTATTAGAAAAAGTCAAGAGAAAATAAAGAAGTCACAACCAAAAGGAGTGATGAGTAATAAGGAAATTCAGGAGATAGGCAATAACCCACCATGGGAAGATAAATTAGACGAACAATGGGCAGATCTCTATATGTTAGCTTGTAACACCCCGAAAACGGGTTTGGTAATCAAACCCCGTTAATACTAAAAGACGGGTAAAGTACCGTTAGTGGTAAAGTAAACCCGGTGAGTATTAGGATTTAAATAAATAAATCTAATATTCATTAAAAGGATGATAAATATTGTGAAAAAACAAAGTATATAAAAGGCTCGAGTTAACGAGACTTAAAATAAAACGGGTTGTGAACAAGATAAAATAACTAGGAAATAAATAACCTAGTTAGTTACAAGTTTTGTGGTTATGTGAAACTTTGGTCAAAACATGTTATATGCAACAAGGGTAATGTATAGGGGCCAAAAGTGAAAAGATAGAAAAATAATTTTATTAAATAAAACAATTAAAAACCAAACACACACACACTTGGTGTGTGTCTGGTCGCAGGAGAACACAGGGGGCGATCTAAGCTCATCTTCAAAACCCTAAACTCTCACAAATCTCTAAAATTGAAGGTCAAGATCAATTCCAAAACGAAATCCGAGCCTAGATTGGTGATCTCCATTGCAAGGGGGTCATAAGGTATGTGAAACTTGATAGAAAATCTCTACTTGAAATTCTGATGAACTTAGAGAATTCAGAAATTGTTGATGCATGATTGTTATATGGATGAAATAGGAACATTGTAGTGTCTAGGAGTAAACCCTAGACAAGTATATGTTGAAATCATGGCTAATTCTAGTAAAATACATGAACACCATTGAAGGTGATTGTTGTTAGGGTTTTTTATTGCTAAAAATTAGTGTTATGATGTCAAGAATATGCTTAAATTGAAAGCTGAATTCAAACAGCTCCTGATCAGAATTTACAGCCGACTTGTATTGGCTGTAACCTGAACCAAACATGATAAAAACATGTGTTTCTTGAGTCTAAAATGTAATTCCAGGAAATATCTTTAAAACCCCACTGGAATCGCATTTTTTCGACGAAAATTGAGCGTTTTATGAATTTTTCCGTATCAAAGGTTAAGCTGCGTTTTCTGGTAGAATTTGCAGCCCATTACGAATGTCATAACTCAATTTAGGAATTTAGTTATGATCTCAAATTTTTACTGTAGATAGATTTAAGCGATTAAAAGAATCTCCAATTGGAATTTCGTCAATCCGATAAACGAGGAATTTTTAATGAATTTTTCCGTAAGCTGCAGTCAGAAGTGACGAATCTGATTGCAGCTTAGTAAATGAATTTTTACGAATTTTTGGTAAATATTTAGATCTTGAAATTTTAACACAAGGCCTAACCCTCCGAGAGGTACGTCACATAAAAAAATCATAATTTTTGAAGACTTGTAAACAGGTTAAACAGGTCACCAAAAACAGCCTATTTTCAGTGATATGAACATGCCTAAATGAAAGCTAAAATGTTGAAATTTCGAGTGAAACGCACATTTGAATGATATGGCAAATTATGCGAAATATGAAACAATAAGAGTTCTAAATATCATGTTTATTTAGACTTAATTGTGTAAACCATGTGATCGAAAATAGTTAACTTATGATAAGTTAAGCTAACTAATGAGGAAGTCGAATAGTAGTTTCGACATAGAAAATGAGTAAGGTGGAATAGTCGTGATTGTTAATGACTAATCTAACCGCCTTGTAAATGTTGACAATAGTTCGATGCTTAACGAGCTAGGTGGAGGCTTGGGAAAGAAGTGGTCAAACGAATCAAGTACGAGAAGAAAAGCATAATCGGAATTCAATGTAAGTAAAAAGCTTACACTCTTTTTTTTAGACATGTATTTATTCATAGATCGTAAATACGATAAAATGCTATATCCGAAATATGTTTCCGACACAAAATAATACGGGACATATAAAATGATGAAAAACCTTGGTTAATAAAAAAAAAGAGATCTAATGGTAAAATCCGAAATGGGTCGGATGGGCGAATTGGTAGTTAAAGCCATGTTTTGTTATGTATGTAAACGTTTGGTCATATGGGCCAAACGAGCCAAATGGTGATGAAAACACCATTTGGCAATATTGACTAACATTTGGTTGTCAAGTTATATGTTCTCAGGATTGAACAAAAAATTGAATAATTGCGTCGCTTTGGATTAGCGGCTAGTAAAAGCAAGGTATAAAAATGAAACAGGTCTATATGTTGACCGGGCCAGGTACGCATTATTATGTTGTAGCTAAAAGTGCTATTTTGGTCAAATGATTGTGAGAGTCTTTCGTCGTAAAATAAGAGACTAGAATTGACCGAAAAGCCCTTAATGGGTAAAACGGCAAACGACCCCTAGAGGCCGTTTAGAAACTTGCATTGTGATTATGTAACCCTTTGTTACATGTAAGAGTTGTAGGCATAAATTTCGTAGTTCAAATGCCTAAAAATGGTCATTTGCGTAAAATGACTAGTTGAAGGATAGAATTGAGGAAAAGGGGTTCGTTATGTTAAATCCACCACAAAATAGTTGTGGTGGATTATATATAGGTATTTAGATATGGAAGTATTGTAGTGTCAAAAAGAAAAGAGCAAGTTTTAGACTAAATTGCTTAAATTCCCTAAACGGGTCAAAACAGTTTATGCACATAGCTTGCGTGCTAGTCGCGCAAATTATAGCAATTACGAACCCGAGCTAAATATTTTGTGTTAAATACATTGGAACATGTATTT
This sequence comes from Helianthus tuberosus, assembly GCA_030545235.1. Classification (NCBI taxonomy): domain Eukaryota; kingdom Viridiplantae; phylum Streptophyta; class Magnoliopsida; order Asterales; family Asteraceae; genus Helianthus; species Helianthus tuberosus. The sequence goes on along the minus strand of CM060373.1, from coordinate 158,813,393 downwards.
TGATTAGTTAGAAACAAGTTGGTGGTTTTAAATACAAACGGGTCAAAATGTTGATTTTGAATAATAAGCCGAATGCTTAGAAATTCAGAATTTTATTAGTTTGAATGCTGAATTTTAACTCCATGAAATGGAGAACTAAATTACGGCCGTGTAGGAAAAAGAATCACGCGAATCGGATAAGTAGAACAAAAGTTATGACATTTTAAAGTTAAATTTCGATTAAACTTATAGCTGGGCAAATGCAGGTTTCGGCAACAAACCCGCTGGAAATTGGTTTCCCCCGCGCCACGCGACGGGTCACAATGTGTGGGGCGCGACACGCGACAGACGTCGTGCCACGCGACAAGTTTGTCAGAGTCTCTCGCGACACGCGAGAGACATAAAAACTGGGAAAAAAAACTATTTTTAATTGTCGTTTGATGCGTAGAACTTGTTTAAACTTATATTTAAGTTATCAAAACTAACTTTTATGTTGGTTTGATCATAGGTGAATATCAAGAGTACCCGGATGAAGATCAAGCGATTTACAAGAACTGAACACATCAGAATGAAGCTTCCGCACGGCGTTTTGATGTCGTTGTAAATGACGAACTTATATATATAAATTATGTTGTAAACTTTTAATTTGTAAAAGTTTTAAATTACTCGAATTTCTAAGAATCGTTAATAGTAATTACATGTTAAATTTTCGTTTTATATACGAAAACCTTTAAAATGTCGGATTTACAAGATGAGTGTTACATAGCTACTACAGCAGTAAATGCTAACCTCTAGTTGAATCGCCAAACTCGTACCAGCACCCATATCATCTATAAGCTAGAAACTTTCCCTATTAAATAAATAACTTAGTAAGAAAAGATAGATTAAAATAAATTATTCCCTAATATGTTTTTTTTTAAATTTCAATTGTATTTTGTAATAAATATATATATATATAAATCACAATATTTTGTTTTAATCAATATATTTGTATAAATATTCGATTTCTTTATGTGATTATTCAATTTACAAAATTTTAACCTAGAATTTTGTGTGTTTCTTCATATCTGCTAAACAACATAAATGAGTTGTCTGAAGCTCTTCAGAATCTCAATCTCTATTCTGTTAATGTGGAAGTTTCCAAAGACTTTACTGGTTATTGTGCCGATATTAAGGAACCTATGGAATTTCAAGCTCAACCTCCAGAGAAACCCAAGCCAAAGAAGAGAAGAAGAATTGTGGGTTGGAGACGTGTGCCCAGGAGGAAACCAGTAACTAGGAAAGTTGCCAAGACGGAGGACCCAATGGACAAAGGGAAAGGAATAGAGATTGGAGAAAGCTCCAAGCAAGCCGAGGAAATGCCGTTGCAGGAAGAACTAGATTACATACTAGCAAGTTGTGATATCCTTAAGCCTGTCAATGAAACCCTTTTCACTTATCCTGCTGAAACCCAACTTCCAATAAACTTGGAACCAGCCATCCCAGATCCCCTTGTCAATACCCGACCTCTAGGAGAAATGAAAGAATGGTGGACCAACGATTGGCAATTCCAGAATCTTTTAAACAACCCTTATACTTTTCTCCCTCAGTTTGACCCCGAGCCTGCACCAAACCCACCGATGAGCAATGTGTAACAACCCTTGGAAAAATCAACACCCTCATAAATATTATGACACTCTAGTATATTGTAAAATGTCCCCATATGTCTTATATTACACCCCGTATGGGAAAACCGAGCCCGAAATAGATTATAACATATAAAAAAATTAAAAATAAGAAAAATGGAGTTGAGGCGAGTCGCGTAGACCCACCCCAACATCTCACGCGGGCGGTATCAAGACTGGAATTGACTCCGCTGAAACCTTTAGTTCAGGCGGGCCGCGTAAGAGTCTTTGATAGTCGACGCGGGCCGCGAGAGATCGGAAAACACGGAGACATCCGGTGCTGACACGTGTCGACATCGTGGCGAGTCTAGTAGCTGACCCAGCTACGCTACTGCGTTGACCAAGGTTGCCGCGGGTCGCGTAACCTTGGCTTATGCTTTACGCGGGCCGCGACAGGACTAGAATCAGCAACTATATAAGAAAGCCATCGGGATCAACCAGAACTCGTTCATTTCTCAATTCTCAATCTAAATTTCTGTAGAAGAGGCATTATAGTCGGGTATTATACCCCTAATTAGCGAGGTTCTGCTCCGTTGTAAGTATTATAACCCCAGTTTCGTAATAGTTACGCTGCCCGATTGATTTAGGGTTCCGTAACAACTGTCGTGGTTCTGCCCGACGTAGTTGTTGGAATGCCGTCTCGGGGAGGGTATCATTAATATTTTCAAAGGGTTATGATACTAATCAATGTACAATTGTATAAATTATAGATTATATCCAGGAAACCCTTACGAGAAGCCTAAGATAGCAATGTGAGTTTATCCTCTTTTTGTTAATGTTTTTGGAATGTTTTACAAAACCTTAATTATTTTACAATGCTTAATAATATGATTAAGCAGTGATTGAGTCTTTGTAGTTCTTCAATTACTGCCGGTATGTTGGGGTTTTGTATACAAAATTTACTACACTGTGAGTAGTAAGTCAAGGTTGACAGTACGTTACCATTGGACAATGAGTTAGCCAATGTGTAATATGACCCACAAGTCAGTGGATTGATAGTACCAAATGGAGTAATTGTGTAGACATAAACAATGTGATCGCTCTCAATACTGTTTTAATTGATAAAATGTTTCTTGATTAAACTGGGATTCACTCACCAGTATTTCCGACTGACAAATGTTTTTAAAACGCGTTTCAGGTAACCCAATGTGACAACCAATTAGTAAAAAGCCAGCTGGAGAGCACTAAAGGCTTGGGGATAATGTGGCTATAAAAGTTATCTAATAAACGGTGTTTTAAATTCAATAAGATAGGGTTTATCCCTATAAATGTATTGTAATAAGAAACTTGGGTTTTACCCATGTGATTATTAATATAAAATATGGTGGTTTTACTCTGATAAACATTTCCTAACTACGGTCCTGATGTAAATTCCGCTGCGAGATTAAATAACTGATACCACCAAAACTCTGAGATCGCGTCCGCCCGTTCCCGGGAATAAGGGATCGGGGGTTGCGACAGAAGGTGGTATCAGAGCCTAGCCACTGGTCTGAGCCAAAGAAGTGTTCTGCTGACACTTAAGTTCTAAATTTTGTGTTAGGAAATAAAATTTTGGAAATACGTGAATAACTGTAATTATTTGTTAGGTGTTATTTGACTATTTGTTAGTTTTCAGTATGAGTGATCAAGGACCATCAGACGTGAATCGTCAGTTGTCTGATTCACCTAGGAGTGAAGGTACTTCACCACAGCCTGCCCTCTCTGGGTATACTGCTGATCAGGAAGAAGGAATATTTGCCTTTAGAGCTCAGTCAGAAGAGCCATTCCCTCATAAGAAACGAGGATGGTTCAGTAAGGAAGCCTTTGCTCGTAGGAAGAGAATGCGAAAGTTGCAACAGCAAAGAGTTCTAGCAGCTGCTAAGCGAGAGACAGATGCCCATACACATGATATGCTTAATAGAAGCCTAGCTAATTTCCATATCCTAGCTACAACTGCTGCTGACCCAAGTCTGGAACAATTAGTAGCCCCACAACCACAAAACCCAGAACAACCCATGGAGATAGAAAATCCGGGAAACCAAGTGGAGATGCATGACTTTAACCCAGAAGAAATTCCTAGGATACCTGCACCAAACCCCTTAGACCCGAATTACGACCCCTGGTGGGACGATAATAGGGACTTTGTGCAACGTTACCCTATCCAGGAATATCCACCCATACAGAACATAGAAGCCTACCCAGGTATGGACCCTTTAGATCCCTATTACCAAAATGACTATATTAGGGTGATTTTAGAGGATCCTTACCAATTTCAGGAACTGTCACCCCCATATTAGGAACCAACACCCTAGATTCCAAACCCAGTCCGAGAACCTGCACCCCCAATAAGTGCAGAAAACGTTCAAGAACTTAGGACTTTTGGGGAGGAAATTTTAGAAAGCAGTGAGAGAATGCGTCAGGTGGGAGAGCGTCTCGTATGGAAATACGATGAGCGCAATATGGATTTTTGGATAAATCCATATCCGTGAATGTGAGAATGGAGGAAACGGTAGTAGTAGTAATAATAATAATAATAAAATAAAAATAAAATAGAATATGTGTGTACAGATGCATAATACTATTAGTGTAATTTTCTTTCTGTTGGTATTGTAATCTTTATTTCAGTACTAGTGTGTAATAGACGCATAGTATATGAAAATAAGAGTACAAGTCGCAATGATCGACGTTTTTGGCTAGATTGCGTGTCATGTGAATTATGATATTACTTATTATCTTGTAATATTAATATGGGGTAAATGTTTAAAATTCAGATGGCCGACGAAGGAAATCAAGGAAATCTGAATAATGATAACCAAAGTATTAACATTAATGTGGTTAATGAGAATCCAAGCATCAATAACAATGGAAATCAAGTGGATAATAGTGCTATCCAACACATTGTAGCACAGGGAATTATAGATGCAATGCCATTTATTCTTCAAACTGTTAAGGATGCTGATAATAAAAGTAAGCATAGCAGTAAGCGACCAAGCGAACTAGAAAACAGCGTGAACAATGGACCTGTACTTCAATTGCCCATTCCCAAACGAAGAAGAACCGTACCTTACGGTTGTTCATACAAAGAATTCTGGTCCTGTAAACCAATAGAATTCTCGGGCAATGAAGAACCTATTGCAGCTCTACACTGGATAGAAAAGACTGAGGCTGTTCTGAAAATAAGTAAATGTGCGGAAGAGGACAAGATAATGTTTGCTTCCAATCTATTTAAGAATACAGCCTTAGAATGGTGGAACACTATCCTCCAGTCTAGAGGAAGTGATAGGGTTTATAGTATGGATTGGGAAGAATTTAGAAATATGGTAGAAAGGAAATTCTGCCCTCCTAATGAAAAGGAGCAGATAGCAAACAAATTCCTAAATCTTAGGATGACTGGTGTGGATAGTAAGGGGTACACGAAGTTATTCTTTGAATATGCTAGAATAGTGCCAACCCTTGCTTCACCAGAACCGGTGTTAATATCCCGTTATATATGGGGATTAATCAGAGAGATTAGACACGTAGTCAAGGCAGCTAGACCTCAAACCATAGAAGAAGCTGTAGAACTAGCCAATACCTTGACAGATGAGTTAATCCATACTAGAGAAGAAGATCAGAGGAGGAACCTAACCCAAAGGCTTACTCAAGAATTTCATTCTGGAAATTTTAATCGTAGGAATATGGGTTCTACCTCTGCACCATACTGCAAGATCTGCAAGAAAAAGCATTCGGGAAAATGCTCCACTCTCTGCAATTATTGCAAGATGCCAGGACACAAGGAAGAAAATTGCAAGAGGAAATCCAGTAATGGATTATGCTACAACTGTGGAGAAAAAGGTCATATCAGGCCAAACTGTCCGAAATTAGCTCCAGCTACAAACAACAATAGTACTAAAAAGCTAGAGCATTTGTTTTGACTGCAGACGAAGCCAAAATGATTCCAGATGTCATAGCTGGTACGTTTTTAGTTAATGATATCTTTGCTAAAGTATTATTTGACTCTGGTGCAAACCAAAGTTTTATTAATACATCATTTTGCAAAATTCTAAATCAGTCATTAACTAAACTACCACTAGAATGCCTAGTAGAGACCGCGAATGGAGAAACTATTAGGATTTCTGAAATCTTGCAGGGAGCAAGAATAGAAATTTTAAATCAGAAATTTATTGCAAATCTTTATCCCATGAATCTGGCAGGATTTGATGTTGTTTTAGGAATGGATTGGTTAATAGCCAATAAAGCCAGTATTTTATGTGATCAAAAGTCAATTCAAGTAAATTCACCAAAAGGTAAAATGATCACAATTAAAGGAGATAAGCCCTCTAGATCCACAAAATTCATATCTGTGATGAAAACTGCAAGTTGTATAAGAAAAGGTTCTATAATGTATTTGATTTCTATAATCACTAACACTAAAGGAAAAGAACTAAAAGATATTCCAGTAGTATCTCAGTTTTCAGATATATTTCCAGAAGAATTACCCGGACTACCTCCGAACAGAGAAGTTGAATTCAGAATTCACCTGATACCAGGAACATCACCAATTGCCAAAGCACCTTACCGTTTGGCACCTGCAGAAATGCAAGAACTAAAGAAACAATTAGATGAATTGTTAGAGAAAGGATTTATACAGCCAAGTTCGTCGCCCTGGGGAGCGCCGATACTATTCGTTAAAAAGAAGGACGGATCAATGCGTATGTGCATTGACTACCGTAAATTGAACAAGGTCACGATTAAGAATCGGTACCCATTACCGAGAATCGATGGTCTGTTTGATCAACTACAAGGAGCTCGATTTTTCTCTAAAATCGATTTAAGGTCAGGATATCATCAATTAAAGGTACAGGAAGAGGACATTCCTAAGACCGCATTTAGAACGAGGTATGGTCATTATGAATTTACTGTCATGCCATTTGGTTTAACCAATGCCCCAGCTGCATTTATGGACATGATGAACCGAATATGTAAGCCATATTTGGATAAATTCATAATTGTTTTTATAGATGATATTCTAATTTACTCCAAGAGTAAAGAGGATCATGCAAAGCATTTGCACGCACTTTTAAGTCTGTTAAGAAAGGAAAAACTTTATGCTAAGTTTTCAAAGTGCGAATTTTGGTTAGAACAGGTACAATTCCTTGGACACCTAGTCAATCATGAAGGAATTCATGTAGATCCAACCAAGATTGAAGCAATTACTAAATGGAAAACCCCTGAGTCACCAACTGAGGTTAGAAGTTTCTTAGGATTGGCCGGTTATTATAGAAGATTTATTCAAGATTTTTCTAGAATAGTCATTCCTTTAACTAAGCTAACCTGTAAATCTGTTAAGTTTGAATGGGGAGTAAAACAAGAAGAAGCCTTTAGAATTCTTAAGCAAAGATTAACCCATACACCCATACTAGCATTACCAGAAGGAACTGAAAACTTTGTAGTCTATTGTGATGCTTCTAAATTAGGTTATGGATGTGTATTAATGCAACGACAAAAGGTTATAGCTTACGCATCTAGACAACCTAAGAATCATGAAGAGAATTATTCAACCCATGATTTAGAATTAGGAGCTATAATTTTTGCTCTTAAGATTTGGAGATATTACCTTTACGGTAGTAAGTTTACCATATTCACTGATCATAAGAGTTTAAGGTATATCTTCAAGCAAAAGGAGTTGAATATGAGACAAAGACGCTGGATGGAGATGCTTAGTGACTATGATTGTGATATTCAGTATCATGAAGGAAAAGCAAATGTAGTGGCAGATGCTTTAAGTCGAAAGTATCATGAAAAGCCAAGAAGGGTACATTCTCTTAAGTTAAATCTACAAGTAGATTTAAATGATCAGATAAAAGAAGCACAAGAATCAGTAATCAAAGAAGATACTGAAAAGCTAAAAGGTATGCTAAAAGAATTAAAACAAGGAATAGATGGAATTTGGAGATTTCATGAAAAGAGAATGTGGATACCTAAATTAGGAAACCTACGTCATCGCATATTAGAAGAAGCCCATAAATCTAAATATACGATGCATCCAGGAAGTGATAAAATGTACCAGGATTTAAGGAAAAATTTCTGGTGGATAGGAATGAAGAAAGACATAGCAGCCTATGTTTCTAAATGTTTAACCTGTTCACAAGTCAAAGCTGACCACCAGAAACCCTCAGGTTTGTTACAGCAATTAGAAATGCCAGTGTGGAAATGGGAATTAATAACAATGGATTTTGTTACTAAATTACCCAAAACACAGAAAGGAAATGATACAATCTGGGTGATTGTAGATAGGCTAACTAAGTCAGCTCATTTTCTACCAATGAAAGAAACTTTTAGTATGGAACAATTAGCTAAATTATATGTAAATGAAATTGTTTCTTTACATGGCATTTGTCACGGCCCCTGACCCGGTTTGACCCGTTTCAGGATCTTTTTTTTTAAACTGAAATATTTCCCGATTATTTTATTTCACAACTAGGGATAAAACCCGGTAATTTACAATCATAAGATTTCACGTAGAAATCATTTATTTTACAAAACATGTTTCTTTATTTTATACTGAGCCACTTCCTTAAGCTTTTAGTGCTTCACGGCACTTTTCCTGGATCATAACAGATCACCTGAAACATGTTTGAAAAAGGTTTTGTCAGCGGGAAATACTGAGTGAATCATTCTGTTTACATAAAATGATGCATAGTTATTAATTACAGCATAAGAGCGATTACAATGGCTTCTATCTTATTTTTATCTGGCGCTATGTCACAATGGTGACATGTCACAATGGTGACGATGGTCATACCACTATTAGGTCAATGAACCTAAATAGTGATGATTATCCCTAGTAGGTCAATGAACCTAACTGGGAGAAAATTAGTAATGTGCACAATACCCCACTAGCCAGTGATTCAAGATATTCACGACTTAGTCCCTGTAATTATAACTTTTTGAAAATAATTTGAGGTATTGTAAAATAGTTGATAAAAAGAGAATGACTCACATTGCAAATTTAATTTGAGCAGAGTCTAGCCTACTGATTAGCCTTTTAACCTAAATTAATAACAGGCACACAATTCAGTCAGTAACTTAATACAGCATTTACGATAACTCACGAGATCAAACTCTCACAACGAATGACAAAGTGCGATACTTAAACATCCATCGAATTAACGACTAATGACAAAGTATCACCCTAATGTGGGCAGCACTTAAACATCCATTGGATTATTGATCGATCGGAAAATGAATCGTAATAGCGATCGAGTTAATACCCTGATTGCGGCGTCGATTAGTGATCCGTGTGTGTTAATTGTGGTAAACAGAACGTAACTCGGTGTCTAGAACGAATTTCTTCGTCGAACATACGCAGAATTTCAAGTGCCAATGTCTGCTATTTATAGTTAAATTTTGACATGCCTTGCGCACCGTAACACCATATCCCTTACGGTGCGCAAGGGATACAAATCGGTCATAGGGTTGCCACGTTTGGGACTAGGCCTGCTGAGTTGATGAATTTCATTAATTCGATTTTGACAGCACTTAATTTAGATCATCGTTAACTAGGGTTTTCCCCCCCTGAGTTTTAGGGGCCCTGATCCTAATTCTGATTGTTCTGAAAATTTTAGGGTTTGTACAGAATCACTTGGGTGTCTTAATTAGGGTTTCCTATTGGATAATTAAAATAATAATTAAGACTTTTTGATAGGGGTTGTTACATTCTCCCCACCTTAATAAAAATCTCGTCCTCGAGATTTACTGGAATAATTGAGGATATTTTCGTTTCATTTCTGATTCCAGTTCCCAAGTGTATTCAGGTCCTCTCCTTTAATTCCACTTAACTTTAACTAGCACTAATCGTTTGTGCTTTCTATCTTATATCTGAAGAGGTTCAACAAATTTTAAATTTTTCGTTTACCTCTATATCTTGGAGAGGTACTACCAAAGATTTGTCTGATAGACTTTTCTTGAGATTGGATACATGAAATACATCATGTACTCCAGCTAACTCTCCTGGTAGTTGTAAACGATAAACAACTGGTCCTATACGTTGGATTACTGCAAATGGTCCCACGTACCTTGGACTTAGCTTTCCTTTCTTACCGAATCTAACAACTCCTAAGTAGATATTTTCAATAGTATTTTGTCTCCAACTTGAAACTCCAACGGCTTTTGTCTATTATCTGTATAACTCTCCTGGCGATCTCTAGCCGTCTTCAGCCTTTCCTTCGTGATACTAAATATCACAGTCGTAGTTACTTAGGATTTTCATCCATCTCCTTTGCCTCATGTTTAATTCTTTTTGCCCAAATATATATCTTAAATTCTTATGATCCGTATAGACAGTAAACTTACTTCCATACAGATAATGTCTCCAAATCTTAAGGGCAAAAATTATGACTCCTAATTCTAAGTCATGAGTGGTATAGTTTTCTTCGTGCTTTTTAATTGCCTTGATGCATACGCAATTACCTTTTTGCGTTGCATTAACACACATCCAATTCCTAGCTTTGAAGCATCACCATATACTTTAAAATCTTCTGTTCCTTCTGGTAAGGCTAGTATTGGGGTATTTGTTAATTTATGCTTTAAGATCCTAAAGGCTTCTTCTTGTTTAGGTCCCCATTCAAACTTAACTGTTTTACAGGTTAGCTTAGTTAATGGTATAGCTATCTTGGAAAAATCCTTAATAAACCGTCTATAATATCCGGCTAAACCTACAAAACTTCTAATTTCCATTGCGGATTGCGGAACCTTCCATTTGGTAATTGCTGCTATCTTAGCAGGATCTACGTGAATACCTTTATGATTCACCATATGACTTAGAAATTGCACTTCTGGCAGCCAAAATTCACACTTCGAGAATTTGGCGTAAAGCTTTTCTTTTCTTAACAAAGTTAAGAGTGCATGCAAGTGCTGACAATGTTTGTTCTGTCTTTTGGAATAAATAAGTATATCGTCTATAAAGACAATTACAAATTTATCCAAATACGGTTTACAGATTCTATTCATCATGTCCATGAATGCTGCAGGTGCATTCGTTAACCCGAAGGACATGACTGTAAACTCGTAATGATCATACCTAGTTCTGAAAGCAGTTTTAGGTTTGTCTTCTTCTTGTACCTTCAATTGATGATATCCGGAACGTAAATCGATCTTAGAAAAAATATCTAGCTCCTTGAAGTTTGATCGAAAAGATCATCAATCCTAGGTAATGGGTATCGATTCTTAATAGTAACCTTATTTAATTCTCTATAATCGATACACATTCTCATTGAACCGTCCTTCTTCTTTACGAACAACACTGGCGCTCCCCAAGGGAATGAGCTAGGTTGTATGAATCCTTTGCTTAGTAATTTACCTAATTGCTTTTTCAGTTCTAACATTCATGTGGGAGCTAACCGATAAGGTGCCTTGGCTATCGGTATAGTTCCTGGAATTAGATGAATCCTAAATTCTACCTCCCTATCTGATGGTAACCCTGGTAACTCTTCTGAGTATTCATCTGGGTATTCTGAAACTACAGAAATTTCCTTAAATTCTTTATCTTTAGTATTAATGATTACTGAAATCATATATACTATTCCTTGCTTTCGTTCATAATTAGCAACTTTCATTACTGATATGAACTTTATGGGTTTACATGACTTATTTCCTGTAATCATTATTACTTCTCTAGTGGTTGCAAAATTTTCTATAGAATTCTTATCACAGATAATTCGAGCATGGTTGTTTACTAACCAATCCATTCCTAACACAACATCGAATTCAACTAATTTCATAGATAATAGGGTTGCAGAAAATTTATGACTTAAAAGTTCTATTTCTACATTTTACAGAACCTTATTTATTTTAACTGAATTCCCATCTGCCGTTTCTACTGTAGAAATTTGCCTAATGCTGATTAAAGGTAAGTTAAGAGTTTGGCAGAATGAAGTATTTATAAAACTTTGGTTTGCACCAGAGTCAAATAATACTTTTGTGTAAACGTTGTGAACTAAGAACGTACCAGCTATCACATCTGGAATGAGTTCTGCTTCCTGAGCAGTCAGTTGGAAGGCTCTTACATTCCTTTTTGCTCCTTCTGCAGGTTTGGCTTTATTGTCAGATGGTTTGTTCAATTTTGGACAATCTGGCCTAAGATGTCCAGCTTCTCCACAGTTGTAGCAAACTGAAAATTTCTTCCTCCTGCAATCTTCTTCTTGATGCCCCGGAATTTTGCAAAAATTGCAATATCCTTTGCATCTTCCAAAATGCTTCCTTTTGCAAGAATTGCGAAATGGGCTAGTGGAAGATTGCCCATTCCCTATTCTCTTAAAATTGTTATGGTCACCCGGACGGAATCCTTGGGTAATCTTTTGGGCTACTTCCTTCCTTCTATTTTCTTCTCTTGTCCGTACTAGTTCGTCAGTCAGAGTATTGGCTAAATCCACCGCATCATCAATCGTGCGAGGTTTCGCAGCCTTGACGATATTACGGATTTCGGAAATCAATCCCCAAATATAACGAGAAATAAGTACCGGCTCTGGCGAAGCCAGGGTTGGTACCACTCGAGCATACTCGAAGAATGTCGAAGTATACCCTCGACAATCTACATCCATCATCCGGTGGGTTAGAAACTTATTTGTCATTTGTTCCTTTTCATACTCGGGACAGAATTTTCTTTCTACAAAGCTCTTAAATTCTTCCCGGTTCATAGCATACGCCATCCGTCTTCCTTTTGCTTGTAACACCGTATTCCACCATTCTAGCGCCCCTTCTTTGAAAAGGTTTGACGCGTACATGACCTGATCATCCTGAGCACATTTACTTATGGCAATTACTGCCTCGGTTTTCTCTAACCAACGCAGTGATGCGGTCGCTCCTTCATTGCCTGCAAACTCAGTGGGTTTACAAGCAAGAAATTCTTTGAAAGTGCAACCAGGCGTTGCAGTTTTCATTTTCTTAGGGAGCGGAGCTTGCCGTGGTTCATTCTCATGATTAGTATGATTATGGCCTCCGTTTATGCTATTACTGAAGTTATCTTCAGAAATACGTTTGCTAGGAACGATTTGTTGTGGTTCGATTGGATTTTTAACAGCAGCAACGATTGCTGGAATAGCGTTGGCTATCCCTTGAGCAACTATTTCTGGAATAGCATTGGCTATCCCTTGAGCAACGATATTTTCTATATCCTGCCTAGTCATATATTGATCCCTCGGTTGTTGCTCAGATTGATTAACCACATTAACTGGTTCATTATTAGCGTTTTCCATCTGATATCTAATTTATAGATAAATAATTAGTATAAAAGAAATAATCCAATGTCACAATTAATTGCACATAATCACGTAAACGAATATACAAACAAAATTGTAAATTTTCTAAAATTTTATTTGTTTTATAGATTATATCATGCTTCTATATACAACCGTTTTGTTATTTATTTTACACATACTATTACTATTACACAACCACAGTTCCATAAATCCCCTATCCTTTGTCCGATGATATTCTAGTACACAACCACAGTTCCATAAATCCCCTATCCTTTGTTCGATGATATTCTAGTAACGGCGTTCCCTCTCATCGTATTTCCAGGAGATCTGTCCCCCAATCTCTTGGATCCTATTCCCAGTATCCATTAGTTCTTCATCAAAGCGAAGTGCAGCCATATTCTCGTTACTCATTGGTGGATTTAGTAAAGGTTCTGGGTTGAACTGAGGAAAAAGCTTATAGGGATAGTTTTGTAACTGTATTTCATTAGTCAACCATTCGTCTATTTGCGAGTGGATTGAAGGGTTTGGAATAGCTGGTTCTAAGTTCATTGATAGTTGTGTTTCAAGAGAGTGAATAAAAACATTTTCATTAATAGGATTAATAGTATTATAGCTTGCCAATATAAAATCTAGCTCTTCCTGAGATGGTAACCCCTCAATTTGTCTAGAGCTTTTCCCAATTTCCATTTTCTTAGGCTTGGGTTTCTCGAGAGGTAAAGCGTTGAATTCTATAGGTTCTTCTATGTCTGGTATATACCTTATTAAAATCTCTGGAAACCTCTATTCTTACTGGATAGAGATTTAATTTCTGAAGGGCGTCAGACAAGTCATTCATGTTGTTATGCAAAATACACACCATTACTAATTATAAATTTTTTTTAAATATTATTCCAGACTGTGTAACTACCAAACAACTAAAAATTAAAACATACTAAGGTTTACTTATTTGTAAATTTATTTATTTACTGAATGAGGTTTCTAAACTGTAGATAATAAATGTGCTAAAACTTAGATCAAATTATTTTAAGGATTTGCATTAATTGCTACATTGGCTAGCATATAAAGATATGCCCATACTATACACAATTAGTCAGATAATAAAATACATAATCACAAAATAGCAATTAATAAAAATTAAGTATTTTCTAAATACTTAATTGGCTTAAATCAGTGGCTCGATCAGTGGCTCTGATACCACCCTTTTCTGTCACGGCCCCTGACCCGGTTTGACCCGTTTCAGGAGCCGCGGGACAGAAAATCCCGTGGTATTTAATTAATTGAGTGTAACAGCGGAAGTTATTATCAGGATCTTTTTTTTTTCAAAACTGAAATATTTCCCGATTATTTTATTTCACAACTCGGGATAAAACCCGGTAATTTACAATCATAAGATTTCACGTAGAAAGCATTTATTTTACAAAACATGTTTCTTTATTTTATACTGAGCCACTTCCTTAAGCTTTTAGTGCTTCACGGCACTTTTCCTGGATCATAACAGATCACCTGAAACATGTTTGAAAAAGGTTTTGTCAGCGGGAAATACTGAGTGAATCATTCTGTTTACATAAAATGATGCATAGTTATTAATTACAGCATAAGAGCGATTACAATGGCTTCTATCTTATTTTTATCTGGCGCTATGTCACAATGGTGACATGTCACAATGGTGACGATGGTCATACCACTATTAGGTCAATGAACCTAAATAGTGATGATTATCCCTAGTAGGTCAATGAACCTAACTGGGAGAAAATTAGTAATGTGCACAATACCCCACTAGCCAGTGATTCAAGATATCCACGACTTAGTCCCTGTAATTATAACTTTTTGAAAATAATTTGAGGTATTGTAAAATAGTTGATAAAAAGAGAATGTCTCACATTGCAAATTTAATTTGAGCAGAGTCTAGCCTACTGATTAGCCTTTTAACCTAAATTAATAACAGGCACACAATTCAGTCAGTAACTTAATACAGCATTTACGATAACTCACGAGATCAAACTCTCACAACGAATGACAAAGTGCGATACTTAAACATCCATCGAATTAACGACTAATGACAAAGTATCACCCTAATGTGGGCAGCACTTAAACATCCATTGGATTATTGATCGATCGGAAAATGAATCGTAATAGCGATCGAGTTAATACCCTGATTGCGGCGTCGATTAGTGATCCGTGTGTGTTAATTGTGGTAAACAGAACGTAACTCGGTGTCTAGAACGAATTTCTTCGTCGAACATACGCAGAATTTCAAGTGCCAATGTCTGCTATTTATAGTTAAATTTTGACATGCCTTGCGCACCGTAACACCATATCCCTTACGGTGCGCAAGGGATACAAATCGGTCATAGGGTTGCCACGTTTGGGACTAGGCTTGCTGAGTTGATGAATTTCATTAATTCGATTTTGACAGCACTTAATTTAGATAATTGTTAACTAGGGTTTACCCCCCCTGAGTTTTAGGGGCCCTGATCCTAATTCTGATTGTTCTGAAAATTTTAGGGTTTGTACAGAATCACTTGGGTGTCTTAATTAGGGTTACCTATTGGATAATTAAAATAATAATTAAGGCTTTTTGATAGGGGTTGTTACATTCTCCCCACCTTAATAAAAATCTCATCCTCGAGATTTACTGGAATAATTGAGGATATTTTCGTTTCATTTCTGATTCCAGTTCCCAAGTGTATTCAGGTCCTCTCCTTTAATTCCACTTAACTTTAACTAGCACTAATCGTTTGTGCTTTCTATCTTATATCTGAAGAGGTTCAACAAATTTTAAATTTTTCGTTTACCTCTATATCTTGGAGAGGTACTACCAAAGATTCGTCTGATAGACTTTTCTTGAGATTGGATACATGAAATACATCATGTACTCCAGCTAACTCTCCTGGTAGTTGTAAACGATAAACAACTGGTCCTATACGTTGGATTACTGCAAATGGTCCCACGTACCTTGGACTTAGCTTTCCTTTCTTACCGAATCTAACAACTCCTAAGTAGATATTTTCAATAGTATTTTGTCTCCAACTTGAAACTCCAACGGCTTTTGTCTATTATCTGTATAACTCTCCTGGCGATCTCTAGCCGTCTTCAGCCTTTCCTTCGTGATACTAAATATCACAGTCGTAGTTACTTAGGATTTTCATCCATCTCCTTTGCCTCATGTTTAATTCTTTTTGCCCAAATATATATCTTAAATTCTTATGATCCGTATAGACAGTAAACTTACTTCCATACAGATAATGTCTCCAAATCTTAAGGGCAAAAATTATGACTCCTAATTCTAAGTCATGAGTGGTATAGTTTTCTTCGTGCTTTTTAATTGCCTTGATGCATACGCAATTACCTTTTTGCGTTGCATTAACACACATCCAATTCCTAGCTTTGAAGCATCACCATATACTTTAAAATCTTCTGTTCCTTCTGGTAAGGCTAGTATTGGGGTATTTGTTAATTTATGCTTTAAGATCCTAAAGGCTTCTTCTTGTTTAGGTCCCCATTCAAACTTAACTGTTTTACAGGTTAGCTTAGTTAATGGTATAGCTATCTTGGAAAAATCCTTAATAAACCGTCTATAATATCCGGCTAAACCTACAAAACTTCTAATTTCCATTGCGGATTGCGGAACCTTCCATTTGGTAATTGCTGCTATCTTAGCAGGATCTACGTGAATACCTTTATGATTCACCATATGACTTAGAAATTGCACTTCTGGCAGCAAAAATTCACACTTCGAGAATTTGGCGTAAAGCTTTTCTTTTCTTAACAAAGTTAAGAGTGCATGCAAGTGCTGACAATATTTGTTCTGTCTTTTGGAATAAATAAGTATATCGTCTATAAAGACAATTACAAATTTATCCAAATACGGTTTACAGATTCTATTCATCATGTCCATGAATGCTGCAGGTGCATTCGTTAACCCGAAGGACATGACTGTAAACTCGTAATGATCATACCTAGTTCTGAAAGCAGTTTTAGGTTTGTCTTCTTCTTGTACCTTCAATTGATGATATCCGGAACGTAAATCGATCTTAGAAAAAAATATCTAGCTCCTTGAAGTTTGATCGAAAAGATCATCAATCCTAGGTAATGGGTATCGATTCTTAATAGTAACCTTATTTAATTCTCTATAATCGATACACATTCTCATTGAACCGTCCTTCTTCTTTACGAACAACACTGGCGCTCCCCAAGGGAATGAGCTAGGTTGTATGAATCCTTTGCTTAGTAATTCACCTAATTGCTTTTTCAGTTCTAACATTCCTGTGGGAGCTAACCGATAAGGTGCCTTGGCTATCGGTATAGTTCCTGGAATTAGATGAATCCTAAATTCTACCTCCCTATCTGATGGTAACCCTGGTAACTCTTCTGAGTATTCATCTGGGTATTCTGAAACTACAGAAATTTCCTTAAATTCTTTATCTTTAGTATTAATGATTACTGAAATCATATATACTATTCCTTGCTTTCGTTCATAATTAGCAACTTTCATTACTGATATGAACTTTATGGGTTTACATGACTTATTTCCTGTAATCATTATTACTTCTCTAGTGGTTGCAAAATTTTCTATAGAATTCTTATCACAGATAATTCGAGCATGGTTGTTTACTAACCAATCCATTCCTAACACAACATCGAATTCAACTAATTTCATAGATAATAGGGTTGCAGAAAATTTATGACTTAAAAGTTCTATTTCTACATTTTACAGAACCTTATTTATTTTAACTGAATTCCCATCTGCCGTTTCTACTGTAGAAATTTGCCTAATGCTGATTAAAGGTAAGTTAAGAGTTTGGCAGAATGAAGTATTTATAAAACTTTGGTTTGCACCAGAGTCAAATAATACTTTTGTGTAAACGTTGTGAACTAAGAACGTACCAGCTATCACATCTGGAATGAGTTCTGCTTCCTGAGCAGTCAGTTGGAAGGCTCTTACATTCCTTTTTGCTCCTTCTGCAGGTTTGGCTTTATTGTCAGATGGTTTGTTCAATTTTGGACAATCTGGCCTAAGATGTCCAGCTTCTCCACAGTTGTAGCAAACTGAAAATTTCTTCCTCCTGCAATCTTCTTCTTGATGCCCCGGAATTTTGCAAAAATTGCAATATCCTTTGCATCTTCCAAAATGCTTCCTTTTGCAAGAATTGCGAAATGGGCTAGTGGAAGATTGCCCATTCCCTATTCTCTTGAAATTGTTATGGTCACCCGGACGGAATCCTTGGGTAATCTTTTGGGCTACTTCCTTCCTTCTATTTTCTTCTCTTGTCCGTACTAGTTCGTCAGTCAGAGTATTGGCTAAATCCACCGCATCATCAATCGTGCGAGGTTTCGCAGCCTTGACGATATTACGGATTTCGGAAATCAATCCCCAAATATAACGAGAAATAAGTACCGGCTCTGGCGAAGCCAGGGTTGGTACCACTCGAGCATACTCGAAGAATGTCGAAGTATACCCTCGACAATCTACATCTATCATCCGGTGGGTTAGAAACTTATTTGTCATTTGTTCCTTTTCATACTCGGGACAGAATTTTCTTTCTACAAAGCTCTTAAATTCTTCCCAGTTCATAGCATACGCCATCCTTCTTCCTTTTGCTTGTAACACCGTATTCCACCATTCTAGCACCCCTTCTTTGAAAAGGTTTGACGCGTACATGACCTGATCATCCTGAGCACATTTACTTATGGCAATTACTGCTAAGTTAACTAGGAATATTAAACCTAGTTAATAAGTGGGAATATTATTGAAAATAATTAGGTTGTGACCTAATTAATAACTAACCAAACACAATTGACCAAAGCCGGGTAACTTGAAAATGGAATTATAAACTTAAAAACAAAACACAACACACACACAAGAGTGTGTGTGCGTGCGTGAGATGGGGCAGGAAACAAGCTCCATGGGAGCTAACCCTAAACTCAACAAATTCTTCAATTTGGAGGATCAATTGAAGGCCAAACTTGGATCTGAATGCGTAGAAATGATCACCAAGTCAAGGGGATCGTAAGGTATGTCGAATTTCTAACATTCGTGAAGTTGTAAAAATTTGATAATCATCCTAATCGCGAATTAGGCATGAATTAGAGAGGCTATGGCTAGATTAGTGATGTATACTTGCTTAGGAAAGAAACCCTAAGTGAAAATTATACATAACATGCTATAGATTGATGAATTTGGTGAATTAACACACTTAGATAAGTGGGTTTTGATGTTATGATGAAATAGATGATATAGTTATGCTTAGAATCATCATGCATGGTAAGTAATCAGGAAATACTTAAACAATTTGCAAGTTTGAGTATTTGATCATAAGTGATAGTGGTGAATTTTGATGTTAATCTTGGTAAAATTAACTAGTTATGAACTAGTTGTAAATGTGTAAAAATGTATGCACATTAGGTGTTTGTTAAAATGCCTAAATGAAAACTAAAGTGTTGAAATTAGAGTGAAAATGTGCATTTGAATGATATGGCAATTACGTGTGATATGAAGTGATAAGGGTCCTAAATACTATGTTAATTTAGATTAATGTTGTAAACCATGTGATTGAAAGTAGTTAACTTTGATAAACTAAGTTAACTGAGCATGAAGTCGAACAGTAGCTTCGACATAGAAAATAAGTGAGGTGGAATAGTCGTGATTGTTAATGACTAATTTAACCGCCTTGTAAATGATTGACAATAGTTTGACGCGTAACAAGCTAGATGAAAGCTTGGAGGAGGGAGCAGGTCAAACGGAGCAAGTACGGAAAGAAAAGCGTGGCGTGGATGCGAGGTAAGTGTAATTTACACACTTATGTAGAATACCCGTTTATTCGATACGTTGTAAACCTGATAACAATAATATTGGAAATATGGAAATTTGTCAAGTGTCGACAAATGTAAATCAAGGTTAAAAGGATACCCATGGCGTAAGCCGAAATGGGTTGAATTTGTAAGAAAAGAGTGTAAAAGAAAAAGGGTATGGTAATAAAATCCGGGATGGGATGGATGTATGAATTGGAAATCAAAAACAATGTTTTTGATTAAATAGATAATGTTAGGCATATAGTCCAAACGGGTCGAATGGTGGTGATAACACCATTTGACAATATCGACTAATGTGGTTGTCAAGTCTTATGTTAACAGGACCGATTAGCAAATCAGATAATTGCGTCACCATTGATGGTGTGATAATGAAAACGAGGTATAAATCGGGTCTACTTGTTGATCCGGGTCAGGTACGCGTAATTATGTTGTAGTTAAAAGTGCTATTTTGGTCGAATAATTTGAGAGAGAGTCCTTCGTCGTAAAAGGACCAAAATCGACCAAAACGCCCTTGTAGGCTAAATTGAACAAACAACCCTTAAAGGTTGTTTGGAAACGAGTTTTATGACTAGGTAAATACTTAGAATAAGTATAGAAGCTGAAAGAGGTATTATATTAGTCAAATGACACTATTTGAGTTTTTGCCGTAAAATAATGATTCGAGAGGTAAAATTTGGTTTATATTGATCACCACATTAAACCCACCTTAAATACAGTTGTGGTGGGAGATTATAGGATAAGAAATGTGGTGACGGAATGCTAGAAGCAATCGAAAGCGATTTTAGGCTCGAAAGTGCTTAAATACCCTTAACGGGTCAAAATAAGCATACGAGCGAAAATGGGTTTAAATTGTGTAATAAACCTGTGATTAGAACCTAAAATGGTAGATAACATTAATTTGAAGAAGTGTAGGTGATATAGGAATCAAACAAATATGTTTGTTTGATAAAATGCATAAACGGGTAAAATTTGAATAAAAGGTAACGAGTCGAAGGCTTGAAAGTCTCAAAATTTATTTATGTTGGATGTTGGATTTTAACTCCATATGATGGAGAATTAAATTACGGACGCGTAGGAAAAAGAATCGGGTAAAACGGATTAAAAACGAGAGAGTTATGCTCGTTTCCGTGAAATCGGGTCATGCTGGGTATGTACAGCAGCTGTTAAGCAACAGTCTGTGAATACAGGGGCTAGGCGTCACGCGACGGCCCTTGGCGTCACGCGACACCCCCCTGTTCCGAAGAAAATTTATTTTGTTGTTGTTTGACCCATGGAACTCACTTATATCTATTCTAACATTGTCAAAACTAACAAGGGTTGTGGTTTTGATCTTAGGTGATGTTGGGCATGCTCCGGATGACGATCAAGCAGCTACGAGGAACCGAACACACGAGATTAAAGCTTCTGCACGGCGTTACGTCATAACTTTTAAATGCCGAACTTAATTATATTATGTTGAAAACTTTTAAGTTGTAAAAGTTTTAAATTACTCGTATTTTCTAAGGATACTTAATCGTAATTACATGTTTAATATCGTATTTATACGTAAAATTTTAAAATAATAACATGGGTGTTACATTGACGCGGGCCGCGTAACCTTGGCTTATGCTTTACACGGGCCACGACAGGACTAGAATCAGCAACTATATAAGAAAGCCATCAGGATCAACCAGAACTCGTTCATTTCTCAATTCTCAATCTAAATTTCTGTAGAAGAGGCATTATAGTCGGGTATTATACCCCTAATTAGCGAGGTTCTGCTCCGTTGTAAGTATTATAACCCCAGTTTCGTAATAGTTACGCTGCCCGATTGATTTAGGGTTCCGTAACAACTGTCGTGGTTCTGCCCGACGTAGTTGTTGGAATGCCGTCTTGGGGAGGGTATCTTTAATATTTTCAAAGGGTTATGATACTAATCAATGTACAATTGTATAAATTATAGATTATATCCAGGAAACCCTTACGAGAAGCCTAAGATAGCAATGTGAGTTTATCCTCTTTTTGTTAATGTTTTTGGAATGTTTTACAAAACCTTAATTATTTTACAATGCTTAATAATATGATTAAGCAGTGATTGAGTCTTTGTAGTTCTTCAATTACTGCCGGTATGTTAGGGTTTTGTATACAAAATTTACTACACTGTGAGTAGTAAGTCAAGGTTGACAGTACGTTACCATTGGACAATGAGTTAGCCAATGTGTAATATGACCCACAAGTCAGTGGATTGATAGTACCAAATGGAGTAATTGTGTAGACATAAACAATGTGATCGCTCTCAATACTGTTTTAATTGATAAAATGTTTCTTGATTAAACTGGGATTCACTCACCAGTATTTCCGACTGACAAATGTTTTTAAAACGCGTTTCAGGTAACCCAATGTGACAGCCAATTAGTAAAAAGCCAGCTGGAGAGCACTAAAGGCTTGGGGATAATGTGGCTATAAAAGTTATCAAATAAACGGTGTTTTAAATTCAATGAGATAGGGTTTATCCCTATAAATGTATTGTAATAAGAAACTTGGGTTTTACCCATGTGATTATTAATATAAAATATGGTGGTTTTACTCTGATAAACATTTCCTAACTACGGTCCTGATGTAAATTCCGCTGCGAGATTAAATAACTGATACCACCAAAACTCTGAGATCGCGTCCGCCCGTTCCCGGGAATAAGGGATCGGGGGTTACGACACAATGAGAACCTGGCTGAACTCCGCCATTTTGGTGAGGAGCTGGTGGATGCAGGGAATCGAATCTGAGAGGTGGGAGAACAGATCTCCTGGAAGTACGACGAGAGGGAACGTCGTTACTGAAAATGCCAGCTGATGGGATAGCATGTGATGGTGGAAGCATATGTTTAATAATAATATAATAATCAAAATATAATCGTATGAAATAACTTAAAAATAAAACTTTTGTAAGATAATGTTAGACCCTAAATTGTAATATGACAAAAGTCGCAGCGGAAACATGAACCATAAAATTTCTTTCATTATAAATACCTCAACTTATTTAAAATTTAACTTTAACTTAATTCTTATTCATAAATCCGTCATCCTCTTATTTACTAATTAAAAACATAGCTTACGTTTACTACATTTTACATTCAACGTCCCCGTACAATCCCTCTAGTGACTCGGTCTTCGATCTCCAATCCTTGAGATAATCGCTCATTATCCGTACAACCTGCATTCACCACATACATTCATAACATTAGCACACATTAAATAAACAAAGTTCATTCGCGTACAATTGACACTTCGTCATCTTTTAAGCTTTAAGCATTTCATCTGCATATCCATTTCCTGGTGAGGCTTCAATAATGTACCTGCATTACTTATCATTCTCAAGGTACACCATTAATAACGTTATCCCTCATCGGGTTTAAGTCATGCATACATACGTATTTACATACATACATACATATCTACATACGTACATACCTTTCCTACATTATCGCATACATGCCTACACTCGTTCATACCTTTATACATACATACATATACATCTACGTACTTACATACCTTTCCTACAACTTTACATACGTGCATACACTTATACATGTCTTTACACGTACATACATACACATTCACATACGTACATACCTTTCCTAACATCATCACATACGTGCATATACTCGTACTTACCTTTACACATACATGCATACACATCTACGTACATACATAACTTTCCTACAACTTTACATACGTGCATACACTTATACATGTCTTTACACGTACATACATACACATTCACATACGTACATACCTTTCCTAACATCATCACATACGTGCATATACTCGTACTTACCTTTACACATACATGCATACACATCTACGTACATACATAACTTTCCTACAACTTTACATACGTGCATACACTTATACATGTCTTTACACGTACATACATACACATTCACATACGTACATACCTTTCCTAACATCATCACATACGTGCATATACTCGTACTTACCTTTACACATACATGCATACACATCTACGTACATACATAACTTTCCTACAACTTTACATTCATGTATAAGCTCATACATATCCTTATACATACCCGACTCATCAAAAACGGGCGTCGGATCAAGCAAAACGAGCCAAAACGGCGAAAACCAGAAGCGTGTGATGGGAGGGGCGTCGGAGACGCCACTTTAGGCGTCGACGACGCCTAACGGCGTCGGCTTGGCGTCGTCCAGGGGAAACTGGCGTCGACAACAAACGGGCTTTCTGAGCGGCGTCGGCGATGCCACCTGCCCGCGTCGTCGACGCCTATCAGAAACATCATTTTTCTGCTGTGTTGTTTTGTCGTTCGTCCGCACTAAAACGCGCATAACTTTTGAACCGTTTATCCGTTTAACCTCCCGTTTCTTCCTACATGCTTGTAAATTCACATTCTATCTTATGAACTTAAAATCCCACATCCGGATTAAGGAAATTCTTAACTTACATGCATTCGGCTTATTATCACCTTCTCATTATTTGACCCGTTCGTGCATTCATTAACATAACTTGTTTATATTACCATAAACCCTTATAAACCTAACAATATCAGCGACATCTATCATAGCATACTAAATTCTTGGACATTATGCATCCCCTTAACACATTGTCGTTCATAAGCTTATTCTTTTGACCCATTAAGGGTATTTGCGCGTTAATCGGTTTATAACATACCAAGACCATATTCTTCGCTTGCATACTTGTTCAGAACATTATACTCATCATATAACTTGTTCCTAAACTACTTTTAAGATCATTTACCCCAAAATACCCATCAAGGGCATTTTGGTCATCTTTAATCCCATCATTTTTTGACGAAGGACTTTAACACATATATGACCTCAAACATCATGCTTAATTAATTATAACACTTTATTACTTACTTTAACTAAGAAGTGATTACGGAAATCACTTACCTTATGCGTCCGTGCTCGTATCCGATTTCTCGCCTTTTCTTGACCCGTTAGCCTTTCATGCTTGAATCCGTCTTGCCATGATTCCTATACCCTCTTTTCATCAAGATCACGCTCTTATTAGCATATGCATTCGTACATGATAACAACCGTATCAATCACATATTTCACACTTAACTTCCATTAATCAATTCTAGCAAACATAACTCATATAATCATGGCCGTATACGTTTAACTCATGTAACTCATCATGTCATTACATTTAACACGGATTGCTATCACATGTACCATACGACTTCTCATCAACCTACATTTACGACAACGAGTCAACTCATGTTTCTTATACTTAGTTGACTTTCAAAAGTCAACTATTAACCATACATAACTATCGTCTTATCAACATATACCCGTAACATCATAATCGACTATACGGACGACACTATATACATTTTCTCATACGATTGGGGTGCGTACCACCTTTTAAGCATAACGTACAACTAATTCATGTACAATCTTCTAAATTCATACATAGTTCATCAAATCCTTCTACTAATCAACATGTGGTATTTGAAATTAAACATCATACATATTATCATCACATTTTGTTCACTTCATCTAACAACAATTCATCATTTCTTATCCAATTCCTTTAAACACTCACACACATGTATGATTCCAAACATTGTTAACATAAGTAAATCATCAATTTACATTACATCATCTAAAACCCACTTCATAACTACTTGTTAATCACTTACAAGTGATCTAAGCTTAAGTTCTTCATAATTTCATCATACTTTTGACATGTGTACTACCTTGTAAGCATAGTGTACAACTAGTTCATGCATATCCTTCTAATCTCATACATAATTCATCAATTTCTTCCTTCTAATCAACATGAATCATACATGCATAAACATCAAACATACTAGTATCACATTTCTTTCAATTCCTCTCATAAGAATCCATCATACAAATCAAAATACATCAATATTAAGCAAGAATTTAGACATAGATGATTTACCCATGTCATCATCTTCACCATAACAAACGAGTTTCACCCTTAAACATCAAATTAACCTAAACCATGCATAATCCATGTTCTATATGATGATTCTAACATATCCTCATGCTCAATTTCATACCAATTCATGATCTACAACATAACCCACTTCGTGGGTAATCACCAATCTAGAATCTAAGACATACCTTATGATCCCCTAGTGTAGGTGATCACAAATTCGTGTTCGGTTCTGAATATGAGCTTCATTTACCCTTCCAATTTGATGGATTAGAAGGAGTTAGGGTTTTGACTTCATGAGAGCTCCTGCTCTCTCTCTTGAACACACGATCGTGTGTGTGTTTGTGTGTGTAAATCTTTATTTGTTAAATCAACTTTCAACTTAACTCACTTTAACCCCTCAAGTTGCCACTAATTATAAATGGGCACAACTTTCTTTCTTTTCATTGTTTTTACCATTTTGTTAACTTGGTTAAATAACCTAGTCATTCATTTCTTGATGCACCATATCATAACATTTAACGAATATAAACATTCGGGTTTTGGGGTGTTACAAGTCTACCCCCCTTAAATAAGGTTTCGTCCCCGAAACCTTTCTCATTTCTTGTTACACACACACATTTATGTTTGACTTAACACTTACATCATGTTCATAAGTAATCATCCTATCTCATTTCGTAGGTATTTATACAATTGACTTCTTCTTAACAAATCTATACTTTCCATGGCATACTTCCATATAACATTCTCATTTCCTTTGACCCGTTAATAACAGGTTAATATACATACTTATTCAAACTTATAATAATGCTTACACTCGTATGATCCATTTATAACGGATTTAGTACTTTCATCTCATCCTTTAAGATTCCATTCTATAGACACATTGTATAACATTTAACCCTTGTTTTGTTATCACAACAAAACTGCTATGTCATCGTCATACCTACGTGCATAACTCCGTAGCTAACATCGTTCTACATTTCTATAGTCTTTTGTACCATACATATCCTTACGTTACTTACACATTCGGATATTTTCATTCCTATCATTCTTTTGTTCTTTTGCTTTGCATTTACTTTTATGACTTGTTTGACGCATACATGGTCAAGCTATTGACTTCTTCTTATGTAGACTAGTTCCGTCTTTTATATCTTAAACCTGTTTCGCGGATTCGAACACGTTATTCATACCTTTCGTACCTTCTATGTTTTGAATCCGTCTCGCGGATTCAAACATTGCATTCACATCTTTCATTCTTTGAATCCGTCTCTCGGATTCAAACATTGCATTTACGCCTTTCATCCCTTGAATCCGTCTCGCAGATTCAAGCATTGCATTCATATCTTTCATTCTTTGAATCCGTCTCACGGATTCAAACATTGCATATACGCTTTTCATTCCTTGAATCCGTCTCGCGGATTCAAGCATTGCATTCATACATTAACTTCTTTCATGTTTCGAATCCGTCTCGCGGATTCTAACATAGCATTCATACTTTCATTCCTGAGAGTCTTACATTTCTCTTCACCCTCACGTCCACCTACTATTTAATTCTAACGGACATACCTGTATCAATTATCACGGTCTCACGAACGTCATATGCTTCACGTGTACTGGCCAGGTACACAATTCACATACTAGTTTCGTGTCTTCGTGTAATTGTCACCTTATGTCCGAAGAATTAGGTTTCGGCACGTGTATCATTTTTAAAACATGTATGCTATACCATCATGGTCCTTCATTTAGCATTTCCCTTCCCTTAATGCATTTTACCATTTCATATACCCACGTATTGAATTTACATACCTGGGTTCAACTTTATCTTATTTCATGCCTTGGTGTCGGTACTTGACCGCATTCGCGGATCATCCTCTTCAACCACTTATACTTACCTTGCATATACAAAACCATCAGTTTCTTTATACGTATACATAAGCACATACTTACATTCTCTTTTACCTTTGGATCTTGACCGAGTCTTGGATTGTACGGTTTTCTTATCACAAGAGCACACAGGTTTGAGTTCAAGCATTTACCTTCTTACACTTGATTCTCTCAAACCAGGGCTCTGATACCAACTTTTTAGACCCTAAATTGTAATATGACAAAAGTCGCAGCGGAAACATGAACCATAAAATTTCTTTCATTATAAATACCTCAACTTATTTAAAATTTAACTTTAACTTAATTCTTATTCATAAATCCGTCATCCTCTTATTTACTAATTAAAAACATAGCTTACGTTTACTACATTTTACATTCAACGTCCCCGTACAATCCCTCTAGTGACTCGGTCTTCGATCTCCAATCCTTGAGATAATCGCTCATTATCCGTACAACCTGCATTCACCACATACATTCATAACATTAGCACACATTAAATAAACAAAGTTCATTCGCGTACAATTGACACTTCGTCATCTTTTAAGCTTTAAGCATTTCATCTGCATATCCATTTCCTGGTGAGGCTTCAATAATGTACCTGCATTACTTATCATTCTCAAGGTACACCATTAATAACGTTATCCCTCATCGGGTTTAAGTCATGCATACATACGTACTTACATACATACATACATATCTACATACGTACATACCTTTCCTACATTATCGCATACATGCCTACACTCGTTCATACCTTTATACATACATACATATACATCTACGTACTTACATACCTTTCCTACAACTTTACATACGTGCATACACTTATACATGTCTTTACACGTACATACATACACATTCACATACGTACATACCTTTCCTAACATCATCACATACGTGCATATACTCGTACTTACCTTTACACATACATGCACACACATCTACGTACATACATAACTTTCCTACAACTTTACATACGTGCATACACTTATACATGTCTTTACACGTACATACATACACATACACATTCACATACGTACATACCTTTCCTAACATCATCACATACGTGCATATACTCGTACTTACCTTTACACATACATGCATACACATCTACGTACATACATAACTTTCCTACAACTTTACATACGTGCATACACTTATACATGTCTTTACACGTACATACATACACATTCACATACGTACATACCTTTCCTAACATCATCACATACGTGCATATACTCGTACTTACCTTTACACATACATGCATACACATCTACGTACATACATAACTTTCCTACAACTTTACATTCATGTATAAGCTCATACATATCCTTATACATACCCGACTCATCAAAAACGGGCGTCGGATCAAGCAAAACGAGCCAAAACGGCAAAAACCAGAAGCGTGTTATGGGAGGGGCGTCGGAGACGCCACTTTAGGCGTCGACGACGCCTAACGGCGTCGGCTTGGCGTCGTCCAGGGGAAACTGGCGTCGACAACAAACGGGCTTTCTGAGCGGCGTCGGCGACGCCACCTGCCCGCGTCGTCGACGCCTATCAGAAACATCATTTTTCTGCTGTGTTGTTTTGTCGTTCGTCCGCACTAAAACGCGCATAACTTTTGAACCGTTTATCCGTTTAACCTCCCGTTTCTTCCTACATGCTTGTAAATTCACATTCTATCTTATGAACTTAAAATCCCACATCCGGATTAAGGAAATTCTTAACTTACATGCATTCGGCTTATTATCACCTTCTCATTATTTGACCCGTTCGTGCATTCATTAACATAACTTGTTTATATTACCATAAACCCTTATAAACCTAACAATATCAGCGACATCTATCATAGCATACTATATTCTTGGACATTATGCATCCCCTTAACACATTGTCGTTCATAAGCTTATTCTTTTGACCCATTAAGGGTATTTGCGCGTTAATCGGTTTATAACATACCAAGACCATATTCTTCGCTTGCATACTTGTTCAGAACATTATACTCATCATATAACTTGTTCCTAAACTACTTTTAAGATCATTTACCCCAAAATACCCATCAAGGGCATTTTGGTCATCTTTAATCCCATCATTTTTTGACGAAGGACTTTAACACATATATGACCTCAAACATCATGCTTACTTAATTATAACACTTTATTACTTACTTTAACTAAGAAGTGATTACGGAAATCACTTACCTTATGCGTCCGTGCTCATATCCGATTTCTCGCCTTTTCTTGACCCGTTAGCCTTTCATGCTTGAATCCGTCTTGCCATGATTCCTATACCCTCTTTTCATCAAGATCACGCTCTTATTAGCATATGCATTCGTACATGATAACAACTGTATCAATCACATATTTCACACTTAACTTCCATTAATCAATTCTAGCAAACATAACTCATATAATCATGGTCGTATACGTTTAACTCATGTAACTCATCATGTCATTACATTTAACACGGATTGCTATCACATGTACCATACGACTTCTCATCAACCTACATTTACGACAACGAGTCAACTCATGTTTCTTATACTTAGTTGACTTTCAAAAGTCAACTATTAACCATACATAACTATCAACTTATCAACATATACCCGTAACATCATAATCGACTATACGGACGACACTATATACATTTTCTCATACGATTGGGGTGCGTACCACCTTTTAAGCATAACGTACAACTAATTCATGTACAATCTTCTAAATTCATACATAGTTCATCAAATCCTTCTACAAATCAACATGTGGTATTTGAAATTAAACATCATACATATTATCATCACATTTTGTTCACTTCATCTAACAACAATTCATCATTTCTTATCCAATTCCTTTAAACACTCACACACATGTATGATTCCAAACATTGTTAACATAAGTAAATCATCAATTTACATTACATCATCTAAAACCCACTTCATAACTACTTGTTAATCACTTACAAGTGATCTAAGCTTAAGTTCTTCATAATTTCATCATACTTTTGACATGTGTACTACCTTGTAAGCATAGTGTACAACTAGTTCATGCATATCCTTCTAATCTCATACATAATTCATCAATTTCTTCCTTCTAATCAACATGAATCATACATGCATAAACATCAAACATACTAGTATCACATTTCTTTCAATTCCTCTCATAAGAATCCATCATACAAATCAAAATACATCAATATTAAGCAAGAATTTAGACATAGATGATTTACCCATGTCATCATCTTCACCATAACAAACGGGTTTCACCCTTAAACATCAAATTAACCTAAACCATGCATAATCCATGTTCTATATGATGATTCTAACATATCCTCATGCTCCATTTCATACCAATTCATGATCTACAACATAACCCACTTCGTGGGTAATCACCAATCTAGAATCTAAGACATACCTTATGATCCCCTAGTGTAGGTGATCACAAATTCGTGTTCGGTTCTGAATTTGAGCTTCATTTACCCTTCCAATTTGATGGATTAGAAGGAGTTAGGGTTTTGACTTCATGAGAGCTCCTGCTCTCTCTCTTGAACACACGATCGTGTGTGTGTTTGTGTGTGTAAATCTTTATTTGTTAAATCAACTTTCAACTTAACTCACTTTAACCCCTCAAGTTGCCACTAATTATAAATGGGCACAACTTTCTTTCTTTTCATTGTTTTTACCATTTTGTTAACTTGGTTAAATAACCTAGTCATTCATTTCTTGATGCACCATATCATAACATTTAACGAATATAAACATTCGGGTTTTGGGGTGTTACAGATAACCAGTGTGTACGGATGCCTATTATAATATATATAAAATATCGAACGTCGAAAAATCGACAATTTTGGCTATACTTGTTAACGTAATTATGTGCAATTGTTTTGTTATGTTTGATTATTAATTATTTTCTGCTAATTATTTATATAAATTAATTACCAGATGGAACACGCTGTTAATGAACCCGTTAATGAAGTTAATCATTCTGAGCAAAACAATGAAGATCAATTTCTGAATAGGCAAAATATCGAGAATATCGTTGCTCAGTGAATAGCCAATGCTAGAATTGAAAAAGCAGTTAGATGAATTATTAAGTAAAGGGTTCATACAACCTAGTTCATCCCCGTGGGGAGCTCCAGTGTTGTTTGTGAAAAAGAAAGATGGGTCAATGAGAATGTGTATCGATTACAGGGAATTAAATAAGGTTACAATTAAGAATCGATACCCATTACCTAGGATTAATGATCTTTTTGACCAACTCCAAGGAGCTAGATATTTTTCTAAGATAGATTTACGCTCCGGATACCATCAATTGAAGGTACAAGAAGAAGACATACCTAAAACTGCTTTCAGAACTAGGTATGGTCACTATGAGTTTACAGTCATGCCCTTCGGACTAACAAATGCTCCTGCAACATTTATGGACATGATAAATAGGATCTGTAAACCGTATTTGGATAAATTTGTACTTGTCTTCATTGACGATATACTTATTTATTCCAAAAGTCTGGACGAGCATTGTGAGCACTTGCATGTACTCTTAAATTTGTTAAGAAAAGAGAAACTGTACACCAAATTCTCGAAGTGTGAATTTTGGCTACAGGAGGTACAATTTTTAGGACACATGGTGAATTACGAAGGTATTCACGTAGAACCCTCCAAAATAGAAGCAATCACCAAATGGAAGGTCCCGCAATCAGCTATGGAAATTAGAAGCTTTCTAGGGTTAGCAGGGTACTATAGACGATTTATTAAGGATTTTTCCAAGATAGCGGTGCCATTAACTAAGCTAACTTGTAAATCAGTTAAGTTTTAATGGGGACCTAGGCAAGAAGAGGCTTTTCGGATTTTAAAGCAAAAGCTAACAAACGCCCCAATTCTAGCCCTGCCAGAGGGAACAGAGGATTTTGAAGTTTACTGCGATGCTTCTAAGCTAGGATTAGGATGTGTGCTAATGCAACGCAAGAAGGTAATTGGGTATGCCTCAAGACAATTGAAAAAGCATGAGGAAAACTATACGACTCATGACTTAGAATTAGGAGCTATAATTTTTGCCCTTAAAATTTGGAGACACTATCTGTATGGAAGTAAGTTTACTACCTATACGGATCATAAGAGTTTAAGATACATATTTGGGCAAAAAGAATTAAACATGAGGCAAAGAAGATGGATGGAGATCCTAAGTGACTACGACTGTGATATTCAATATCACGAAGGAAAACCAAACGTAGTTGCTGATGCTTTAAGTCGTAAGTATCATGAGAAACAACGACGAGTTCGTGCTCTTAGATTAAGTCTACAACTAGACTTAATGGAACAACTGAAGAACGCTCAAGAAACAACAATTAAGGATGATGCTGAAGGAATGAAAGGAAGAATAAAGGAATTAGAGCAAGGATCTGATGGAATTTGGAGATTCCATAAAAGGATTTGGGTACCTAAGCAAGGAGAATTAAGAAATAAGATTTTAGAGGAAACCCATAAATCTAGGTATACCGTGCATCCTGGTAACAATAAGATGTACCAAGATTTAAGAAATAATTTCTGGTGGATAGGAATGAAAAAGGACATAGCTAGATATGTTTCTAAATGTCTTACTTGTTTACAAGTTAAGGCAGAACACCAGAAACCCTCAGGTCTACTACAACAATTAGAAATGCCGGTATGGAAATGGGAACTTATAACTATGGATTTTGTTACTAAGTTGCCCAAAACCAGAAAAGGTAATGATGCAATTTGGGTAATTGTGGATCGATTAACCAAATCAGCTCATTTTCTACCCATGAAAGAAACCTTTAGCATAGAAAGGTTAGCAAAGTTGTATGTAGATGAAGTCGTATCCTTACATGGAGTTCCACTCTCCATTGTATCGGATAGGGATAGTCGTTTCACTTCCCATTTCTGGACAAGTTTCCAGGAAGCAATGGGAACCCGACTAAATTTAAGTACTGCATACCATCCTCAAACAGACGGACAAAGTGAAAGGACAATCCAAACTCTGGAAGACATGCTTAGGGCATGTGTAATAGATTTTGGTGGAAATTGGGATGACCACCTACCATTAATTGAATTCTCCTATAATAATAGTTATCATTCAAGCATAGAAGCTACCCCATTCGAAGCATTATATGGACGAAAGTGCAGAACTCCAGTCTGCTGGGCAGAAATAGGAGAAAGTCAATTATCAGGTCCTGAAATCGTGCAAGAAACTACCGACAAGATTACTCAAATCAAGGAAAGATTAAAGACGGCTCGAGATCGCCAGAAGAGTTATGCCGATAATCGACGCAAGCCGTTAGAATTCCAAGTGGGAGACAAGGTACTTTTGAAAGTTTCTCCTTGGAAAGGAGTAGTTCGGTTCGGTAAGAAAGGAAAGCTAAGTCCAAGGTACGTAGGACCATTCCTAATAAAACAGCGAATAGGACCAGTTGCCTATCGCTTACAACTACCAGAGGAATTATGTCACGGCCCCCGACCCGGTTTGACC
Organism: Helianthus tuberosus; assembly: GCA_030545235.1. Classification (NCBI taxonomy): domain Eukaryota; kingdom Viridiplantae; phylum Streptophyta; class Magnoliopsida; order Asterales; family Asteraceae; genus Helianthus; species Helianthus tuberosus. The sequence goes on along the minus strand of CM060373.1, from coordinate 158,779,409 downwards.
CGTTTCAGGGGCCGCGGGACAGAAATCCCGTGGTATTTATTTAATTGAGTTTAACAGCGGAAGTTTATCATCAGGATCTTTTTAAAGCTAAAATTTTCCCGATTATTTCATTTCATAACTCGGGATAAAACCCTGGTAATTTACAATACTATGATTTCACGGAGAAATCTTTATGTTACAAAACATATTTCTTTATTTTATAATGAGCCACTTTCTTAAGCTTGCAGTGCTTCCCGGCACTTTTCCTTGATTACAACAGATCACCTAAAACATGTTTGAAAAAGGTTTTGTCAGCGGAAAATACTGAGTGAATCATTCTATTTACTAAAATGACCTATTTGTTATAATTTACAGTATTAAGGAAGATTACAATGTTTCTGATATCAACCAACTACCCACAGTATTTTGTCACTCGACCCATTGGCCCATTCGTCCAATGGTGTCTGTGACTATGGCCATATCACCCCTTGGCTGCCCCAATGGTGAAGATTATCAAGTAATGTATACAAAACCCCACATACCGGCTGTAATTTGGTGATTACATAAACTTAATCCCTGTAATTATAACTTTGAAAATATTTAAGAATTTATAAAGCACTTTGATAAAAAGAGAATGACTCACTTTGCAGATTGAACACGGACAGAGTCTAGTCTACAGATTAGCCTTGTTAACCTAATTTAAATAACAATGCACACAAAACTGGGTTAGTAATAAATACAGCATTTACGATAACTCATGAGATCAAACCCTCACAACGAATGACAAAGTGCGATACTTAAACATCCATCGAATTAACGACGAATGACAAAGCATAACCCTAATGTGGGCAGCACTTAAACATCCATTGGTTATATTGATCGATCGGACAATGAATCGTAATAGCGATCGAGTTATTACCCTGATTGCGGCAGCAATTCGTGATTTGTGTGTGTTGTAATAGTGAACAGACTATAACTCGGCGTATATTTGGAATTTCTACGTCGTTTCAGTGCCCAGATTCCAGTCCCAAACCCCTCAATTTATAGGTAAATTTTTACCCCCCTCGCGTGACGCGAGGGGTCCTGCCCTAGGCTTCGCGTGACGCGAGGCCTCCTATTCTACCATAGGGTAGCTACGTGCATGGGTAGGCTTGCTGAGTCGACAGTTTCGTAAAATTAAATTTTGATAACGTTTTATGTAGATAATCGTAACTAGGGTTTAACCCCCCCCCCCTGAGTTTTAGGGGCCCTGATCCTGATTCTGAAAATTCTGAAAATTTTAGGGTTTGGGTAAAATCACTTGGGTGTCTCAATTAGGGTTTCCTATTGGTCGAATTAATTTAATAAATATGACTTTTGATGAGAGTAGTTACATTCTCCCCACCTTAATAAAAATCTCGTCCTCGAGATTTTACTGGAATAATTGAGGATACTTTCGCTTCATTTCAGATTCCAGCTCCCAAGTGTATTCAGGTCCTCTCTTTGAATCCCACTTGACTTTAACTAGCACTAGTCGTTTGTGCTTGAGAAACTTCACTTTTCTGTCTTCGATCTGAAGAGGTTTCTCAACAAATTTTAACTTTTCGTTTACCTCTATATCTTGGAGAGGTACTACCAAAGATTCGTCTGATAGACATTTCTTGAGATTGGATACATGAAATACATCATGTACTCCAGATAACTCTTTTGGTAGTTGTAAATGATAAGCAACTGGTCCTATACGTTGGATTATTGGAAATGGTCCTACGTACCTTGGACTTAGCTTTCCTTTCTTACCGAATCGAACAACTCCTTTCCAAGGAGAAACTTTCAACAATACTCTGTCTCCAACTTGGAATTCTAACGGCTTGCATCTATTGTCTGCATAACTCTTCTGGCGATCTCGAGCCGTCTTCAGCCTTTCCTTGATTTGAGTAATCTTGTCGGTCGTCTCTTGCACTATTTCAGGTCCTGACAATTGACTATCTCCTATTTCTGCCCAACAAACTGGAGTTCTGCACTTTCTTCCATATAGTGCCTCAAATGGAGCAGTTTCAATACTTGCATGATAACTATTATTATAGGAGAATTCGATCAAAGGTAAGTGATCGTCCCAATTTCCACCAAAATCTATCACACATGCTCGAAGCATGTCTTCTAGAGTTTGAATTGTCCTTTCACTTTGACCGTCTGTTTGGGGATGATATGCAGTGCTTAAGTTTAGTCGAGTTCCCATAGCTTCTTGGAAACTTTTCCAGAAATGAGAAGTGAAACGACTATCCCTATCTGATACAATGGAGAGTGGAACTCCATGTAGAGATACGACTTCATCTACATACAACTTTGCCAATCTTTCCATGCTAAAGGTTTCTTTCATAGGCAGAAAGTGAGCTGATTTGGTTAATCGATCCACAATTACCCAAATTGCATCATTACCTTTTCTGGTTTTGGGTAACTTAGTAACAAAATCCATTGTTATAAGCTCCCATTTCCATACTGGCATCTATAGTTGTTGTAGTAGACCTGAAGGTTTCTGGTGTTCAGCCTTTACTTGTGAACAAGTAAGACACTTAGAAACATATCTAGCTATATCCTTTTTCATGCCTATCCACCAGAAATTATTTCTTAAATCTTGGTACGTTTTATTATTTCCAGGGTGTATGGTATACCTAGATTTATGAGCTTCCTCTAAGATCTTATTTCTTAATTCTCCCTGCTTCGGTACCCAAATTCTTTTCTTATGGAATCTCCAAATTCCATCATCTCTCTGTTCTAATTCTTTTATTCGTCCTTTCATTCCTTCAGCAGCATCCTCTATTGCTGTTTCTTGAAAATGTTTCAGTTGTTCCATTAAATCTAATTGTAGATTTAATCTGAGAGCACGAACCCGTCGTTGTTTCTCATGGTACTTACGACTTAAGGCATCTGCAACTACATTTGCCTTTCCTTCGTGATATTGAATATCACAGTCGTAATCACTTAGGATTTCCATCCATCTTCTTTGCCTCATATTTAACTCTTTTTGCCCAAATATATATCTTAAACTTTTATGATCTGTATAGACAGTAAACTTACTTCCATACAGATAATGTCTCCAAATTTTAAGGGCAAAAATTACGGCTCCTAACTCTAAGTCATGAGTCGTATAATTTTCCTCGTGCTTTTTCAATTGTCTTGAGGCATACGCAATTACCTTCTTGCGTTGCATTAGCACACATCCTAATCCTAGTTTTGAAGCATCACAATATACTTCAAAATCTTCAGTTCCTTCTGGTAAGGCTAAGATTGGAGCATTTGTTAATTTCTGCTTCAAGATTCTAAAGGCTTCTTCTTGTTTAGATCCCCATTCAAACTTAATGGCTTTACAGGTTAGCTTAGTTAATGGTACAGCTATCTTGGAAAAATCCTTAATAAACCGTCTATAATATCCAGCTAAACCTATAAAACTTCTAATTTCCATTGCGGTTTGCGGAACCTTCCAATTGGTAATTGCCTCTATCTTAGCTGGATCTACATGAATCCCTTCGTGATTCACCATGTGTCCTAAGAATTGCACTTCTTGCAACCAAAATTCACACTTTGAGAATTTGGCGTACAACTTTTCTTTTCTTAACAAAGTTAAGAGTGCATGCAAGTGCTCACAATGTTCAGTTTGACTTTTGGAATAAATAAGTATATCGTCTATGAAGACAATTATAAATTTATCCAAATACGGTTTACAGATTCTATTCATCATGTCCATGAATGCAGCAGGAGCATTCGTTAACCCAAAGGGCATGACTGTAAACTCGTAATGACCATACCTAGTTCTGAAAGCAGTCTTAGGTATGTCTTCTTCTTGTACCTTTAATTGATGATATCCGGAGCGTAAATCTATCTTAGAAAAATATCTAGCCCCCTGAAGTTGATCGAATAGATCATCAATCCTAGGTAATGGGTATCGATTCTTAATTGTAACCTTATTCAATTCTCTATAATCAATACACATTCTCATCGAACCATCCTTTTTTTTAACAAACAACACTGGCGCTCCCCAAGGGGATGAGCTAGGTTGTATAAATCCTTTACTTAGTAATTCATCTAGTTGCGTTTTCAGTTCTAACATTTCGGTAGGAGCTAACCGATAAGGTGCCTTAGCTATCGGTGTAGTTCCAGGAATTAGATGAATCCTAAATTCTACTTCCCTATCTGGTGGTAATCCTGGTAACTCTTCTGGAAATACCTCTGGGTATTCTGAGACTATAGGAATTTCCTTAAGTTCTTTACCCTTAGTATTAATGATTACTGAAATCATATATACTATTCCTTGTTTTCGTTCATAACTAGCAACTTTCATTACTGATATGAACTTCATGGGCTTACGTGGTTTATCTCCTGTAACCATGATTACTTTTCCAGTAGGTGCCTGAATTTCTATTGAATTTTTATCACAAATGATTTGAGCATGGTTGGCTATTAACCAATCCATTCCTAACACAACATCAAATTCAGCTAATTTCATAGGTAACAGATTTGCAGCAAATTTATGACCTGAAAGTTCTATTTCTACTTTTTGCAAAATCTGATCTATTTTAACTGAATTCCCATCTGCGGTTTCGACTGTAAAAATCTGCCTAATGTTGGTTAAAGGTAACTTAAGAGCTTGACAGAATAAAGTATTTATAAAACTTTGGTTTGCACCAGAGTCAAATAATACTTTTGCATAGGTGTTGTGAACTAAGAACGTACCAGCTATCACATCTGGAATGAGTTCTGCTTCTTGAGTGGTTAGCTGGAATGCTCTGACATTCTTCTTAGTAGCTCCGTCGGTAGCCTTGGTTTTGTTGTCTACTGTTTTGGCCAATTTAGGACATTCTGTTTTAAAATGCCCCGCTTCTCCACAGTTAAAGCAGATTATGGTTTTCTTTCTGCAGTTTTCTTCACTATGTCCTACAGCTTTGCAAAGGTTACAGGTTACATTACATCTTCCATAATGTTTCCTTTTGCAATTCCTGCAGAAAGGCGGACTTGAGAATTGCCCTGTTCCTCTTTCTTGAAGTTACTATTATTACCCACACGAAATCCTTGGGTAATTTTCTGAGCCAGTTCCTTTTTCCTATTTTCATCTCTTGTACGTACTAGTTCGTCAGTTAGGGTGTTAGCTAGTTCTACCGCATCGTCAATAGTGCGAGGTCTCGCAGCTTTAACAATGTTGCGGATTTCGCTAATCAGTCCCCAAATATAACGAGAAATGAGTACCGGTTCTGGCGAAGCCAACGTTGGTACCAATCTAGCATATTCGAAGAATGTCGAAGTATAACCACGACAATCCACATTTATCATCCGATGGTTTAGGAACTTATTTGCCATTTGATCTTTTTCATACTCGGGACAGAATTTTCTTTCTACAAGACTCTTAAATTCTTCCCAATTCATGGAATAGGCCACAATTCTTCTTTTAGCTTGTAATACTGTATTCCACCATTCTAACGCCCCTTCTTTAAAAAGATTTGATGCATACATAACTTGATCTTCCTCAACACATTTACTTATAGAGATCACTGCCTCAGTTTTCTCTAACCAACATAGTGCTGCAATAGCCCCTTCGTTACCTGCAAACTCAGATGGTTTACAGGCAAGGAATTCTTTGTAAGTGCAACCAGGTGTTGCAGCTTTTATTTTCTTGAAAATTGGAGCTTGTAGATCATTATCGTTTATAATATGATTTCCGCCTCCGTTTATACTATTACTAAAGTTGTCGCCTTGGTTACGTTTACTAGGAATGATTGATTGAGGTTTAGTAGGTTTCTGGACAGCAGCCACGATTGCTGGAATAGCATTGGCTATTCCTTGTGCAACGATATCCTCTATATCTTGTCTATTTAACAATTGTTCTTCCTGAATTTGCTCAGATTGATTTACTTCATTTACTGGTTCATTACCAAGGTTTGCCATCTGATAATTAATTTATATATAAATATTTAGTATATAAAAGAAAAATCCAATGTCACAATTAATTGCACATAATCACGAAAACGAATATACAAACAGAATTGTAAATTTTCTAAAATTTTATTTGTTTTATAGATTATATCATGCTTCTATATACAACCGTTTTATTATTTATTTTACACATACTGATTTAACTATTACTATTACACAACCACAGTTTCATAAACCTCCTATCTTTCGTCATTTATTTTCCTAAAAACGAAGCTCCCTTTCATCATATTTCCAGGCAATTTGTCCTCCTATCTCTCGGATCCTATTCCCAGCATCCATCAGCTCTTCACCAAAATGGCGAAGTTCAGCCATATTCTCGTTACTCATTGGTGGATTTGGTAGGGGTTCTGGATCGAATTGCGAAAGAAAGGAATAAGGACTGTTAATAATATTTTGGAATTGCCAATCATTTGTCCACCATTCATCCATTCCTAAAGGTTGGGTATGGATTATTGGTTCTGAGATTGCTGGTTCAAGATTTATAGGGATTTGGGTTTCAATAGGACGAGTAAAAACATTTGTATTGACAGGCTGAATAGTATCACAGTTTGCCAATATAAAATCTATTTCCTCCTGAAATGTTATTTCCTGGTTTTGTTTAGAGCTTTCTCCAATTTCCATCTGAGTCTGTCTAGAACCTTTTCCAACCTCCATTTCTATTTCCTTAGAATATTCCTCAAACTGTATTCCCATTTGTCTAGAATCTTCCTTGACTTCAGTCTCCAATTCCTTCTGTCTAGAACTTTCCCTGGTTTCAATTTCTTTTCCTTTTCCTAAGGGATTATTTATTTTAGGAAGTCTCTTAGCTGGTTTTTTCCTACGTAAACGACTCCCCCACACGTATCTCCTTCTTTTCTTTGGTTTTGGCTTTTCCAAAGGTGGAGCGTTGAATTCTATAGGTTGTTCCACATCAGGAAAGTACCCAGTAAACTCTTTAGAAACTTCTATGTTTACAGGGTAGAGATTGAGATTCTCTAGGGCTCCAGATAACTCATTCATGCTGTTTAACATATATAATAAATTAAAATTTTATAACAAATTTTCAAAATAACCTTCACATATTATTGCATACCATATAACTACAAAATAACTGAAATTTAAAACACACTATGTTTTATTGTAAATTTATTTATTTACTGGATGGATTTTCTAATTTGTAGGTGATATGGTTTGCTAAAACTAAAACAAATTATTTAAAGATCTGCAGTTACTGCTACTGTAGCTAACATATAAAGATCTGCCCATTTTTCGTCTAACTTGTCTTCCCAAGGTGATTTACTGATTAATTCTTGGGTTTCCTTTTTAACTTTCTTTTCTCGGGATTTCTTCAATTTCTCCTGACTGTTTCTAATAATCAAACTTCTTTTATCAGGAGAAAGTGGTTCCTCGTATTGGGCTTTTCGAACAAATATTCCTTCTTCATGAGTTTGGGATGAACTTCCCTTCTCATTTGATAATCTATCTAATTTAAGATAGATGTTTGAAAGCTTTTGCTTACCCATACTGTAACTAACAAATAATCAGTTAATAAAACACATAATCACATAATAGTAATCAGGAAAAATTAAGTATTTCTTAAATACTTAATTAGCTTAACTCAGTGGCTCTGATACCACCTTTTTCTGTCACGGCCCCCGACCCGGTTTGACCCGTTTCAGGGGCCGCGGGACAGAAATCCCGTGGTATTTATTTAATTGAGTTTAACAGCGGAAGTTTATCATCAGGATCTTTTTAAAGCTAAAATTTTCCCGATTATTTTATTTCATAACTCGGGATAAAACCCCGGTAATTTACAATACTATGATTTCACGGAGAAATCTTTATGTTACAAAACATATTTCTTTATTTTATAATGAGCCACTTTCTTAAGCTTGCAGTGCTTCCCGGCACTTTTCCTCGATTACAACAGATCACCTGAAACATGTTTGAAAAAGGTTTTGTCAGCGGGAAATACTGAGTGAATCATTCTATTTACTAAAATGACCTATTTGTTATAATTTACAGTATTAAGGAAGATTACAATGTTTCTGATATCAACCAACTACCCACAGTATTTTGTCACTCGACCCATTGGCCCATTCGTCCAATGGTGTCTGTGACTATGGTCATATCACCCCTTGGCTGCCCCAATGGTGAAGATTATCAAGTAATGTATACAAAACCCCACATACCGGCTGTAATTTGGTGATTACATAAACTTAATCCCTGTAATTATAACTTTGAAAATATTTAAGAATTTATAAAGCACTTTGATAAAAAGAGAATGACTCACTTTGCAGATTGAACACGGACAGAGTCTAGTCTACAGATTAGCCTTGTTAACCTAATTTAAATAACAATGCACACAAAACTGGGTTAGTAATCAATACAGCATTTACGATAACTCACGAGATCAAACCCTCACAACGAATGACAAAGTGCGATACTTAAACATCCATCGAATTAACGACGAATGACAAAGCATAACCCTAATGTGGGCAGCACTTAAACATCCATTGGATATATTGATCGATCGGACAATGAATCGTAATAGCGATCGAGTTATTACCCTGATTGCGACAACAATTCGTGATTTGTGTGTGTTGTAATAGTGAACAGACTATAACTCGGCGTATATTTGAATTTCTACGTCGTTTCAGTGCCCAGATTCCAGTCCCAAACCCCTCAATTTATAGGTAAATTTTTACCCCCCTCGCGTGACGCGAGGGGTCCTGCCCTAGGCTTCGCGTGACGCGAGGCCTCCTATTCTACCATAGGGTAGCTACGTGCATGGGTAGGCTTGCTGAGTCGACAGTTTCGTAAAATTAAATTTTGACAACGTTTTATGTAGATAATCGTAACTAGGGTTTAACCCCCCCCCCCTGAGTTTTAGGGGCCCTGATCCTGATTCTGAAAATTCTGAAAATTTTAGGGTTTGTGTAAAATCACTTGGGTGTCTCAATTAGGGTTTCCTATTGGTCAAATTAATTTAATAAATATGACTTTTGATGAGAGTTGTTACAAATTAGCTGGAGTACATGACGTATTTCATGTATCCAATCTCAAGAAATGTTTATCAGACGAATCTCTTGTAGTGCCTCTTCAAGATATAGAGGTAAATGAAAAGCTAAAGTTTGTCGAGAAGCCACTGCAAATAGAAGACAAAAAGATCAAGTTTCTCAAGCACAAAAGATTGGTACTAGTCAAAGTCAAATGGGATTCCAAAAGAGGACCCGAATACACTTGGGAGTTGGAATCGGAGATGAAGCGAAAGTATCCTCACTTATTTCAGTAAATCTCGAGGACGAGATTTTAAATAAGGTGGGGAGGATGTATGTGACAACTCGTATTTCCGAGCTTATCTTTGTACTTTGATGTAACGTATTTGAACGTAACGTGACTATATGAACTTGAGTGACTTATTGAATGTTATGATTATGTGATGATGTGTATTGTATGTTATTAAACCGATCGCACAACGCTATTCGAATCACACAAGCCTTTGGGCTTTAGTCTTTTACAACTCTCGGCCCACTCCTCACTTGAACCGAAGGAGCTGCCATAGTGGTGGGTTCGGCCCACCTCTCACACGTATAACCTCATGAAGAGGTCAACATTTCCCATTTTTTGCAAATCCCTTATCACACACAAAACCCTAGCTTCCTCTCATTCTCTCTCTCAAACTTGACGGCAAACACCCCTCCTCTTTATCGAAGATCTTTGTGCTCGGATCAATCCCCTACTCTCTTCTTTAATCGGTTAGTGTGCTATTATTCTTGCTTTGTTCGGAGTTCCTTTGATACATATTATGAGATTGATACATGATAGTATGTGTGGTACATGTGATTCATAATTAAATAAAATGGCAGTAGTTTCATCGGTCCTATAGAATAATATGTAATAGTTTGATTAGTCAAAGGGGATAACCTTGAACAAGTAAATGCATGTGTTGTCAGAATTAGTCTTATGAGTATTAAATAGATAGTGATGTTATTATTGCATGTGGTATTATAAAGTTATGGCAGATTTTTGCATGTGAATTGTATTGAAGTTGCAGCCAAATTTAATTATATGCATGTCATGACATAGGAATTGTCGGCTGGAACATGTGATCCATTTAAATAATTGAGTATATGGTTTCTTGATGTTTGGGACGCCTGGATGTAGGGTTAGCCTAATTGTTGTGTAGTAACGGCATGGGTTATGTTAGGTATATAATCTGATAAGTTGAACAGTGGTGGTTGATCGATGATGATGTACATGATGCAACCCTAAGGCTTGAATGTGTTAGAGATTTATCTAAACGGATACATGATGTGTTTGCGTGTGATTGATAGTCATGTTAAGGATTATATTAGGGTTCATGTGAAATGTAAGATAAAAACCTTGCTTAATCGATTAAGGGATTGACTAGAGTCTGTGATTGTGTTATTTGATAAATGGCATATTTGGAAACAATGTAACTAATATGCATGATATTCGGAAGTGTTAACTGATTGCATGAAATCCGGAATTTAAAACTAATCGCACAAGGCATCTTGGTAGCACAAGATGCCCACTCGCACAAGAAGATCAGTCGCATAAGCAGATCTGGTCGCACAAGAGGCCCTGATCGCACAAGGGGTCTCCAGTCGCACAAGGATGCTTGTTGTTGTTATTTGGGCCGTATGATCATATGCTGGGCTGGGTAACAATACTGGTCACACAAGGTACTGGATCGCACAAGATGAATTAAATTCTTATATGTGGGTTGGGCCAGGTACGACCGCACAACCCAATAGGATCGCACAAGGCCATTTAACTTGTGCGAGTCCAATCGTGAATATGTTATAACTGTTAAACGTGATGTTGCATGTTGCCATGATCCATATGTGTTTCTTACGTGCTATCTATGTGATGCTTGTATGCACTACTTGAAACCAAAACCTGACTTGTATTGGTAACCATGTTAGGACGTGGTTGACCACTAGCTGCTAGACTTGACCTTTCTGTGTAATCTGCCGAGCAAACCAAGGTGAGTTCACACTTCGTTACAAAGCATGGGATTCCCAGGGGTTGGGAATGGGTTAAGGAATAGGGATTCCTCGTCCTGTTGAGACGTAATCAGGAACATAGATTCCTCGTCCAGTATGAGACGGATTTAACTATACTAGACTAGAACTCTATCAACGAAGTCCCTCCTTTTATATCGACTTAATCGCCGAGGCCAATGGCGAACGGGTCATTAGTTAAATAGCGCTATTAGGTTTAACAAACCTCACACCGTGCCGCAGAGGACGGGCGTGGACTAATGGACTATGGCACGTCAGTGATGATAGACACAGACGTTAGGGCACTTAAACATGACGAACGTTAGTAGTCGATATGGTAACGAGTCTGGTGAATTAAACATGGGGTAGCCCCCACGGCCATAGAGCCGGGCTGGAATAGCCAACGTAAGAACGGGTAACTAATAAACGTTTTTCGAACTATGGGGTAACCCCCACGGCTGGATAGCTGGTAAAGAGCAAACTGTGTTTTCGGAACAACTATAAACTGGACAACCAAACGTGAACTCACTCGACATTGTTGTTGACTCGTTACTACATGCTTTGCAGGTCAATAGGTTCTTAGCTGGAGCTTGCACAAGGAAGAGTCGTTGTGGGACATGGACAGCTGTGTGCCATGTTAAACTTTTGGATTATTGAACTTTTGATTTGGTTTTAAACATTATGCTTCCGCTCATAACTTAACTATGTTTGTTTTGGACACTAATCGTGTTGGTTGGACTTTTACATTTAATTATTTACTGGTTCAATATGATTAGTGGTTTGATCCTGGTCAGTCACGCCTCCAAGCGGTGATACTCCGCATGTGGATTTTGGGGGTGTGACAGATTGGTATCAGAGCCATTGGTTATAGAGAACTTGGTTTTAATAAAGGAAAACGTTTTTGTTAAAACCAGACTATAACTTGTACAGTGCTCTACGATCCACAACGACGCTTCACTCCACGTGCAAGGCTCGACATTCTAGGTGATATAATTTATGCTTACATTGCCTACTTGCTAGATTATGTAGAACTTTGCTCATGATATGCTTAGCTAGTATAGCTACTCTTGCTTGAACACGTGTGTGCTTACTCTCTTCTGTCATCGCACTTTCGCGAACCTCTCTCACACATGTTTCTTTTGATATGAAGATCATGTCTGGACGCATTAACATGACACAAGCCCAGTTGACGGCTCTGATTAACGAACAGGTTGCTGCGGCACTTGCAGCCGCACAAGCAGGAGGTATACCCTGCTGTTTAAAACTCATTCTAGGATCTTTAGATCCTACTCTCGTGAATCTATCCTTGTGTTAAACCTTGTCCTTTCTTATACCCACAACAGGTCAACATGCTCAGCCACCTGTTTGCACCTTCAAAACTTTTATGGACTGCCGACCCACTACTTTTAGTGGCACTGAAGGGGCAGTAGGCCTCCTCCACTGGTTTGAGAAACTAGAGTCTGTGTTCGAAATGTGTGAATGCCCTGAGGCACGCAGGGTGAAATATGCTACCGGCACTCTCGAGGGTTTAGCCCTCACATGGTGGAACGCTCAGGTCCAAATGCTGGGGTTGGTTGCTGCTAACGCCACCCCATGGAACAATTTTAAAGAGATGATCAAGGAGGAATACTGCAGTCGTGACGACATTCATAAGCTGGAAGTCGAATTTTTCAACCTCAAGATGACGGGGTCAGAAATTGAGGCGTATACTAAGAGATCGAATGAGCTTGCACTACTGTGTCCTACTATGGTGGACCCTCCAATTAAGCGTATCGAACTTTATCTTAAGGGCCTAGTGCCAGCAATCCAAAGTCATGTGACATCAGCAAACCTCGCCACCTACCAGCAGGTTGTTCAATTGGCTCACCGTCTCACTGATCAGGCGGTGGAGCAAAACAAGTTACCAAAACGTATTAGTGCTACAGCTATCTCTGAACCTCCCAGTGATAACAAACGTAAATGGGATGGAGCTTCAAGCAGAGGTTCGACTTCTGTTCAATCCCAGTCACAGCAGAGAAGAACTGAAGAATATAAGAGTCCTAGTCAGCAATCGTCAGGTAGCCAAAGTCAGGGTGGATACAAAGGAAATCACCCCAAATGTAATCGTTGTAACTTACATCACAGTGGGCCATGCACCAGAAGTTACTGTCATCGGTGCAACAAGCCTGGTCATATTGCAAGAGAATGTAGGAGTCAGTTTCCCGCGAACCAAAATCGGCAACAACAGCGAGCCCCACCAAATCAACGTCAGCAGCAGCAACAACAGGGTAACAACAAAGGGTGCTTTCAGTGTGGAGCTGAAGGCCACTTCAAGAAAGACTGTCCCCAGCTGAACCAGAACAACAACAATAACAACAACAATCAGGGGAATGGAAACAACGGGGGTAACAATGGCAATGGTGCAAGGGGCCGTGCGTTCATTATTGGCAATGGAGAAGCGAGGAATGACCCCAATGTTGTGACGGGTAAGTTCCTTCTCGACGACTTTTACGTTACTGTCTTATTTGATTCGGGTGCTGATACTAGTTATGTGTCCCAAAAAGTTAGTCAACTGCTTAAGCGTATCCCAACGCCTTTGAATCCCAAACACGCTGTAGAGTTAGCTAATGGTAAAAGTATAGAGGTCACACACGTAGTCAAGGGTTGTAACCTAGTACTTGCTGATCACACTTTCTCGATCGACCTTCTTCCTATCACTCTGGGTAGTTTCGACGTTGTCATTGGGATGGACTGGTTATCCCAACACCAAGCAGAGATTCTTTGCAACGAGAAGGTTGTTCGTATTCCTCGCCCAGGTGGTGAACCTCTCATGATTCATGGCGACAAGAGTGGTGCTGTTGTGAGCATCATTTCTTCCCTTAAGGCTCAAAAGGGTTTGCGTAAGGGCCACACTGCTTTTCTGGCTCTCGTTACCGACACCTTGAAGAAAGAGAAAAAGATAGAAGACTTTCCGATTGTACGTGATTATCCTGAGGTATTCCCTGAGGAACTACCTGGCCTTCCGCCTCATCGCCAGGTCGAGTTTCAAATTGAGTTAGCTCCTGGAGCAGCGCCCATAGCTCGTGCACCGTATCGCTTAGCTCCATCAGAGTTGAAAGAGCTATCTACGCAATTACAAGAACTCTTAGATAAGGGTTTTATTCGTCCTAGCTCTTCGCCCTGGGGAGCCCCAGTGCTATTTGTGAAGAAGAAAGACGGTACGTTCAGAATGTGCATCGACTACCGTGAACTGAACAAGGTGACTGAGAAGAATCGCTACCCTCTTCCACGCATTGACAATTTGTTCGACCAGCTACAAGGGTCGAGCTACTATTCAAAGATCGATTTAAGATCAGGATATCACCAACTGAGAGTCCGAGAAGGGGACGTCTCTAAAACAGCCTTTAGAACCCGTTATGGACACTATGAGTTTTTGGTCATGCCTTTTGGGATGACAAACAACCGGCGGTCTTCATGGACTTGATGAATCGAGTGTGCAAGCCATACTTAGACAAGTTCGTTATTGTCTTCATCGATGACATCCTGATCTATTCGAAGAGTCAGGAGGAGCATGAGCAACACTTACGACTTATTTTGGAACTCCTTCGTAAAGAACAGCTGTACGCCAAGTTTTCAAAATGTGACTTCTGGCTTCGTGAAGTCCATTTCTTAGGCCATGTAGTGAACAAGGATGGGATTCACGTTGATCCATCCAAGGTAGAGTCAATCAAGAGCTGGCCTACACCTCGTACGCCAACGGAAATTCGCCAATTCTTGGGATTGGCAGGTTACTACAGGAGATTTATCAAGGATTTTTCTAAGATTGCTCAGCCTCTCACTTCACTAACGCAGAAGGGCGTTGTTTATCGTTGGGGAAACGCACAGGAGTTAGCGTTTCAGCACTTAAAGGATAGACTTTGCAGTGCACCTATCCTTTCCTTGCCAGAGGGCACAGACGACTTCGTGGTTTACTGTGACGCATCCATTCAGGGCCTTGGTTGCGTATTAATGCAGCGGGATAAAGTTATAGCCTACGCCTCACGCCAACTCAAAGTTCATGAAAAGAACTACACTACACACGATCTAGAGCTGGGAGCGGTTATTTTTGCGCTTAAGATATGGCGACACTACTTGTATGGCACCAAGTGTGCTATCTACACTGATCACAGAAGCCTCGAGCATATCTTTAAATAGAAGGAACTCAATATGCGACAACGACGATGGGTCGAACTGCTGAATGACTACGAATGCTCGATCAGGTACCACCCGGGCAAAGCCAATGTTGTGGCCGACGCCCTCAGTCGAAAGGACACTGCGCCTAAGCGCGGAAGAGCTTTACAACTTACTATACAGTCTAGCCTTCCTTCTCAAATACGAAATGCTCAGGTAGAAGCATTGAAACCAGAGAACGTCAGGGCTGAAGCCCTACGCGGCTCAAGGCAACGCTTAGAACAGAAGGAAAACGGTGCTTACTACGTAACAGGACGCATTTGGGTCCCACTTTATGGCAACCTACGAGAGCTTGTGATGGATGAGGCACACAAGTCTCGCTACTCAGTGCACCCTGGTTCGGACAAAATGTACCACGACATCAAAACCACATATTGGTGGCCTAGCATGAAGGCACACATAGCAACTTACGTTAGCAAGTGCTTGACTTGTGCGAGAGTCAAGGCGGAATATCAGAAACCTTCAGGCCCACTTCAACAACCAGAGATATGACGGGTGGTCCACGGGACAACCCTTAAGTGTGTTAAAAGATAAGTTAATCCCCCATTTGATCATGTAATTGTCTTGAATTAGATGACTACGTTTGCTTGTGTTTCAGGTACATTTGGGGCTTAAAAGTGTGGAAATTAAGCTTTGAATAGGCGCGACTTAATTAGAGGATTGAAGACGGAGAATAAATGAAAAAAAATAAAATTTTGGAAATGAAGAATTAAGAAGATAACATGATATAGGATGAAATTACGAGAACGTAGGCGAAAACGGTGAAGAAAACGGAGTTGAAACGAGAAAGTTATGAAGAAAACAAAAATTGATTGCTGAAGCCTACCGTAACTTACGGTGGTACCGTAATTTATGGTAGACTCTGACAAAAATTGATGTCGTAACTCAGTTTAACTCCACCGTAAACCATTTTAAGCCACCGTAACTTACGGTGGTACCGTAATTTACGGTGGAGGCCAGCGTGAAACTTGTAACTCCCTCATTTAAGGTTGTTTATGGTGCCTTTTCATGATCTAATCATTCCCATTCGTTTTGTAACTCCTAAGGGGCGAATTTGGGGTGTTCTAAGGTGTTCTTGAGTGATCTAAACATGAAGACTTTGTTTTTTATTCCAATGGACAAAGGTTCGATTGTGATGATGGTTCATAACACTATGAGCGACTAGGTTTGCTTGGTGATCGTCTCGGATGTAAGGTTTTATTTGTGACAATTATGTTTGTTCTTTAATTTCTGGAATATTAGACTGTGCATGTGTTGTTAGTTTATTATGGTGTTTGATTGGTTGTTTGTAAATTGTTGATGTATGTTTGATCATAGTTCTAAACCATACGTTCTTGGTGCCGTTGGCAATCGAGATATCATGGGAGGGATTAGGGTTGGATATATGTTGATTGCTCATCGGGTAACAACCTCGCGTTCTAGGAATCCGAGTACTTAGTTCCCTTTCATCACAAACAATTGATCTTACATGAGCCATGTCTATGTGGTTCTTTCCAGTTGAACATGAACGTTAGTTGTCCCTTAAAACCTGAAACTCGGGATGATCACTATCCTCTTATCTTGTTACAAAACTTAACCTTGATTTGTAATCTAATTTAGTTTAATTTAGTTAATTAAAACCAATCAACCCAAACATTGAAATTTACATTTCTTGCAATTTAGATTAATCTAGTTAGTTAGACATACATTGAGATAACACATATTCCACAAACTCCCTGTGTTCGATACCCACTTACCGCTAGCTAATTAGTTGTAATTGGATTAAATTTGATTGTGACCGCGACATCACGTCAAATTTTGGCGCCGTTGCCGGGGAGTAGTGCGCAACGTGTGTTATCTTGTGTATTAGTTTGAAAAAAAAAATTAATCAAAATTAAAAAAAAAACCAAAAAGATTTCTTTTATGTTCATGATTTACACTTGGTAGTTGAGTTGTGTTGTGCAGGATGACAGGGCATTACACAAATTTCAGCTTATTTACGTGTAGATTGTGCGGGGGTCCACGACATCCATGTATTGGTTGCCACGAGGCTCACTACAGGAGGGCACATGGAAAACCGGTGTCTTATGTTTCACAGCTTCCACCTCCATATACGTTGACGATTATGAATCAGAAATGGAGGATGACTATTATTCATATGGATACGATCGGGACGAGGAAGTTTATTATGAGGCAAGGATGGATGGTCTATGTTTTTGTTGCGGTCGCGATCACACTTATGATTATGATGTGTGCCCGGTGTATTCGGAAAACCCGAAGTATTGGAATAAAAAGATGATGGAAGCGCGCATCTATAGACCGTATCAGGGATATCGAAAATATCATCCCGAAGAATATTCTGAGCCCGAGGGTGTTGATGTTTATGAGACCGAGGAGGAAAAAGAGCTTGCTGTATTGGAAGTAACTTTGTCCAAACTCGAGCAATTTTTAGCAACACCCAACCTGTCCGATGAAGACCGAATCAGCTGCTTAGTCTCTAAGTGTCATACTTTAAAATTGAAGATAGAGATAGAAGAACGCCTCTCACCATTATCTGACGATATTAGAGATTATTCTCACATGAAGGAGGAGGTTGTGGAGGATAATACCACACCAATGAGTCCTTTATCTCATGAAGAGTCACTTGTAGATCAGATGATGTGTGCAGATTATGAGGTAGAGCAGGCTGATGGGATGGATATGTGTACCGAACCTCTTCCCATATCAATGATTCAAATTAACAAGTGTGGGGAAGAGGGTTCGAGGAACAAGATGAGAAGGGTGAAACTACCAGACATTAACGTATGTGTCATGAAGTGGACTAGCAAAGCCCATAGGAGCAGCTTTAACATGCCAAATATACTGACAAATCTATGGAGATGGCATGTAAATTTTCAGGCATTTGTTGGAAATGCTGCGGGTAAGTGTGCATTAAGACCACCATAACGCATATCAGGTATGGTCTGGCTGAAGACCTTTAAACTTAGCGCTCTCGGGAGGCAGCCCGAGGATGTAGAGTATTGTATTTGTGTTTTGTTTTGTTTTACTTTGTTTGGTTTTGTTTTGGTGTTGTGTTTGTGTTTTGGCAGGTTATTACGTTTCAACCCTCGCGGATGCAATGATTCAAGTGTGGGGATGTTTGGCAACATCCCTGTTGAGATATCAGCGAATCTAAGAGATGTTTTTGAACCGGTCCGATTACCGCAGCTGCATCACTACCAACACTGCTAATTTACTAATCAGGTCGTGTCTTGTTCTCATCTTTTGTGCACCTTTGTATATATTCATGTTTATGATCATGGTTGGGCGGATGGGTGGTGTATTGGTTTTGATGTTATGTGTTGGGTTGTGCTAAGTTGGTGGTGTTTTTAGTTATATATAAAAAAAACAAAAAGAAAGTTGTGGTTTGAGATGATGAGCTTTTGGTTGATGTTGAAGGGTTTAGCGATCAAGTCTTTCCAAAACCATACATTGGGGTCAATGTATCCCAAGTGTGGGGATGGGGGGAAATTTTGAGGTTTTTAAAATTTTTTTAAATCAAGCAAAACATTGTGAGAATTTGAACACCTTGGATTACACCCGAATGATGCACCGGCAACCCTTAATACCCTTTGTTCTTGGTGAGAGTTGAAGCCACACATGTAAATAAATAAATAATACTTGTCTTTGATGAGAGTGGCAACGGGTGGGGATGCATTAGAACTTGTGCCTTAATACGGTTTGAGTCCTTAGTTGGATATGAATGCGAAAAGGATAAGGGCATTTAGGTAGCCTCGTCTTTAGCGTGTGTGAGTGTGGGATTTGGGGGGTTGGACCTCATAAGATATATATATGAGCATGGTTGCGAGAGGGGTGGGGGTTTGGACATTTAGTTGCCCATTTTGTGCTTAAAGCCGATCATTTGTTACTCCTTACCTAGTTCCTCAAAAATTTACCCGACTTGACCCGGTCTTATAGTGTTAGTAGTTGTTATAGTGGTGTTTAGATTTGTTATGTTGAATGTTTCGTTGTTGCTATGTTATGTTTGCTATGTTGTTAAAAAAATATAAAAAAAAGAAAAGAAAAGAAAAGAAAAAGAAAAAAAAGCAATGAAAAAAAAAATGAAAAAGAAGGATGTGTGAGTTATCTTGTATATAGTAGTTATGTGTTATTTATTTCATTATGTAATAAAAAGACCGGGTAAAGTCCTTCGCTACTACATATATATTCCATTTCCTACCCGTACACCTAGCCACGTTACAACCTTAAAGCCCCTTTGATTTGCATTCATGTTTGGCGCTTGTTAGGAGGAGGACCGATTTAGGTATAAGCATATAGTTGTGCAATCACCCATTTGCCTTTTGTGTGTCTAGCTCACAATTGCTAGTGCTTACTTGTTGCCGAGAGGAGAGATATAGAGAGGGGTGTGTTATTTTGGGTGTTAAGAAAGGGTTAGTAAAAGGACTACATGTTTATGCTTGGTTTACGTTGATCACTTGTGAACTTGGAAATGGTTTTTGATGGGTTGCTTGGGGGCAAGCAACGGTTAAGTGTGGGGATGTGACGGGTGGTCCACGGGACAACCCTTAAGTGTGTTAAAAGATAAGTTAATCCCCCATTTGATCATGTAATTGTCTTGAATTAGATGACTACGTTTGCTTGTGTTTCAGGTACATTTGGGGCTTAAAAGTGTGGAAATTAAGCTTCGAATAGGCGCGACTTAATTAGAGGATTGAAGACGGAGAATAAATGAAAAAAAATAAAATTTTGGAATTGAATAATTAAGAAGATAACATGATATAGGATGAAATTACGAGAACGTAGGCGAAAACGGTGAAGAAAACGGAGTTGAAACGAGAAAGTTATGAAGAAAACAAAAATTGATTGCTGAAGCCTACCGTAACTTACGATGGTACCGTAATTTACGGTAGACTCTGACAAAAATTGATGTCGTAACTCAGTTTAACTCCACCGTAAACCATTTTAAGCCACCGTAACTTACGGTGGTACCGTAATTTACGGTGGAGGCCAGCGTGAAACTTGTAACTCCCTCATTTAAGGTTGTTTATGGTGCCTTTTCATGATCTAATCATTCCCATTCGTTTTGTAACTCCTAAGGGGCGAATTTGGGGTGTTCTAAGGTGTTCTTGAGTGATCTAAACATGAAGACTTTGTTTTTGATTCCAATGGACAAAGGTTCGATTGTGATGATGGTTCATAACACTATGAGCGGCTAGGTTTGCTTGGTGATCGTCTCGGATGTAAGGTTTTATTTGTGACAATTATGTTTGTTCTTTAATTTCTGGAATATTAGACTGTGCATGTGTTGTTAGTTTATTATGGTGTTTGATTGGTTGTTTGTAAATTGTTGATGTATGTTTGATCATAGTTCTAAACCATACGTTCTTGGTGCCGTTGGCAATCGAGATATCATGGGAGGGATTAGGGTTGGATATATGTTGATTGCTCATCGGGTAACAACCTCGCGTTCTAGGAATCCGAGTACTTAGTTCCCTTTCATCACAAACAATTGATCTTACATGAGCCATGTCTATGTGGTTCTTTCCAGTTGAACATGAACGTTAGTTGTCCCTTAAAACCTGAAACTCGGGATGATCACTATCCTCTTATCTTGTTACAAAACTTAACCTTGATTTGTAATCTAATTTAGTTTAATTTAGTTAATTAAAACCAATCAACCCAAACATTGAAATTTACATTTCTTGCAATTTAGATTAATCTAGTTAGTTAGACATACATTGAGATAACACATATTCCACAAACTCCCTGTGTTCGATACCCACTTACCGCTAGCTAATTAGTTGTAATTGGATTAAATTTACGTGTACCACGACAAGCACGTCAAGATACCACAATGGAAATGGGAGCAAATTTCCATGGATTTTGTTACTGGCCTGCCTAGATCTCAACGTGGTAATGATACTATTTGGGTGATCGTGGATCGACTCACAAAGTCTGCTCACTTCCTGGCTATCAAAGAAACGGATAAGTTCTCCACCCTAGCAGAAGTATACCTCAAGGATGTTGTCTCGAGGCACGGGGTGCCCACCTCTATCATCTCGGATCGAGATGCACGTTTTACATCAGAACTGTGGTAAGCAATGCACAAGTCCTTTGGCTCAAGGTTAGATATGAGCACAGCTTATCACCCGCAAACGGATGGGCAGTCGGAACGTACCATCCAGACCCTCGAAGACATGCTTAGGGCATGTGTAATTGACTTTGGCAACGGCTGGGAAAAGCATTTGCCACTTGTGGAGTTTTCGTACAACAATAGCTACCATACCAGCATTAAAGCTGCTCCGTTTGAGGCATTGTACGGGCGTAAATGCCGGTCACCTCTTTGCTGGGCAGAGGTGGGGGATAGTCAGATTACTGGTCCAGAACATGTGGTGGACACAACAGAGAAAATTGCTCAGATACGACAACGAATGGCAGCGGCTCGTGACCGTCAGAAAGTTTATGCTGATAAGGGCAGGAAACCACTAGAGCTCCAGGTTGGGGAGCGTGTACTACTCAAAGTTTCACCCTGGAAGGGTGTGGTTCGTTTTGGTAAACGGGGGCAAACTTAACCCACGATACGTTGGACCCTTCGAAGTCATTGAGAAGATAGGCAAGGTGGCCTACAGATTGAACTTACCAGCGGAACTCAGTGTAGTTCACGATGTTTTCCACGTGTCGAATCTGAAGAAATGTCTGTCAGATGAGACCCACGAAGTTCCTTTGAAGGAGCTCACGATCGACGAGCAGTTACGATTCGTCGAGGAACCTGTTGAAATCACGGACCGGGATGTTAAGGTCCTCAAGCGTACCAGAATACCTCTCGTCCGAGTTCGATGGAACTCACGTCGCGGCCCAGAGTTCACCTGGGAACGCGAAGATCAGATGAAACAAAAGTATCCCCAACTGTTCGCAACCGGTACAACCACTGCCGAGGCTGAAGCTACGGAATTTCGGGACGAAATTCCAGATCAACGGGGGGATGATGTGACACCCCAGGAAAACCAGGAAAACCATGCAACTTAACTAGCTTCCTCAGTGAGTACGTGCTAAATTTCGGGACGAAATTTCTTTCAACTTGGGGATAATGTGACAACTCGTATTTCCGAGCTTATCTTTGTACTTTGATGTAACGTATTTGAACGTAACGTGACTATATGAACTTGAGTGACTTATTGAATGTTATGATTATGTGATGATGTGTATTGTATGTTATTAAACTGATCGCACAACGCTATTCGAATCACACAAGCCTTTGGGCTTTAGTCTTTTACAACTCTCGGCCCACTCCTCACTTGAACCGAAGGAGCTGCCATAGTGGTGGGTTCGGCCCACCTCTCACACGTATAACCTCATGAAGAGGTCAACATTTCCCATTTGTTGCAAATCCCTTATCACACACAAAACCCTAGCTTCCTCTCATTCTCTCTCTCAAACTTGACGGCAAACACCCCTCCTCTTTATCGAAGATCTTTGTGCTCGGATCAATCCCCTACTCTCTTCTTTAATCGGTTAGTGTGCTATTATTCTTGCTTTGTTCGGAGTTCCTTTGATACATATTATGAGATTGATACATGATAGTATGTGTGGTACATGTGATTCATAATTAAATAAAATGGCAGTAGTTTCATCGGTCCTATAGAATAATATGTAATAGTTTGATTAGTCAAAGAGGATAACCTTGAACAAGTAAATGCATGTGTTGTCAGAATTAGTCTTATGAGTATTAAATAGATAGTGATGTTATTATTGCATGTGGTATTATAAAGTTATGGCAGATTTTTGCATGTGAATTGTATTGAAGTTGCAGCCAAATTTAATTATATGCATGTCATGACATAGGAATTGTCGGCTGGAACATGTGATCCATTTAAATAATTGAGTATATGGTTTCTTGATGTTTGGGACGCCTGGATGTAGGGTTAGCCTAATTGTTGTGTAGTAACGGCATGGGTTATGTTAGGTATATAATCTGATAAGTTGAACAGTGGTGGTTGATCGATGATGATGTACATGATGCAACCCTAAGGCTTGAATGTGTTAGAGATTTATCTAAACGGATACATGATGTGTTTGCGTGTGATTGATAGTCATGTTAAGGATTATATTAGGGTTCATGTGAAATGTAAGATAAAAACCTTGCTTAATCGATTAAGGGATTGACTAGAGTCTGTGATTGTGTTATTTGATAAATGGCATATTTGGAAACAATGTAACTAATATGCATGATATTCGGAAGTGTTAACTGATTGCATGAAATCCGGAATTTAAAACTAATCGCACAAGGCATCTTGGTAGCACAAGATGCCCACTCGCACAAGAAGATCAGTCGCATAAGCAGATCTGGTCGCACAAGAGGCCCTGATCGCACAAGGGGTCTCCAGTCGCACAAGGATGCTTGTTGTTGTTATTTGGGCCGTATGATCATATGCTGGGCTGGGTAACAATACTGGTCACACAAGGTACTGGATCGCACAAGATGAATTAAATTCTTATATGTGGGTTGGGCCAGGTACGACCGCACAACCCAATAGGATCGCACAAGGCCATTTAACTTGTGCGAGTCCAATCGTGAATATGTTATAACTGTTAAACGTGATGTTGCATGTTGCCATGATCCATATGTGTTTCTTACGTGCTATCTATGTGATGCTTGTATGCACTACTTGAAACCAAAACCTGACTTGTATTGGTAACCATGTTAGGACGTGGTTGACCACTAGCTGCTAGACTTGACCTTTCTGTGTAATCTGCCGAGCAAACCAAGGTGAGTTCACACTTCGTTACAAAGCATGGGATTCCCAGGGGTTGGGAATGGGTTAAGGAATAGGGATTCCTCGTCCTGTTGAGACGTAATCAGGAACATAGATTCCTCGTCCTGTTGAGACGTAATCAGGAACATAGATTCCTCGTCCTGTTGAGACGTAATCAGGAACATAGATTCCTCGTCCAGTATGAGACGGATTTAACTATACTAGACTAGAACTCTATCAACGAAGTCCCTCCTTTTATATCGACTTAATCGCCGAGGCCAATGGCGAACGGGTCATTAGTTAAATAGCGCTATTAGGTTTAACAAACCTCACACCGTGCCGCAGAGGACGGGCGTGGACTAATGGACTATGGCACGTCAGTGATGATAGACACAGACGTTAGGGCACTTAAACATGACGAACGTTAGTAGTCGATATGGTAACGAGTCTGGTGAATTAAACATGGGGTAGCCCCCACGGCCATAGAGCCGGGCTGGAATAGCCAACGTAAGAACGGGTAACTAATAAACGTTTTTCGAACTATGGGGTAACCCCCACGGCTGGATAGCTGGTAAAGAGCAAACTGTGTTTTCGGAACAACTATAAACTGGACAACCAAACGTGAACTCACTCGACATTGTTGTTGACTCGTTACTACATGCTTTGCAGGTCAATAGGTTCTTAGCTGGAGCTTGCACAAGGAAGAGTCGTTGTGGGACATGGACAGCTGTGTGCCATGTTAAACTTTTGGATTATTGAACTTTTGATTTGGTTTTAAACATTATGCTTCCGCTCATAACTTAACTATGTTTGTTTTGGACACTAATCGTGTTGGTTGGACTTTTACATTTAATTATTTACTGGTTCAATATGATTAGTGGTTTGATCCTGGTCAGTCACGCCTCCAAGCGGTGATACTCCGCATGTGGATTTTGGGGGTGTGACAATGTAAGGACCTTCAAAAATATCCTAAAACGACTCGTAAGTGAAAACTCGAACCCCTGAAACCCTACTGTGCATGAAAAATCAAGAAATCAAGATTTTTGGGTTTCAGGCGGGCCGCGTAAGCCATAAGGGAAGCTTACGCGGGCCGCGTCAAAGTGAAGTTTATAGATTCGACCATGGCCTGTTCACTGGGGTCGAAAATAACTTTCAAAAACGAAGTTATACTGTCAAAATCACAAATTCAAGATAGCTAGGCGCTGCTACGATACAGGGTATTAACTCGATCGCTGCTACGATTCAATGTCCGATCGATTGAAACTATCCAATGGATGTTTAAGTGCTGCCCACGTTAGGGCCATACTTTGTCATTCGTCGTGAATTCGATGGATGTTTAAGTATTGCGCTTTGTCATTCGTTGTGAGGGTTTTAATCTCGTGAGTTATCGTAAATGCTGTATTAGTTACTGACCTAGTTCGTGTGCATTGTTATTTAAATTAGGTTACAAGGCTAATCAGTAGGCTAAACTCTGCCCGTTTAAATCTACAATGTGAGTCATTCTCTTTTATCAAAAGTATTTTACAATACTCCAATTATTTTCAAAGGTTATAATTACAGGGATTAAGTCGTGGTTATCTTGAATCACTGGCTAGTGGGGTATTGTGCACATTACTAATTTCTCACAGTTAGGCTAATATATCCTAACAGTGATGATCATCACTACTTGGGGAAAGACCCAATAGTGGTATGACCATCGTCACCAGGAGGTGACACGGCGCCAGATAAAAATGAGATAGAAGCCATTGTAATCGCTCTTATGCTGTAATTTATAACTATGTGTCATTTTATCAAACTGAGTGACTCACCAGTATTTCCCCGCTGACAAAATATTGTTAAAACATGTTTCAGATGACTACTGTGAACCAAGGAAAAGTGCTACGGAGCACTAACAAAGCTTGAAGTAGTGGCTCAGTTAAACAAATAAACATGTTTTGTAAATCAGATAATTTCCTTGTGAAATTCCTCTATTGTAGAATAAGGGGGTTAATCCCGAATTATGAAATAAAATAATCGGGCATTTTAAATTTAAAAAGATCCTGTAAAATCTTCCGCTGTCAACTCAATTAATAATTACCACGGGTTCCTGTCCCGCGGCTCCTGGACCAGGTCAAACCGGGGCGGGGGCCGTGACATCCGGCCTTATAATGAGATGCGAACTTTATTTTGTAAGTATTGAATTTAAGGATCTTTCAAATGAATATTCTCTATTTATATAACTACTAGTTTAAGAACCCGCGAGGTTCGCGGGTGGACTAAAACACAAATGAATAACTTTAATTTATTGAAGTAATCGTTTGAATTAAATAAGCGTTCAAGTAATAATAAATTAGTAAACTACAATGAGACAAATAATGTAATATCTCGAGATACATGATGATGCAAATTTGTGTAATATTGTGTTTATGGAAGATAATGGATAGCGAATTATAAGTGAACGTACTTTTTATTTATGTATAATTTTAGGTTAATATTTAAGTATGTGTATGAGTATACATGTTTTTTAGTACATTAACAAAATTGATTAAAAAACAACAACAAATAAACATTAAATGACTTCAAAAAAATGTTATTATGATTTTTAGGGAACAGTTACATGGAATGAATGATCGAACGATGAATGAGTACATGGAGATCACAAGTCACGAAATACTTCTTTGTAAACTACAATTGAGTTAATAACAGGATCAACACTGTAGTTAGTTTGCTTCAATGTAGAATATTATTCACCAATCAACACTCTTGTTTTGCAATATCTCAGAGCTCTTCTAGAAAAACAAACACAACCAATCTACAAAAAATTGTAATGTACCTAGTGATAACGATTAGAAGATAATAAGACCAAAAAACTCCACTCAGACACATGATATTCAAACCAACTTTCATCATCTATGGTCCTTGAGAAAGTACAAACATAAAACATTCAGTACACTCAAGCGAGGATAGCAACTGAAACTGAACCGGAGCCTGATGATGATTACACAACCAAAGTCTAGCGTCTAAAATCATACAAATTAAAAAGGTTTAAACGACATGGTAAAAAGATAAGGGGCGGTAAAAAGTCGACTTTGTTGATGATGATTACATTAAAGCTTGGCAATCAAACCGTTTGAAACAGGCTTGGAAGCAACGGTTTATTTATGCTCGGTGTCTTTCACATCAGACTCGCAGGCTCCTGGAGGAACATCAACTGCAGGCGAGCAGTTAAAGAACCCATGCGGCTGCAACCATATAACGATTTTTTTCGATAAAACTATCATCAAAAGAGTGATAGTTTGTGATTGTCATTTGATAATTTTACCCTTATAGTTGTATCTCAACCCCTTCTTTTTGTCTTTTCCTGTGATATAAGGGCAAAACTGTCATATGATATCAATCTATGTTGTGTACAAAACCCGGGACCATCTTTCTAGAGCTCATAAAAAACCATTGAATCACTTTTTATTTTACATGTATGATGATTTAACCTATATATACAATATATTTTACATTATACATAAATTAATACACTTTTTACAAAGTAGTTGATGTTTATGATAAGAAAAGTATGAACACTTTAATTTATGTTTTTTTTAAAGACAAAGTAGTATATTTATATATTACAATAAAAATACATAGAATAAAGTGTTCATATTCTTATTATCATCATCATCATGCTCAGTAAATCCCATCAATAGCAAAGCTAAGGTAGGTTCTGAGGAGGGTAAGATGTAGACAGCCTTACCTCTACCTCGTAGGAATAGAGAGGCTGCTTCCAGTGAGACCCCCGGCTCGATAGTAGTTTTGCATCAAGCCTTGGACACAAGGCATATAACACTCAACAATCGGGACAAATGTCGATTAGTGCATGTACCCCTCTGTCTTTCGGCTATCAACGCCATGATGCATGATTAACCATCCCCCTCTTTTAGCGTTATTTTCACGTACTAAAATAGCGTTAAAATTAGTGCACTTTCACTCCCCCCCCCCCCAAGCGTCCACACATCCATAATTGTGGAAATTTAAATTACCTGAAGCATAAAGCCAATGTGCTCCACCGGCATAACTGGCCAATCTTCTAACCTGGGAACATGAGTGATCCCAAACACATACCTGCAAATCCAACATTTAGTTGATATATAAGCTAAATCTTACACACACGTATATTTATAGAAAAACAAAATTAGTTGAAAAAGTTTGCTGACCAAAGGACGATATCAGTTTCTTCAAGAGAACGGTTTTGTTTGACCCACGAGGCGAGCCCTTCACCGACAAGTGGATTTTGTTTGGGAATTCACCTTCAGGCGAGCCCTTAACAGAACTATGTTATGCAATAAATTACCAAGTCCAAATGTAACTTTTTAATAATCCAATTAGTCGTTAACCGAATGTGTTTAATAGGAAAAAGTTAAAGGTTGAGTACAGTAATTATGTATATAAACTCACCTGGTAAAAGTGCCAATAGAAACATAGTTAGCCACGGAGAATATAAAAGATACTTTGAGTCGCCGAGATCTTCTTACTTCAGCTAAACCAGTTCTCCAGTCTTGGTGCTTCCAAAGGATTCCATGATCCTCCTCATGCATACATACACAATTTTCTATAGTTTCAACGCCCCCAGTGAAGTTTGTAAAATGTGCATCAAAGTACTTGATATAACCCAAGCAATCACATCCCTGATAATACCAATATTATAAGTATAAACACATTATATAGCATATACTTCAAATTGACCAACCATCTGA
The DNA here is from genome assembly GCA_030545235.1 of Helianthus tuberosus. Classification (NCBI taxonomy): domain Eukaryota; kingdom Viridiplantae; phylum Streptophyta; class Magnoliopsida; order Asterales; family Asteraceae; genus Helianthus; species Helianthus tuberosus. The sequence continues at coordinate 158,750,795 of CM060373.1, read as the reverse complement.
CAAATTCACTAAAGTAGACCTTTTTAAGAGAGTGGGCGTTTTTCCCGATGCCATCTTCGCCTGCATCAAATGCATTCTTTCTATAATGAGTATCGTTTGAATCACCATACGGCGCAACCATCTCAACAAAGCTCAATCTATGAGCTATGGGTCTTCAGCCTCGACTACCATCAACATATGCAACAGAATGAATTACTAAACCCTCCCTTGGAGTGAACCCAATACGAAAATTCCACTGTAAAAAAATACAATATTTTAAAGACCCATGTTTAACACACCAATTAATTACTGCTTATTACTGCTTAATTGAAAAGTTAACTGACCTTTTGCCACTCGACGTATTGTCCATTAACACAGAACATGAGATGAACTACTTAACTGCCACTGCTGATAATTTTAATTATTTCAAAAAGAAGTTTCGAACAAAGCATTAAAGTCATGAAAATGTTAGAAAGGGCTATTATAATGGTCCTTGTTGTATAGTTATACTTTTTGATAGATAACATGTGGTGCACATATATATCTAACATTTTAAGCCCCATAACTAATGGAACATTACAACCTACCCAAATGCCCTGTTCACCATGATATTGGTGATTATTCTGTGTAGAGAATAAGTTTCTAATAGAGATAGAAGGACTGAATATACTCACATTGTCAAAAACCTATTGAAAATATGATAGTAAAAACAACAAAGAGGACATTCTGAAGAATAAGATAAGAAGTAACGCGAAACAAATAACGTGTGAAAAGTGTATAGTTATGGCACCTGCATCTCCGTCACAAAACGTCTCAACGGGTTGGTTTGTAACACCTAGAGCATGCCTTAAATCATAGAAAACACAACAAAAACAAATCCTTAACTTGTAGGAAATATTTTACCAAAATAAGACAGTGCAGAAGTTCCATGTTAACCTACAGAAGTCGTAACTCCGGCTGCTACGGTTGACTTTGAAGGAGGCGTATCACGTTGACCAGCAGGTACAACGAATCTGATAACATTTTGCCACCTAAAAACAGTAAACCATTACAATGATGTTTCAATTACTTCACAAGGTTTAATCCAAGAACTAACAAAAGTAAACATTCATGGTCCATATACGCACTGATGAATTCTGCAACGAAGGGATCTTAATCTCCCAAAGCAATATTGGGTCTCATATCCCGTTTCCATAACAGGTTGTACCTGTCACATTTTGAGCATTACAGTCTCGTTATGTGCACTTTTAGGACATAAAAATTAAAAACTCTAACAGTAAATGAATGGCAATACACGAACAATCAATTAAAAGTGCTAACCGAACCCTTCCCACCAATCATTCTTAGAACATACGAACCCTACCCACTACGAAGAGTTTATTCCCGGCAACATTACTACAATCACACACCATAATTAACTTCCGAAAGAAAAAAACAGAATCATGTTAAATAATTGGGAATTGCAGAATTTACAGGTCAAACAGGTCGGTGAGTTTTCCAAGCTCCGGTGGAATATGACCCGTAAGCTGATTATCATTCAGTTCCCTATATAACAGAAATGCACGCGTTAAAGATTCGTAACATATATATAATATTCTAAGACTGATAATAAGCATGGAAGCGCGTATACAGGTAATGGAGCTTCGGCATATTCCCGAGCTCAGGAGGAATGGATCCTGTCAACTTGTTGTTATGGAGTTTATTCCCGGCAACATTACTACAATCACACACCATAATTAACTTCCGAAAGAAAAAAACAGAATCATGTTAAATAATTGGGAATTGCAGAATTTACAGGTCAAACAGGTCGGTGAGTTTTCCAAGCTCCGGTGGAATATGACCCGTAAGCTGATTATCATTCAGTTCCCTATATAACAGAAATGCACGCGTTAAAGATTCGTAACATATATATAATATTCTAAGACTGATAATAAGCACGGAAGCGCGTATACAGGTAATGGAGCTTCGGCATATTCCTGAGCTCAGGAGGAATGGATCCTGTCAACTTGTTGTTATGGAGATACTTACAACAAAACCGAAGAACGCAGTTTCAAGAAGTTAATATATAAAACGTTCTTATGGAGAATACCATTAAGTGTTTATATAATCAAATTACTAAACAGTCAAACATCTTATAACTTTAATTTATTGAAAACATTACATTGAAGAATCATAATACAATGAAAGTATAAATTTCACAAAAGGAAAACAACAAAAATGTAGGCAAAGATAGATTACAAAGAAATTACCTGATTAATTAACATTCTAGAAAAGAAAGGGACCGTTCTTGGACCATACAAACCCTAGCCACCAGTGAAAAGCTTTTTAGACATCAAAACGGCTGAAATAAAAGAGAAACACATAAAGATATCTTCAGATTGCATAGGGTTTATGAGATTTGAAATGGGATTGCGATGAGGAAATGGAAACCCTATCTACATATTCACAAACACAGAAATACCATCACCAGCAACGGATGTGAGGTCTAGCGAGAAAAGGAAACGGCTGTAATGGAATTGGCGCTCAATCTCTTTGAGGGAGTGGTTTTAGAGTGACAATAGCTTACCATCTTGCAGCAACCGACTCAAGAGAGAAAGTAAAACCCTAATCGTTCAGGACATCAATGAGTAGGATTACGCATTACATATATCAAAATAAGGAAAAAAATCGATGAAGAAACAGAGGAATACATAATTATTAATAGATCTAGGGTTCTTGATACCAATCCTCCTTCATCGATTTTGATTGCTAGTATTCAATTGAAGATGGTGATGGATTGGAGGATGGAGCATTGGTTTTGAAACGGCTGTACAATAAAAGCCAATAAAAGTCAAAGGCGGTACAATCAAAGAGAAACATGGGAAGTGATCGATGTATATTGCCGCCCAAAGAAGAATTGTGTGGACACTAATCGTGTTGGTTGGACTTTTACATTTAATTATTTACTGGTTCAATATGATTAGTGGTTTGATCCTGGTCAGTCACGCCTCCAAGCGGTGATACTCCGCATGTGGATTTTGGGGGTGTGACAATGTAAGGACCTTCAAAAATATCCTAAAACGACTCGTAAGTGAAAACTCGAACCCCTGAAACCCTACTGTGCATGAAAAATCAAGAAATCAAGATTTTTGGGTTTCAGGCGGGCCGCGTAAGCCATAAGGGAAGCTTACGCGGGCCGCGTCAAAGTGAAGTTTATAGATTCGACCATGGCCTGTTCACTGGGGTCGAAAATAACTTTCAAAAACGAAGTTATACTGTCAAAATCACAAATTCAAGATAGCTAGGCGCTGCTACGATACAGGGTATTAACTCGATCGCTGCTACGATTCAATGTCCGATCGATTGAAACTATCCAATGGATGTTTAAGTGCTGCCCACGTTAGGGCCATACTTTGTCATTCGTCGTGAATTCGATGGATGTTTAAGTATTGCGCTTTGTCATTCGTTGTGAGGGTTTTAATCTCGTGAGTTATCGTAAATGCTGTATTAGTTACTGACCTAGTTCGTGTGCATTGTTATTTAAATTAGGTTACAAGGCTAATCAGTAGGCTAAACTCTGCCCGTTTAAATCTACAATGTGAGTCATTCTCTTTTATCAAAAGTATTTTACAATACTCCAATTATTTTCAAAGGTTATAATTACAGGGATTAAGTCGTGGTTATCTTGAATCACTGGCTAGTGGGGTATTGTGCACATTACTAATTTCTCACAGTTAGGCTAATATATCCTAACAGTGATGATCATCACTACTTGGGGAAAGACCCAATAGTGGTATGACCATCGTCACCAGGAGGTGACACGGCGCCAGATAAAAATGAGATAGAAGCCATTGTAATCGCTCTTATGCTGTAATTTATAACTATGTGTCATTTTATCAAACTGAGTGACTCACCAGTATTTCCCCGCTGACAAAATATTGTTAAAACATGTTTCAGATGACTACTGTGAACCAAGGAAAAGTGCTACGGAGCACTAACAAAGCTTGAAGTAGTGGCTCAGTTAAACAAATAAACATGTTTTGTAAATCAGATAATTTCCTTGTGAAATTCCTCTATTGTAGAATAAGGGGGTTAATCCCGAATTATGAAATAAAATAATCGGGCATTTTAAATTTAAAAAGATCCTGTAAAATCTTCCGCTGTCAACTCAATTAATAATTACCACGGGTTCCTGTCCCGCGGCTCCTGGACCAGGTCAAACCGGGGCGGGGGCCGTGACATCCGGCCTTATAACGAGATGCGAACTTTATTTTGTAAGTATTGAATTTAAGGATCTTTCAAATGAATATTCTCTATTTATATAACTATGTTACATGTGTGTTCTAACTTTTTCTATCACTAGAAGTTGTTAATAAAAATACAAAGACATTGATAACATCAGTTTGGTTTACTTTTTATGTTCTTAACTATGATGTTCAATATATTATTTACAATAATCATATTTTTTAGCAAAATAAATCACAACCACATTTTTTAACCATATTATTTACAATAATCATATTCCTTCTATCTCATCTCAAGCTACATAAATTATCAATAACTGTTTACATATACTCCTTTCAGTTAAGTTAGATAAAATTTGTGTAACCGATATTACATAATGTTAGGGTAAGCATTATTGCATCGTATTAAGGAGTGTTCCATGTCGAATAAGAACTCATTCACTTGTTGACTTCGGGTATCACAAAGAGGGCACGTCGAATAAAAAGTCATTTACTTGTTCGTTCCAATTTTCACAAAGAGGATGCTTCGAATAAGAACTCATTTACTTGTTTGTTCCAATTATCACACAGAGGATTATTGATACGGTCTGGTTCAATAGTGTCATTGTAGTGTTATATAGGCTAAAAGGGTTGTGTTCGTGGGTTAACTCGAACACGTCAAGAACCAAAAATCATGTCACACACGAACTTGAACATTTGACCTGAAAATAGGGTGTGTGTTTTTTTCATAATAATATTTTATAGTTCTTACATTTTTTAAGCAATAATGTTTAAAATTTGGCAATTTGTTTTAAAACTTTTTAATTTTGACATAAAAAAAATATGAACTTTTTAATTTCGACATAAAAAATATCCAAGCAGTATAAGGGGCCATTTGGCAACTTCTGAGTGGGTAAATGCTGAACCAGTAAAAGGTCTGAATCATTAAGTGCTGAACCAGTAAGGGGTCTGAACCATTAAGTGCTAGTATAATGCTTAACCTTTCAGAGGCAAATGTCTGACCAATTCGGATAAAGAAGTCTTAGCCATTCACACACAGTATAATGCTTAACCATTTAGAGGCAAATGTCTGAATCATTCAGATATCTGCTCGCGAAACAAACAGTCTGAATCATTAAGTGCTAAACCAGTAAGATGTATGAACCATTAAGAGAGACTCATTAAGAGCTAAACAAACAGCCCTAAGTTATTATACAAACTAACTTCATAATATATAAAAAAAATGAAATAAATGAGTTAAACAAGTCAACTGTAAACCCGCCATAAAAAAGATCCAAGCAATCTAAGTTATTATACATACTAACTTCTGAAAATAAAAAAGTAAATAAATGAGTTAAACATGTCAACCGTAAACCCGTCCAATTTAACACAAACGCGGCCCATTTAGCTAGACGTACCCACACATTCAACACAAAACTGACCCAAACTCAACGTTCAACCAAAAACCGAGCCAGACTCATTTAACCTAAACTTAAACCAACAAATCCAATATTGGCTTTTATATCATTCCATTATTTTATTCCATTACACACTCTTTTCTTCGAGAAACAAAAGTCAAAACATCAAACAACCCCTTTCAAAAACCGTATCAAACAACTTAAGTCTTAGACAAATCACAAATCTTAAACTTTTTTTTTTAACGGACAACAGAATCAATCACGAGCACTTTTGGGGCACCCACTGGACAAACGAAGTACTCCGAGAGTAACCCGAGTCCACAACCAATTCCGAGGAAAACCCAGTAACCCACCCGCCCGTAGGCACGACGGTGAAATTACCGGTAAAACCCGTTTGGCTCAAGGATCCAACCCATGTTTCCCTGGGTCTCCTATCATTGCTCACCAGTGTCTCACTTTGCACCAAGTGAGAGTTACCTGCATCTCTCAAAAAAAAAAATGAAAGCCTTCAACCACTAACCACTTGATCTAGAGATATCTTAAACTACTAACCTAAAAACCCTACTTCAAGTTGGGCCAGAACCCAGGACACTTCACGGCCCAAAACACAAACGTACAAGTCAAAATTAAAAAAGTCAACATCCCCTGTTTATTACCACAAACCGCAAAAAAACCCATTCACCCAACAAATTCTCATCAACATTCTCCCTCTTCAATCCATTGGTCAACAATAACAATCACAACCCATAGATCTCGCAAACCCATCACGGATTTATCCCACAATTTCATCGATCTTGTAAGTATCAACTCTAACTCTGTTTGTTCACTCCTAATTTTGTTTATAGATCCAGTTTATACACACATTCAAACTGATTTGATCCAATAATGGGAACTAATTACACCCCGATCCCCAAAGATTCGTTTGTCGAATTACAATTTCAAGATCAAAACAATTACAGATCTCAAAACCCTAAGTTATTGCACAATGAAGTAGATGATGATATTGAATCTGATTTTGATAATCTCCCACTTGTGATTGTTCGAAAAGAACCCGATTCGGGTTCTGGGGTTTACGGAGCTGTGTTTAATTTAGCTACATCTGTAATTGGGGCTGGAATCATGGCTCTTCCAGCCACCATGAAGGTTTTAGGGTTAATTGTTGGAATTGTATTGATATTCATAATGGGTGTGTTATCAGAGATTAGTGTCGAGTTTCTCGTGCGATTCGCGGTGCAATGTAAGTCGAATTCGTACGGGGAATGTGTTCAAGAGGCGTTAGGGAAGCCCGCTAGGGTTTTGTCGGAGATTTGTATTATCGTTAACAATGCAGGTGTGTTAGTCGTTTATTTGATAATTATCGGAGATGTGATGTCGGGTTCGCTTAGACATATAGGCGTTTTCGATCAGTGGTTGGGTAACGGGTTTTGGGATCATCGAAAGTTAGTGATTTTGATCGTGGTGGTGTTGTTTCTCGCGCCATTGTGTGCGTTGGATAAGATTGACTCGTTGAGTACCACTTCGGCTGCTTCGGTTGCGCTTGCGGTCGTGTTTGTGATTGTCGCGTTTGTTGTCGCGTTTGTTAAACTTGTGGAAGGGAAAATCGAGCCTCCGAGGCTGGTCCCGGATTTCGGGTCGAAAGCGGCGATTCTTGATTTATTAGTTGTGATTCCAATCATGTCGAATGCGTACGTTTGTCATTTTAACGTTCAACCGATATATAACGAGTTGGAAGACCGCTCGCCGAAGAAAATGAATAAAGTCGGCCGTTTGACAACCGTTCTTTGCGTGATGATATACGCTTCGACCGCGATCGCAGGGTACCTTTTGTTCGGAAACGATACCGAATCGGATATTCTCACTAACTTCGATAAACCATTAGGGATTCGGTTTAGTACCGCTTTAACTTACATAGTTCGCGTTGGATACGTTCTTCATCTGGTTCTTGTGTTCCCCGTTATCCATTTTTCGTTACGTCAAACAGTTGATGAGTTAGTTTTCAACGGGTCGGGCCCGTTATCAGAAAATAGGAAAAGGTGTTTAGCGTTAACGTTTGTGCTTTTGGCACTCGTGTACTTGGGATCCACGATGATCCCAAGTATCTGGACTGCTTTTAAGTTCACGGGTGCAACCACGGCTGTGTCATTAGGGTTCACGTTCCCGGCTCTTATCGCGCTTCGGTTAAGTAGCCAGGGTCCCGGTTTAACTAGCGGCGAGCGGTTCTTGGCTTGGTTGATGTTGAGTTTAGCTGTCATTGTTTCGGTTGTTGGAGTTGCTGGCAACATTTATAGTATGCAAAGTAAAGGTTAAGTGACTTGTTTTGGTGGGTTAGTATAGATACAGATATTGTAACATCATTGTACGATTTGACACCTTTTCATTTGATTAAATTTTGTTACTGTACTCATCAAGCCATATTTGTGTACAAGTGAAAATGAAGCACTATATTTTTTAAAAGAGTTAAATGCCATTTTAGTCCCTGTCGTTTGGGGCATTTTATCAGTTTAGTCTAAAGGTTTGAAACATTGTCATTTTAGTTCAAACGTTGCCATTTTAGCTCACTGAGTCAACTTCCTCCATTTATTCTGTTAGCTAGAAGGCAATTCGGTCATTTCATATGGTCGAATTGTCCTTCTAGTTAACAGAATTACATATAAAATGAGCGAAACACCCTTCTAGTTAATAGAAAAAAAGGATGGAGTTAACCCAGGTGACTAAAATGGCAACGTTTGAAACTATTTGGACTAAAATGGCAACGTTTCAAACCTTTGGACTAAACTGACAAATGACCCAAACCACAGGGGCTAAAATGACATTTAACTCTTTTTAAAATGTATTTATTATCAGGTATTTCTCCCTTTTTAATAATGTTTAAAAAGTTAATTTAAGCATTAGTTTAACAAGTCTATACTATATAAACGCTGTATAACTTGAAGAAAAAAATAATAATAAATAAACTCACTAGTGGCAGATCCAGAAATTCATTATAGGGGCAACGTTTCAAAAAAAAAAATGAGTAACAAAATTGAAAAAACGTCAATCTTTTTTCAAAATTTACACTACTGCCGAAGCGTTAAGGGGCAACGGAGGTTACCCCTTCTAACAAGGTAGATCTGGTTCTCAAACCCAAAATGGTATCCATAATCAGGTAATACATATGTAGCCAAGGATGAGCATTAAACGTCATCGGTATCTGTTTTGGCATTCGTTTATCATATTTTCGGTTTGTGGTACACTTTGATTTTTGTATTTTTCAGGATGTTCAATGATTCAGGTACCGAACTGACAAAATCAATACGGTATTTAGTTTATACTTTCACTCGTTTTCAGTTTCATTCGTTTATCATATTTACGATTGTGGTACACTCACTACACTTTGTTTTTTGTATTTTTTGGGATTTTCAATGATTCATGTCTCAACCGTCCGTTCATCCTCCACCAAGTCTCAACCGTCCGATTCAGATAATCTGATCCCCGTACTCGCCACTTCCGCCGCTCTACTTTTTCTCACCATCGGCGGCGTTCGTAGCTCCGCCTGCCTCGCTGCCACCTCCCGCCGTGTTCCGCCAGCTGTAGGTGTCTCCGATGATAATGCATTGCTTCATAGTCACTCGATTCAAGGTTTTTGTTACTTCTATGACCTATTTTTGCTCAGTTGATTTTGTTTATGATTGTTTGAATGGATATACGTTTGGAAATTAGGTATGAGTTATTTATCAGATAATTTAGGTTTAGGTTTAGTGTTTAAATTAGTTAGTTAACTGTGAAGAAGTGTGTGTTAATTTATTATTTTATTTGAATCAGAGAGATCAAACGGTTGCTGTTTAGGCTTTAAACTCCAGATGAATGTATGTTATGTTATAATTCAAATATTCTTTAAGTTTTCCTGATGAATATACGCTATATTATAATATAAGTATTGTTTGAACTTTAACCTCCAGATCAGATTAGTTTAACAGTATTGAAATCAAACTATTGTTGTATAAGCTTCAAACTCTAGATGAATGTATGTTCTGTTATAATTTAAGTATTGTTTAAGCTTCAAATTATAGATCAAATTAGTTAATAAAGTATTGAAAATTTGAAATCAAACTATTGTTGTTCAAGCTTCAAACTCTAGACCAAATTATCACCATGTTTCTTGATTAACTGTACGTCTTTTTATTATTCAACAGAGAATAGTTATTCGTAGGTGTATGAGGTGATACTTTTGGGAAAAAAGACGAACATATGGTTATTTATTTTGATGAAACTAATTTAATTGATCAAACTAATTTAATTTTTAATATAGATATCGAAGTTGTTAATGGTTTTTTTAATGAACAGCAAACTGCAAATCACAGATTACATGGAACAAACTCTTTTGCTGTAAAAAGAAGTATGGAACCAACAGGTTTAATATATTTTTCAGTTCAGGGAATGTACTGTCAAGTCTATGAAATTAGTGTCGTAATCTCAACCTTCTTCCTTCACATTTTAATATGGATATATCAAAAGATAAAAGGATGTGATATCCAATAATTGATGCGCCTGAGATGATTACCAAAAAGAAAGTGGCTTCCACTTGTAGAAAGTTGATTGAAATTGCCCACGAAAGCCTTGAAAATAGGATCAAGTGATCCCAGCAAGGCTAACTTTTGATCACTGAATGGTAGGTCTATGTGCTTTACATATGTATCGATATTGAGCGCCTACTACACATAGTTTTATTTGCATATCAAATATTTTGTTTTCATTAGAAGTTCATTGTTTTTGCTCCGTTTTACGAAGCTGCCAAGTATTTCCATTTTCCAATGACCCAGGTGCCCATCTAATCATATTGAAAGATATCTAACATCATTGAAAGTGGATTTGTATCTTTGAGTATTAATAACTGAGATGGATGGTGGAAGGGTGATGGTGCGTTGGTGTCAGGGTTTTGAGATATAATTGTACGGTATAAATTCGATTTATTTTACTTTACTTTACGTTTTGATCCAATCGCAATGCTTAAGTAGGTTACATTAAGTTTAATCGGATACGTCGAAACACACGTTTTTGTATGGTTCACGCAACACAACATTTGAACTAATTCATTCGATGTTTACGATATTCGAAATGTGCGAGGTACCCGCGCCGCAACGCGCGCGCGCAATATTACTAGTTATATTAAAAATAACATGCTATCATGTATACTCATCTTTTTGATATTTTTACCTAATAACTTAATTGAGAAGGAAAGAGAAAAACCTTCTTTAATGAGCATAAGCTACAAGGCAATTAAATTATCTTATCTAAAACATATAAGAAAGCTTATTAACATTTAATTTAAAAAAACTATTACAATAATTAAGTTAATTTATTTATTACAACAAATATGTTAAAGTTATTTTGAAAAGTTTTATTCGTTTAGTTTACAACGATAAGAAACTATATCCTTACATAGCATAGACTTAGTCTACAAACAACATTTTTCTTATTAAATGTGAGAAGTGTATCTAATCATTATATTTTGGATTTAGACTATATGGTGTGAAATGTGAAGGGGCTTGAAGAGAGGGCACGGAGCAACATGTGGCATTCCCGTTCAAGCCCAAAAAGCACGGGGTGGGTGGGAGCTTTTTCTAGGACTCACCTTTATTTTCTAAAAAAAACTAATAATAAACAATAACCAATCACTAAACCTCTCAAACGACAACAACCTACCACACGTCGCCACCTCACTATCACCATTTCCTCCACGCCAGTGAGAACACCCATGCCACCTCCATGCTCCTTCGCGGGGTGGTGTTCCAGTCGTGAAGTAGCTTCCACGCCATTTTCAAGCCCCCACACTGTTTGGTCTTAGCAATGATATTTTGGGTGGTATTCCATTCGTGAAGGAGCTTTCACGCCATTCTCATACCTTCTTAGGATTTTCACTTTGTAGCTCCTCACATAACTCCTCACATAAGATTTAATTATATAAATAATACATGTGACACTTTTTACATATTACTCCTTTTTAAAGTTACAATTATCATTTCTGTTGCTTCTCAGCCAGGAACATGTCTCGAAAACTAGTAGATTTCCCGCATTTCGTGAGGTCCTTTCACTCAATGTTAGTTCAATTCGTTACAACACCAATATGATACCAAAATTCGATATAGCAATTAGAAAAGATAAAAATAACTATCTGTACCAGTCTATATAATTTACCATTATAGCCCTTTACTTAGGAAAAAAGAAATAAAAAAATATATAGAAAACCATAAAACTAAAAGACCCAAAGATATGTCCATGGCTTTATAGCCTAGTGGCATTTTGGGGGTAGGATAAGACTTTGGGACCAATAGGTCCTGGGTTCGATTCCCACAAGGGGGTTTTTCCCATGTTTATTGGGTTTCCTCCTGAATTGGTGTATAGGCATTATGCCTAGTGGAGATGGATATGATCGGGTGGTTCCACTGGTGGCACGATGATACTCTAGTGGGGTTCGTCAGTGATCCAAATTTGCCGTTCAAAAAAAAAAGACCCAAAGATATATTTAGTTTTTTTTGTTAAATACTAAACCTGTGATTCCCTAATCCCAGCCACGAGACATGGACTCCCCTGCCACTGCCACATGTCTTTTAATATGTGGTCAACGTTCCCTCCCCTAGGTGCAACTATTTAAAACAATTAATAATTTAATAGAATCTTTTGACTGAGATCACAAAATTGTGATTACGATTTATGTTGTTAAAAGTGAAAACCAAACCGGTCCGGCTGTTGGACCGGGCCGACAAGAAACCAAAAGGTTTAGTTCATGTTGATACGCGTGGACCAGATGGATGTATTGGTCGGTTTTTGTGTGAACCGGTTTAACTGAATCAAAGTGAATTGAATCTGGTTTGTAGGTTAGATATATGAAACATGTGGTATGCACCCTAGTTTTGTTTATGGTTGATTGGGATAGTGAAACTTTAACTAACAACATTGTTGCTTTAATTACAATATATGTAAGCTATACAATATAGGCTATAGCTAATTGTTTTAGGGCTTATTGGCCATTACTAATCCCAACTCAGAATATTCCCCTACCAGTCCCACCTTTCACCTATTTTTCCTACAATGTTCCCCCGTTAAAAAAACTTAACGGAGTTAAGCTTTTTTCCAAATTACAAACAGATTTTTTAGGGCTTTTGATTAGAACGACGATACGAGTCCATTGATGTAAAACTTGTCTCGAAACGGTGCTCCAAACGATGAAAACGGCGCTTCAATTCGGGTGTTTAAATTTCCAATTAACCAAAATCAAGCCACTTGGAGCACCATTTCGAAGTAAGTTTTACATCAATGGACTCGTATCATCGTTCTGATCAAAAGCCCTAAAAAATCTGTTTGTAATTTGGAAAAAAGTTTAACTCCGTTAAGTTTTTTTAATGGTGGACCATTGCAGGAAAAATAGGTGAAAGTTGAGACTGATGAGGGGAATATTCTGAGGTGGTATTATTAATGGCCAATAAGGTCTAGGTGAGATTATTACAAGCCAATTCCCCTTGTTTTAATTACAATATTTAAGCTATATACTATAGCTAGTTAGGGGTGTAACAAGTCGGGTCTAAGCTTTGTTTTTATATGTATAAAAGTTTATAAATAATAAAAAATATAGTATGATTCTATCATAATTTTATTTATCATAATAACTATTGTCTAATATATAAAATAAAAGTTAACTATAATACATTTATCAACTTTTGTTAATAATGATTTAAAATTCTATAAGTTAACTATACTACCTTAATTCTTATGTGTTGAAAGTAGTAAATTACTTTTGTCTTTTACTTCATAATTTTATTTATCATAATAGCTGTTGTCTAATATATAAAATGAAAGTTAACTATACTATCTTAATTCTTATGTGTTGAAACTAGTAAATTACTTTTGTCTTTTACTTTATAATTTCATTTACACCCCTTAATTTTAATAAATTTATTATACGACTCTACAATTTTTTATAATTTTTTTAACAAATTTACATTACAGCTCCACAACTTTAATAAAGTTACCTACATTCTTTGCACTTAAAGCTGCAATGGTTATGAACAACATTTTGGTTTCATTTTTCTTATACAAAGTTACATATGTTGCGTTATCTTTTTTATTTTTTGCTATACAAAGTGGCGGTACAATACTGATACTATAATAAAACGAACCAATAAAACCATATTATTGCCACAACACGCGATGTCATATTACTAGTTATATACATTTGGAGTTCTTTTAGGCTCACAAGCCTACTCAAGCTTGAATAGTGAAGCTTGGACTTGTGTACTAAATGGGCTTGTTTAGGCTCGAGCTCGTTTAAACTTTACTCGATTCAAGCTTTTAGCGAACCGATATTAAGCAGCTCATGAGCGGCTTGACTCCTCTACACCTGTATAGCTAACAAACTGCATGATATCTAAAAAGATAATTACAAATAATAACGAAGGATAGATCAAGTAGTTTTGTTATGTCTTAAGTTTTTCTTTAACATCAGTTGTGTTTATTTACAAACCTATTACACGTCACTTGCGACAATGATGGTGGGTGGGGTAAAAAAATTCACCTTATAGGTTACTTTATATATTACACATCACTTGCGACAATGAAGGTGCATGGGCTAAAAAAAAATTCACTCTATAGGTTACTTTATATATTACTCGTCACTTGCGACAATGAGGGATAAAAAAATTCACCCTATAGGTTACTTTATAAATTCACCCTCCGGTTCAATTCCCGGCAAAGGCATATGGGTGTGACATGTGCGCTATGATGGTGAAAAACCCACCGAGGAGGGTTTGATCCTGAGCGTCACTCCGGTTTTCATCCGGCTGTTACTCCAGCGAGTAAAATCGTGTGAAGGTAGTACGGTTTCCGGGGGAAAAAGCCTTCGACCCAAGACTGGTTAACCCAGCGCTGGCCCCGCTATCTGGGCCCACGTTCTTGGAGAGGGTCCGCGATATGCGGATGTGACAATGGTCACCATTAAGAAGTTCACATTTCAAAAAAATATATATATATGATAAATATACTTTTAACTTTAATTAATTCGTCTTATGAATTTTAAGAAAAGATACGGCCCAAACCTATGTTCATTCAATATAATTAAACCACCACATGTACTTCCCACATAAATGAATAATTAATCATTTAATTAGTTTTCTATTCTTTACTTTTTCAAAAAAAAAAATCCCGTCTAATCCACCAAAAGAACGTACCAAAGAGTCAAAGACACATGTCACACACTTTATTATACAATAAAAAAAGAAAAAGAAGAAAACACTTTCAGATTACTACAATGATACGAACCAATAAAATTAGGGTTTTGACTATTTAAAAAAAAATCTAAATTTATACAAGATAAACTGCAAATTTTACATAGTATTGTTTTGTAATTTTTATATATAATGGTGTTGTACCTTAATGAGATGTTTTCTAAAAAAAGTTGATTTTTTTTACTTTTAACCTAAAATTTAATCTCATTTGATTTCTTTTACTTTGTACCCAAAATTTTTCATCTTTTGCGATTTAATTTCACAATTTTTTACTGTCAACTTTGGTTCCCTACTTTTCATCTTTTAGAAATTTCCGTTTTAAAATTTGCGAGTTAACACGGCACAACGTGCGTATGTGGTTCAACGTTTTTATGTTTCGTGTCGTTCTAGATTTTGCGAGTTAACATGACGCAACGTGTGTGTGTGTTGTTCAACGTTTTTACATCAAATTTTTCCCGTTTGACAGGTTCGTGGAAACGTGCAGATCCTAGATCGACTTAGTTATTTTTTTTTAATATTTTAAGTTCCCGTCTAATTTATTTGCATTAACATGTCGCAATTTCAGTGTTGATGCTCATTGGCAATGGTGCTTTGGTACGGTTTTACGTTCCCGCTACAACGTAGGGAGGCTTAATACTAGTTGGTTCTAAAATCTAGCTGCACAACTTTTTTTTAACAACTTCTATCACCCAACAAAGCTTGCACTAAATTAAACTCACACCACCACCACTTCTGTTTGAGGCAATCACCAATGCCTCTAGACTATAAGGTCGATAGTAATGCGATCGTATCAATCTTTAATTATCTATTATACTTATGAGAGCTCAAACTCGAGCTCAACTCATGTAAAACTCAACATGACTCATTAGTAGTTGTTCAAACTTAATCCAACTCATTTGTCATTTAGTTAATTATTTAAAAAAAAAGCATTTTGTTAATAGTTTTCTTAATTAATTCAGATACATTAACATTTTAATTAAAACACTATTTATTACAATTAATATCATGTAATATATATTAAATAAAAATTATATAAATTATGAGAATAGAAAAAGCCAAACCGATGTTCAATATAATCAAAACACTATTTAATTACTTTTATATTTTTACCTTTTAAACAAAAATACCCCGTCTAGTCCATCAAATGGGCGTACCAATGACACCTGTCACACACTTTATTATACATTCCAAAAAAAGAAAAAAATAACGATATGAGTAGAAGAAAACTAGGGTTACTGACTTTTCACAAAAAAAAATCTACATTTATACAACAAAAAACCAAATAATCTACAAAACCGTTCTAACCAATGTTTTAAAATCCGGTTTTTATACCGTATCAGATTTCGCTCACAAAACGGCTTAACAAACCGGTTCTATCAGACGATTCAACCGGTCAGTTTGAACCGGTTTTTAAGACATTGCTTCTAACTTCTAAACTAACAAAATCTAACTGCACAGTTAACGCCGTTACCATCAACCGTCACTCCTCAGCTTTCGACATAACGGACAACCGACTCGGCCGTGGTTGAAAATCACACCTCCGTCGTTGCTGATGCGACGACGGCCGTATCAAAGCAGCCAACGCTCGTTTCACCAGATCACCTTCAACCGTACCGATTCTCACTAACGAATTCGTCATCGCAGATCTCCGAGCATGCAGTCTGTGCGACCGATACGACACCGTACTGTCACCACCACCACCATTAACATTACTATTATTACTCCGTACATTCAAATTCTTATGCAAACTACACCGGAACGATCCAGGATGCGTCGTAGGAGAACACAAACACGTCTTCTTCGATCCATAACTCCACGGCACCTTATTATTATTCCCCGACGATGACGTCACGTTCCTCGACGACGACGTCATATTCGAGATCTTATTGTTTTGCGCGATTGAACGGTTAGGTGACGTGTGACGATGATCGATGGAGAAACGGACCGACGGAGATGACGTCACGTGACCGTAACCGTAACCGCTGCGTGCGACGGTGATTCTCGACGGAGATGTGGATCTCGCCGGAGAGGTGAAGGCGGAGGAGGATGATGATGAGATTGTGGAGGAACAGAACTTACCGGACGGTGAAATTGACCGTTGAAAGGTGCTTCTGATGAGTGACGATCCACCGGACTTGTGTTTTTCCGGCGACATGATCGGAATTTTGGTGAATTTCTAGATGAATTTAGTGAGAATTTGGGGATTTAGGGTTTTGAATTGAAAAATTGGCAAACCTGTTGTAACAGAATGTATCGTTTATATAGGGGTTTGAAAGTTTGAAAGGTGATGGCAGAAGTGTAATTAGTTGGGTTATTAAGGGGTGAATGTGTGAATTACCGGCCGTTGGTTAAAGTAAACAACGGCTTTGAGTTTTCGAACTGATTTTGAAGGTGGGACCCGGTGAGTTTAGCTGTGGGCGGTGCCGTAAGTGTTTGATGGTTACGCGCTTATCTGGGTGTGATTTGTACGTGGGGTTGTAAGTGGTGCGTGGAGGTTACTTGTGTTGGTTGGAAGTGGGGGTTGATTGTTTTAATCGAGCTTTGGAAGTGGCACCTGTTGTTTACATGAAGTAAGGAGTTGGTGTCGTAGAGACATGTGTCCCTTCTAGTCCAACATGAGAATTACTATTCAGTTTACAAATATTTTTTGAAAATGTGACTTGCGTTGCCGAGCCGAGTCGAGCTAGAGTAAAATCGGGCTTAACTCGATTATAAACTGAGCTAGCTTGGCTAGGTTCGAATTTGAAAACAAGCTGAAAATTTATGTTCGGGCTTTGCTTAGTTTTAAACCGAGCTAGCTTGGCTCGTCTTGGTTTGGCTCGATTTTAAAAAGAAAATTAATTCATTTTCTCAAAATTCGGTTTTCAAAAATATTATTCATTTAGTTCAAAAGAATATATTCAAAATAAGTTTAACCTAATACATTCCAAGCAAAAATCAAGTTCGACAACACAACTTAAGTTTTAAAATTCAACAAAATACAATATTAGTTAATTAGCATGATTATAAACATTACACTCCTTAATACATGTAAATAATAATTAGTTTTTTGTAATATATTATAATATGTATAAAAATAAAATATATTATAAGTAAGATAATCCGAGCCGAGTTACCAAACGAGCCAAATCCGACTCGTTACGAGCCGAGCCGAGCTAGGCTCACTTTCTAACCAAGTCGAGTCGGTTTGGCTCCGTTTCAAACCGAGCAATATTGAGCGAGATTTTTTCCGAGCTTAATCCGAGTGAGCTTCGAGCCGCGAGCTTTTTGGATGGTCCTATTGTTAGGGCATGGATTTTATGCTGAGGATCATCCATCCTGAGATTGAACCTGGATCACGGATCCTTAACGAATAACGCAGGGGGTCTAAGGATCAAGGGTCCTTATTAATGTCTATGTTTTTTAACAATTGTTCCTTGTGTATTTAGTTTACGTTTGCAGGTATTATGTGAAGTGAACTGTCAACATGGGAATATCGGAGGAATATGCTATTTATGGTACGTTCAAAGGGAGTCATGACCGTTAAGGGGGAACGTGTGAAGCTTGCATAGATTTCAGATAGTTTGTTACTTAGATATTTCTAATTTTAAAGGGGATAATAAGCTCATAATAGAAACACGTTAACTACTCTCGAACTCTCTGATATTCATTCGCGAAACACACACACTCACTGACTCACATTAGCAAATCATTGTTGTTAGGGGAGGATTTTCCAATCCTAAGGATCACGGATCCTCAAGCACTGCCAGGATCACGGATCCTCAATTCTGTTTGAATTAAGGACCCTCAGAAGACATTGCAGGATCAGGATTCAGGATCCTTGTTGTTATCCTTATACTAACGGTTGTCTTCATTATGTTTAAGTTTGTTTTGCAGGAGTATACGCCTTGGACTTGGTCTTGCCGATATTCTTGGGAAATATGCCCTCAATATTCCGCACGTGCATGGCTTTGTGAACGTTATGGAGATCGTGGGAAGCTTGCACATTTAGCGGATAGTTAGTTGTTTTAGTTATTTCTAATTTTAAAAGGGGATAACAAGCTTGAATTAGAAGACTTGGCTATTTTAGCAAACACACACACTCGAAACAACTCTCAATAGCTCTCAACAGCTCATTTGGTGATTTCATACACATTACACTTTAGTGATCCTTGTAACAAGCTTGTTATCATCCCGAGTTGTAACAATCATTTGTTTAATCATAGTTGGTGATCGGTAGTTTCCATCACCCGAGGTTTTTGTGCCGGAGATCAACTATTGATCAAGGGCTTTTTCCTCGTATAAATCCTTGTGTCACTTGTTCATTTCCTTTGCAAGTTACTCATACATTTGTTCATGCATCATTCCTCCCAACAAAGATTTGGTTGCATTATCCTAGCCTGATTTTTTACCAAAACAGTTTGGCGCCAACCGTGGGGCCATTGGTGCTTCATTTCTGAAAAATTTTGCTCATTGTGTTCATTTCGGTTCATTATCTTCAACCATATGGCTTCTTCAGCAAAGAACACTTCAAGCTCAATTTCGGCAGTCACTTCTTCACAGGGCGCTCCACCTTTGCCTCCACCACCTTTTGGATCCCAGAAGAATGCTGAAAATGCTGCAAAGAGACAAAGCCCCATTTTTCCAAAACCACCAACTTCTGCTGTTTCTTCTAACCCTACTACTAGTAATCTTTTTTCTTTGATTTTGCAGATGAGGGATCACATACAAGAGCAGGAAAAGACCAATGAAAGGATCCTCCGGGAGATTGGTGACATCAAGAAACAGAAAAAATCAGCGGAGGATCACTCTCCTCTGATACCTAGATCACTGGATTTCGATACTCCAGTCATAACCACCCTGCAATCTGCAGCTCCAGACATCCAGTACCAGAGTGGACCATTGGGAAGGCGTTATGGAACAACAACTATGAGTCAGGATTTAGGGTCTCACTTCCAGCCTTCAGGATCCTGTTTTCAGCCTTCGGGATCCTCTTTCCAGCATCAGGGATCCTTCGTTAGCTCAGGAGGATATATGGGGACGCACACAGTTCAAGGATCCTCTCAGGTTCAAGGATCCTCTCAGGTTCAAGGATCCTCTTAGGTTCAAGGATCCTCTCAGGTTCAAGGATCCTCTCAGGTTCAAGGATCCTCCTTCCAGGTTCAAGGATCTTCTTCTCAGGTTTATGGATCCATGGATTATCTTCCAAGACCTCCAGTCACAGCACATCAAGGATCCAACATCTTTCAGGATCAAGGATTCTTAAGAAGTGTGCAACATTCGAGTTCAGATGTTCATCAAGGAGACTTCATTCCAATGCAGACCATTGCTTCTTCTGGTCCTTCAGTCATACCAGAACCCCGTCAATATGGATTCACATCTGGGATTCCAAACTTGAATCCTCCGGGAGGTAACACTTTGAATAATTCTTACAACACTAACCATGGCTTTGTGCATGATACAGGTATCAACCAAGCTATGGCTAGAGAATTACAGAAACTGAAGGATATGATATCCAGCCTTCCAGGAGTGGTTAAGCCCATTCCTAAAATTGCAGATGGTAGCCATATGATATCTCGTTTTGCACCACCTATTTGTGATGCTGAGATACCCAAAAGGTTCCAAATACCAACTATGAAGCTGTATGATGGTTCGACGGATCCAGAAGAACATGTAGCTCAATATATAGAAAGGATGGAGATCAACCCCATCCCAAAGATGTTAAAAGAAGCATGTCTATGCAAGGGTTTCGGATCCACACTCACAGGATCAACTCTTAAAGGGCTGCTAAGTCTTCCTCCTTACTCTATTACTTCATTTGCTAATCTAGTTAATCTGTTTAATAGCCAATTCTCATGTAGTAGAAAATTTGAACGTTTAACTAGTGATCTATATAGGGTAACACAAGGTCAAAATGAATCACTTAGAGATTATATCACTAAGTTTAGTAAAGAATCCTTAGATATTCCTAATCTGGATATAGCTACGGCTGTGGAAGCCTTTAAAATGGGTTTGCTTAGGGATTCATTATTCTATGATGATCTTGTCATGACCCCATGCAGGAATCTTGATGAAGTAAGAACCAGGGCCCTTAGATTCATCCGATTAGAGGATGATAAAAGGATCCAGGAAAGACTGGCAGGATCCTCGAAGCAGGAAAAGCAAGGATCCTACTTCAAGAACAACAAGTTCAAGTCTTACAACAAGTCTGATAACCAGAATGTGCATGCAGTAGAACAGGAAGAGGATGATGGGGATTATCCTCCAATTTCTGAATACTGTTTTTCTGTTGATAACAATGAACTAATTCTTGCAATGCAGAATCTAGGTGAGAAGGCAAGATGGCAAAGGAAAAGTGATAAACCAGCCGCAACAAAAGACAAATCCAAATGGTGTGCATATCATGAGGATTTCGGACATCTCACTGAAGAGTGTATTACACTTAGAAAAGAAATCGGTTACTTGTTAAGCAAGGGGCACTTGAAGGAACTTTTGGGAAGAAAAAAGTCAAGGATCCAGGATCCTTAGAAGATCCCAGAAAGAGCTCCTGCTCCTCCAGCTGATGCACAAGTTATAAACTTCATATCCGGTGGATCAGACATTTGTGGTGCTTCCTTTTCAGCATCCAAAAGACATGCCAAGGAGACCAAGATGGATAATGGAGATAGACCCATCCGGACCTCTACTGTTACACAGGATAAAGTTATAACTTTTGATGAGGATGATCGTGTTGATGTTCAGGATCCTCAACATGATGGTCTTGTTATTACTTTGTTCATTTCTAACCATTTTGTTCGCAGGATCCTAATCGATGGAGGAAGCTCGGTGAACATCATTCAGCTTAATGTCCTCAAGAAAATGAATATCCCTGAATCAAATATTATCCCAAGATCCTCAGTTCTTGTGGGATTCAGCGGAGAAACCAAGAATACATTGGGGGACATTAAACTTCCCATCTACATTGAAGGACTTCATTCTTATCAAAAATTTTGTGTTATAGATTGCTTATCCTGTTGCAATGTTATCCTTGGCAGGCCATGGATACATGACATGAAGGCAGTTGCATCTACATATCATAAATGTGTAAAGCTTCCTAGTCCATGGGGGGGGGGGGGGGTGATAAAGATTGAGAGTGACCAGCAAGAAGCAAAGAATTGCTATACCTCATCAATGAAGCCAGCCTCAAGACCAAGGAAGCAATAGCAACTAAAGTATCCTCCAAGAGACGTCTTGGAGGCAAGAGAACATGATGTGAAAGAAATCCTTATGGATCCTCATGATCCTGAATCCAAAGTCTTCATAGGATCAGGGATCCTGAGCAACATTGAACATGATCTAGTATCCTTCCTTAAAAGGAGAAAAACTACCTTTGCCTGGAAGCATGAAGACATGACATGTATCTCTAAAGACATAATTAGCCATAAACTTGGTATTGACAGGTTATTCAAGCCCATACATTAGAAGAGGAGGAAGTTTGCACCTGAGAGGAATGCAATTATCTAGGAGGAGGTAGACAAATTACTCCGAGCAGGTATGATTAGAGAGGTTAAGTATCCAGGATGGTTAGCCAATGTGGTTGTTGTTCAAAAGAAAAATGGAAAGTGGAGGGTATGTGTCGATTTCACTGATTTAAACAAGGCATGTCCCAAGGATCCTTTCCCATTACCCCACATTGACTCCATGGTGGATGCTACCGCGGGTCATGAGTTGTTGACTTTCATGGATGCTTCATCTGGATTTCAACAAATTTAGATGGAACTATCTGATCAAGAGGATACAACCTTTATGACCCCAACTGGTATCTATTGTTATATTGCTATGCCATTTGGACTAAGGAATGCATGTGCTACTTATCAAAGGCTAGTCAATATGATGTTTAAGGAACAAATAGGACACACTATGGAAGTCTACATAGACGACATGGTGGTTAAGTCCAAGAGAGCTGAGGATCACCTTAGAGACCTGGAGGAAGCATTCAATATCCTTGACAAATTCAATATGAAGTTGAATCCTTCAAAGTGTCACTTTGGTGTTAAAGCAGGCAAGTTCCTAGGATACATGGTAACAAAAAGAGGCATTGAAGCAAGTCCAGAGCAAATTAAGGCTATTGTGAATATCAAATCTCCTGCCAATGCCAAGGATGTGCAAAGGTTGACAGGGAGGATCACAGCCTTGAATAGGTTCATATCAAAATCATCAGAAAAGTGCAAGGAATTCTATGACAATTTGAGAAAGAACAAGAAATTTGAGTGGACTGAAAAGCATGAAAGTTCTCTCAAAGTCCTTAAGGATTACCTATCCTCAGCTCCTGCCTTGATGAAAGCAGAAGGGGATATATTATCCTTATATCTAGCGGTATCCTCTAAAGTAGTAAGTGCGGTCCTTGTTAAGGATCACGAAGGTACACAACATCCTGTCTATTATGTAAGTAAGAGTTTGCTTGATGCTGAATCCAGGTATTCGCATTTAGAAAAACTTATCATTGCTTTGATTATGACATCTACTAAACTAAGACATTATTTTGAAACTCATGCCATTATTGTTAATACTAATTTTCCAATTAAGAATGTTCTCAGGAAACCTGAAATGTCAGGAAGGATGGCTAAATGGGCAGTGAAGCTTAGTGCTTATGATATAAGATATGAACCAAGGACTGCCATCAAATCCCAAGCCTTAGCTGACTTTGTGGCAGATTTTAGTAGTGACTTGCAAAGGGAAGCTGAGTTAGAAGTTCAGCAGCTTGAAGAGACTAAGGATCCTTGGATACTCTTCACTGATGGAGCCTCTAATGTCAAAGGAACAGGACTTGGAATACTACTAAAATCACCACAGGGGGACATAATACCCCACTCCATAGCTTGTGAGTTTCAAACTACTAATAATGAGGCTGAATATGAAGCCTTGATAGCTGGTTTGCAAATTGCCAAGCATATGAGGATCAGGTATCTTGAGGTACATGTAGATTCATTGCTAATTACTAATCACTTTAATGAATCCTATGCTGTTAAAGGTGAAAAGCTAATCAAATACCTAGAGATAGTCAAAGAATTGGCACTCTCTTTTGTTTCTTTTAGTTTGACACAGGTACCCAGGGAAGAAAATGCAGAAGCTGATGCATTGGCCAACCTAGGATCATCCTTGAAAATTCCAGAGGATATCAAGATCCCTATCATCCATGTTTTGGCTCCTGCTATTGAGGATCACATAACTATGGAGATAGAATAGGATTCTGCAATGGTTCCTAGTGATGGTGCACAGTCTCGTTCAGGATCATGGATCCTTCCAATCATGAGATATATACAACATGGAGAGATTCCTACAGGAGAAAACCCCAGGGCTTTCAAAATCAAGGTATCTCAATTTACAATATTAAATAACATGTTATATAAACGATCTCTTGCAGGTCCATATCTAAGGTGCATAGAGGATCTCGAAATTCAAGAAGTCCTAAAGGATTTTCAAGAAGGAGATTGTGGAAACCACACTGGGGGCAGGGCATTGTTCTCAAGGATCCGTAGGACAGGATACTATTGGCCTACAATGAAGAAGGATGCTGTGGATTATGCCAAGAAGTGTGATCCTTGTCAGAGACATAGTAATATCCTTCATCAACTAGCAGAGCTCTTGCATCCTATATCCTCTTCCTGGCCATTCATGAGATGGGGAATGGATATAGTTGGAAAACTTCCCAAAGCACCAGGAGGAAAGGTGTTCATGCATGCCATGACTGATTACTTCTCTAAGTGGATAGAGGCTGAAGCCTTTGCTCAAGTCAGAGAAAAAGAAGTGATATCCTTTATTAAAAGAAACATTATTACTAGATTTGGTATCCCTTCTGAAATTGTTTGTGATAATGGATCCCAATTTATTGGGAGTAGAACTACTAACTTTTGTGACAGCTGGGGGATTAAGATGATAACATCAACACCAGTCCACCCACAAGCTAATGGTCAAGCAGAATAATCCAACAAGATCATCATCAACAACTTGAAGAAGAAGCTTGTATCCAAAAAAGGAAAATGGGCAGAAGAACTACCTTATGTACTATGGGCTGATAGGATAACCCCCAAGAATGCCACTGGCCAAACTCCATTTTCTTTGGTATTTGGAGTAGAATCAGTGATCCCTACAGAGATGGTGGTTCCTACTGCAAGAACAAGCATCCGTGATCCTGAAGAAAATGCTGAAAACTTGGTTCAAGACTTGGATACTATAGAAGAAATCAGGGATTTGGCAAGGATAAGGATGGCTAGTTATCAACAAAGGATGGCTGGAGCCTACAATAAGAATGTCAGGATCAGGAAATTCCAAGTTGGTGATATGGTATTGAGGAAAACATTTCAGAATACCACAAATCCTGCTGATGGAAAGTTGGCACCAAAGTGGGAAGACCCCTACCTGATTGAAGCTGAGGCAGGAAAGGGGGCATATCTGTCACACCTCCAAAATCCACCATGCGGAGTATCACCGCTTGGAGGCGTGACGTGACCAGGATCGAGCCACCAATCATATTGAACAACATAATTAAGTAAATAATACCAACCACAATGGTGACCAAAAGAGAGTACCCAATTCTAGGTTAACAGCGGAAGCATAAAACGTAAGTTCAAAACATAAGTTCATGGTTTATAAGTTTAAAGTCCAATACGTAAGTTTAATAAGTTCATAAGGGTTAAATTATTAAGCACGGGACATAACAGTCCGTATCCCACAACGACCTCCTCCTCGTGCAAGCTCCATAAGCATCTAACGACCTGTAAGGCATGTAACAACGAGTCAACAACAAGGTTGAGTGAGTTCACAGTTGGTTGTTTAGTTTTAAGTTGTTCCGAAAACCTGGTTTGTCTTTTGTTGGCTTAATTGCCGTGGGGGTTACCCCATAGTTGAAAGTATGATTAACCAGTTCCTTCTTTATTACCCAAACCATATCCATAATTAGTGGGGGCTTCCCCATGTGAACCACTAGACCGTTAAGATATCCTACCCAAGGAGGATATGTAGGTTCCGTTTTTATTTCTTTAACCCATTCCCAACCACCGGGAATCCCATGCCTTAGAAAGTGTGTGAACTCACATTTGGTTGCTCGGTTTGACTCTCAAAAATAGCTAACAGTCAAGGTCGGTCAATCACATCCTAGTATGATTACCACTTAGTTTATTAGTGACTTCAAATAAGCACAAAGTTCCTACACGCATCTATTCACATAACATGCATCACTTTAACGGTTCATGCTCATATAAACATTCCACTTATAGCTACTCAAGAGCAAGCATACAATATTGCACATAACACTTTTATTGACATATAACATGTTAAATCATTCTCAGATAACCTACCCGACATTTAGACACGCAAATTACTACTTATGTCGTTTCAGCTTTTTCATTCAAAACTGGACTGTTTTCGAGGATTTTAATAAAATAGTTAACTTCTTCCAAAAATTCCCAACTTTTTACAGAAGGTCTTAAACGATCCAAATATTATTGTGTAAAAATCTCAGGATCCAATTCATCACCAATATTTTAATAAAAATCATTTTCCGGACTGAAATCAGATTTATCTTTTTCTGACTGCAGTCCACGGAATAATTTATTTAAAATTCATCGTAAGTCCGATTTATAAAATTCCAGTGGGAGAATTACAAATACATCAGTGGTCATTTATAGTACAAATTTTATGAGCTGATTCAACATATATTTCAAGTTATGATTAAAGATATAACACCCATTTATTGCAGTAAAAACTCAGCTTTAGTTGCTGTTACAAAACGGGTCTTTAAAAATAGTAAACGAAGTCCAAAAATTATGATTCCAGTGCCATTAGAACCATATTTCATAATAACACGTTTTAGACTCAAGAAAATCAAGTTTTTGTTAAGTTATGATATGGTTACAGCCAACTGAAGTTGGCTGTAATATTTGGACATAAGCTGTTTTCAGCTTATTGTGTTCTATCGCATGTTCTATTTGTTCCGTTAACATGTCTAGTGATCAACAACGACCTTTAACATCAATATTAACAATTAAATCATCAAGAAATCAACAACATGTTCACTACAACATCCTACTACCACATTTCATCTTCATGTTACTTTTATATGTAAAGCTTCATGTTTCTATTTTTGAGTTCTTGTTCTTTTAGTGTTTTAAACATAAGTATCATACTACATCATTTAGCCATAAAAACAAGATGAACAAGGATTTGTCAAGAGCTTACTACTAGCACACGGCTAGGGAAGAATCTAATGAAGAAGATGATGATAAATGATGATGAATAAGCAAGAACAAAGCCCTTTTGAAGCTTCCACAAGTTGCAACCTCCTTGAATCACCTTGTAAGCTTGAATGGAACATGAAAATGGAAGATGATGGTTGTGAAATGGTGGTGATGGTGGCGGTTGGGTGTGAGCCGAGAGGAGGGAGAGGGAGAGTGAGGAGTGAGGGTGAAGATTATGGAATGATATTAGGATATTGGAGCCATGCTTATAAATCCCCATATCCAATATTTTGCTTAACATATCAAGCAAAAAATCCAACAATATCTAAATAAAATCTTGGAAGGCATGTTGGTAAAATATGGTGGGGTCCATGGGAACCGAAATCGGTTGGGGGGGGGGGGGTTGATGTAAGTTTTTGTAACTAAAAGGTAAATGTTAGTTAATTGTCAAGTATAAACTTACATATACTAGTTACTTGATATTTAACAGGTGTTATGGTAAACGGGGACCATGACTAGTCAAAAATAATAAAACAATGTATTTGACAAAAATTTAGTGTCCCGGGTAATGTCCGGTTGTTCGGTTAAATACTGTTTCGTTAAAGTGTTTAATTATTCCGTAAAGTGTCTATTATATATATTTTTGTAACACTTTTAATTCCTAACACATAGGAGAATATTCAGGATCATTTAGTCAATTTTCTGTGCACGACTAGTATGTTAACAAGCACATGTAAGTATGACACAGTAATCAGGAAACAGTTAAGTAATTCAACACAGTCACCAAGCACTTTAATTATCATTAATAAATCGTACGGATACATGAAATCATGAGGGTTGTCACATTCTCTCCCCGTTAAGAAAATTTCATCCCGAAATTTAGTGCGTGGTTACTGAGGAAGCTAGTTAAGTTGCGGTGTTTACTGGCTTTTTCTGGGGTGTCACATCATCCCCCAGTTGATTTTGAATTTCGTCCCGAAATTCTGCAGTAGCTTCAGCCTCCGTAGTGGTTGCACTTTTCTTAAACAACTGGAGATACTTGAGTTTCATTTGGTCTTCTCGTTCCCAGGTATACTCTGGGCCACGCCGGGAATCCCAACGAACTCGAACAAGAGGTATCCTGGTACGCTTGAGAACCTTAACATCTCGATCCGTAATCTCTACTGGTTCCTCGACGAATCGCAGCTGGTCGTCGATAGTGAGCTCCTTTAAGGGAACTATGAGGGTCTCATCTGACATACACTTCTTCAGATTCGACACGTGGAAAACATTGTGAACTCCGCTGAGTTCTTCAGGTAGATTCAACTTGTAGGAGACCTTGCCAATCTTCTCAATGATTTCGAACGGTCCGACATAACGCGGATTGAGTTTGCCTCGTTTGCCAAAACGAACTACACTTTTCCAAGGTGAGACTTTGAGTAGCACCCGATCCCCAACCTGGAACTCGAGTGGTTTCCTACGCTTATCAGCATAGCTTTTCTGACAGTCACGAGCTGCCGCCATTCGCTGTCGTATCTGAGCAATCCTCTCAGTCGTGTCTACCACAAGTTCTGGACCTGTGATTTGGCTGTCACCAACTTCTGCCCAACAAAGAGGCGATCAGCACTTCCGTCCGTACAATGCCTCGAACGGAGCGGCCTGGATACTGGTGTGGTAACTGTTGTTATATGAAAACTCCACTAACGGGAGGTGTTTTTCCCAGCCATTACCAAAATCGATTACATATGCCCGAAGCATGTCTTCAAGGGTTTGGATGGTGTGTTCAGATTGCCCATCCGTCTGTGGATGATATGCCGTGCTCATGTCTAATCGAGAACCAAAGGATTTGTGCATAGCTTGCCACAACTCAGATGTAAAACGCGAGTCACGATCAGAGATGATGGAAGTTGGCACTCCGTGCCTTGACACCACTTCCTTTAGGTAGATGTCTGCTAGAGTAGAAAACTTGTCGGTTTCCTTGATAGCCAAGAAGTGTGCAGACTTAGTCAGTCGATCCACGATTACCCAAATGGTATCATTTCCGTATTGAGATCTAGGCAGGCCAGTAACGAAATCCATGGAAATTTGCTCCCATTTCCATGTCGGGATCTCTGGTTGTTGGAGCAGGCCTGATGGTTTCTGATATTCAATCTTGACTCTCGCACAAGTCAAACATTTACTGACGTAGGTTGCTATGTTGGCTTTCATGCTAGGCCACCAATATGTAGTCTTGAGATCGTGGTACATCTTATCCGAACCAGGATGTACTGAGTAACGAGACTTGTGTGCTTCATCCATCACAAGCTCACGTAGATTACCATATAGTGGAACCTAGATGCGCCCGTTTACATAGTAGGCGCCGTCTTCCTTTTGTTCTAACCGTTTCCTTGATCCTCGTAGGGACTCCGCCCTGATGTTCTCTGCTTTCAATGCTTCGACCTGAGCATCTCGTATCTGAGTAGGAAGACTAGATTGGATGGTAAGTTGTAACGCTCACACACATTTAGGTATAGTATCCTTTCGACTGAGGGCGTCGGCCACAACATTGGCTTTGCCCGGATGATACTTGATCGCACATTCGTAATCATTCAGGAGTTCGACCCATCGACGTTGTCGCATGTTTAACTCTTTTTGCTTGAAGATATGCTCGAGACTCCTGTGATCGGTGTAAATGGTGCACTTGGTACCGTACAGGTAATGTCTCCATATCTTAAGTGCGAAAACAACTGCTCCCAATTCCAAGTCGTGCGTAGTGTATTTCCTTTCGTGTACTTTAAGTTGGCGTGATGCGTAGGCAATGACCTTGTCACGTTGCATCAACACGCAACCAAGTCCTTGGATGGAAGTGTCGCAATAAACCACAAAATCATCTGTGCCCTCAGGCAATGAGAGGATAGGCGCGCTACAAAGTCTATCCTTCAAGTGCTGAAATGCAGATTCCTGTGCATCACCCCAACGATAGGTGACACCCTTCTGAGTTAGCGAGGTGAGAGGTTGCGCAATCTTGGAGAAATCCTTGATGAATCTTCTGTAGTAGCCCGCCAAACCCAAGAATTGGCGGATTTCGGTTGGTGTACGGGGTGCAGGTCAGTTCTTGATAGAGTCAACCTTGGATGGATCGACATGAATCCCATCCTTATCTACCACGTGGCCTAGAAAGTGGACTTCGCGAAGCCAGAAGTCACATTTCGAAAATTTGGCATACAGTTGCTCTGCTCAAAGAAGTTCCAGCACGAGTCGTAGATGCTGCTCGTGTTCCTCCTGACTCTTAGAATAGATCAGGATGTCGTCGATGAAAACAATAACGAACTTATCCAGGTAAGGCTTGCACACTCGGTTCATGAGATCCATGAAAACCCAGGTGCATTCGTCAATCCGAAGGGCATAACCAGAAACTCGTAATGGCCGTAACAAGTTCTGAATGCTGTTTTGGAGACGTCCTCATCTCGGACTCTCAGCTGATGGTATCCCGATCTCAAATTAATCTTAGAGTAATAGCTCGACCCTTGCAACTGGTCGAATAAGTCAACAATGCGTGGAAGAGGATAACGATTCTTCACGGTTACCTTGTTAAGTTCACGATAGTCAATACATATTCTGAAAGTATCGTCTTTCTTCTTCACAAACAAGACTGGAGCTCCCCAGGGCGAAGAGCTAGGACGTATGAAACCCTTTTCCAAGAGTTCTTGCAATTGTGTGGACAGTTCTTCGAGTTCTGACGGAGCTAGTCGATAAGGTGCACGAGCTATTGGTGCTGCTCCAGGGGCTAGCTCGATTCGAAACTCGACTTGTCGATGAGGCGGAAGACCAGGTAATTCCTCCGGAAATACATCAGGAAAATCACGCATAATAGGAATGTCTTCAATTCTCTTCTCTTCCATTGATGCTTCAGTAACGAGTGCTAGAATGGCAGGGTGGCCCTTTCGCAAACACTTCTGGACCTTAAGGAAAGAGATAATGCCTACGACAGCACCACTCTTGTCGCCATGAATCACGAGGGGTTCTTCACCAGAACGAGGGATGCGGACAATCTTCTCGTTGCAAAGAATTTCCGCTTGCTGATGAGATAACCAATCCATCCCAATAACAACGTCGAAACTACCCAGAACGATAGGAATAAGATTGATAGAGAAGGTCTGACCAGCTAAGACGAGGTTAAAACCCTTAACTATGTGTGTGGCCTCGAGACTTTTACCATTTGCTAGCTCTACCGTGTGTTTGGTGGTCAAAAGTGTTGGGGTGCGCTTAAGCATTTGACTAACTTTTAAGGACACATAACTAGTATCGGCACCCGAATCGAATAAAACAGTAACAAAGAAGTCATCCAGAAGAAACTTACCCATCACAACGTTGGGATCGTTCCTTGCGTCGCCCTGACCCAGCACGAAAACACGTCCCCTGGCACCATTGCCATTGTTGTTACCCCCGTTGTTGCCTCCAATGTTGTTCCCGTTTCCTTGGTTGTTGTTGTTCTGGTTCTGGTTCAGCTGAGGACAGTTCCTCTTAAAGTGGCCTTCAGCGCCACTCTGAAAGCATCCCTTATTGCCCTGCTGTTGCTGCTGCTGGTGGTTCTGTGGAGCTTGTTGTTGTTGTTGGCGATTCTGATTTGCTGGTCATGCGCTCCTGCAATCCTTTGCTTCATGACAAAACTTGTTACACCTCAAACAACGACCCTTGTTGCACTGCCCGCTGTGATGCTTGTTGCACCGGTTGCACTTGGGGTGGTTCCCTCGGTATCCACCCTGTCCTTGATTACCAGAAGATTGCTGACCAGGACTCTGGTAGTTATCAGTCTTTCGCTGTTGAGACTGAACTGAAGTAGAACCCTTGCCCGAATTTCCATCCCACTTGCGCTTGTTATCACTGGGGGCATCAGTAGTAGTAGTGCTAATACGCTTGAGCAGCCGGTTCTGCTCAACTGCCTGATCAGTGAGACGATGAGCCAACTTGATGATTTGCTGAATGGTGCCAAGATTAGCTGAGGTCACATGACTTTGAATTTCTGGAACCAAACCCTTAAGGTACAGCTCGATACGCTTGATAGGAGGATCCACCATAGTAGGACACAAGATGGCCAGCTCATTTGACCTCTTCGTATACGCCTCAATCTCAGACCCCGTCATCTTCAGATTGAAAAATTATACCTCTAGCTTGTGGATGTCGTCAGGACTACAGTACTCTTCTTTGATCAGTTCTTTGAAACCGTTCCATGGGGTGGCATTAGCAACCGCCAGCCCTAGCAGTTGAACCTGTGCTTTCCACCAGGTTAACACAGCACCTTCGAGGGTTCCAGTAGCATATTTCACCCTACGATCTTCAGGGCATTCACACATCTCGAAAACAGACTCAAGCTTCTCGAACCAGTGAAGAAGACCTACAGCTCCTTCTGTGCCGCTGAAAGTACTAGGTCGGCAATCCATGAACGTTTTGAACGTACATGCGGGGGGCGGAGCATGTTGACCTATTGCGCGAGAATAAAAGACAAGGTTAAACACAAGAGTTGGTTCACGAGTGTAGGATCTAAATGTCCTAAGATGGGTTGCTATGGCAGGTTATACCTCCTGCAGGGACAGCTGCGAGTGCCTCAGCCACTCGTTCGTTGATTAGAGCCGTCAGCTGGGCTTGAGTCAAGTTCAGGCGTCCACTCATGATCTTCACATCGAAGGAAACACAAGTAAGAAGTGGTGTCGCGAAAGTGCGTAAGTGTGGAGTGACAGAAGAGAGCAAACACGCAGGGTTTCAAGCAATAGTTATTACGCTAACTAAGCATACCATGATCAACTGGGCTGCTTAAACTAGCAGGCAGGCAATACAAACATAAACCATATTTCACTATAGTGTTGAGTCTTGAACGTGGAGCGAAGCGTCGTTGTGGATCGTTGAGCACTGTACAGGTTATAGTCTGGTTTTGTCAAAAAGCTTTTCCCTTTTTAAACCAAGTACACTATAACCAATGGCTCTGATACCAATCTGTCACACCCCCAAAATCCACCATGCGGAGTATCACCGCTTGGAGGCGTGACGTGACCAGGATCGAGCCACCAATCATATTGAACAACATAATTAAGTAAATAAGACCAACCACAATACGATTGGTGACCAAAAGAGAGTACCTAATTCTAAGTTAACAGCGGAAGCATAAAACGTAAGTTCAAAACATAAGTTCATGGTTCATAAGTTTAAAGTCCAATACGTAAGTTTAATAAGTTCATAAGGGTTAAATTATTAAGCACGGGACATAACAGTCCGTATCCCACAACGACCTCCTCCTCGTGCAAGCTCCATAAGCATCTAACGACCTGTAAGGCATGTAACAACGAGTCAACAACAAGGTTGAGTGAGTTCACGGTTGGTTGTTTAGTTTTAAGTTGTTCCGAAAACCTACTTTGTCTTTCGTTGGCTTAATTGCCGTGGGGGTTACCCTATAGTTGAAAGTATGATTAACCAGTTCCTTCTTTATTACCCAAACCATATCCATAATTAGTGGGGGTTACCCCATGTGAACCACTAGACCGTTAAGATATCAACAACTGACGAACAATAGTTGTGCCCTACATCAGTGTCTATCATCACTGACAGTTAAGATATCAACAACTGACGAACAATAGTTGTGCCCTACATCAGTGTCTATCATCACTGACAGTTTGCCAGAGTCCATTAGTACACGCCCGTCCGAACGGCACGGTGTGAGGTTTGTTAAACCTAATAGCGCTATTAACTAATGACCCGCTCGCCATTGGCCTCGGCCATTAAGTCGATATAAAATGAGGGACTTAATGATAGAGTTTTGTCTAGTAAGTTTTAAGGTTGTTGTCCTACCTAAGGAGGACGAACGTACGTATTCTACCCAAGGAGAATACGCAGGATTAATATTGGCATCCTACCCATGGAGGATGGCCGTACATGATGCGTGTGAAGTGTTATATATTTTAGGTGTATATTTTAAGCCCCTTTAACACTTATTTTTAGCCAAGTTTTAAATTTATAAAACACGATATTTTACTAACACTAAACACACATATGGGCAAGTGCACCCATCGTGAGCGTAGTATAGTGTTGGCAAGATACCGAGGTCGTCCAAG
Organism: Helianthus tuberosus; assembly: GCA_030545235.1. Taxonomy (NCBI): domain Eukaryota; kingdom Viridiplantae; phylum Streptophyta; class Magnoliopsida; order Asterales; family Asteraceae; genus Helianthus; species Helianthus tuberosus. Next base: position 158,716,684 of record CM060373.1, on the reverse strand, counting down.
GACACAAGAGCTTTTAGTACCGGTTTATCCTCAACGTCTAATCAAAATAAAAAGTTTAGAAAAATGTTTTAAACTAAGAAAAATAAAAACTAACTAAAATGCTAAAAATAAAAATAAAAATAAAAACAGATAGACAAGATGAATCACTTGGTTCCGACTCGTATCTAGTGTAACCTTTGATTATTTCCGCACTTTTGCACATGATTAAGAGATTATCTTAGTTATTGTAGTAGGCCCCTCTTTTGAAGGTGACGTTACCCTCACCCCAGTAGTTTGAGTCAGCAAGGATACAATCCTAAAAGGGTGGATTATTGGAAGATAATGAATTAAGTTATTAATGCAATATTATGGTAGGCCCCTCTTTTGGAGGTGACGTTACCCTCGACTAAGTTGTCTGAGTCAGCAGGGATACAGTCCTAAATAGCCGGGTTATAGTATTAATAGTAGTTAACTTATGAGGGGATCAAAGAGTTTGGACCCCCGCCATCCAATACCGTGAAGTATTGAAGGAGATCCTACTAAATTTGACCCAGGTCCATTGCAGGACCTCTAAACGCTGAACAATGGCAAGACCTTTACCAAACCGTTCCCTTAACCCCCGACCAGGTAGCCAACATACCTCCATATAGACCGTGGAGATATGAATGGTGAAAATCTTTTATTTTATATAGACAGTAAAATAATTTCAAGACACCACGGACAAACGATAAAGAAAGATCACCTTCAACATAAGCAACTAGTTATTAAAGTCATTAATACGAAACCAAATAAAAAGTGCAAAAGATTAGAAATAAAAAGTATTACACTAGACACTTTGTCTTCACCAAGTGATGTAAGAGACTTAGGCAAACATGGCCTTGATTGTCAAGAACTCTTACGATCAATCTTGGATCCCGAGACGACTCACACACTCTACGATGGACAATGGATGATGGTGGTGGATGATGGTGTTATGGTGGTGGTGGGTGGTGGGTGAAGTGTGAGAGAGGTGGTGTGCCAAGGGATGGTTTGAGCTTGAGCCAAGCACATCTATTTATAGGCTGAACAGAAGCTCGGGCACGGCCCCGTGTCCAGTGGGCACGACCCCGTGTCCACATCCTTCTCTTTCTTCATTAAATGCAGCTTTGTCTTATTAGTTGACCACGCCCCCGTGTCTGCTGAGCACGCCCCCGTGGTGCAGAAGAATCTTTGTACTATGCAGATTTGCTGGATTGTGCGAATCTTATAGTTGACCACGGCCCCGTGTCCGCTGAGCACGGCCCCGTGGTGGGCAATAGAAGCTTCTACCACTTTGTCTTTTCTGCTGACACTTGGGCACGCCCCCGTGCTGGCTGAGCACGGGGCGTGTTCAGTCTTCTGTCTTCTTGTTTTGCTTGGGAAGATGCTGTCGTGGGGTCGGGCATGTCACGTCTTGTTCCTTTTCTTGTATTTATGTTAGATTTTGATGTCTTTTTGCTTCTTTTGTTAATTTAAGCTCATTTAATCCTGAAAATACAAAAGGAAGACAAAAGAACACTTTTTCCAACATTAGTACTAAAAAGGGGTTAGTTTTATGCCTCATTTGATGAAATTTATATGTTAATATTTGAACACATCAAATATCCCCACACTTGAATCTTTGCTTGTCCTCAAGCAAAACTCTTTAATATGTGGCTATTTACACTCCCAAATGGAATGGGTAGAGAAGAAGGTTTTTGGGCTTGTCGTAGAGTGTCGGGATTTCCAAGATTCTTTATTTAATTTTATTTTTATTTATTTACAATCCTATTCGTCATGATTTATTTAAAACTTTTCATAAGATAAATTACTTATTAGGGCATAACATGCCTTTGTAAAATTCTATTTATATACAAGTTCACATACCTCACGGGGATCACTCAACACTCGGCCGAAAATGTATTTTTGTGGATCACTCGAGAGCGGCATGGAACTTACTCCTACCATAGGCTTGCCAAGCAATCAATCCTCCTCATTTTTAACTTATATACCTTTGTAAATATCAAGAGGACTTTGTGGGTTAAGGGTTAGGCTTTGGTTAAAGGTAGGTGGTTGGGTTGGTGGTTAGTGGTTAGTAAAAAGGGCGAAAAGCGTAACAAGTGTCGGTTTTCGTATGACTTTCTATTTTTGTAACTTTTATTTTGATGAAGCTATTTATTCAAACAAAGTTATTTTTGATGAACTTGTTTGTTTATTTTCTTTTGCTTCATCAACAACAATTTTTTTTTTTTTTTTGAAAAGTCATATAAAGAACCGAACTTGTTATTACAACAAAGGGGTAAAAATGAAAAAAGTTTTGGTGGGTAAAAAAGGGTGTTTGGTTTGGGTTATGAAATGAAAAGGTTTAGGCTCAAAGGAGCTAACTAGGGGGATTTTGGGTAGGTGGTAAAAAAAGAAAATAATGGTGTAGAAATAAAAAGGGGTTAGTCCTAATGCCTCAATCATTTACTTACTCGGGTTTAAGTTGGTAAGGACCGGGAATGTATCGTCATGGCAAGTTCTAGAGTCGTAAGAACCAAGCGGCTATTCACACAAGAAACGAAAATGAGCATTTAGTCAAATGATATGTAAGTGTTTGCTCAATAAAGGCTCAAAACTCACTTTTGTGGGAATGGGTTTTTATGTGATCAAGTATATATAATTAAATTTTAACTAAGCTTGTCATGCCTTTTCATAAATTTCTTATGTTGGTTCTTTTTATCACGACGCTATCGGTTGTAAATTCATAAAAATATAACCTTTTTAATAACTTGAATTTCCCGAATTAAACCTAGACAAGTAAAAAAAATGAAATTTTTTTTGAAAAAAATTTGGGGTGATTAGCGGTTCCAATAGAGTTTTGTGTAAGGCTTGTATTTAGGACTTGCAAGTTTCAAGGTTTTAGCATCCCCCCACACTTAAATTACACATTGTCCTCAATGTGTCCCAAAAATAAGTTTTTAGGTTGATTGAATGTGTAAAAAGGTGTGAAAAGCAAAAATTTTGTGTTACTGGCAACCTGGACACGACCCCGTGTTGAGTGAACACGACCCCGTGTTCAGGTGCCAGTAACGAGAACTTACAGAAGGTGAACACGGGGGCGTGTTGGCTGGACACGACCCCGTGTCTGTCAAGGTCTGCAGAATTTAAACAAACAGCAGGTTCAGGGGAATGGGCACGGGGGCGTGTCGGCTGGACACGACCCCGTGTGGACAGTCTGCAAAGTCGAAAAACAGGTTTCTTTCTTCGTTTTTCCAGTCCCGGCTTTAAGAGTACTAATTCTTAGTACTTTAAGCCTCGTATGTACCTGCTTAATCAATAAACACTCCACCAAAACATAGCAAACATCCTACTTTTACCAAAGTTAACATCCATGTCAAAGTTAAAAGAAAAATAATGCAGGAAAAATAAAAGAAGTTAGGAAAAGTAAATTGTTCAACACTTGGCACGCAGGCCATCAATTGTTCAAGATTAAAAGGGTTAACCTGGGGAGTCATCAATCAACCGCTTCCTCCTCTGCTCCTCTCGCCTACTCCATAACATCGTCATCATCATCATCATCATCCCCTCCATGGCGTGCAATGTGGTCTCGTATATATCCAACATCGTCTTGGATCTCGGATAGGTTTCTCTCGATAGCTCCGACCCGGTGGTAGGTGTTGCTCGCCATGTTATAGGTGTTCCTAGTGCACATAAGGTTTTCCTGCAACAAATCATGCAAACTTTGAAAGTTAGGAAAACCGCCTCCCGAGGAGGATGATTGGCCCGGATCACGGTGGGGTTGGTATTGGTACTGATGATGTTGCGGAGCTGGGAGGACAAGCGCTTCTTGCGGGTTCCATGCATGACCTTGCATCCTTTGAAAGGTTACCGTCCCGTCTTCTGCCTCATAAATCTGGTTCATTGAGCGGCATATGTGAATATCCACCGTACCCGACCATGGGCTCCTCTCAAATGACCTAGGTATGTGGGCGAAGTGCTTGAAGAGACGGTACACCCATCCATAGGAGTCGGTGCACTAGCAAGGTGGTTGTGATGCATGTTTCGGAGCGTGAGGAACGGAACATCGAGCGGCCTGCGGGTGTGGATGCAGTGGAGGACAACCAAATCTCTTAACCCAACGACGCCACTACTGTCATGCCTTTGGCTAAGAGAGTAGCCGAGGAGCCTATGAATGTATCTGTATAGCGGATCCCTCAGCTTTGTACTCTTAGTGCTGCTCGGATTGTAGAACCCCTCTCCAATCTGAGCCCACATGGCTTGGCGTTCGTTGTCACCTATCTCTCTCATTCCCCCATTATTTTCTTTGTTTCCCGCATCCTCTTCCCCATACAACCCGATAATCGACCCAAATTGTGCCATAGAGATCGAATACTTCGTTCCGCCACACCGGAAAGCTACCCCGTCATTGTCGAACGAGTCGCACCTCAGGTTGAATGTGAAAGTGCTATAGAATTCCAACGTGCATTCGTGGACTGAACGGAGCCGAGTTGTTAGGGCGACTCTGAGTGGTCCCGTGACAATGTTGTTGAAACGGTCAATTTGATTCACCATGGTTAGCAAGTCCGTGCAAGCTTGCCTCGGGTATTCCTCCAGCCTTGTTTGAAGAATTTCGTATCGAGCTCTTGCATCGAGCTCATTGGCGTTAAATCTTGTGAACTTCCTGGCCATCTGCAAGAATACACCAAAAGTTAGCACGAAACAGAAATATTTTCGGACAAAACTGCAAACAGCTGGCTGGACACGACCCCGTGTTCAGCGGACACGGCCCCGTGTCCAGAGGTCTGTTACTCAAAAATCCCATTTTTCGACCCGGTTTCGAAAACTTGAAAATTTTTGGTCCAATAGGTGCGGTTTCCCCCGAAAATGAAACCCTAAGCATCGTTTTCCCCAAAATATCCCGTTTACCCTATCAATTTTATCTTTTTCGGTTCAAGAACAAGGGTTTGGGGTTTTTGTGCGAAATTGGATGAATCTATGAACAATACAAGTGTATCTACTTTCCTTAACACTAATCTAACTAAATGCAAACAGATCTAAACAAAAATTTGAGGTTCGATCCGGATGAACTTCAAGAACCCTAGATTTTTCCCCAAATTTTTGGTGTTTTAACTACATGCAAGTAACTAATCTAACTACTAAAAGTGATAGAATCATACCTTGATGTTGTTAGAGCGATAGGAGATGTTGAAAATCTGCGAAAAATCGCCTGAAAGCAGAGCTTTTTCGGGGAAACGGGGCGTGTGGAATGAAGTAACTGTTTTGAAAAAGGGGATTTATCCCGACTGCAGCGCGGACACGGCCCCGTGTCCAGCGGACACGGCCTCGTGCCGAGCGTAGTTTTGAATTTTTTTTAAGTGCTCGTGTGAGTGCCCTCTTTTTCCCATAAGCTATGGTTAGAAAACTTACCGCTTTATTTTGTTGTCTCAATCGTTCGTAACTTACCAGGCATGATGTTTTTATTCTTCTACCGTTTGAAGCGAGATCTCTTCTTCTTCATCCTCAATGAATCCTTGATAGAGTTTCAGCCGTTGGCCATTGACTTTAAATGGGGGCCCATTTCGAGATTTAATTTCTACTGCACCGTGTGGAAAAATATGGGTGATGGAAAAAGGTCCTGACCACCTAGACTTTAATTTACCAGAAAATAATCGAAGTCGTGAATTAAACAAAAGAACTAGATCTCCTACCCGAAATTCATTAGGTTTAATATGTTTGTCATGCAAATTTTTCATTCTTTCCTTATAAATTTCGGAGTTTGAGTATGCAAAATTCCTAAGCTCGTCTAATTCATTTAATTGACAAAATCGATTTTTACCGGCAATTTCTAAATCTAAGTTTACATTTTTGATTGCCCAGTAGGCTTTGTGTGCAATTTCTACTGGCAAATGACAACTTTTTCCATAGACTAGCTTATACGGGGTTGTACCTATTGTTGTTTTATATGCAGTTCGAAAAGCCCATAAAGCATCGTCTAATTTATCAGCCCATTCCTTTTTATTTAACCCTACGGTTTTTTCGAGTATTCGTTTTAAACCTCTATTAGTTACTTCGGCTTGACGGGATTTGTTTGAGGGTGATATGCTGTTGAGACCCGGTGATAGACCCCATATCTTGTTAGAATTTTTTCGAGTTGATGGTTGCAAAAATGGGTACCTCTATCACTTATTAATGCTTTAGGTGTGCCAAAACGAGAGAATAATTTTTTCAGAAATCTTACCACAACTCTTCCATCATTTGTTGGAAGTGCCTCGGCCTCGGCCCATTTAGACAAATATTCTACTGCCACAAGTATATATTTGTTTCCTTTCGATGGTGGGAATGGTCCCATAAAGTCGAGTCCCCACACATCAAAAATTTCACAAACAAGAATGCCATTTTGTGGCATTTCGTTTTTGGAAGAAATATTACCTGTTCTTTGGCAAGCATCACATGTCTTGACAAGACTTTGGGCGTCTTTGTAAATGGTTGGCCAATAAAATCCTGAATCAAATACCTTTCGTGCGGTACTAGCGGCACCATGATGCCCTCCGTATGGACCTTCATGACAATGGCGGAGGATTCTTCGTGCTTCGCTACCATGTACGCATCGTCGGACGAGTTGGTCTGCACACATTTTGAAAAGATATGGATCTTCCCAAAAATAGTGTTTAACATTGGCAAAGAAATTTTTTCTTTGATAATGTGACCATCCTTTTGTGACTATACCGCTAGCTAGGTAGTTAGCATAGTCGGCGTACCATGGTTCTTCCTTACATTCCACCATTTCCAGGGACTCAGTTGGAAATTTTTCGTTGATTTGCTCGTCCCTGGTTGCCTCTAAAGCTGGGTCTTCTAAGCGTGAAAGATGATCTGCTGCGGTATTTTCTGCTCCTCTTTTGTCTCTGATTTCAATGTCAAATTCTTGGAGGAGTAGAATCCACCTAATCAAACGTGGTTTTGCGTCCTGCTTCTTGAAGAGATATCGAATGGCTGCATGATCTGTATAGACTATAGTTTTAGAAAGAACAAGATAAGAACGAAATTTATCAAAAGCAAATACCACAGCTAGTAATTCTTTTTCAGTTGTTGTGTAATTTTCTTGTGCATCATTAAGTGTTTTACTAGCATAATAGATTGGGTGGAAATGCTTTTCTTTTCTTTGTCCCAAGACAGCTCCAACTGCAAAGTCACTAGCATCACACATGATTTCGAAAGGAAATTTCCAATCAGGCGCTATCATGATAGGTGCATTGACTAACATTTCCTTTAGGGTTAGAAATGCTTGATTGCAATCCTTGTCAAAGATGAATGGGGCATCTTTTTCAAGTAATTTCGTTAGAGGCTTTGAGATTTTTGAAAAGTCTTTGATAAACCGTCTATAAAATCTGGCATGCCCTAGGAAACTTCTGATAGCTCTTACGAAGGATGGAGGTGGTAATCTAGAAATGGTATCTATTTTGGCTCGATCCACCTCCATTCCTTCGCTCGAGATCTTGTGACCGAGTACTATTCCCTCCGTTACCATGAAATGGCATTTTTCCCAATTAAGGGCGAGGTTAGTTTCCTCACATCGGGATAGCATTCGTTCAAGGTTATCGAGGCATTGGTCGTATGAATCCCCAAAGATAGAAAAGTCATCCATGAAGACTTCCATTGTCTTTTCTATCATGTCATGGAAAATAGCTACCATGCAACGTTGGAATGTTGCTGGGGCATTACATAGACCAAACGGCATGCGTCGATAAGCAAAAGTTCCATAGGGACATGTGAAAGTTGTTTTTTCTTGGTCTTCGGGTGCTATCGGGATTTGAAAGTAACCTGAAAAACCATCCAAGAAACAATAAAATTTATGACCTGATAATCTTTCTAACATTTGATCAATGAAGGGCAAAGGAAAGTGGTCTTTTCTTGTTGCTTCATTTAATCGTCTATAATCTATACATACTCTCCATCCTGTGACGGTTCTCGTTGGTATTAATTAATTTTTTTCGTTAGTTATTACCGTCATACCTCCTTTCTTTGGAACTACTTGGACGGGACTCACCCAAGGACTATCGGAGACAGGATAGATAAGTCCGGCGTCAAGTAGTTTGATGACTTCGTTTTTAACCACTTCTTGAACATTTGGATTTACTCGACGTTGTGGTTGTATGACCGATTTGTAGTCATCATTCATCAAAATTTTGTGTGTGCACATAGAAGGACTAATTCCTTTTATGTCTACAAGTTTCCAAGCTATTGCATTTTTATGTTTTTTCAAAAGACTAATTAGTTTTTCTTTTTCTAAGCTATCTAATTTAGACGAAATAATTACAGGTAAATTTCCCTCTTTGTCCAGAAAAGCATATTCCAAACCTTTTGGAAGTTCTTTGAGCTCAAGTGGTGGGTCTTTAGGAGACTCCTTGTTTGGTTGCTCATTTCGATCAAGAACTTTAAAAGTTTGTTCTATGGCGACCTCTTCTTCAACAAAGTGGTCAATCTCTTCACTTGTATCGGGTGGTTCATCTTCATCTTCAATTAGGGGGTCATTATTGCCGAATGGATATTTCATTGATCGTTCGAGATCGACACTTCTTTTAAATGCCCCTAATTGAAGAGGTAGATTGTTGAACTTCCGGTTTTTCAAAGCTTCGTGAGTTTTTACAAATGGTCGCCCCAACACTAGAGGAGCGTCATCGAGGATGACAAAGTCGGTCGGGATTACCATTTGATTTGTTTGAACCAAGACATCTTCAACTATACCGATTGATTTTATTACTTTCCGATTGGATAGAAAAATGGGTATTTGAAGTGGAGAAAAATCACTAATACTTAATTTTTCGAAAATGTAATTAGGCATTATGTTAACAAAAAGATCTTTATCGATTGTAACGTTACTAATAAATGAATTTTGAAAGAAACATGGAACCGGTGTAATGTTAATTTCAAATGGGTCTTCTTTTACTAGCGAAGTTTGATCATTAGTTAACTTAACACTTACCGTTTCGTCAATTTTAGTGTTAGTGTTTAACTCTTTTAAAAACTTAGCATGAGTGGGTACTAAACAATGATTTTCAAAAGAAGGTGACAAGAGATTAATTTCTTCCAAATTAGACTCTTCTTGAATTTTAACTTTGTCGGTCTCACCTATTTCGTTGTTTAACTCATGTGTCGGTTTTTCACTTATTTGTTCTTCCATTTTTACATTTTCAGTTATCTCTTCCCTTTTTAATTCTTCTCTTGCGCGGGACTCCTCTTCCCTTGCGCGAGATTCTCTTATACATCGATCGATAACTCTAATGTGTTCTAATATCCTATCGGTTACTTCAGTTATAGAAAAAGAATCGGGATTTTCTAAGCTTGAATCCGGTTGTTCGACCCTTTGTTCCTCATAATACCCATATGAAGTCGATGGTTCGCACCATTGTTCTTCATTGTAAGCATATGATGGATAAGGTTCGTAATTTTGTTCTTCATAATACTCATATGAGGTGGGTTGTTCACGCAAAGGTTCCTCATAATAAGCATACGAAGGTGGTGGCTCATATCTTGGTTCCTCAAAGTATGAGTACGAAGGCTCATACCTTGGTTCATCAAAATATGAGTATGAGGGAGGAGGTTCATACCTTTGGTCTTCATAGGATGTGTATGAAGTTGATGGCTCGTACCTGGGCTCCTCATAGTAGGTGTATGAATTGGATGGTTGATATGAGTGATTATTTTGAACTGAGCGTAAGTTACGACAATTAGTGCAATAATTACCCCTATAATCATCCTCCTCATAGGTGTAGTTGTAACCTCCTGAGTATTGATCCATAAGAATCACTCAGCAGACCACAACCGAGTCTCGAGATCAGAAAATAAAAATAAAAACGGAAACAGAGGCTGGACACGGCCCCGTGTTCAGTGGACACGGCCCCGTGTTCAGGATCTGTATCTGGGCGTTTTAATTAAATTTACTGATTTCGTTGAGCACGGGGCGTGTTCAGTGAGCACGGCCCGTGTTCAAGCTTCTGTTACTGGATGTTTTTTTTTTAAAAAAAAAATCTGCAGCACGGCCCCGTGTTCAGTGAACACGGCCCCGTGTACAGGTTACTGTAAATGCAAATCTAAACTAAAATGCAGAAAAAATGCGCGCGTTTCAAAAAGGTTTTGAAAAAAAAAACAGATTAGGCCGTCGATTTTAAGCTTTCTTAAAATCCTTGTGTCCCCGGCAGCGGCGCCAAAAACTTGATGCGTGTGAAGTGTTATATATTTTAGGTGTATATTTTAAGCCCCTTTAACACTTATTTTTAGCCAAGTTTTAAATTTATAAAACACGATATTTTACTAACACTAAACACAAATATGGGCAAGTGCACCCATCGTGAGCGTAGTATAGTGTTGGCAAGATACCGAGGTCGTCCAAGGACACAAGAGCTTTTAGTACCGGTTTATCCTCAACGTCTAATCAAAATAAAAAGTTTAGAAAAATGTTTTAAACTAAGAAAAATAAAAACTAACTAAAATGCTGAAAATAAAAATAAAAATAAAAATAAAAACAGATAGACAAGATGAATCACTTGGTTCCGACTCGTATCTAGTGTAACCTTTGGTTATTTCCGCACTTTTGCACATGATTAAGAGATTATCTTAGTTATTGTAGTAGGCCCCTCTTTTGAAGGTGACGTTACCCTCACCCCAGTAGTTTGAGTCAGCAAGGATACAATCCTAAAAGGGTGGATTATTGGAAGATAATGAATTAAGTTATTAATGCAATATTATGGTAGGCCCCTCTTTTGGAGGTGACGTTACCCTCGACTAAGTAGTCTGAGTCAGCAGGGATACAGTCCTAAATAGCCGGGTTATAGTATTAATAGTAGTTAACTTATGAGGGGATCAAAGAGTTTGGACCCCCGCCATCTAATACCATGAAGTATTGAAGGAGATCCTACTAAATTTGACCCAGGTCCATTGCAGGACCTCTAACTGCTGAACAATGGCAAGACCTTTACCAAACCGTTCCCTTAACCCCCGACCAGGTAGCCAACATACCTCCATATAGACCGTGGAGATATGAATGGTGAAAATCTTTTATTTTATATAGACAGTAAAATAATTTCAAGACACCACGGACAAACGATAAAGAAAGATCACCTTCAACATAAGCAACTAGTTATTAAAGTCATTAATACGAAACCAAATAAAAAGTGCAAAAGATTAGAAATAAAAAGTATTACACTAGACACTTTGTCTTCACCAAGTGATGTAAGAGACTTAGGCAAACATGGCCTTGATTGTCAAGAACTCTTACGATCAATCTTGGATCCCGAGACGACTCACAAACTCTACGATGGACAATGGATGATGGTGGTGGATGATGGTGTTATGGTGGTGGTGGGTGGTGGGTGAAGTGTGAGAGAGGTGGTATGCCAAGGGATGGTTTGAGCTTGAGCCAAGCACATCTATTTATAGGCTGAACAGAAGCTCGGGCACGGCCCCGTGTCCAGTGGGCACGGCCCCGTGTCCAGATCCTTCTCTTTCTTCATTAAATGCAGCTTTGTCTTATTAGTTGACCACGCCCCCGTGTCCGCTGAGCACGCCCCCGTGGTGCAGAAGAATCTTTGTACTATGCAGATTTGCTGGATTATGCGAATCTTATAGTTGAGCACGGCCCCGTGTCCGCTGAGCACGGCCCCGTGGTGGGCAATAGAAACTTCTACCACTTTGTCTTTTCTGCTGACACTTGGGCACGCCCCCGTGCTGGCTGAGCACGGGGCGTGTTCAGTCTTCTGTCTTCTTGTTTTGCTTGGGAAGATGCTGTCGTGGGGTCGGGCATGTCACGTCTTGTTCCTTTTCTTGTATTTATGTTAGATTTTGATGTCCTTTTGCTTCTTTTGTTAATTTGAGCTCATTTAATCCTGAAAATACAAAAGGAAGACAAAAGAACACTTTTTCCAACATTAGTACTAAAAAGGGGTTAGTTTTATGCCTCATTTGATGAAATTTATATGTTAATATTTGAACACATCAAATACCCCCACACTTGAAACTTTGCTTGTCCTCAAGCAAAACTCTTTAATATGTGGCTATTTACACTCCCAAATGGAATGGGTAGAGAAGAAGGTTTTTGGGCTTGTCGTAGAGTGTCGGGATTTCCAAGATTCTTTATTTAATTTTATTTTTATTTATTTACAATCCTATTCGTCATGATTTATTTAAAACTTTTCATAAGATAAATTACTTATTAGGGCATAACATGCCTTTGTAAAATTCTATTTATATACAAGTTCACATACCTCACGGGGATCACTCAACACTCGGCCGAAAATGTATTTTTGTGGATCACTCGAGAGCGGCATGGAACTTACTCCTACCATAGGCTTGCCAAGCAATCAATCCTCCTCCTTTTTAACTTATATACCTTTGTAAATATCAAGAGGACTTTGTGGGTTAAGGGTTAGGCTTGGGTTAAAGGTAGGTGGTTGGGTTGGTGGTTAGTGGTTAGTAAAAAGGGCGAAAAGCGTAACAAGCGTAACAAGGATCTTGGAGCCATGCTTATAAATCCCCATATCCAATATTTTGCTTAACATATCAAGCAACAAATCCAACAATATCTAAATAAAATCTTGGAAGGCATGTAGGTAAAATATGGTGGGGTCCATGGGAACCGAAATCGGTTGGGGGGGGGGGGGGCTTGATGTAAGTTTTTGTAACTAAAAGGTAAATGTTAGTTAATTGTCAAGTATAAACTTACATATACTAGTTTCTTGATATTTAACAGGTGTTATGGTAAACGGGGACCATGACTAGTCAAAAATAATAAAACAATGTATTTGACAAAAATTTAGTGTCCCGGGTAATGTCCGGTTGTTCGGTTAAATACTGTTTCGTTAAAGTGTTTAATTATTCCGTAAAGTGTATATTATATATATTTTTGTAACACTTTTAATTCCTAACACATAGGAGAATATTCAGGATCATTTAGTCAATTTTCTGTGCACGACTAGTATGTTAACAAGCACATGTAAGTATGACACAGTAATCAGGAAACAGTTAAGTAATTCAACACAGTCACCAAGCACTTTAATTATCATTAATAAATCGTACGGATACATGAAATCATGAGGGTTGTCACAATATCGATTGCTAACAATGGAAGGTGATTTGCTACCAAGAGCTTGGAATGCTGTCCACCTGAAGAAATATTTCATGTAGTAAGGATCCAGAATCCTCAACCATTTTCATGACCGATATCCTCGAATGATCCTTACAGGGTAGAGGATCCTCATTTTGGTAATGATCTAATCTCAAACTATTTCATTCTTTAATTATCCTATATACAAGGAGAAGGATCCTGGATCCTTTATCCTCCTTTCACTTGATTCTGAGTTTTGCAGAAGGTTCATGTATCTTTAATGAAGGATTGAGTATCCACAGAAGTATCCAGTTATTTGGGCTTGACCCTAGTTATTTGGGCATGACCCCAGTTATTTGGGGTTGACCCCAGTTATTTGGGCTAGTCCCCAGTTTGTTGGGCCTGTCCCCAGTATCGCCAGCAGCGCACGATGATCCTGGTACAGTTCATGGCAATGGGTCCAGTACTCGCTTTAGGGGCTGACAATTTCATTGTACTGGCTGTATACGAGATCCTACGTATAATGGTAGACGTACCATACATCCGTTCCTAAGGTTTCTAACGTTTTCACATTAGCTAAGGTTTTGGCATCTTTATGTCACTAAGTTTGGATAGTCGCCAGTGAGGGCCATACTCCAGTTTACACAAGATCCTTTGGGCTTGTCCCCAGTTTTTTGGGCTTGTCCCCAGCTTTTTGGGCTTGTCCCCAGTATATTGGGTTTGTCCCCAGAATTGTTGGGCTTGTCCCCAGTTGCTAACTCTTCTTTGTAACACCTTGAAAATTTATGTCCAATAAAATAACGACACGTGTCATGTAGGAAAAAAGTGTTATAAACCCGGATCTAGTTAAAGATGTATGACAGGATTTAAAAGTGCCGACATGTTAATTAATACCTCTGAACGACCTCGTTATGAATCCCAAGACCCTAATCTATATTATAAACATCTGATATATACTCAATTCCGGTAATTGCTAGTAATAATTGATTCAAAGTGCAAGAAATGGGATCCTATGAGATTATATACATCAACTTTCATTCGTGACCTTTTCGTTAAAGTCCAAGACAATTATACATCAAGAAAGGTGGTCATAACTGTTCAAGCATGAACTAAAGGTCCCATACTGATAATTCAAGCCCAAAATCGTAATACCTAAGTTGCCCTTTCAAAAGCTTGAAATGTCACAAGTTTTTGCCTTCTGGTAAAGGATTACGGACCGTAAAGGTCTTGCCTTACGGTCCGTAAGAGGTCTTACGGACCGCAAGACCCTACGCTTACGGTCCGTAAGGCGACCCCAGTAACAGAAAACGTAACAGCAGCCTGTTTAACGAGTTTAACCGACTTACTTTGCCGTTTTTCACCACCATGTGCAGCACAAACTAGTTCTTAGGCCTTAGGGACACTTGTTAATGATCAGGGATAAATACTAGAGTTGTTTGTCATGATCATGAGCAATCAAAAGCACTATATAAAGCCCCACTTTGTTGCAACTTTGATCATTCACTCACAACTCATCTTCTGATAATTTATGGAGCTCAAGAGCCTTCTCTAAGCATTACTAGTCATGCATTAGACCTTGGTAAGTATCCTTGACCTTCCTTAATCGTGTTTTACTTAGTTATTTAGCTTAAAGTCAAACCGTCGTAATTAAGGTTTGACTTATCAATTAATCACTAATGGTCCAGTGTTTAGTCAAACTTAAAGTAGTTATAAGTTGGTATTTATGTGGGTATTAAACCCTTAAAAGGGCACACTCTGATTCCCGATCTAACTAAGACATTTGTCGGGTCAAAGTTGTTTATAAAAAGTCAACAAAAGCATAATTTTTGATTTAACGCATAATTTGCAATGTAGAAGGCGTGTAACCTATTTTATCACTCATATAACTTGGTAATAAATGTAAGAACATGTCTAAGCATGTTCGACCCGATAATTTTCGGTTTAGGCTCGGTTCGGAACCGAAAGTCGCAAAACTTTGATTTTTGCTTTGACTTCAGTTCTGACCCGATTTAGATGGGTTTGGAAATGCCTTAGAGCTTCCTTAGGACCAGGCTACATGATGGTATAACCCTCTGTGATTGGTTCGTTGATTGTCTGATTCGTTTACACGTTTTCGTAAATTGCTTAATGTTGACCATAATGCCCTTTTGACCATAAAACGAGAATTTTGGAAATGTGAAAGGACAATAATCTTTGTCACTAAATTATAAACATGTCCCTAAAGTTTCACATCAGTTGGAGGTCTAGGTTAGGAGTTATGCTTAATAGCGTAATTAGAACGCTTTTATGAATTAAACAGCGTAATTAGCGTAAAGCCTATCAAAACCCAATTTTTGACACCAAACCTTTTACCCACTTATGTAACATAATATTTTGGGATTTTTGAAGATTTTTAATTATTTTTAAACTGATCATAACCTAAGATTAGTGCCTTAATTCGGTAAATACCGATTTTACCCTTTTTGGTTATAAAATGAGTTCTACATAGTATTTTGACACCAATCCAATTGCTACTGATTTTATATAATAAATGAAGTATTTTGAACCTTATAACCTGATCAGAAAACTCAGATTTCCGGTATAACCCGGAAATCGCTTAAAATGGCTTTTTACGCGTATTAAACACCTAGTATGGGTTTAAAACCATTTTGTCCCATAAGACTTATCACCAACTGATATGACCTGTTAAAATAAGTTGTTTTACTGATTATTTCAGAACCGAATCTCAGAATTATAAATAATCTCTTTTATAATCTTTTAAATGACCAAAATACCCCTACGGGGCTTAAATTGAGATTAAACTCGTTTTGGGCATAATGGAAGGTATCCTACTGATATCACAACATATTTAAAGCATATTAACTTAAGAAACCTGTATATGACTCTTATGGTTACCCGTTACGCCTCTTGCGCATTCGGTTCGGTTTATGTAACTAGTTTGCATAAATTAGCCGAAACGGGACAAACCTTATCGTTTTTGTCTCAAAATCCAGAATGTGTTTAGTTTACCCATATTATACAAGTCTTCAAACTTGTCTGGTCTAAATCACATTCTATTCCGGTCTTCGCTTAATCATGCGTATGAACCGTATCTTCCTTCAAAACTAACCGGTCTAAGTTTAGGCTTAATTAAAGACCCGTTAGGATTCTAATAGGTTATTATAAACCTTCGTTCCAGAATAGGAGACCCGGTAAAAGCTATTTGCACTTGCTGTTGTGATTATACTTTGCTCAGGTAAATACTTTTAACTTATTTTCCCTATACGGGCTTGGGGTATGGTATATAAAATACCGCTTGGTCGGGCATTGAATCTTTAATCGAATAGAGGTTAAACCATTGATATGCTCCATTTGGAAATGTTTTGTTTGCTTAAAGCCTTTGGGGGGTTAATGACCATGTCCCGGATATCCTTGGCATCATCTTACGAGATGGCCACGACCTGAGCACGGAGTGTAGGCGTACACCCGTCAGTGCATAAATAAATTATGTGGTGTGTCTATTAATCTTTAACCCGGTCTACGGATCGGTCTACTGAACGCATAAGGAACATGTAATTCTTTTACAAGATTATATTCAAATAATTATCCCAAGTTATAAAAGATATTTCGTGCCAAGAGCATTCAAATCAATTTTTAAATCATTTTTAAAATGTGTCAGTTGATTGTATTTACCAGTGTAAACTGACGTATTTTCCCAAAAAGATTAAGTGCAAGTACTACTCGTAATAGGCTGGCTTTCTCCTAGCATCCACAATAAGTCTCGCAAGCTTGGATGACATAAGACTGTTGAACAATGTTTCCTTTTTATTTTTGGTCCACCTGTGGATTATTTTCAACTACTTGTGATACTTGATATTACAATTTATTAAAGTTGAAATGAATCTATCTTTTGCTTCCGCTGTGCATTTATATATTGTGTTGTTTGACCATAATGATATCAACTACGTCACGATACTCCCCCACCGGGCCCACCGGTAATACGTGGAAATATCGGGGTGTGACAGGTTGGTATCAGAGCCAACATTGAGTGAATTAAACACCGCCTTTTGTGTTAAATCTCAATTACACAATTGCACATTCCTAAATACTCGAGTCTAGACAAAGAACTTAGGACGATTCCTAAATAATTTTACTTTGTCCTTTATATTTCTTGTTGTATTTTTATTTGTGTTGACAGGAAAGATGCCACCGAGGTTCCGAAGAGGAGGACGAGGTAAGGGGCCGATCACCGCTCCCAACGATCACGAGGCCGGGCCTTCGCACCGGCGAACTCCTTCTACTACTATGAGTGCCGATCCTCAAGGAAACTGGAGGACCTATGTGGAGCCCGCTAGACGATCTATCTCGCATAGTTCAATGCCTCCTTATCGCCATTCCTTTGAGCCGCAATCAGAGAACGAGCCTGATGACTCTCGCCACTCCTACTTGCCATTGTAGCGATCCTTGTCGCACCATTCCTTTGGCGACCCCACTCCTGTCTTTCAGGGCCGGTTCAACCCGGCAAACTATATCCAAGAACCAGTGGGTGTTAACCCATTAGGGCCAGAGGATCATTTTTCAGGCGATCAAGCCATGTATATGGATGAGGACACAGACCCTGTTGAACCACCGACTGGAACCCCCACGCATCCTATTGACGTCTCTGATGTATCATCTTTCCATGGATCACCTTACCATGGTCCCGACAGTTACCAAGCGAGGTTTAACCAGTATGAATGGTACTTTACACCCTCTCAACATTCATCGCCTCATGAGCAACAGCAGCAGCAGGATCCCTCCGAGGATTCGCATTTCGTGGCAGTCACACCACCGCCGCCAGTTCATCAAGTACCTCCAGAATCACTAAGGCGTAGAAGAACAGGCGTACGAATGTCCGTGCGAGAAAGGGGTTTTCACTTTAGCACCCCTCAACACTCCAGTGGCAGTCACTATCCGCCACTGCATGAAGACCCATAAATGGGTGGGCCTTCAAACCCAGTTTTAGATGTGAATTCTGCACCAGTTGCACCACCACCGCCACCATTAGGATTTGGTAATCCGATTCCTACATACGCCGGTTTAACGGCGTACGATCCGTTTGAGCAGCCGGCTCACACTCACTATAACTATGCTGAAGCCGACCCGTACCTTGTAGCGGCGAACTATAACGCCCTTCATCCTGAAGGACCATACGGAGCCCCCTAGGGAGTGGGATATCCAACTCATGGGTATCAAATACCTGCGCGACCTCCGATTCATCAACAGTCGCAGCCACCACGATTTTCCCCACCGGAACAGGAGGAAATCCTCCAAAGACTAAGTCAGGTGGAGCATGAATTTCAAGAAGAACGTAGGAATAACAGAGGATTCCTCAAGGGCCTAGCAAGCTTGTTAAAAGGAAAGAAGAGGGATCATTGAACTCCTATATGTATGATTGTATTTACTTATTTCAACCAAGTCCCTGCGTGGACATTTATCTATGTAACTAGTCCCTGCGTGGACTTGTCTTTCTTTAGTCCCTGCGTGGACTTGTCTTTCTTTAGTCCCTGCGTGAACTTGTCTTTCCTTAGTCCCTACGAGGACTTGTCTCTTTGGTCCCTGCGAGGACACCTATCTTAGTAATCAGTCCCTGCGAGGACTTGTATTATCAGTTTAGCCCCTGCATGGGCAAGTTGTTTCTGTTAAAAGTCCCGTTTAGGGCAATGTGTAATCCTTTTAATATTTAATGAAATGTTAAGTTACAAATTTCATTTTTGTCAGTATATGCATAAATATACTATACATGAAATAACTAAATCAAAAGTCATTCCTTTTAATAATATATCTGCCTATTTAAATATTAACTAAGAATCTTAAAGGTATAACCTAGCCTGCATTTCACTATAAGACTTGGTCAAGATGGTAAGACCTGTTTAAAAAGATTCAAATCCCTGTTAACATCTGAAAGCATGTTAACACTCCTGGCAGATGTGATTCGTTAAAATCACACACGTCATTCTTATAATAGGATTCTTCAAAAGATTCCTATCCTAACCTGATGATCTATAAATCATGGGTTTAAATCATCAATTAAGATGAATATATGTTAAACATTCATTGGTAATGTAGTGCCTACGGGCCATACCCATTGTCATAAAAGACAAAAGACAGTAGTAGTCTACGACTCCCTGTCAGAAAAAGGTAAAGAACTATGTTCAAACCTTAATGTCGTGATTCTCCGAAATTATGGCTTATGATTTAAAATGTCCTTGTGACTAGGCCTTTTGTGCCACTAATGATACTATTATTGTCTTATAATTAGGATAAATTATAATAAAAATCCTAAATAAATATGACTAGCAAATTAACCAAATATGGTCTGTGTTTACCATGGTTAATGAATTGCCATAAATGGCAATTCCATAATAAACTCCCAAATAAATTATTGTCGATATCTTATGTAACAGTTCAAACTACATGGCTGACTCGGATGAGATTAACAGTCACCCAAGGGAGGATCATGATAATACCCTAATTAACATCGCGGGTGTAGAACTGCAAGCATTAATAGACAATGCCGTTACAAAGGCAATAGAGCAGCAGTATAACGAATATAGCGGGACTCGAAGTAGGACCCTATCCGCACCGCATTCCAAGCCTAAGACTCATTCAGAGGCTCACAGCAAGCCACCCTCCAAGAAGGAGGAGCCAAAGAAGGGCGATGACGATCGTCACTCTTCAAATCAGCAACGTGTTCCATCTCAAAGGATCGTACTGAATCAAGGACCCCGTGATAAGGGTTGCTCCTACAAGTATTTTGTTTCATGCAAACCCAGGGATTTCACTGGGGAAAAAGGAGCCATAGACTGCATGACATGGTTGGATGAGATGGACACCGTGGTTGATATCAGCGGGTGCGCTGATAAGGACGTGGTGAAGTTCGTGTCTCAGTCATTCAAGGGGGGGGGGCATTAGCTTGGTGGAGATCTTTGATCCAGGCTACGGGGAAAATCCCATTGTACAATCTGTCATGGGATCAGTTTGTGACGTTGATTAAGGAAAACTACTGCCCTCAGCATGAGGTTGAGAAGATTGAAGCTGATTTCTTGTCTCTGGTTATGAAAAACCTGGATTTTCAAGCCTACCTTACAAGCTTCAACACTATGTCAAGGTTGGTTCCTTGTCTTGTGACCCCGGAACCCAAAAGAATAGCTCGATTCATTGGGGGTTTAGCCCCAGAGATTAAGGCAAGTGTAAAATCCTCTCGGCCAGCTACATTCAGGTCTGCAGCTGATATATCCTTGTCCCTTACACTGGATGCGGTCAGGCAGAGATCGCTTAGGAACACGGATGCCGAGAAAAGGAAGCGTGATGATGACAATTCACGACGGTCAGACAAGAAACACAGGGGAAACAATGACCACAAAAAGAGTTCTGGATCCAAGAAAGATGGTCATCAATCGGGTGATAAGCCCAAATGTAAAATCTGTAAGAAGCACCATTTCGGGAAATGCAGACTTTAGTCGAAATCCCAATCACAGCCAAGGGCATGTGGGATCTGCAAGTCTTCTGAGCACAAGACCTTAGACTGTAAGAAAATCAAGGATGCTACGTGCTACAGCTGCAACGAAAAAGGGCATATCAAGTCCAACTGCCCAAAATATGCCAAGAAAGCTGAGGATGGGAAAAAGACCAATGCAAGGGTCTTCCGGATGGATGCAAAGGAAGCCGTCCTGGACGATAATGTGATCACAGGTACTTTCCTCATAAATGATGTCTATGCAAGAGTGTTATTTGATTCAGAAGCTGATAAGTCATTTGTAGATAACAAGTTTTGTAAGTTGCTGAATTTACCTATTAAAACCCTAAGTGTGAAATATGAGGTGGAATTAGCTGATGGTACCTTAGAAACCACCTCAACTGTGTTAGATGGATGTTCCATATCCATTAGGAACCACTCTTTTCTGTTAACCTTACTTCCTTTGAAATTAGCCGGTTTCGATGTAGTACTAGGCATGGATTGGTTGTCTCGCAACCAAGCCCAGATCGTTTGTGCTAAGAAGCAGGTGGTTGTCAGAGCTCCTCATGGCGAGCATTTGACAATCCAAGGAGATACTAAGTACGGAATGTCTGAGCAAGTGTCCATGCTCAAGGCGTCAAGGTGTTTGACGAAGGGTTGTGTTATCTACATGGCGCAAGTAACTATTGATGAACCAAAGCCTAAGATCAAAGACATACCTATTATCTCTGAATATCCAGAGGTATTCCCTGAAGAACTACCTGGTTTACCCCCAGATAGGCAAGTGGAGTTCAGAATTGACATTATTCCTGGAGCAGCACCTGTTGCAATAGCGCCTTACAGATTGGCACCAACGGAGATGA
Organism: Helianthus tuberosus; assembly: GCA_030545235.1. Taxonomy (NCBI): domain Eukaryota; kingdom Viridiplantae; phylum Streptophyta; class Magnoliopsida; order Asterales; family Asteraceae; genus Helianthus; species Helianthus tuberosus. The sequence goes on along the minus strand of CM060373.1, from coordinate 158,695,290 downwards.
AGGAGTTGAGAACTCAACTGGATGATTTGTTGGCAAAGGGATTTATTAGACCTAGCTCATCTCCTTGGGGAGCACCAATCCTGTTTGTGAATAAAAAGGATGGATCGATGCGTCTGTGCATCGATTATCGAGAACTTAACAAAGTTACTATTAAGAATCGGTATCCATTGCCCAGGATCGACGACTTGTTCGATCAGCTGCAAGGAGCGAGTTATTTTTCTAAGATCGACCTAAGGTCAGGATATCATCAACTGAAGGTCAAAGATGAAGATGTACATAAGACTGCATTTAGGACTCGTTATGGTCACTACGAGTTCTTAGTGATGCCTTTTGGACTCACTAATGCACCAGCCGCATTCATGGATCTCATGAACTGCGTCTGCAAGCCCTACTTGGATGACATAAGACTGTTGAACAATGTTTCCTTTTTATTTTTGATCCACCTGTGGATCATTTTCAACTACTTGTGATACTTGATATTACAATTTATTAAAGTTGAAATGAATCTATCTTTTGCTTCCGCTGTGCATTTATATATTGTGTTGTTTGACCATAATGATATCAACTACGTCACGATACTCCCCCACCGGGTCCACCGGTAATACGTGGAAATATCGGGGTGTGACATTCTTTTATATTGGCTTAGTCCCAAGTTATGTTCCATTTCAGGTTTTTGAAGTTAAACAGCTAAGGATCCTTGATCCTTACCTTTTACTAAGGTTTGTCTTTTGGTTATCCTGATTGTAAATGTTAAAGGTTTAGGATCCTAACTTGGATTCTGAGGTATGATCCTTGATCATTTTGATTTTATTCTTTATTTATCTAAGTGACCCTTATTCTTTGACAACAGGACACATGATCCATAAGTTATATTACTTTTTTGAATTTATCGATTATAGGATATTTGATCCTTGATCATATCCTAAACTTTTTGACATGATCTATTAAACTTTGCTTCTTTACTTATGAATTCAAATAAAGTATATCACTACAATTGAAAGATAAAATATTTACAAAAGTAACAACACATGATAAGCCAAAAGATTAAAGTTTTATTTATTTATCAAAAGTTAAACCCTTAAAAGGTTGTCAAAATTGCCAACCCAAATTTCGACCAGCAAAACGTGGCCCGTCCACTTGGGTTGGCAAAGGGTGTCCATATTTAACAAGGTCTAAGTGCAGGAAATAAAGGCGGAAGGATAACAAGTGGCTTCATCCCCCAAACAGAGGATCTATCCACCACCCATTATCCTACCTATTGTCCAAGGATCCATGATCCTCAACCCTAAAAACTATTGTCTAAGTTATTACAGACCAACTATTGTTCGAGAAAAACACCTTCAAAACAAAAACCACTACCAAATCATAAAAAATGGGCTTCGGCCTCGTCTAGATAAATCCATCATCGCCCATCTTTGCAGCTCACACCTTTGCTGCATCACTATCACCTCCAGCTTCTTCACCACCAGCCTGATCCTTAGCCCCGCTGCCACTTGCCTCCAGCATCAAGACCTCTGTAGCCTCCTCTTCATCGTCCAACTCAGCCAGCCTAGCCTTCCACTCCTCCTGATCCCAGTTGGTCCTGTCAAAGTCAGGATCCTCAGCCTCTTGAGTCATCTGTAGCTTGGTCTTGTACATAGCAATGGCAGCAGAGAGTTTGGCATCCTCCATCACCTCGTTCTTCTCCTGGTCAGCAGTGATGTGGGCCATTACCAGCTGCTTCTTTGCCAAGTTAAGATCCTTCTCAAGGCGAGATATAGTCTCATCCTTAGCCAAGAAGATTTTCTGGAAGTCCAACTCTTTCGCCTCAGCCTCTTCAACATAAGCATCAAAGAGCATCTGGATCTCGGTAAATTTCTGCAGAGAAAGAAGGGGTCAATTCAGGATCCGTTATCCTTAAATTAGCAGGATAGAATTAAGGATCAGGGATCCTTACATCAGCAAAGTATTCCTCAAACTGGTGACGGATGAGGGGCAGGCCTTCAAGGTTATCAGCTTCAGTGGACTTCCTCTTCTTTCCTCCTTTGCCCTTGGAGATGACAGGCTTAGGAACTGGAACACTTGGGCTAGCAGCAGATTTCTTCTTTCCAGACCGGGGAGCAACAGTACTAAGATCAGTGACACTGAAGCGAGTGGCTGACTTTGAGGATTTTCCAGCGCCTACCAATCCAAAACAACAGACAAGTATTCTTGTTTTGTTTTCATTTAAACATTTAACTATATACAAACTTGGATAGTTACTTGACATTGTGACTGAGCCGGAGGATACTTCTTGAGAATCCTTTGTGTTTGCTTGGAATGATCTTACTGCAGGATCAAGACTCCAGAAAGCAGCAACCCTCTCTTTTGTTGCAGGTGATGGAATGATATGAGAGACAGAGATAGCTGCAAAAAAAAAGGGATCAGTTATCCTCACAGGAACAGGAACAGGGTTATCCTATGATCCTTCTATAAGGATCCTCTATCCTACCATGGGTGGCCCACTTTCTTGGGAGATCCTTCCCATCCGGGATAGAATCCCTCCTAACGAAGAAGAAACGCTTCTTCCAGTTGGTGTCATTCTTGGTGGTCTTGAGGATTGGGTGTTCATCACCGGGTTTATGTTTGAATAAGAAGCGGTGTGAACCATGGCTCACAAGGTTATACAGTTCAGCCAGTTCCGACATCCCCAACTCTATACCTGTTAGGGGTGGATTTCTAAATGACCCGTGATCCTCAAATATTATCCTGTTTGGTGATCCTTACTTCTGTGTCAGTTAGTGATCCTCAGAAGTGCTTCAGGATCAGGATCATGGATCATCCTAAGGATCCTTATACTAATGATTGTTCACTTTGAATTCGTAACTGTTTTGCAGGAATATCAATTGGGACTTGGTCTTGGCGATATTTCTGGAGAATATACTAACTCTATTCCGCACGTGCTTGGTCAGAAATGGACGTTGTGGAGTCGTGGAGGACTTGCACCAATTGCGGATAGTTTGTTATTTAGATTTTTATTAGATTTAAATGGGGGTAGCGAGCTAATTAGACAACACTTATGCTATTTTTGGCTACACACACTCTGAAAACCGCTCACACCAGCTCTCGTTCATTCACTTAGCGATCTCATACACTTTTTACACATTACACTATAGTGATCCTTGTATTTAGCTCGCTATCATCCGAAGTTGTAACACATTACTTGTTTAATTTGAGTTGGTGATCGGTAGTTTCCATCACCAGGGGTTTTTTGTGCCGGAGATCAACTCTTGATCAAGGGCTTTTTCCCCGTATAAACCTTGTGTCACTTGTTATTTATCTTTCATAGTGATCCTTATTGCTATAAATCAATTCAAGCATCATACCCCTTAACAGAGAGTTTGGTTGCATTATCCTCATCAGATTTTTTGACCAAAACAGTTTGGCGCCCACCGTGGGGCCATTGGTGCTTCATTTCTAAGAAATTCTCATCTTTGTGATCATTTCGGTTCATTGCATACGAGCAGATGGCTTCATCAACAAAGAATACCTCCAGTGCGATGTCTGCAGTCAATTCATCCCAGGGCATTCCACCTTTGCCTCCACCACCTTCTGGACCTCAGAAAAATGCCGAGAAGAAACCAACTCCCATTTTCTCAAAACCTCCAACTTCTTCTGCTTCTTATACTCCTACTACTAGTGACTTGTTTAATCTGATTTTGCAGATGAAGGAGCATATCCAGCAGCAGGACAAGACCAATGAAAGAATCCTTAGAGAAATTGGAGACATCAAGAAACAAAAGAGATCGGCAGAGGATCATTCCCCACTAATGCCCAGATCTTTGAATTTTGATACTCCGGTTATAACTTCTCAGCCTTCGCTGGTTCCAGACGTTCAATATGTTGGAGGACCAAAAGGAGTGCATTACGGGTCATCAGCAATGAATCAGGCTTCAGGGTTACACTTTCAACCATCAGGATCCCATCCTCAGCATATAGGATCCTTTGCAAGCTCAGGAGGATACTCGGGAGCGCAGCAGATTCAAGGGTACTGGCCATTTCAAGGATCCTCCCAGGTTCAAGGATCCTCCCAGGTTCAAGGATCCTCCCAGGTTTAAGGATCCTCCCAGGTTCAAGGATCCTCCTATGTTCAAGGATCCTCCCAGGTTCGAGGATCCTCCTATGTTCAAGGGTCCTCCCAAGTTCAAGGATCCTCCTATGTTCCAGGATCCTCCCAGGTCCAAGGATACTCACAGTTTCAAGGATCCTTCCAGATTCCAGGATCCTTAAGGAGTTTGCAATCAGGAAGTTCCGACATCCATCAGGGAGATTTCATTCCAATGCAAACCATTGCTTCTACGGGTCCATCGGCCATTCCAGAGCCCCAACAATATGGATTAACATCCACTCTTCCTAATTTGAATCCAATGGGAGGTAACACTTTTAATAATTCTTATACTACTAACCATGGCCTTATGCAGGATCCAGGTATCAATCATGCCATGGCCAGAGAATTGCAAAAGTTAAAGGATATGATATCAAGTGTCCCAGGAGTGGTCAAGCCTATCCCAGAGATTGCGGATGGGAGCCACAAGATATCTCATTTTGCACCACCAATCTGTGATGCTGAGATACCCAAGAGGTTCCATGTACCTACCATGAAGTTGTATGATGGTTCAACGGATCCTGAGGAACACATAGCTCAATACAGGGAAAGGATGGAGATCAATCCCATCCCAGAAAGGTTAAAGGAAGCATGTCTGTGTAAGGGATTTGGATCCACTCTTACTGGATCGGCTCTTAAATGGCTGCTAAGTCTTCCCCCTACTCTATTACCTCATTTGCTAACCTAGTTAATCTATTTAATAATCAGTTTTCTTGTAGTAGAAAATTTGAGCGTTTAACTAGTGATCTATATAGGATAACCCAGGGTCATAATGAATCATTAAGGGATTATATCACTAAATTTAGTAAAGAATCCTTGGATATTCCTAACTTGGATATAGCTACGGCTGTTGAAGCCTTTAAAATGGGATTGCTTAGGGATTCGTTATTCTATGATGATCTTGTTATGACACCATGCAGGAATCTAGATGAGGTAAGAACCCGGGCCCTTAGGTTCATCTGGCTAGAGGATGACAAAAGGATCCAGGAGAGGTTATCAGGATCCTCAAAGCAAGAGAAGCAAGGATCCTCATTTAAGAACAACAAGTTCAGATCCTTTAATAGATCTGACAACCAGAATGTGCATGCTGTTGAACAAGAAGAGGATGATGAGGATTATCCTCCAATCTCTGAATATTGTTTTTCTATTGATAACAATGAACTAATTCTTGCGATGCAGAATTTAGGTGATAAAGCTAGATGGCCCAGAAAAAATGATAGACCAGCTGCAACTAAAGATAAATCAAAGTGGTGTGCATACCATGAAGATTTTGGGCATCTCACAGAAGAATGCATCGCATTAAGAAAAGAAATTGGATACTTGTTGAGCAAGGGGCACTTGAAAGAATTATTGGGGAGAAATAAGTCAAGGACTCAGGATCCTGAAAGGATCCCAGAGAAAGCTCCAGCCCCTCCAGCAGATGCACAAATTATAAACTTTATATCTGGAGGATCAGACATTTGTGGAACATCCTTCTCCGCAGCCAAAAGACATGCGAAGGAAACCAAGATGGATAATGGAGATAGACCCATTCGAACATCCAGTGTCTCCGAAGGAAAAGTTATAACTTTTGATGAGGATGATCGTGTTGACATCCAGGATCCTCATCATGATGGTTTGGTTATCACTCTTTTTATTTCTAACCATTTTGTTCGCAGGATCCTTATAGATGGAGGAAGCACTGTGAACATTATCCAGCTAGATGTTCTCAAGAAGATGAACATCCCTGAATCCGACATCATACCAAGATCCTCTGTGCTCGTGGGATTCAGTGGCGAGACCAAGAATACTCTAGGGGACATTAAACTCCCAATCTATATCGAAGGCCTACATTCTTACCAAAAGTTTTGTGTTATTGACTGTTTATCTTGTTGTAATGTGATCCTTGGCAGGCCTTGGATACACGATATGAAGGCAGTCCCATCCACTTATCATCAATGTGTGAAGCTTCCTAGTCCTTGGGGAATAGTGAAGATTGATAGTGATCAGCAAGAGGCTAAGAACTGCTACACCTCATCAATGAAACCAGCATCAAAGTCTAGGGAGCAATAGCAATTAAACTATCCTCCAAGGGATGTCTTGGAGGCAAGAGAACAGGATATAGTAGAAATCCTTATGGATCCTGATGATCCTGAATCTATAGTTTATATAGGGTCAGGGATCCTTGGCGAAATGAAGGAAGACCTCATATCCTTCCTCAAAAGGAGAAAGACTACCTTTGCATGGAAACACGAAGACATGACAGGCATATCTAAAGATGTAATCACTCACAAACTTGGCATCGATAGGTCCTTCAAACCAATCCATCAAAGGAGAAGGAAATTTGCACCAGAAAGAAATGCCATTATCCAGGAGGAGGTAGAGAAATTACTCCGAGCAGGTATGATTAGAGAAGTCAAGTATCCAAGATGGTTGGCCAATGTGGTTGTTGTTCAAAAGAAAAACGGAAAGTGGAGGGTATGTGTCGATTTTACCGATTTAAATAAGGCATGTCCCAAGGATCCTTTCCCATTACCCCACATTGACTCCATGGTGGATGCAACTGCGGGTCATGAACTGTTAACTTTTATGGATGCTTCATCTGGATTTCAACAAATCCAAATGGAACCATCCGATCAAGAGGATACAGCCTTCATGACTCCAACTGGTATATACTGCTATATTGCTATGCCATTCGGACTAAGAAATGCAGGTGCAACTTATCAAAGGCTAGTGAATATGATGTTCAAGGATCAGATTGGACAAACTATGGAGGTTTACATAGATGATATGGTGGTAAAATCAATAAAGGCTGAGGATCACCTAAGAGACTTGGAGGAAGCATTCAATATCCTTGATAAATACAATAGGAAGCTTAATCCTTCAAAATGTCACTTTGGTGTTAAAACAGGTAAATTCTTAGGATATATGGTGACAAAGAGAGGCATTGAAGCCAGTCCAGAACAAATCAAAGCAATAGTGAACATCAAGTCCCCTACCAATGCTAAGGATGTTCAAAGATTAACAGGCAGGATTGCAGCTTTAAACAGATTCATATCCAAATCCTCAGAAAAGTGCAAGGAATTCTATGATATCCTAAGGAAGAACAAGAAATTCGAGTGGACTGAGAAGCATGAAAGTGCCTTAAGAGCTCTTAAGGATTACCTATCCTCGGCCCCAGCTTTAATGAAACCAGAAAAAGGAGATGTGTTATCCTTATATCTTGCGGTATCCTCAAAAGCAGTAAGTGCCGTCCTTGTTAAGGATCACGAAGGTACACAACATCCCGTCTATTATGTAAGTAAGAGTTTACTTGATGCTGAATCCAGGTATTCACACTTAGAAAAACTTATCCTTGCATTAATTATGGCATCTACCAAATTAAGACATTATTTTGAAACTCATGTTATTATCGTTAAAACTAATTTTCCAATCAAGAATGTCCTCAGGAAACCTGAAATGTCAGGAAGGATGGCTAAGTGGGCAGTGAAGCTAAGTGCATATGATATAAGATACGAGCCCAGGACAGCCATTAAATCCCAAGCATTAGCTGACTTTGTGGCAGATTTCAGTAGTGATTTACAAAAGGAAGCTGAATTAGAAGTCCAGCAGCTAGAAGAGACCAAGGATACTTGGATACTCTACACTGATGGATCCTCAAACATCAAGGGAACAGGGCTTGGAATACTACTAAAATCGCCACAGGGGGACATAATACCCCACTCTATAGCTTGTGAGTTCCAAACCACTAACAATGAGGCCGAATACGAAGCCTTGATAGCTGGCTTGCAAATTGCTAAGCATATGAGGATCAGGTATCTTGAGGTACATGTAGATTCTTTGTTAATCACTAATCACTTTAATGGATCCTATGCTGTTAAAGGTGAAAAGCTAATCAAATATTTGGAGTTAGTCAAAGAATTGGCACTCTCTTTTGTATCCTTTAGTTTGACACAGGTACCAAGGGAAGAGAATGCAGAGGCAGATGCACTAGCCAATTTAGGATCATCCTTGAAGATCCCGGAGGATATCAAGATCCCTATTATCCATATCCTGACCCCGGCTATCGAGGATCATGTGGCTATGGAGATAGGAGAGAATTCTGCAATTATCCCTAGTGAGGATACTCAAACTCATTCAGGATCATGGATCCTCCCAATCATGAGATACTTACAACATGGAGAGATTCCTACAGGAGAAAACCCTAGGGCTTTCAAAATTAAGGTATCTCAATTCACAATTTTAAATAATATGTTGTATAGACGATCTCTTGCAGGACCATACTTAAGATGCATTGAGGATCCTGAAATCCAAGAAGTTTTAAAAGACTTCCATGAAGGAGATTGTGGAAACCACACTGGGGGCAGGGCGTTATTCTCAAGGATCCTGAGGACAGGATACTACTGGCCAACCATGAAGAGAGATGCCGTGGAGTATGCTAAGAGATGTGATCCTTGTCAGAGACACAACAATATCCTTCATCAACCAGCTGAATTTTTGCATCCTATATCCTCCTCTTGGCCATTTATGAGATGGGGTATGGATATAGTTGGTAAGCTCCCTAAGGCACCTGGTGGAAAAGTATTCATGCTCGCTATGACTGATTACTTCTCCAAGTGGATAGAGGCTGAAGCTTTTGCCCAAGTCAGAGAAAAGGAAGTTATATCCTTCATTAAAAGAAATATTATAACTAGATTCGGTATTCCTTCTGAAATTATATGTGATAATGGTTCCCAATTCATTGGGGGCAGAACCACTAACTTTTGTGACAGCTGGGGGATTAAGATGATAACATCAACACCAGTCCACCCACAAGCTAATGGACAGACAGAATCCTCCAATAAGATCATCATCAACAATTTGAAGAAGAAGCTTGGATCCAAGAAAGGGAAATGGGCAGAAGAATTACCTTATGTGCTTTGGGCTGATAGGACAACTCCTAAGAATGCTACAGGCCAAACTCCATTCTCTTTGGTATTTGGGGCAGAATCAGTGATCCCTACAGAAATGGTGGTTCCAACTGCTAGAACCAGTATTCGTGATCCTGAGGAAAATGATGAGAACTTGGTTCAAGACCTGGATACTATAGAAGAAATCAGAGATTTGGCAAGGATAAGGATGTCCAGTTATCAGCAAAGAATGGCCGGTGCATACAACAAAAATGTGAGGATCAGGAAATTCCAAATTGGTGATTGTTTTGGTCAGAAAATCTGTTGAGAATATTGCAACCAAACTCTAGATTACGGGGTATGATGCTCAAAAGGTTTAACAACAATGAAGAACACTTCAATGTGGAATGCACAAACAACACAAGGATTTATACGGGGAAAAAGCCCTTGATCAAGAGTTGATCTCCGGCACAAAAAACCCCGGGTGATGGAAACTACCGATCACCAAGCTCAAATAAATGAATAAACGTTTACAACTTCGGATAGTAACGAGCTAGGTACAAGGATCACTATGGTGATATGTGTAAAAAGTGTATGAAATCGCTAAGTGTTTGAACGAGAGCTTGTATGAGTGTGTTTGCGAGTGTGTGAAACTGCCAAAAATGATTAAGTGTCACTCACTAGCTCGTTGCCCCTTTCAAATAAGAAAAATATCTAGTTAACAAACTCTCCGACTTTCAAGCCAAGCCTCCACGTTCTCCATAACGTCTAGTTTTGATCTAGCACGTGCAGAATACTTCGGGAATATTCTCCAAGAATGCCGCTAAGACTTGGTCAAGCTTGTTATACCTGTGAGATGTTATAAAACATATGTAAACAATCGTCAGTATGAGGATCCTTGAAGTGATCCATGATCCTGATCCTAAAGCCCTTCTGAGGATCACCACCTGTCACAGAAGTAAGGATCACTAGTTAGGATAACGAATAAGGATCACTAATTGTTAGAAAATCCTCCCCTAACAATTGCCCCCAAAATATAAGGAGTGAAATTGTAAAAATAGCGAGTTATGTTTTCTCGATCTTATCCGTAACAAACTAACGGATATATAGCCGTTAATTTTGAACTAGCCGTTGCGATGATGATGTCACGGAAGTGACAACCTGCAAGATCATGATTATAAATAGAGATATAGATAGGATCAAATGCATTTAAATTTTCAGAGAAACTCCCTTTATAATCCACATTCCGAAGACGTTCAGGTATTCTCTCTCTCTATCCTTTTCCTTCTCTTGCTCTGTTTTCATCTTTCCATCAAATATGTTGCTCCGGAGTTCTCCAGCCAAGGATCACCCAAAGAATAGTCCTCCGAAAAGCCAGGGGATTATCGAAGACTCCATTAAAGAACGTTGTCTATTCAACGATGCTCAGATAGATAGGATCCGCCACTGCTTTCCGGCAAACACCGAATTCAGGCCTTTTGACCCCAATGCCTTGAGCGATCATATATCCGATCAGTGGGTTGCTTTCCCCGTCACTCCGTTCACCATAGGTTATTCTTATCCTTTTCCAGCCTTCACCCAATCTTTCTTCTCCCTAACCGGCATCTCTTATATCCAAGCCATGCCGATGATTTGGAGGGTTTTGCACACCCTTGAAAGGATCATTGATGAGGAGGGAATAGATCTAGGAATGGCAGAGCTGGGAGAGCTATATGATCTTACCACCTTTGGATCTCATCGTTACTTGTTCAAACGTAAACCTGGTGAGGAACACCCGATCTTCAAAGCCACCAAGAATGACACTAACTGGAAGCGACGTTTCTTTTTTGTCAAGAGAGACTCTATTCAGGATGGAAAGGATCTTCCTAAAAATTGGGCTACCCATGGTAGGATGGAGGATCCCGATGAGGATCACCAAGAACTTTCTTTGATTGTAAGGATAACTTATATTTTTGCTTTCTTGTTTTGCAGCTATCACTGTCTCACATCTCAAACTGTCCCCTGCTGCTAAGGAGAGGCTCCTTGCCTTCAAGAAACTTGTCCCTGAGATAAGAACTTTCAAGACAACAACCCAAGATTCACAGGAGGTATCCTCAGGCTCTGTCACAATGTCAAGTAAGTATCCTTGTTTAAAATTAAATATATAATGAAATATGAACTAGGAAAAGATACTTATCTTGTTTTAACTGTGTAGGTGCAGGAAAATCTGTCAAGCCTATTTCCCAATTCAACACAGCTGATCTTGATCTCGTACGTCCCAGGAGGAAGAAATCCACCAGCAGTCCCAGCATTTCCATTCCAAAGGCACCCACTAAAGGGAAGGGTGTCAAGAAGAGGAAGATTTCTGATGCTGAGGATCTTCAAGGGCTACCGCTGATCCGCCACCAATTCCTTGAGTACTTCAATGAAGTAAGGATCCATAACCTTGCCTAGGTATCCTGCCCTTAGGAGGATCATTTGACCTTGAATTGCCTTATCTTCTTTTTGCAGAAATTTGCTGAGATCGAGGATTACGTGGGTAATATTGAGGAGCTGGACAAGCAAATAGCTGATCTTCAACAGGTTGCCGTGCTCAAAGATCTTGCACTTGCTGATGCTCGGAAGGAACTCCAGGATACCAAGCAAGAAATGGCCAAGGCGCTGGTTAACTTTGATTATGAAAAGCATGACCTCATCGAAAATACCAAGCTCTCTGCTGCCATCACAATGTATCAGACTAAGTTGAAGATGGCCCAGGAGGCTCAAGACCCTGCTTTTGACAAAGACAGCTGGGATGTTGAAGGCTGGAAGGCAAGATTGGCTGAACTTGAGGATGATGAGGAGGAGGCAGCTGATGTCCTGGCAATTGAGGCAAGTGGCAGTGGGAAGGATCATGCTGGTGGTGATGATGCTGGTGGTGATGCAGCCAAGGTGTGAGCTGCACAATTGGGCGATGATGGATATATGTGCTAAGGCCGGAGCCCAATTTTTTAGTTTGGTGGTTGTGATGTTTAAGACAATTTCATGGGTTGTACTTTGAACAATAGGTTTTAGGATTAAGGATCATGTATGATCCTTTGGACAATAGGCAGGATTGCAATTGGTGGAGGGATCCTCTGTTTGGGGGATGAAGCCATTGTGATCCTGCCGCCTTTATATTCCTGCACTACTTTTGAACTCATTATCATGGACACCCTTTACCTACCCCAGCGGACGGGCCACGTTTTGCTGGTAGATGCTCGGGTAGGTAATTTTGACAACCTTTAAAGGGTTAGTCTTATGTTAATAAATAAAAACTTAACCTTTTGTCGCTTATCTTGTGTTGTTATCCTTTTTAGTATGTTATTTTCCAACTGTTATAATGTTCATCTTGTTTATATTTATCAAACCTTAGAAAATATATCCATAAAGTTTAGGATATAATCAAGGATCACATATCCCATAACCGATAAGTTCTAAAAAGTGATATAGTTTAAGAAACACAGGTTCAGTTGTCAAGTATAAGGGTTCATCAAAAGAATAATGAATAAAATCAAAGGAGTTAAGGATCATACCTGAGGATCCAAGTTAGAATCCTAACCATAATAAGGATAACTATAAGATAAACCTTAGAGTGAAATAAGGATCAAGGATCCCTAGCTGCCTTCCTTCAAGGACCTGAAATAGAGCATAACTTGGGACTAAGCCAATATAAGAAAAGAGTTAGCAACTGGGGACAAGCCCAAGGATAACTGGGGACAAGCCCAAGGATAACTGGGGACAAGCCCAAGGATAACTGGGGACAAGCCCAAGGATCGTATGTAAACTGGAGTATGGCCCTAACTGGCGACTATCCAAACTTAGTGACATGAAGATGCCAAAACCTTAGCTAACGTGAAAACGTTAGAAACCTTATGAACGGATGTATGGTACGTCTACCATTATACGTAGGATCCTAAGCATAGCCAGAACAATGGAATTATCAGCCCCTATAATGAGTACTGGTCCCAAAGCCTTGAACTATACCAGGATCATCGTGCGCTACAGGCGAAATCTGGGGACAAGCCCAAATAACTGGGGTTAAACCCAAAGACGGATTGCTTCTGTGGATAACCAACGTTGTGCTAAAGATACCTGAACTTTCAAAACTTGAACTCACGTGAGAAATGGATAAAGGATACATGATCCTTATCCTAATATGAGAAAATAAAGAAATGAAATAGTTTAAGATTAGGATATTACCTGAGTAAGGATCACCGATATTTTGAGGATCCTATAAGGATATCCCTATCGTGAGGATCGCTTATGCCATAAGGATCCTGCTTACATGAAATACTTCTTCAGGTGGACAGCATTCCAAGCTCTTGGTAGCAAATCACCTTCCATGGTTAGCAATCTATATGCCCCCTTTCCTGCTTCAGCTTCAATCAAATAAGGGCCTTCCCATTTTGGAGCCAATTTTCCATCAGCAGGATTGGTGGTATTCTGAAATGCTTTCCTTAACACCATATCTCCAACTTGAAACCTCCTGATCCTGACATTTTTATTGTAAGCACCAGCCATTCTTTGTTGATAACTGGCCATCCTGATCCTAGCCATATCCCTGATTTCTTCAATAGTATCCAGGTCTTGAGCCAAGTTTTCATCATTTTCCTCAGGATCACGGGTACTTGTTCTAGCAGTAGGAACCACCATTTCTGTTGGGATCACTGATTCTGCCCCAAACACCAAAGAGAATGGTGTTTGACCAGTAGCATTCTTAGGGGTTGTCCTGTCAGCCCAGAGCACATAGGGTAGTTCTTCTGCCCACTTCCCTTTCTTGGATCCAAGCTTTTTCTTCAAATTGTTGATGATGATCTTGTTGGATGATTCTGCCTGGCCATTAGCTTGTGGGTGGACTGGTGTTGATGTTATCATCCTAATCCCCCAGCTGTCACAAAAGTTAGTGGTTCTGCCCCCAATAAATTGGGAACCATTATCACATATAATCTCAGAGGGAATTCCAAATCTAGTTATAATATTTCTTTTAATGAAGGATATAACTTCCTTTTCTCTAACTTGGGCAAAAGCTTCAGCCTCTATCCACTTGGAGAAGTAATCAGTCATAGCTAGCATGAATACTTTCCCACCAGGTGCCTTAGGGAGCTTTCCAACTATATCCATCCCCCATCTCATAAATGGCCAAGAGGAGGATATAGGATGCAATAATTCGGCTGGTTGATGAAGGATATTGCTGTGTCTCTGGCAAGGATCACATCTTCTGGCATACTCCACAGCATCTTTCTTCATGGTTGGCCAGTAGTATCCTGTCCTCAGGATCCTTGAAAATAAAGCCCTGCCCCCAGTGTGATTTCCACAATCTCCTTCATGGAAGTCTTTTAAAACTTCTTGAACTTCAGGATCCTCAATGCATCTCAAGTATGGTCCTGCAAGAGATCGCCTATACAACATATTATTCATAATTGTGAATTGAGATACCTTAGATTTGAAAGCCCTAGGGTTTTCTCCTGTAGGAATCTCTCCATGTTGTAAGTATCTCATAATTGGTGAGATCCATGATCCGGATCCTGAATAGGATTGAATATCCTCACTAGGGATAACTGCAGGATCATCTCCTATCTCCATAGTCTGGTGATCCTCGATAGCCGGGGTCAGGATATGGATAATAGGAATCTTGATATCCTCTGGGATCTTCAAAGATGATCCTAAGTTAGCCAATGCATCAGCTTCTGTATTTTCTTCCCTTGGTACCTGTGACAAACTAAAGGAAACAAAAGAGAGTGCCAAACTTTTGACTATCTCCAAATATTTGGTTAGTTTTTCACCTTTAACAGCATATGATCCATTAAAGTGATTTGTAATTAACAAAGAATCTACGTGTACCTCAAGATACCTGATCCCCATATGCTTTGCGATTTGCAAACCGGCAATTAAGGCTTCATATTCAGCCTCATTATTAGTGGTTTGGAAATCACAAGCTATAGAATGGGGTATTATGTCCCCCTGTGGCGATTTTAGTAGTATTCCAAGCCCTGTGCCTTTGACATTTGAGGATCCATCAGTGTGAAGTATCCAAGGATCCTTGGTCTCCTCTAGCTGCTGGACTTCTAACTCAGCTTCTTCTTGTAAATCACTACTGAAATCAGCCACAAAGTCAGCTAATGCTTGGGATTTGATAGCTGTCCTAGGCTCATATCTTATATCATATGCACTCAATTTCACTGCCCACTTAGCCATCCTTCCTGACATCTCTGGTTTCCTGAGGACATTCTTAATTGGAAAATTAGTTTTAACAATGATAACATGAGTTTCAAAATAATGTCTTAACTTAGTAGATGCCATTATTAATGCAAGGATAAGCTTTTCAAGGTGTGAGTACCTGGATTCGGCATCAAGTAAACTTTTACTTACATAATAGACGGGATGTTGTGTACCTTGATGATCCTTAACAAGGACCGCACTTACTGCTTTTGAGGATACCGCGAGATACAAGGATAACACTTCACCTTTTTCTGGTTTCATTAAAGCCGGGGCCGAAGATAGGTAATCTTTGAGGGCTTTTAGAGCATTTTCATGCTTCTCCGTCCACTCAAATTTCTTGTTCTTCCTTAGGATATCATAGAATTCTTTACATTTTTCGGAGGACTTGGATATGAATCTGTTCAAGGCTGCTATCCTTCCTGTTAACCTTTGAACATCCTTAGCATTGGCCGGAGATTTGATGTTCACTATTGCTTTGATTTGTTCCGGGCTAGCTTCGATGCCTCTCTTAGTCACCATGTATCCTAAGAATTTACCTGCTTTAACACCAAAATGACATTTTGAAGGATTAAGCTTCATATTATATTTGTCAAGGATATCAAATGCTTCCTCCAAGTCTCGTAGGTGATCCTCAGCTTTTAAGGATTTTACCACCATATCATCTATGTATACCTCCATAGTTTGTCCAATCTGATCCTTGAACATCATATTCACCAGCCTTTGGTATGTTGCACCTGCATTTCTCAATCCAAACGGCATAGCAATATAGCAATATATACCAGTTGGAGTCATGAAGGCTGTATCCTCTTGGTCGGATGGTTCCATTTGGATTTGTTGAAATCCAGATGAGGCATCCATAAAAGTTAACAGTTCATGACCCGCAGTTGCATCCACCATGGAGTCAATGTGGGGTAAAGGGAAAGGATCCTTGGGACATGCCTTATTTAAATCGGTAAAATCGACACATACCCTCCACTTTCCATTTTTCTTTTGAACAACAACCACATTGGCCAACCATCTTGGATACTTGACTTCTCTTATCATACCTGCCCGGAGCAATTTTTCTACCTCTTCCTGGATAATGGCATTCCTTTCTGGAGCAAACTTCCTTCTCCTTTGATGGATGGGTTTGAAAGATCTGTCGATGCCGAGCTTATGGGTAATAACATCTTTGGATATACCAGTCATGTCTTCATGTTTCCATGCAAAGGTAGTCTTTCTCCTTTTGAGGAAGGATATGAGGTCTTCTTTCATTTCGCCAAGGATCCCTGACCCGATATAGATTTTGGATTCAGGATCATCAGGATCCATGAGGATTTCTACCACATCCTGCTCTCTGGCCTCCAAGACATTCCTTGGAGGATACCTTGATTGCTATTGCTCCCTTGACTTCGAAGCTGGTTTCATCGATGAAGTGTAGCAATTCTTAGCTTCCTGCTGATCACTATCGATCTTTACTATTCCCCAAGGACTAGGGAGCTTCACACATTGATGGTAAGTGGACGGGACTGCTTTCATATCGTGTATCCAGGGCCTGCCAAGGATAACATTACAACAAGATAAACAGTCAATAACACAAAATTTTTGATAAGAGTGTAAGCCTTCAATATATATTGGGAGTTTAATGTCCCCCAGGGTGTTCTTGGTTTCGCCACTAAATCCCACGAGTACGGAGGATCTTGGTATGATCTCTGATTCGGGAATACCCATCTTCTTTAGAACGTCAAGCTGGATGATGTTCACTGAACTTCCTCCGTCTATTAGGATCCTGCGGACAAAACAGTTAGATATAAAAAGAGTAATAACTAAACCATCGTGATGAGGATCCTGGATATCAGTACGATCCTCTTCATCAAAGGTTATGACTTTTCCTTCGGAGACACTCGATGTTCGAACTGGCCTTTCTCCGTTATCCATTTTAGTTTCCTTCGCATGCCTCTTAGCTGCTGAGAAGGATGTGCCGCAAATGTCAGATCCCCCAGAGATAAAGTTTATCACTTGTGCGTCTGTTGGAGGGGCTGGAGCCTTCTCAGGGATCCTCTCAGGATCCTGAGTCCTTGACTTTTTCCTACCCAACAACTCTTTTAGATGCCCTTTGCTCAACAAGTACCCAATCTCCTTTCATAATGCAATGCATTCTTCTGTGAGGTGCCCAAAATCTTCATGATATGCACACCATTTTGATTTATCCTTTGTTGCAGCTGACCTTTCATTCTTTCTTGGCCATCTAGCTTTATCACCTAGGTTCTGCAAGGCAAGGATTAGTTCATTGTTATCAACACTAAAGCAATATTCAGAGATTGGAGGATAGTCCTCATCATCCTCTTCTTGATCAATAGAATGCACGTTCTGATTATCAGATTTGTTGTAGGATCTGAACTTGTTGTTTCTGAATGAGGATCCTTGCTTATCCTGCTTTGAGGATCCTGTTATCCTCTCCTGAATCCTCTTGTCATCCTCTAGCCGGATGAACCTAAGGGCCCGGGTTCTTACCTCATCTAGGTTCCTGCACGGTGTCATAACAAGATCATCATAAAATAAGGAATCCCTAAGTAATCCCATTTTGAAGGCCTCAACAGCTGTGGCTATATCTAAGTTGGGAATGTCTAAGGATTCTTTACTAAATTTGGTAATGTAATCCCTTAATGATTCATTATGACCCTGGGTTATCCTATATAAATCACTAGTTAGTCGTTCAAATTTTCTACTACAAGAAAACTGAGTATTAAACAAGTTAACTAGGTTTGCAAATGAGGTAATAGAATAGGGAGGAAGACTTAGCAGCCACTTGAGAGCTGATCCAGTGAGAGTGGATCCGAATCCTTTGCATAAGCATGCTTCCTTTAACTTTTCTGGGATTGGATTGATCTCCATCCTCTCCCTGTATTGTGCTATGTGTTCTTCAGGATCCGTCGAACCGTCATACAGTTTCATTGTAGGAACATGGAACCTCTTGGGTATCTCAGCATCACAGATTGGTGGTGCAAAGCGAGATATCCTGTGGCTCCCATCTGCAATCTCTGGAATAGGTTTGACTACTCCCGGAACACTCGAGATCATATCCTTTAGCTTTTGCAATTCTCTGGCCATGGCATGATTGATACCTGGATCCTGCATAAAACCATGGTTAATAGTATGAGAATTATTAAGAGTGTTACCTCCCATTGGATTCAAGTTAGGAAATATGGAGGTTAATCCATATTGTTGAGATTCTGGAATGATCGAGGGGCCAGCAGAGGCATTGGTCTGCATTGGAATAAAATCTCCTTGATGGACATCTGAACTCCCTGTTTGCAAACTCCTCAAGGATCCTGGCATCTGGAAGGATCCCTGAAACTGGGATGATCCTGGAACAAAGGAGGATCCTTGAACCTGGGATGATCCTGGAACGAAGGAGGATCCTTGAACCTGGGATGATCCTGGAACGAAGGAGGATCCTTGAACCTGGGATGATCCTGGAACGAAGGAGGATCCTTGAACCTGGGATGATCCTGGAACGAAGGAGGATCCTTGAACCTGGGATGATCCTGGAACAAAGGAGGATCCTTGAACCTGGGATGATCCTGGAACGAAGGAGGATCCTTGAACCTGGGATGATCCTGGAACGAAGGAGGATCCTTGAACCTGGGATGATCCTGGAACGAAGGAGGATCCTTGAACCTGGGATGATCCTGGAACGAAGGAGGATCCTTGAACCTGGGATGATCCTGGAACGAAGGAGGATCCTTGAACCTGGGATGATCCTGGAACAAAGGAGGATCCTTGAACCTGGGATGATCCTGGAACGAAGGAGGATCCTTGAACCTGGGATGATCCTGGAACAAAGGAGGATCCTTGAACCTGGGATGATCCTGGATATCCTCCTGTACTCGTGAGGGATCCCATATGCTGGGGATAGGATCCTGCTGGCTGGAAATATGAACCTAGTGCCTGGGTCATAGCTGTTGTTCCATAGTGCACTCCTTTTGGTCCACCCGCATATTGAATGTTTGGAACCACTGACGGTTGAGAAGTAACCACCGGAGTGTCAAAATTCAAAGATCTGGGCATCAGTGGAGAATGATCCACTGCCGTTTTCTTCTGTTTCTTAATTTCATCAATCTCCCGGAGGATCCTTTCGTTGGTCTTATCCTGCTCTTGTGCATGATTCCTCATCTGCAAAATCAAGGTATAGAGATCATTAGTAGTAGGATTAGTTGAAACAGAAGAAGCAGGTGGTTTTGAGAAAATGGGAGTCGGTTTCTTCGCAGCATTTTCTGTATTCTTCTGGGATCCAGAAGGTGGTGGAGGCAAAGGAGGGACGCCTTGTGAGGAAGTGAATGAGGGCATCAGATTTGAAGCATTCTTTGATGAGGAAGCCATCTGCTTGGTTGTAGTGAGCCAAATTAAGCACAGAAATGCGTATTTTCTTAAGGACGAAGCACCAATTGCCCCACGGTGGGCGCCAAACTGTTTTGGTCAGAAAATCTGTTGAGAATATTGCAACCAAACTCTAGATTACGGGGTATGATGCTCAAAAGGTTTAACAACAATGAAGAACACTTCAATGTGGAATGCACAAACAACACAAGGATTTATACGGGGAAAAAGCCCTTGATCAAGAGTTGATCTCCGGCACAAAAAACCCCGGGTGATGGAAACTACCGATCACCAAGCTCAAATAAATGAATAAACGTTTACAACTTCGGATAGTAACGAGCTAGGTACAAGGATCACTATGGTGATATGTGTAAAAAGTGTATGAAATCGCTAAGTGTTTGAACGAGAGCTTGTATGAGTGTGTTTGCGAGTGTGTGAAACTGCCAAAAATGATTAAGTGTCACTCACTAGCTCGTTGCCCCTTTCAAATAAGAAAAATATCTAGTTAACAAACTCTCCGACTTTCAAGCCAAGCCTCCACGTTCTCCATAACGTCTAGTTTTGATCTAGCACGTGCAGAATACTTCGGGAATATTCTCCAAGAATGCCGCTAAGACTTGGTCAAGCTTGTTATACCTGTGAGATGTTATAAAACATATGTAAACAATCGTCAGTATGAGGATCCTTGAAGTGATCCATGATCCTGATCCTAAAGCCCTTCTGAGGATCACCACCTGTCACAGAAGTAAGGATCACTAGTTAGGATAACGAATAAGGATCACTAATTGTTAGAAAATCCTCCCCTAACAGTGATATGGTACTAAGGAAAGCATTTCAGAATACCACCAATCCTGCTGATGGAAAGTTGGCACCAAAATGGGAAGGCCCTTACTTGATTGAAGTTGAGGCAGGAAAGGGGGCATATCGATTGCTAACAATGGAAGGTGACTTACTACCAAGAGCTTGGAATGCTGTCCATTTGAAGAGATATTTCATGTGATAAGGATCCATGATCCTCACATGATAAATATCCTTAAAGGATCCTTAAAGCACAGATGATCCTCATTTTTGGTAACATTCTAATCTTAAACTATTTCATTTCCTTACTTTTTCACATAAGGATAAGGATCTTGCATCCTTTATCCCCATTTCACGAGATTTTGAGTTTTGAAGGTTCAGGTACTCTTAGCAAAAGCATGATTATCCACACAAGCAACCAGTTACTTGGGTTTGACCCCAGTTATCCTTGGGTTTGACCCCAGTTCCGCCAGTAGCGCACGATGATCCTGGTATAGTTCATGGCAGTGGGACCAGTACTCGTTTTAGGGGCTGATAATTCCATTGTACTGGCTATACCTAGGATCCTACGTATAATGGTAGACGTACCATACATCCGTTCTTAAGGTTTCTAGCGTTTTCACGCTAGCTAAGGTTTTGGCATTTTCATGCCACTAAGTTTGGATAGTCGCCAGTTAGGGCCATACTCCAGTTAACACACGATCCTTGGGCTTTTCCCCAGTTATCCTTGGGCTTGTCCCCAGTTATCCTTTGGGCTTGTCCCCAGTTATCCTTTGGGCTTGTCCCCAGTTGCTAACCTTTATCTTATAATGGCTTAGTCCCAAGTTATGTTTTATTTCAGGTTTTCGAAGTTAAACAACCAAGGATCCTTGATCCTTACCTTTTACTAAGGTTTGTTGTGTGATTATCCTGGTTATAATAATATTAAGAGTTAGGATCCTAACTTGGATCCTCAGGTATGATCCTTAACTATTTTGATTTTATTCATTGATTATTTGAATAACCCTAATACTTTGACAACTGAACTCATGATCCTTAAAATATACCACTTTTTGGAATTTTTCAACTATAGGATATTTGATCCTGCATTATATCCTAAATTTTTTATCTAAGTTGTTCAACTTTTCTTACTCAGACAAGTGTAAATCAAAACAATTGAAAAATAAAACAACAACAAGGATATCAACACAAGATAAGCCAAAAAAGATTAAGGTTATTTTATTAACAAAAGTTTAACCATCAAAGGTTGTCAAAATTACCTACCCCGAGCATCTACCAGCAATACGTGGCCCGTCCACTGGGGTAGGTAAAGGGTGTCCATTGTCTAAAGGTCTTAGTAGTGCAGGAATTAAAAAGATGCCAGGATCACAATGGCTTCATCCCCCAAACAGAGGATCCCTCCACCAGTTGTAATCCTACCTATTGTCCAAAGGATCATTCATGATCCTTAACCCTAATAGCTATTGTTTAGTTATTACAGACCATCATTGTTTTAAAAACATCACAACCACAAAAAACTACTACCAAATTTAAAAATTGGGCTCCGGCTGCGTCTAAGAATGTCCATTATCGCCCAATCGTGCAGCCTACACCTTCACTGCATCCTCATCCCCTCCAGCTTCGGTATCCTTAACCTGATCCTTCCCACTGCCTCCAGCTTCGATCGCCAAATCCTCCTCAGCCTCTTCATCATCTTCAAGATCAGCCAACCTTGCTTTCCAGCCCTCAACATCCCAGCTGCTTCTGTCGAAGTTAGGATCTTGAGCTTCCTGGCCCATCTTTAGTTTTGTCTGATACATTGTGATGGCAGCAGAGACCTTTGCACCTTCTATGAGATCATGCTTCTCATAGTCAATGTCGATCAGGATTTTAGCCGTCTTAGTCTTGGCATCTTGAAGGGCCTTTTCAAGATCAGCAATCTTGAGATCCTTAAGTACTGCAACTTGTTGAAGGTCAGCAATCTTCTTATCCTGCTCCTCGACGCTTCCCACATAATCTTCAATCTCAGCAAATTTCTGCAAAGAAAAAGATAAAGCAGTTCAAGATCAGGTGATCCTCAAATGAATAGGATACCTAGGCAGAGTTGGTGATCCTCACGTCATTGAAGTATTCAAGGAACTGGTGGAGGATCAGTGGTAGGCCTTGTAGGTCCTCTGTGTCAGAAGTTTTCCTCTTCTTGCCACCCCTTCCTTTAGTGGGTGCCTTGGGAATGGAGATGCTAGGACTGGTAGTGGCCCTCTTCTTCCTGGATCGAACAACATCAAGGTCGGCCGTGTTGAATTGGGAGGCAGGCTTGGAAGATTTTCCGGCACCTACACATTTAAAGCAAGATAAGTATCCTTATCCTATTTCAATATAACTATTTATTTTAATATTCAACTATGCAAAAAGCAGGATACTTACTTGACATGGTGATGGAACCTGAGGATACTTCTTGTGAGTCTTGGGTGTCTATCTTGAATGACCTTATTTCAGGATCAAGCTTCCAAAAAGCAGCAAGCCTATCCTTGGTTGTGGGTGTTGTGATAAGGTGCGAAACAGAAATAGCTGCATAACACAAGACAAAAAGGGGTTAGTGATCCTTTCACAAGAGCCAGATTACCTGATGATCCTTCTCAGGATCCTCTGTCCTACCATTGGTGGACCACTTCCTAGGTAAATGCTTTCCGTTTGGAATGGTATCCCTCCTGACAAAGAAGAAGCATCGTTTCCAATTTGTGTAATTCTTGGTGGCTTTAAAAATGGGGTGTTCTTCGCCGGGTTTTCGCTTAAACAGATATCGATGTGATCCAAACGTCGTGAGATCATACATCTGTGTCAGCTCTGACATTCCTAAATCAATCCCTTCCTGCTCTATGATCCTCTCCAGGGTATACAAGACCCTCCAAATCATCGGCATAGCTTGGATGTAAGAGATGCCGGTAAGGGAAAAGAAGGATTGTGTAAAGTCTGGAAAAGGATAGGTGTATCCTATGGTGAATGGAGTAACTGGAAAGGCAACCCATGTTTCAGAAACATAGTCGCTCAGAATAGTGGGATCGAAGGGTTTGAAAAAGGCATTCGCCGGAAAGCAGTGACGAATCTTATCTATTTGAGCATCGTTAAAGCAACACCTCTCATGTATTGAGTCTTTGATAATCCCTTGACTCTTCAAGGGGCTATCCTTCTAGTGATCCTTGGCGGGGGAAGACCGGAGCATCATTGATGTTGGTAAAGAAAGAAAAACAGAGTAAGAGAAGGAGAGATAAGAGAAGAGATACCTGATTGATCTTCGACCGAGAATTTAAAGGGAGTTTCTTCGAATTTAAATGCATATTGATCCTATCTCTAACTCCTATTTATAATGATGATTTGCAGGATTGTCACTTCAGTGACGTCAGCTTTGCAACGGCTAGTCCGTCTCCAACGGCTAGTTATCCGTTAGTTTGTTGGGGATAAGATCGAAAAAATATAACTCGTTTATTTACGATATAACTCCTTATATTTTGGGGGCAATTGTTAGGGGTGGATTTCTAAATGACCCGTGATCCTCAAATATTATCCTGTTTGGTGATCCTTACTTATGTGTCAGTTAGTGATCCTCAGAAGTGCTTCAGGATCAGGATCATGGATCATCCTAAGGATCCTTATACTAATGATTGTTCATTTTGAATTCGTAACTGTTTTGCAGGAATATCAGTTGGGACTTGGTCTTGGCGATATTTCTGGAGAATATACTAACTCTATTCCGCACGTGCTTGGTCAGAAATGGACGTTGTGGAGTCGTGGAGGACTTGCACCAATTGCGGATAGTTTGTTATTTAGATTTTTATTAGATTTAAATGGGGTAGCGAGCTAATTAGACAACACTTATGCTATTTTTGGCTACACACACTCTGAAAACCGCTCACACCAGCTCTCGTTCATTCACTTAGCGATCTCATACACTTTTTACACATTACACTATAGTGATCCTTGTATTTAGCTCGCTATCATCCGAAGTTGTAACACATTACTTGTTTAATTTGAGTTGGTGATCGGTAGTTTCCATCACCCGGGGTTTTTTGTGCTGGAGATCAACTCTTGATCAAGGGCTTTTTCCCCGTATAAACCTTGTGTCACTTGTTATTTATCTTTCATAGTGATCCTTATTGCTATAAATCAATTCAAGCATCATACCCCTTAACAGAGAGTTTGGTTGCATTATCCTCATCAGATTTTTTGTCCAAAACAATACCTTCCTGCTCAATGATTCTCTATAGGGTATATAAAACCCTCCACATCATCGGCATGGCCTGAATGTAGCACATGCCGGTGAGAGAAAATAATGATTCAGTGAAGGCAGGGAAAGGATAGGAGTATCCTATCAAGAATGGAGTGGCCGGAAAAGCAACCCAAGTTTCAGAAACAAAATCGCTTTTGGCAGTAGGGTCAAAGGGCTTGAAGACGGTATCCGCCGGAAAACAATGGCGAATCCGGTCGATCTCCGGATCGGTAAAACTGCAGAGTTCCTTCGGAGTACTTTTGATAATCCCTTGGCTTTTCAAAGGACTATCTTTCTGGTGATCCTTGGCGGGGGATGATCGTAACTTCATTGTGATCTAAAGATTCCGGAGTAGAACAGAGTAAGAAGATGAAGAGAAAAGGAGAAGAGAGATACCTGATTGATCTTTGAATGAGGATTTAAAGGAAGTAAGGCACGAATTTAAATGCCTATCGATCCTTATCTCTAACCTATTTATAATGATGATTCTGCAGGATTGTCACTTCAATGACGTAAGACCAGCAACGGCTAGTTCGATCCAAACGGCTATATATCCGTTAGTCAGTTGGAGATAAGATCAAATATATAACTCGTTAAATTACGTTTCAATCCTTATATTTTGGGGGCAATTGTTAGGGGAGGATTTTCCAATCTTAAGGATCACGGATCCTCAAGCACTGCCAGGATCACGGATCCTCAATTCTGTTTGAATTAAGGATCCTCAGAAGACATTGCAGGATCAGGATTCAGGATCCTTGTTGTTATCCTTATACTAACGGTTTTCTTCATTATGTTTAAGTTTGTTTTGCAGGAGTATACGCCTTGGACTTGGTCTTGCCGATATTCTTGGGGAATATGCCCTCAATATTCCGCACATGCATAGCTTTGTGAACGTTATGGAGATCGTGGGAAGCTTGCACATTTAGCGGATTGTTAGTTGTTTTAGTTATTTCTAATTTTAAAAGGGGATAACAAGCTTGAATTAGAAGACTTGGCTATTTTAGCAAACACACACACTCGAAACAACTCTCAATAGCTCTCAACAGCTCATTTGGCGATTTCATACACATTACACCTTAGTGATCCTTGTAACAAGCTTGTTATCATCCCGAGTTGTAACAATCATTTGTTTAATCATAGTTGGTGATCGGTAGTTTCCATCACCCGAGGTTTTTTATGCCGGAGATCAACTATTGATCAAGGGCTTTTTCCTCGTATAAATCCTTATGTCACACTTGTTCATTTCCTTTGCAAGTTACTCATACATTTGTTCAAGCATCATTCCTCACAACAAAGATTTGGTTGCATTATCCTAGCCTGATTTTTAACCAAAACAATTGTATTGATCTTGTTATCTTCCAAAGTTGAACTAGAATCATTGTTATCGTTTTGCTATACATTTGGTCATCGGTAGTTTCCATCACTCGAGGTTTTTTATGCCGGAGATCATTCATTGATCAAGGGTTTTTTCCTCGTATAAATCCCTGTGTTCATCATTGAGAACATTTCATAC
This sequence comes from Helianthus tuberosus, assembly GCA_030545235.1. Taxonomy (NCBI): domain Eukaryota; kingdom Viridiplantae; phylum Streptophyta; class Magnoliopsida; order Asterales; family Asteraceae; genus Helianthus; species Helianthus tuberosus. The sequence continues at coordinate 158,669,167 of CM060373.1, read as the reverse complement.
TAGTTCATACATTTGTTCATCAAACTAAGTACTCAACCTCACAAAAATCAGATTTGGTTACATTATCCTTGTTGTGATTTTTTTACCAAAACACATACACAATATCATCATTGTTAAACCAATAAGACTATCCTCAACGCATCGGATCCTTCCCCTCCGCCCTTATCTCCTGCCCGATGCCACCTAAGCTGCCCAACCATTCTCCCTCTTCTCTGCAACGGACGCAAGAATAGTGGGTCTCGTCTCTCCTCTCACAATACCCTCTCCTCTGCAATAGGCACCTCTCTCCCACGCCCTTAGCTTCAGATTTCCCCCCTCTCTCTCTCATACAGGTCATCCAGCCATATCATCAAGGGCATGAACGGATCTGGGTTTTTCTCTTGCGTTGGAGATAGCCTAACTATTTAATTCCTATAATTCAAGGCCCTACGATTTAGATTTAGATTATTTTTAGTGAAATTGGCTAACTCTGAAATACATGATTTGTATTCTAAAAGTTAGAAGTGAATCATGTTTCATATTTTTAGTGAAATTGGCTAACTCTGAAACACATGATTTCTATTCTAAAAGTTAGAAGTGAATCATGTTTCATATTTTTAGAATGAAATTAGATTATTACTGAAAAACTTGATCAAGAAATTTGTACACTAACTTTTACTATTATAAAGGTGTTTTTTAGAAATATAATTAGTTTTAAAATGCCTGGATATATAATTATTCGAGTTAATTGCCACAATCGTCCCTTAGGTATGGGCAGTTTTGCCATTTTCGTCCAAAATGACACTTTTGTACCAAATTGCCCCCAACGTTTGTAACTTTTTGCTATTTTCATCCAAACAACTAACTTAATTTATTTTTTCTGTTAAGTTGAGGATATTTGGATGAAACTAGCAAATATAAAATCACAGGGACGATTTTGGCAATTTACTCAAACTCTTTTAAATTTCTTTTATTTAATTAATTTTGATACATATATAATAAAAAGAATATACATATAATTTTTATGTGAAAAAATTAATAGCTTTGTCACATAATTTTTATAAATTTTCATCCAACCACTAACTAAGTTAATTTTTCTATTAAGGCGAAGGATGTTTATAAACTAAGACAGAAATTAAATTAATTTCTAATTTTTTATATAGATCAATTTTATAAAAATAAAATCTACTTAAACCTCTAAATTTTATAAAACTAAAATGCTGGTAACCTTATTGAAAAAGGTCAAATAAAAAAATCTTATCATATGTACCAAGTTTGTAATTCATCTTCTACTCTTTTAAATTCGCTCCTAAGGAAAAACGGAAGCCAGTGCCCCCCCCCCCCCCCTCAAACAATGTATCGTTACCAAACCTTAAAATTACCCACCAAATTGTAATTTTAATGCTATGAACCAAAAGTTTCTTTACTCAAGCCACTCAGAGTAAGTATTAGTTAGTTACCCTCATAATCCTAATTAAATAAATATTTTATTTCTACCAACATATTTCCTAGGTGCTCAACACATTTAAAAAATATGTAACGTTTTACAATTTTTTTCTATCTCTACAACTGATAAATACTAAAAGTTGTAATCGATTGTTATGTATTGCACACCAATGACGTTTTCTCTTTATAAAACTGATTTATATAAAGAAGCTATAAATTAATTTATGTCTTAATTTATAAAATTTAAAACATCATTCACCTTAACAGAAAAAATAATCTGAGTTAGTGATTTGGATGAAAATTTATAAAAATTATGTGACAAAACTATTATTTTTTTTTCTTCTAAAAACTCCATGTATATTCTTTTTTATTATGTATGTAACAAAAATAATTAAATAAAAAAAATTAAAAAGGGTTTGAGTAAATTGCCAAAATCGTCCCAGTTGTTTTATATTTGCCAACTTCATCCAAACATCCTCAACTTAACAGAAAAAATAAACTAAGTTAGTGGTTTAGATGAAAATGGCAAAAAGTTATAAACGTTGGGGGCAATTTGGTACAAAAGTGTCATTTTGGACGAAAATGGCAAACGTGCCCAAACCTCAGGGACGATTTTGGCAATTAACTCTAATTATTCTCTAGGAATCTAAAAGAATTAGGGCATGTTTGGCAACTTCTGAATGGTTAAGGGCTTAACCAGTATGAGTTCTGAACCATTAAGTGCTGAACTAGTAAGAAGTTTGAACCATTAAGAGCCAAAATAATGCTTAACCATTCAGAGGCAAATGTCTGATCAATTCAGATTAGAGGTCTTAACCATTTAGACTTAGTATAATGCTTAACCATTCAGAGGCAAATGTCTGAACCATTCAGACATCTGCTCGCGAAATAAATAGTTTGAACCATTAAGTGATAATACAGTAAAGTAAGAGGGAAACAAACAACCCATAATTTTTTTAGAAGGGTTATCATTGTTTAGTTTGATGGTGTTTTATAGGGTTGCTCAATCTTTTTTCGCCTAAAACGAATATTATAATGTAGGTCTTTACGAAAAATAACTTATTTTGATTTTTGATTCTAAATTGTGGAACATAAACTTCAAATATATTTTAGAGTTAATTGCCATTTTAGTCCCTGTGGTTTGGGCCATTTTGCCAGTTTAGTCCAAATGTTTCATTTTTAACATCTGGATCCAAAAAGGTTTCGTCGTTGCCATTTTGATCCAACTGACTTAACTCCATCCATTCACCTCTGTTAACTCAAGGGCAATTTTGTCATTTCATATATTATTTTTTAATTCCACTTTATTTTTTTCTTTTAATCATTATATAAGATTTATCTTATATATAATAATTATAATATAATTATAATAACATATATATAATAACATATATATATATATATACACAGATATATATGTTACCACCGCCCACTCATCTCTCACTCTCTCCTGTCTCTCTCTCTCATCCACCACAACAATCACCATCGCCCCCTACCAGTCACCACCGCCCACCACTATCAGCCACCACCGCCCACCACTCATCTCTCACTCTCTACTCTCTCCTGTCTCTCTCTCTCTCATCCACCAGATGATATCATCACCATCAACAACCTCACCACCGCTGTAAGCACCACCACTGCCGCCGCCAGCGACCCTCACCACCGCTGTAAGCACCACCACTGCCGCCGCCAACTGTACACCACCGCCACTACTACTGCAAGTCCATCACAAGCCACCATCGTCCCTAACAGGTTTGACTTTCTATCTCTCTAAAAATGGTGGTTCGACGGGTTTGATGGTGTGGATGTTTATTGTGATGACAGTGGAGGTGGGGTGTTGCTGGTGATGATGGCGGAGGTGGGTGTTGATGGTGATAAACGGCGGCGCTGGGTTGTGGGTTTTGTAGGTGGTGATTGCTTTGAAGATCTATGTGCGATTTGAACTTGGAGGTTGTGATTGATTGGGTTGGGGAGGTGTTTCAGTGAATTTGGGGGTTTTATGAGATGAGAGAGAAGGGGAGGCGGAGGTGAGATGATGGCGGTGGTGTGACGAGGATGGCGGAGGTGGGTGGCGGAGGTGGGTGGCGTGGTGGAGGTGGGTGGTTGTGGTGGTGGTAACGGGTGGAGGTAGGTGGTGGGGGATGTATGGTCTGGTGGTTTTGTTGTGTGTATAATATACATACATCTTTGTTCATTATATATAGAGTTAATTGCCGAATCCACTGCCTTCTTTGTTCATTATATATAGAGTTAATTGCCATTATACATACTTCTGATGCGATAATGTTGAATCACATATGGCACGGACCGGAGATAGAGATAGGGTTCTGGCAGGTGATGGTCATGTCGGTGATGGTTAAGCAGGTGGTGGTGATGGTTGTGGTGGTGAGGCGGTGGTGGTGAGGCTGTGGTGGTGATGGTGGCAGTGGTGGTGAGGCTGTGGTGGTGGTGAAGGCAGGGGTGGTGATGGTGGCAGTGGTGATGGTGAGGTGGGTGATGAAGGTGTGTGTATAATATATTCTTTAAATATTAATTAATTAAAACAGATAGATAAAATGACAAAATTGCCCTTGAGTTAACAGAGGTGAATGGATGGAGTTAAGTCAGTTGGATCAAAATGGCAACGACGAAACCTTTTTGGATCCAGATGTTAAAAATGAAACCTTTGGACTAAACTGGCAAAATTGCCCAAACCACAGGGACTAAAATGGCAATTAACTCTATATTTTAAATTATTTGAGGTATGTCTCTTTTTAAGCAATCATATTTCGCTTTTGAAAATGAGATCACAACTTTCTTTCTGTCTTGGTTTTTCTTTTGTAAACATCAGAACATTATTCCATGGATGTATGGAAATTTTACAAAACGGCAAGTGATGATTCATAACATGTTGTCAGATGAATTCTCCTTTTCAAAAAGTTTCAAAGTTTTTCAATCATCATCATCATCATCATACTCTCTATATCCCACGATAGCAAAAGCTAAGGTAGGGTCTGAGAAGAGTGAGATATAGACAACCTTACTTCTTCCCATGAGAATAGAGAGACTGTTTCCAATAAGACCCCAGGCTCAATAGTAGTGTTGCATCAAGCCTTGGACATAAGGCACGTAACACTCAGCAATTGAGACAAACGCCTATTAGTGCATGTACCCCCTTTCTTTCGGCTATCAACACCACCACATGATGTATGATTAACCATCCCCCTCTTTTATCGTTATTTTTACGAAATTAGTAAAATAACGTTAAAATTAGTGCACTTTCGCTTTTGCCCCCAGAGCGCCCACACATATATACATTATATGAGCATACCGCAAGCGGGGCGTTCAATAATCTATTACTAAACTCTTCAGTAATTTTGAGTAATTTTGCTAATTTTGAGTAATTTTGCTGGAACATGAATACATATCTTTATTGATTCTGCTACACATGAATTTGGTTTAGAAGTTATAACTATAGTCATTTTTCCCTCCATCCTCGACAGAAGCCAGCACTCAACTTTTGCTGTATCAAAATCGGTACAGATTCAATTTTGATAGAAGAGTCTCTTGCTATCAAAATCCGCATAGACGGACCAGGAGTTAAGGTTCACCTCTAGAACTTAAGTTTGTCATGCAAAATAAGTAGCCGCCAGCCTCGTCAAAATGGAAATCCAAGTTCTTCCCACTAGACTCCGACATGAGAATAAGTATTTGTCCTAGGGTAGGGATAGTGTACATTAATTCAGAAGCGTGAGAAGTGTATTATAACACTATATAACACCGTATAACACTATGTAATACCATATAACACCACATAACACTATCCCTATATAACACTATACATCTATCATAGACATGCTATCAGACAAAATATAGTGTTATATTTGTTATATAGTGTTACATAGTGTTATATGGTGTTATATGGTGTTACAAAGTGTTATACTGTGTTTATATGGTGTTATATATAGTGTTATAATACACTTCTCACACTTCTGAATTAATGTACAGGATCCTCTACCATTTGTCCTATAAAGGGAGTAATGAATGCAAAAAAGTAGGTAGTTTAGAGTAAATTGAAGGCCTTCAATAATCAATCGTCTGGTGGACAAAACCATTATCAATCGAATGGTAGACTTTGTTAAGGGTATCTCTACATGTGAGATCTTTAGCATTAATACTTGCCAGGTTAACGTTGACGCTTTCCCCCTTGTGGGGATTTTGCCCTCATATCCTGGCCTTTGTGGTCCGGGTGATTCCCTTCGTGTTCTAGACCTTGAGGAGTAGAGGTATGGATAGACCGAAAAGATATAGCTTGATATGATCTTCGAACATAGTGTTTATTTACTTCATTTGGTGACCATACTAATCTCATGCAAGACCTTGGGTTATTATGTGGATTCTGATGTTATGACACGACCACCTCTCTGCTTGGCGGTCTGGGCCTTCCAGGGACCGATAGTCGGTTCATAAGATAGTGGGATAAATCATATATTGGATATATTGTTAGATATACGCCTGCATTTTAGTAGGTTATCCCATCAATAGGAGTTGCAAATGCAAACAACATACGCAAAATTTGTCTTATCTTTCAAAACACAAAACTATTCATGCTAAGTTTTCATCATCATCATACTCAGTAAATCCCACCAATAGCAAAACTAAGGTAGGGTCTGAGGAGGGTAAGATGTAGACAACCTTACTTCTACCCGTTAGGAATAGAGAGAGACTGCTTCCAGTGAGAACCCGGCTCGATAGTAGTTTTGCATCGAGCCTTGGACATAAGGCACATAACACTCAACAATTAAGACAAAAGCCGATTAGTGCATGTATTCCCTTATCTTTCGGCTATCAACGCCACCACATGATGCATGATTAACCATCCCATCTTTTAACGTTATTTTCACGAAATTAGTAAAATAACGTTAAAATTAGTGCACTCTCACTTTTGCCCCCAGCGCCCACACATATATACATTATATGCGCATACCGCTAGCGGGGCGTAAAACTATTCATGCTAAGTATGTTACATAAATAGACAGACAGACCCTCCTAATCTATAGATAGTTTTTTTAATAAAAGATATGATCTAATAACCAAAATCCAAAGGAAGCATACATTTAAATGTTGACACAATACCACACCATTATTAACTAACTCGGTGCAAGTTTGTCAGAAATAGTTATGTGTTGCTCCTCATCCTGGATCTATCTCACAGCCCAATTTAATTATAAGTCTATTTTTTTAATTGGGCCTTAATTTTTTTGCCGGCCTAAAGCGCTTGTTTTACAAAAAAATATCATTGGGCCGACCCTGGTGTTTGTAAATGATTTACTAAATGTTTGAAATGAAAGAAAAACGAGAGAAGTAAACATATTCAGTAGTTACTTAATGGGCTAATTATAACGTTACAACCTTTATCTTTCATCGTTGTGGAAACATATCAAACAACACTTATGCATACCAATAAAAAACCATATTCCTCACTTTAATCATAATACGAAAATATGCAATCCTCCATGACGTGATAACTATCAATGGCCCCAATATTATCCAAAATCCAGTAACAAATCCAAGCACCATGCTAACAATGAATCCACAATCTTCTCCAGCCTCTTCTTTTTGGTCTTTTGTTATATTAGCCCGCTCTTCAACTCGTACACAATCATTGGCTTTCGCTAGTGGAGCTCCGCAAAGTTTGTTGCCAAATAAGCTAGACTCATCCAAGGTTTGAATCTGAGTACTTGTTGGAATTTTTCCTGTCAAATTGTTGTAGGACACGTTGAAGCTACTCAAGGAATTCAACCTTGACAAGCTCATGGGAAGTTCCCCAGAAAGGTTGTTTACCGATAAATCAAAGGATTCTAGTGCTTTCATGTCTCCAATCCTCTCCGGAATCCTTCCAGTCAATTGATTTCTTGACAGATTGAAAATTTTTAACATCTTGAGTGTTGTAATCTCATTGGGTATGTGTCCGGAAAAATTATTGCTCGAAAGATCCAACAACATCACTACTCCAAGAATAGTGTCATAGGTGTCCTGTCTTCCCTTCATCACTAACGACTCACCAGCAATTAGTGACCAGCTATCGTAAATAGGAGAGAAAGAAAATCGGGACTTTGAGTTAGTTTCTTTGCCGGAAAGGACACTAAAGTTGTTGAAGCATCTTGGAATATTTCCAAACAAGTTATTATGAGCAAGATCCAAGATTTGAATATGTATACGATAACAAAGCTCATGCGTAATATTACCATCAAAATTGTTGGCTCTAAGGTTAAGAATTTTCAAAAGAGTGAGTTTTGTTCCAAACCATGTTGGAATGCTTCCGGCGAGTTCATTTCTCCTAAGTTGAAGGATTTCCAATTTTGTCAAGTTCAATAGGGAAGAGGGTAATCTTCCTGTGATCTTGTTCCCACCCATATTCAATAATTGCAAGTAAGGTATAGAACCCAATGTTCTTGGAATCTCACCAGAAAAATTATTATTCTGCACGCTTATGAATTCCAAACTCGGCCACTCATCCCAACACTCAGGAATGACACCCGACAAATGATTATTTCCCAAATTAAGAACCCTTGTTGCGCTCACACCATTGGAACACAACAAGTTTTCTAATGATCCCACAAAATTATTACTTGATAGATCCAAAATTGTTGGAAACATGCCATATGTAAGAGAAGGTAATTTTCCAAGAAACTTATTAAAGCTTAAGTCGACTACCTCAACGGAAGGGACTCCCAACAATGTTAATGTTCCTTGGATATGATTACGTGACATATTTAAATAGTATAGATTGTGGAATGATCTCACAAATGACTCGGGCATTGATGATGAAATTCTTGTGTTGCTTATATCCAAATACGTTAAATCCTTTTGCGATTGCAACCAAAGCGGAAATTGAGGCCCTAAAACCCAAGAACTCAAAGAGAATCTTTGTAGACGGAAAGGGGGAATCCAGTTTGTAACTTGCAGTCTTAAGGTTAAGTTGTTTTCTTTTCCTTCTAGACTATTCAAGCTCACTAAATTGGTAAAGTGAGCTTCTGTCACAACACCCGTGAACAAATTGAAAGAAATATCCAAACTAACCAACTTCGTAAGTTGACCGAGTCTATCAGGAAGGTTGCCATCCAGTCGGTTATGTGAAATATATAACTTCTTTAACGATGAGAGTCCTCCAATTCATTCAGAAAGGCTTCCACTTAGTTGGTTTAACCCAAGATCTAACACCTCTAACAATGATAATTGTCCAATTGAGAATGGAATGGAACCACACATTTGATTTATACTAAGATCTAACGTCCTTAGAAAAGATAACTGTCCTATGGAATGAGGAATGGTACCAGTTGTATAGTTCTCAGAAAGTAGCACGTTTACTAGATTACTTGGTTGTCCAAGTTGATCAGGTAGATGACCCGAAACTCCCAAGAATGAGAAGGAAAATGACTCCAAGGCTGATGAGTTGCACTCGAAAAAACTTTCAAGAAGATGTGAGTACTAGGAATAATGCCATAAAGAAGACACCCATTTAAATCTAGTGAAAGCAGACTAGTCAAACTGAATATCCAGGGTGGCATAGAACTATCAAAACTGTTTAAAGAAAGATCAAGCAAGGAGAGGGATGTGAGATTAAGACTAGGAACATGGGGATGTATATGTGAGAGTTTACAATAAGACAAGTGTAATTGGACCAAAGAAGGAAGGGTGTTAATCACATGAAGCCAATCAGTTGCTTTGCTAAGGTCCACACCACTCAGATCTAGGTGATGCAACATAACAAGACTTGACAACCAATGCATATTCATTATGCTTGTTGATTCATCAAAGTTATAGCGAAAATTGCCAAGACTGAGGACATGTAGTTTTGAAAGATTCCCTAGTTGTGAAGGGATATATCCACCAAAGTAGGAATTTGAAAGATTTAGATACCTTAGGTTCTGAAAAGAACCAATGAATTTGGGAACTTGTATCCCTCCAAAATCATTGCAGCTCAAGTCCAAATACTCGAGTCGTTGGAGGTCCAACAACGATGGATTTATATCTCCTTTCAACTTCTGCTTTGAGGCTTTATCGTATTCTTTCCTGTTGGCAAACTCTTCCCAGTTACAATGACCGTCAAGTCCAGGAAGATGAATCCGCTGAACATGACCAGTAGTATTATCACAAACTATCCCAATCCATTTACAACACTCTTTGTCGTCAGCAACCCAGGAAGCAAGTCGACCCGTTTCATCAATGAGGTCATGCTTGAAACGAAGAAGTGCTTGTCTCTCACCATCCATGCATAATACACGATCCGAGTTTTGCTTAGATAAACATAAATGAAAGAAGGGGAAAAGAACAAGTAAACACAAGTGAGAACAAGAGAAACAATAAAATGTAAAACGAGTATTCATATTGGTTGATTAGAGAGAGAATAACAGTTTTGAGTTTCGTTTACAAGATGAGATGAGACTTTAAGTTAAACTTAAGTACTTATTTTGCAACACTAGCCTTCATTTTTGACTTGGTTTATGATGAAAATAGGAAATCTATATTTTAAATAGGTACTTGTTGAATTGGTCTTAAGAAGATTAGTTTAATTTTAAACATCAAGTAAACGCCTTAATTAAAGAAATGGAACTTAATCTCTAGCTAAACTGTCACGGCAAGTAAACTCTACATTAGGTCATGAGTCCAATTAAAAAATATAAACACACAAAATATAGTGTTTGGATAAGATACAAATAGGTATGATCGTTTATTAAACATACAAATAACTATAGAAATGTTTATTTAAACTAAAGTAATTTTATTAATATAGTTGTAGTGTTTTGAACTCGAATAGTTGTTATTACGCTACAACTATAGGAATAATTATTACTCTAGTTATTTGTATATTTACCAAGTTAATTGTATTTGAACCACATCTACCAAAAATATATTATTTTAGTTTACAATTTCTTCCACCGGCCTTAAATGTATTTATAATCGATGGAGACATTCCATGATGAAATAATTGTGTGACAATATAGTAACATTAAACAACAAGGATAGTTTTGACATCCAGGAATTTATAAATAAGTTTAGCCTAAATGAAGAAGACATTTAGAAGTTAATTATACAGAAGGTTTGAAAATGTTATGAAAACAATTAACAAATTTTAAGTTGAAAAACACTAAAATAATACAAGGGGGTTGGCCCACGTGATACGACGGATGACACTAAGACTTTTTATGAGAGCGCAATCTAACTCGAACTGCCTTAAACACCGGTTATGTTATTATTATTATGTAAATATTTAGTAAATATATACTTAACAAGGTAGAAGATCCTGTACAAAGTCCATCTTTTGTAAGAAGTGTAAGAAATAATTTGGGAATGACAAGTGTCCCTCATCTTAATTAATTCAAAAGGGTATATTAGTAATTGTACATTCTTGTCAATTAATTGATTTCCAATATAACTGAAAAAAAAAAAACTGGCGATGAGAATGTTAAGGGATTGATTCGAATTTTGTATTTTTTTTGCAAGATCCAATACGATTGTTATCTACGTATCATTCTTCATCAATTATAAATACAAGAAGTCTTATGAAATCGCTAGAGACAATACAGTTGTTTAACTTCTGCGCCATTCTTCGATTCTGGTGTTTTAAAGGGTTATATACATAAAGCTTCGATCTTGAATTGGTGTTTTAATGTTTTTTGGATTCCAGATAAAACACCATGACTTGAATCATAGTCATGGTGTTTTAAAATCTGGGAATGTTTTGTATTGATTGTCCAGATGTTAAAACACCATGGATGTAATCACAATACAATGTTTTCTGGATTCTAGATAAAACACCATGACTTGAATCATAGTCAATTTATCCAGATGTTTTAAAACACCACGCCATGAATCTGATTATACAATGTCTCCATATAAAACACTATGACTTGAATCATAGATGTTTAAAACACCACACCATGAACAATGTCTCCAGATAAAACACCATGACTTGAATCATAGTCATGATGTTTTAAAATCTGGGAATGTTTTTGTATTGATAAAACACCACGCCATGAACAATGTCTCCAGATAAAACACCATGACTTGAATCATAGTCATGGTGTTTTAAAATCTGGGAATGTTTTGTATTGATAAAACACCACGCCATGAACAATGTCTCCAGATAAAACACCATGACTTGAATCATAGATGTTTAAAACACCACGCCATGAACAATGCCTCGATAAAACACCATGACTTGAATCATAGTCAATTTATCCAGTTGTTTTAAAAAACCACGCCATGAATCTGATTATAGATCTCTTTATGATAACGTATGAAGAATATGCAACCAAAGACATCCTACAATTAAGGTGAATCATTAATTCCGATATTTAAGGAAAAAGGAGTGAATGTAGGAGTTTTTGGTTGTGTAGGTTACGGTTACCATATTTCAAACATTTAAAAAGACACTATTGCCCTTCAATTTTACATAAGGTCCCTCTAATTAAAACACAATTTACATTTTTATACCCTATTAATCTCAACCATTAGATCAAATATCCAATGGTTTAAAACACTTCTTACCCTTCTTACATTTTAGACACTTTTTACCATATCCCTACCCTACTTAACAATTTAAATAAAATAATTTTTAATTTAAATGGTATTTAGTTATAAAAATACAAATAGTTAATGTAAATTTAAAATAGAGTAAAATGCACGGATAGTCCATGTGGTTTCGCAAAATAACACCTATAGTCTCCAACTTTTGGAAATTACACCGGTGCTCCTTGTGGTTTGATAGTTTGTTACTCGGATAGTCCCTGGAGTGGATGACGGTTAGTTTTCTCCGTTAAGTAGATGTGAAATGACAAATTTATCCTTCATCTTCTCCACTCTATTAAAACAAAACAACGCCACCCCAACCCCACCTTTCTCTCTGTTTCCCATCATTAACCACCAACCACCACCCACCTACACCACAAGTAACCACCTTTACTAAGAAAACTATTTACACAAAAAAAATCATAAAAACAGCAATGTGTTCTCGTTAAAGATGATCAAGAAGAAGCATAAAAATGCAAACTTTTTCAAGTTTCAAGAATCTTTGAACAAAAAACTGACATACCCTCTTGCAATTGTTTTGGGATTCTTTTCAATTTTCTGAAATTCATCATTATCTTCATCATCGTGTCTGATCGCCAGAGCTTCAAGCGCTCTTGCGACATTAATTTCACTCCGGTGGTCTTTCAGTCGTTCACGCTGTAGGCGTACGCCACCAACTTCTCCACCACCTCCCACTCAGTATATATATATTTATGTAAACCATCACATGCCTCACACACACACATATACACAACTAAAATGGAATCTCTCTCCACCGTATCCACCTCCATCGTCCTACCTCCCTTCCACCACCACCACCACCGCCGTCGCCGGAGATTCTTCCTCCGATCATCTTCCTTTTCCTTTTCTACTTCATCTATTCATCTAGATCACCGGAATGCTTCTCGTTCAGTCTCTTCCTTCGTCATTCCTTCAAACCCTAGGTTACAGTTACAGTTACAACAGTTTGGATCCAGAATTAACGGTAAATGGAACGCCGTTGGGAACAGAGGAGGATCGGATAACGGAGAAGATGAAGAAGAGGATGATGGGGGTGGAGAGAGCGCTGCGATTGGACGGAACGATCACTGGCTCTTCTAGTGAGTTTGTTTAGAACTGAGTTGGAGCTTATCTGAGAGAAAGGTGGGGGTGGGTGGGTTGAGTTTGTTTTGTTTTTATAGAGTGGAGAAGATGAATGGTAAATTTGTCATTTCATATCAACTTAACGGAGAAAACTAACCGCCATCCACTCCAGGGACTATCCGAGTAACAAACTGTTAAACCACAGGGAACACCAGTGTAAAAGGTCCGAAGCAAACTATGACAACCCGAACTTTTAAGGTCAGTATCTCTTCGTCACGTGATCCTGTTTCTCGTTATTCCTCTTTCACATCTCTTACGACGATATAAAAACTAGTAAACACTTGTGACGTTAATGTTATTATTAAATGTTTAATATGTTCGAGTATGTGTATTAGTGTGTATATTGGGCCAAACTTTGTGACGATAATATGATTGGGCAGCCCGCCCCTTGATCTATATGTCTATATGTCACCTTTGGCTGGGCTTAGGCCCATTGTCACGGCTATGAAGTGAACCGCCCAACTAAGGGTTATAAATACATAAGTAAAATTGTTAATGTATGCACCATGGCCCATCGTGTTGGCAGCCCACTTGTATGGGTGTGTAAGCCCAGTTCGGATAAGGATATAACCGCCCCAAAATCAATATTATTTAGAGTATGATTGGGTGGTTGATTATCAAATACTCTAACAGAAACCCCTATCATTCCCTAGTATGTGCGGCGAACAGTAGACACCCACCATCTTCGACATCATCCTGTTTAAGCCAGCCGTAGGTTAGTAGATATATGTTTATTTTTTTTATTTGATGCTTATGCTATATGTTGTGTATGTAATATAGGTTCTGCGCATGATTGCTTGATTTCTAGGATTAGAGGAATTAAATTATTGAACAAGTTGTATGGTTGATTAAAACAATATATGCTATCATCGAACTGGATGTTGAGGTGTAATTGCATGATTTAATTGTTATCTTGATTTCGTTGTGCATACATAGGTAAATGGCGGCCACGTGATTGTGATCTTGATTGCATGAATTCATGTGCATATTTTGATAATATTGTCCAAGATAGTCAAAGGCATTAATTAATTAGTGATGATGATAATGATTAGTTATTGGAAGTCATGTTGGTCGGTTTGCTATGAACGAGAATCACATGACTCCTATATGAGCAGATTATGTAGTGGCTATGCTAGGGTAACATGATGTTAGGTTATGTGATTGAATGATGATCGATGATCTATTTGTGTAGTTTTGGAATAAAACAGATTCTGTGAACAAAAGAACAATATTGGGCCACACTTATGAAATGTTAATACATATGTACTAGATCACATATAACTTAACTAAACATTGAGTCGTTTGGACTAAAGCTGGATCACTGATTCGTACCTTGCGTATTATCGAGTGTCAACAAACGTATTGTGAATGATTTGTATACATATATGACTTGTTATACGTGAAATGTGTGAATTATGTGTATGAAGTATTGACTGTTATCGGTAACTCTTTTAGGACGTGTTTGAGTAGTTGATAAGCGAGTAATTTATCTTACCGAGCAAATCAAAGGTGAGTTCACTGCTTTTTCTCAAGCATGCATCCCGGGGAGGGATATCGGGTAACGTTCCGGGGAGGAACGCGTGTTTATTGGGATGTTTGTTATTGTACTCAGTATCTATCTCGTAAGACCCCTTACATCTACCGACAGTTGCCGAGGAGGCAACGAGGTTATTAGTTGATAGCGCTATTAGGTTTGGCACCCTCACACCGTGCCGGGGAGGACGGTCATGAACTAATTTCCTTAAAGCATGACCAATGTTTTGATAGAGACATTGGGGTTGGGCAATCACATATCTTGTAGCTATTCGGTAATCGAGTAATAACAACATCAAAACAACGAAACATCAAATCAACAAATCATCTTATTAAACTGTTTTACACATGTGACTGGTAACTAAACTCGGTAACAAAACTTTGAACTCACCAGCGTAGTCTGACACACTTGTTTACATGCTTGTAGGTCGTTAGCTGAGGTATATTGAGACTTGCTATCTGGAGCGGTTGGAGTGGACATGGTCGTACAGGATGCGCTTATCTTTATGATTTATGTTACATTACTTCGAATTTCAAACTATTTACTTTATTGCTTCCGCTGATTACTTGGTTTCATTTAAACTTACAAACAGTATTTCCTTTACAAACAAGTACTTTATTATTCTATCGAATGTGTTTGATATGATTAGTGGCTCATTGTTGAATCGTCGCATTCCTAGTAGGGACATACCCTAGGTGGGAAATTGGGGGTGTGACAGTTTGGTATCAGAGCCACTGGTTATAGAGAACTTGGTTTTAAAAACGTTTTCATAAAACCAGACTATAACTGAACAGATCCAAAATCGACCATGACACTTAGCTTCAGATTTCAAGGTTTGTTTCCCGTTACTTTATGAATTACTCGTCTAGTAAGCACATACTTATAGCATGCATGAAACGATATGTTAGACATCATAGTACATTGATAGTGTAACACTACCCCTAGAATTCTGTGAATCATAATCATGTAGTACTTGATTCTGTGTTAATTGAATGCGGGGAGAAACTTCGAGCGCAAGTCAAGAGGCATTGAGATGAGCATGCAAGTCGCCTTATTATCATGGGTGCACACATAATAATAACGCGAGGTGCATGCAAGTCCCAGTGAGGCTTAACAAGCGTGAGAGGGATTCTTTCCTATTGCGTGTGAACTTGGTAACCTATAGATTTCAATGTGATACCTGATTATTTTCCCCATTCTCGACTCCTAAATTCGCTCCCTCTCCTTATATATAATCATGAACGGACGTGGCGGACGAAATGGTGGACGTGGAGGTGGCTGCAGCGGTGGACGTGGCAACATCAATATGACTCATGCACAATTAACTAATCTGATTAACGAGCGCGTGGCTGAGGCATTGGCAGCCTATCAAGCTGGTACGTTATGTGCCAAAAAATTCTTTTACTCGTGTATCTTATGCACAACTCTTACCTTTGTGTTGTATTTCCTTACGTCCATTAGGTCAACCATCGCAACAGAACAACCCGCCCGTCTGCACATTCAAGACATTTATGGACTGTAAGCCACAAACCTTCAGTGGGACTGAAGGGGCTGTGGGACTGCTGAGATGGTTTGAGAAGGCTGAATCCGTTTTTGCTATATGTAACTGTCCTGCTGGGGATAGAGTGAAGTTTGCTTCGGGCACACTCGAGGATGCCGCTCTGACATGGTGGAATGCCCAGGTTCAGCTGTTGGGTATTGAAGAGGCAAACGCCACCACTTGGGATGACTTTAAAGAGTTGATCAGGGAGGAGTACTGTTCCCGTGACGATATTCAGAAACTAGAAAACGAGTTCTATAACTTGAAGATGGAGGGGTCAGAGATAGAGGCTTACACGAGGAGGTCCAACGAGTTAGCAATTTTATGCCCCAATCTGTCTAGACCTCCACCTCGAAGAATCGAACTGTATCTCAAGGGATTAGCTCCAGAAGTTAAGGGTTACGTCACCGCAGCAAACCACAACAATCTGGCACAGGTTGTCCAAATGGCACACAAGATTACCGATCAAGAGGTTGAACGCGACAACTTACCGGCTCGCAAATCCGCTGCTACCTCTACTGCTACGACACCAGCTACTACCCCTGCCACTGACAGTAAGCGTAAGTGGAACGATGTGGACAAGGCGTCCAATTCAGTGTAGTCGCAGAAAAGGACAGACACTGGCAGTACTCGCAGCTTTAGCCAGTTGTCATCTGTTAATCAGAATCAGGGTTCTTATGTTGGGAAGAAGCCCCAGTGCAACAAGTGTGGTTATCATCATTTTGGGCAGTGTGCTCGAACTTGTCGTAGGTGTGAAAAGGTAGGCCACGAGGCCAAGGATTGCAGGGCTCCACAGCCAAAGCAGCAGAATCAGCAGTATCAGCGACAACAAGGGCAGCCACCTCAGCATAATCAGGGGTTCAGAAAGGGGTGTTTTCAGTGTGGAGCCGAGGGTCACATCAAGCGAGACTGACCTCAGTTGAATCAGAATACGGGTAATAACAACACTGGGAACAATAACGGGAACAACGGGGGCAATGTGGCGCGTGGGCGCGGGTTTACTATTGGAGCCGGGGAGGCGAGGAATGACGGCAATGTAGTTACTGGTACGTTTTCAGTGAACGGTATATTTGCATCTATTTTATTTGACTCTGGTGCCGATTGGAGTTATGTATCTTTGGATTTCGGTAGTCGTTTAGGGTTGAGTCCTACACCTCTTGTCACTAAACACATAGTAGAGATAGCTGATGGTAAAACGATTGAAGCTACACACGTTCTAGTTGGTTGCAAACTAGATCTCATGTGTCAAGTGTTCGACATTGACCTACTCCCTATTACTCTGGGAAGTTTCGATGTGGTTATTGGCATGGATTGGTTGTCCAAGTATCAGGCAGAAATTCTTTGTAAGGAGAAAATCGTGCGTGTTCCTCTCCCTAGTGGAGAATCTTTATCAGTTCAGGGTCATCGTAGTGGTGCCACAGTTAGTATTATCTCAGCAATGAAGGCTCTGAAGTGTCTGTGTAAGGGCTATCCTGCTATTTTGGCTCTTATTACTGACTCGCAGACTGACGAGAGGAAACTCGAAGATCTTCCAGTTGTTCGAGAGTTTCCTGATGTATTTCCCGAAGAACTCCCTGGTTTACCTCCACATCGTCAGGTGGAATTTCAGATCGACCTCTAGCCAGGAGCAGCACTGATTGCCCGTGCTCCTTATCGCCTTGCACCAGGAGAGTTACAGGAGTTGTCGAATCAACTCCAAGAGCTGTTGGATAGAGGCTTTATCTGACCTAGCTCTTCGCCCTGGGGAGCCCCTGTATTGTTCGTGAAGAAGAAAGATGGGTCTTTTCGCATGTGCATTGATTATCGCAAGCTCAACAAGGTGACGGTCAAGAACCGTTATCCTTTACCACGTATCGACGACTTGTTTGACCAACTGCAAGGGTCAAGTTTCTATTCTAAAATCGACTTGAGGTCAGGTTATCATCAGGTACGAGTCAGAGAGGAGGATGTATCCATAACAGCTTTTCGAACACGGTATGGCCACTATGAGTTTTTGGTTATGCCGTTTGGGATGACTAATGCACCAGCGATCTTCATGGATCTCATGAACCGCGTGTGCAAACCGTATCTTGACGACTTTGTCATTGTCTTCATCGACGACATCTTGATCTACTCCAAGAGCAAGGAGGACCATGAGCGACATCTACGTCTTACTTTAGAGCTCCCGAGGAAGGAGCAGCTGTACGCGAAGTTTTCTAAGTTTGATTTCTGGATTCGGGAAGTACACTTTCTTGGGCACATAGTTAACGAGATGGGTATACATGTAGATCCCGCAAAGATTGATGCTATACAGAATTGGGCGGCACCGAAGAACCCTTCGGAAGTGCGACAATTTCTTGGTCTTGCGGGATATTATCGTCGTTTCATTCGGTATTTCTCTAAGATCGCTCAACCTCTCACCTCCTTGACACAGAAGAAGGTAGTCTATTCTTGGGGAGCGAAACAGGAAGATGCCTTTCAGCTATTAAAGCAGAAATTGTGTAGTGCACCGATCTTGTCCTTACCGGAGGGTACGGACGACTTCGAGGTTCATTGTGATGCGTCGATTCAGGGTCTTGGTTGCGTGTTGATGCAACGCGGCAAGGTGATAGCCTACGCTTCTCGACAGTTGAAGGTACACGAGAAGAACTATACGACTCACGACTTGGAGTTAGGCGTTGTGGTCTTCGCATTGAAGATTTGGAGGCATTACCTGTACGGTACCAAATGCACCATCTATACCGATCACAGGAGTCTCCAGCATATCTTCGACCAGAAGGAATTGAATATGCGGCAGCGTCGTTGGATCGAGCTTTTTAATGATTATGAGTGTGCTATTAAGTATCATCCGGGTAAAGCCAACGTTGTAGCAGATGCTCTCAGTCGCAAGGAACCGAGACAGAAGCGGGTTCGTGCTCTACAGCTTACTATTCACTCTGATCTACCTGCTCAGATTCGTTCAGCTCAGATCGAGGCCTTAAAGGAAGAAAACATCGAAGTTGAGGGTTTGCGGGGTATGCAGAAGAAGTTTGAGCAACGGTCTGATGGTATCCACTACATTATGGAACGGGTATGGGTTCCTTTAATTGGTAACCTTCGAGAGCTTGTGATGGACGAAGCGCACAAGTCATGATATTCTATTCATCCGGGGTCGGATAAGATGTACCAGGACCTCAAGGTTTTGTACTGGTGGCCGAACATGAAAGCTATCATTGCTACATACGTGAGTAAGTGCTTGACTTGTGCTAGAGTCAAGGCGGAGTACCAGAAACCTTCGGGTCTACTCCAACAGCCAGAGATACCGATGTGGAAATGGGAGCAGATCTCCATGGATTTCGTCACAGGGCTACCGAGAACCCAGGCTGGGAACGATACTATATGGGCGATTGTCGACCGTCTCACGAAGTCAGCGCATTTCCTAGCAATCAAAGAGACAGATAAGCATTCTCAGCTCGCAGCAGTATACCTTAAGGAAGTGGTTTCTAGGCACGGGGTGCCAACTTCTATCATTTCTGATCGAGATCCTCGTTTTACTTCAGAGTTATGGCAGGCTATGCATAAGTCGTTTGGCTCACGTCTTGGTATGAGTACGGCTTACCACCCACAGACTGATGGTCAGAGTGAGCGCACTATTCAGACACTAAAAGACATGTTGCGAGCGTGTGTCATTGATTTTGGGAAAGGATGGGAGAAACATTTGCCGTTGGTTGAGTTCTCCTACAACAACAGTTATCACACTAGCATCAAGGCAGCTCCGTTTGAAGCATTGTATGGGAGGAAATGTCGTTCACCTCTCTGTTGGGCTGAAGTGGGTGACAGTCAGATTTCAGGTCCTGAGCTGGTATTAGAAACTTCGGAGATGATTGTTCAGATCAGGAAACGTATGGCCGCAGCTCGTGATCGTCAGAAAGCCTATGCCGACAAACGTAGCAAGCTGGTAGAATTCGAAGTGGGTGACCGCGTCATGTTGAAAGTTTCACCATGGAAAGGTGTTGTACGTTTTGGAAAGCGTGGCAAGCTTAATCCACGCTACGTTGGGCCGTTTAGAGTTCTTGAGCGCATCGGTACAGTGGCTTACAAGCTAGAATTACCCACTGAGCTGGGTAATGTTCACGATGTCTTCCAAGTTTCACAGTTGAAGAAGTGTTTTGCAGACGACCCGCTAGTGGTACCATATCAAGAGTTGAGGATCGACGACAAGTTGCAGTTTGTCGAAGAACCTATTGAGATCATGGATAGGGAGGTCAAAGTACGCAAGCATAGTCGTATTCCGATTGTTCGAGTCCGTTGGAACTCGCGGCGGGGACCGGAGTTCACATGGGAGCGAGAAGATCAAATGAAGCTCAAGTATCCTCACCTTTTTCCTAAAGACAAACCAGAATCTAGTAGAGCTGGTGAATCTCGGGACGAGATTCCTCTTCATGTTGGGGATGATGTGGCACCTGTGCAAAATCCGCAACAATCTTGATCCTGTTTCTCGTTACTTGTCAAATTTCAGGACGAAATTTCTTTCAAGTTAGGGATGATATGACAACCCGAACTTTTAAGGTCAGTATCTCTTCGTCACGTGATCCTGTTTCTCGTTATTCCTCTTTCACATCCCTTACGACGATATAGAAACTAGTAAACACTTGTGACGTTAATGTTATTATTAAATGTTTAATATGTTCGAGTATGTGTATTAGTGTGTATATTGGGCCGAACTTTGTGACGATAATATGATTGGGCAGCCCGCCCCTTGATCTATATGTCTATATGTCACCTTTGGCTGGGCTTAGGCCCATTGTCACGGCTATGAAGTGAACCGCCCAACTAAGGGTTATAAATACATAAGTAAAATTGTTAATGTATGCACCATGGCCCATCGTGTTGGCAGCCCACTTGTATGGGTGTGTAAGCCCAGTTCGGATAAGGATATAACCGCCCCAAAATCAATATTATTTAGAGTATGATTGGGTGGTTGATTATCAAATACTCTAACAGAAACCCCTACCATTCCTTAGTATGTGCGGCGAACAGTAGACCCCCACCATCTTCGACATCATCCTGTTTAAGCCAGCCGTAGGTTAGTAGATATATGTTTATTTTTTTTATTTGATGCTTATGCTATATGTTGTGTATGTAATATAGGTTCTGCGCATGATTGCTTGATTTCTAGGATTAGAGGAATTAAATTATTAAACAAGTTGTATGGTTGATTAAAACAATATATGCTATCATCGAACTGGATGTTGAGGTGTAATTGCATGATTTAATTGTTATCTTGATTGCGTTGTGCATACATAGGTAAATGGCGGCCACGTGATTGTGATCTTGATTGCATGAATTCATGTGCATATTTTGATAATATTGTCCAAGATAGTCAAAGGCATTAATTAATTAGTGATGATGATAATGATTAGTTATTGGAAGTCATGTTGGTCGGTTTGCTATGAACGAGAATCACATGACTCCTATATGAGCAGATTATGTAGTGGCTATGCTAGGGTAACATGATGTTAGGTTATGTGATTGAATGATGATCGATGACCTATTTGTGTAGTTTTGGAATAAAACAGATTTTGTGAACAAAATATCAATATTGGGCCACACTTATGAAATGTTAATACATATGTACTAGATCACATATAACTTAACTAAACATTGAGTCATTTGGACTAAAGCTGGATCACTGATTCGTACCTTGCGTATTATCGAGTGTCAACAAACGTATTGTGAATGATTTGTATACATATATGACTTGTTATACGTGAAATGTGTGAATTATGTGTACGAAGTATTGACTGTTATCGGTAACTCTTTTAGGACGTGTTTGAGTAGTTGATAAGCGAGTAATTTATCTTACCGAGCAAATCAAAGGTGAGTTCACTGCTTTTTCTCAAGCATGCATCCCGGGGAGGGATATCGGGTAACATTCCGGGGAGGAATGCGTGTTTATTGGGATGTTTGTTATTGTACTCGGTATCTATCTCGTAAGACCCCTTACATCTACCGACAGTTGCCGAGGAGGCAACGAGGTTATTAGTTGATAGCGCTATTAGGTTTGGCACCCTCACACCATGCCGGGGAGGACGGTCATGAACTAATTTCCTTAAAGCATGACCAATGTTTTGATAGAGACATTGGGGTTGGGCAATCACATATCTTGTAGCTATTCAGTAATCGAGTAATAACAACATCAAAACAACGAAACATCAAATCAACAAATCATCTTATTAAACTGTTTTACACATGTGACTGGTAACTAAACTCGGTAACAAAACTTTGAACTCACCAGCGTAGTCTGACACACTTGTTTACATGCTTGTAGGTCGTTAGCTGAGGTATATTGAGACTTGCTATCTGGAGCGGTTGGAGTGGACATGGTCGTACAGGATGCGCTTATCTTTATGATTTATGTTACATTACTTCGAATTTCAAACTATTTACTTTATTGCTTCCGCTGATTACTTGGTTTCATTTAAACTTACAATCAGTATTTCCTTTACAAACAAGTACTTTATTATTCTATCGAATGTGTTTGATATGATTAGTGGCTCATTGTTGAATCGTCGCACTCCTAGTAGGGACATACCCTAGGTGGGAAATTGGGGGTGTGACACAAACACCCAAGATGCATTAGGTTGAATAAAAACCACCATTACGTTTCCTAAATCAAGGTAACTGTGAACAGATTGGCATGAGTAAGCGTAGGGACCACAAGTAATAAAATAACTATCTTATAGTGACACAATAACCCTAATGTTAGTGCATTTTTGTGTCTGTAGCTTGTCTCCTTATTTATCATTTTTTGTACGTCGATCAATGAATTTGTATTTGTTATGTTTTACGTGATTGTAAGTTGTTCAATCTGTGATATCCTCCTGTCACAAATTAACAACAATTTGTTATGTTTGTCTTGATACACATCGATAGGTGTAGTTGTATATCCATATAGTGTATCCATGGTGTATATTGATATGTTGTATCAATAGGATATATCGATAGAACAGTTTGTGTGTCGATATATTCTTTTGTGTGTCGATGTGGTCTTTTAGATACTTTACCCTGTCCCGTTGAATTTGGACTGTAGAATACAATCATTTTGTGCAAATTATTGGTTAAATATGTAATTTCAAGTACTTAATGCCTCAGTTTTGTTGTTTAAGATGTTTAGCTTACACTTTTAGTTATGTAATTTATCAATATGCTAATTTCAATGTTAATTTTTCAAAAAGACCATTTTTAAACCAACTGGTACCTACCTGAATCCGTTATGATCCGAACCGAAACAACCCTTTTTTTATCTGAATCCGTTACACTTTTAGTATTTAATCCTCAGTTTTGGCAATTATCATGATGAATTTTGGTGGGCGTACTATCAAGTAACTTGTTAAAAATCATAGTCTCCTTCAAAGTTGTTCCTAATGCATTTGAATTTGATAACGAATTCTGATACTTTGCTAGCAAACTCCTCCACGATTTCTGTTGAACCCGGTCCGCTCTGAGGTATCTAACTCCCAAATATCTTTTGCACTTTGGGTTGTTGCAACCTGCATTGAAACATTCTCTGGTAACGCTTAATAGATTATCGCTCGTGCCAACTTGTTTTTCCTTTCATCAATTGCTTCTCCAGTCATGGGATCAACTGCCTCCCATAAATCTTGAGCATCAAGATTTGTCTCCAACATCACAGTCCCAGTCTGTGTGTAATATTTTGTACTGATCAACTTCGGACAAGTTAAGTTGGAACTTAGAAGCACTCGGTTCTCTTTGGTGTACAATGATTTGTTCTGGTGCTGTTCCATCTGCCATGATTTCCGATCAAGAATTCGGGTTATAACGTGGTTATTCGCCCCACGCCTTTAAATTCTCATATCTGTGCAACCCGGTTATACACCCCGGATTGTAACGACACAGATCACAAGCCCGAACAGCTTCTTCCTTGCAGGTTTCTTTATTACCGATTATATGAGCACCTTGTGCTCTGAGTAATGACACAATCAAACTCTATGTTTTGTGGAACTCCCACACCACTTTTTTATTAGTAAAACTCTCTGCTGGATTGCAAATAAATCTACCACTATTATTACTCTAAACAAATACTAAACATAATTAAACTGTGACTCCTAAGTCCTAACTTTATGGACATAAAATAGATTCAAATAATTAATTAATATTAATCTTTATTATTTGTGACAAAAAATAAAAATTGAAGTATATTTGTTAAAAACAAGCTAGTTTTAAGTTAAGTTTGCTTATTATTATTATTATTATTATTATTATTATTATTATTATTATTATTATTATTATTATTTTTCATAAGAAACTTCTTATGAAAAACATAAAAATAAATCTAGTGACAGAAGAAACCATCTCTACAGACATCAAAAACAAAACCAAAAGAACAGCAGCAAATGCAAGAAACTGCCATGAACCAAACACATAAACCTTGATGAATTTACCTATTTTAACCCTCCATTTTCTTCCATAAACCATGTTAACATCTTCAATTACCTTGTCCAAAAAGGGCAGTTTAGTCAATCTCACACACCTGCTCATCCCATTCCACAAATTAGCAACCTCTTCATCACTCTTCAATCTGTTCACTATGATCCCTCTTTCTCTAAGCAACTTTGCATCTTCTTTAGTATCAATAATCCCATTCATCAACTCGGTGTAACGCGTCAGGATCAAAGGTCCAGACGCTTTGCATACTTCATATGCCACCAAGTTTCTCAACACGACATCTGTATTTATATCAACACTAACAACGGGTAGAAAGAATGTAGACGATTTCTCATCAAAAGCAATGGTAAAAATCCCGCCGGATGAGGGAGAAAACCCTACTCCGGCTTTAACAAGATCACTAACCGAAGGGATTGAAATTTCCTCCATTAATGGAAGTTTATCATCACTAACCACATTCAACTCTTGTTTGACTTCATCATTGCTTACAATATGTTTCAACAATCTTACCATGGGTGTGTTAGAAACTATGAGTTTGAGGGGTTCCCAAAATAACAATCTTTTAAAGAAACTTATTATGCCATCGACGCTTCGTTTTAGTTTGTGTCGAGTTTCATGCACCTGTACTTGTTCTTGTTCTTGATCATGATCACCGTGATAAGTACTCAATTGATCATGATGTTGATGATGTTGATTTTTGATGTGAGGATCCACCATCATGTGGTATAGAAACCCTAATACATGGGTGCAATCCTGGCTGGATTGATCAAGATTGAACTCATTGTCCAAAACCCTAAAAGGCGAAAGCGCTTTATACAACCCTAACAACATTGAAGTTAAAGACTTTTTACATGATTCAAAAGAATCATGTTGTGATTTAAATTCCAACATATTTTCCAAAAGAAAAAAAGGAATTTGATTTTCTAGCATCACAATATCTCTAAGAATTGCATTATGAGCAAATGCTTGACATGAATAATCAACAAGATGTGATATTCTTGATGGTACTCTAGTGAATGATCTTTCTTTTTCTATAGTGTAAACATCAAGAAACTCTAGCAAAAATGAAACATCAAGAGCCATCATCCAAATTAGAGTTTCCCCATCGCAATCTAGATACTTATGGTAACAAGCTCGGATTTTTGGCTCTAAAACAAGTAATTGATCTATGAGTTGATCAAACTTTAGACTATTATTTTCTAATTGTTTTTGACATCTTTTGGCAACACAAAGCTTGTATCTTTCCATGCCATATAGCTCGGGTTGCCAATGGTGGTAGGGGCCTAATGCGACTTGTTGTGGGATATAACAATCGGGTTTTCCTGACGCTAAGCTTGTTGGCACACTAAATATACACACGGGAATGTCGATGTCTTCTTCAATATCTTGATTGATGGTTTGACGAATCTGAAGGATCCACCGGTGGTCACTGGAAATTGGGCTTGTGTTTGAAGTCATGGTATGTTGAGCGAATAAGATTTAGAATTTTTAGTGGGAGTTTAATTAACCAGACAAAAAGACAATGAACTCTTGGTAATTAATATCGTTGCTTAATGACCACCCATAATTTAAATCGAATTTATTGTAAGTAGTAACGCTTTGGCAAATGTTATGTAACATCTATCTAGTCCGTTATATAAATTAAGGTGGACCATTGTTATGTATATTAAATTAATTATGCTATATAACAAATTTTTATTCAAATAATCAATTTAATTTTGGGTGATGCTAAAGTTATGTATCTTGAAATAGTTTTTCTTTACATATTACTTAATTTAGAATTTTTTAGTTTTTTATACTGATTATGCATTTTTGTATAATATAGTAAGTGTTTAAAATGAATTAAAAAAAACACATGATAAATTTATACAAATGGGTGATGCTAAAGTTACGTATATTGAAATAGTTTTTCTTTACATATTACTTAAATTTAGTTTTTTTATAGTTTTTTATACTGATTATGCATTTTTGTATAATATAGTAAGTGTTTAAAATGAATTAGAAAAACACATGATAAATGCTCATATACTGATTATGCATTTTTGTATAATATGCATTTTTGTATAATATAGTAAGTGTTTAAAATTAATGAATTAGAAAAACACATGATGAATTTATATAAAGCGTAAATAATATTTCCACTTCCTAAAAAAGTTCTACATGTTTAAAGCAGTGGTGTGATTAACCGGCCCAACACACTTGTCTCATTCATGAGTTTATAAGAGCTCTGTTTGTTAAATTAAAATTTAAAACAGACAAATTAATAATTTTTTGGAACACACAAATATTAATATTATTTGGAAATAGCTTTTATAACATAAAATACAAAGGACTTGGTTAATTTAGGAGTAAATGGAATGATCTTATTATTAATTAGTTAATTACATGCGTTAAAAATATTTTAAGTTACATGTGTTAGTTGTTACCATTGGAAGTAGTACATGTGATAGAATGTTTAATACAACATCAGTTTTAACTTTTAAGTAGGATTATGAAAACCACTAAATTACTCAGACGCACATAGAATGGAGATAATAATATCTAACGGGAGAGGTGGTTAGAAAACTATTATGTACTAGAAGCAGTACCTATCGTGTTGTGGTCCGGTTTACATTCAAATATCAAAACGAATCAATTCAAGATGTTAAACAGTTCGAACTAGGCAAGTCAGATCACGGAACAGCATGGGTAACACGAATATAACAACTTCCAATAGAACACAGGAAAATTCATGACTACGTTACAACATTATTAGAAAAAGGACATGTAATAACATAAGAACAATGACCCACACTAATTATGTGACACGCAAACACGTATGTCATAAAAAAATGTCATCGTTTGTAAAATCTGAATGTTTTATGATACTTATTGTTGTGTGTGAGCGTGTAAATGTCATTTAAAAAAATAAAACACATTAAAATATGCGTGTCATCGATATGTATAATCTTTTAATTTTTAATAATTAAATTAAAGAGTTTTAACTATTACACATTTTTAATGAGACGTTACGACGCTCATGTGGCGTAAAATGCCCCTTAGGGGCATTACCCATTACGAAAAATCTAAGAGACATGCGTCTTTATCAAATGAGCTACATTGGCAGGTACCTATTTGTTAGTTAATGTAATCAGTGGCGGAGTTTGAATAAAAATTCGGTGGAGGGCGAACTCTTAAAAATCCAATATTTTACGCTACAAAATAAAATTTGAAAATTTTCAATAAAATTAATACCATGAGCGAAAAATTGATAGAGGTCAGGACACCCCACAACAAAGCTTCCCCTCTCAATATAATAACAATATTTATTATAAGGAACATAAAAGTTTAGCTATTTTTTAAAGGGGATAAAAAAGTAACTCAATTGGGTACAACAATATTGCCCATTTAGATGATCGATATAAGACAAATTGCCAATAAAATACATGTAAAATCATTATTTTTCATATCGGTTAACAGTCTGAAACATCATATATTATACGTGTTAAATACGGTAAAAATTTGCCGTTCAAATTAGAAATAAATCAGCCGTTTAATCTTTTATGGTTTTATTCGTCATTTGAAAAACTATGTTAAGCATCAGCTGATAAAACTAACTACCATCAGTGTCATGTGTCCGGACAGTCCGGTTGATTTCTTTGTCGGAGAGTGGAGACGCCTTACAGTTATTTTTCGAACTTAAATTTTAAATTTTAATTCATGACATGACATGAAACGAAAAACATGTTTTGAGTCGACTCACATGACATGTTTACTAAAAGGTCAACCCACACATGATGGTTTAAAAACGAGTCAACACATACCCGAGGGTTTAAAAATGGATCAATCCAAACACCACACGTTAATTGAATCGACCTGAAACATGTTACAATTTTAAGTAGATTTGTTTACTAACTTTAAAAAGTTATTAATTTTGATAAAATAACTCTTATACCCAACCCCTACTAATCATCCCCAACAACATTTATAACACATAGATGACGACATCTCAAAAAATGACAATTTTTAAAAATATATGCACCAGCCGGGAATCGAACCCGGGTCTGTACCGTGGCAGGGTACTATTCTACCACTAGACCACTGGTGCTTTTGTTATTTCTAACGACCCTATAATCATTATAACACATTTGTATTATTTAAGACATCAAATGTAACAATCAAAACATAAACAAGACATTAATGTTAGGTTTAACATTGATTTGAAAATTTTCAAGGTTTTTTCTTAATCATAGGATGATTTAAATAGCGTGATTATCACTTGTGCAACGAAACGCCACCAACAGAGTAAACAAAAACGTAAACTAGACATTTTCTTCAACTTTAATATTCACCAACAGCGCAAACAAAAACGTAAACTAGATTTTTCTTCATCTTTAATATTATCCAACAGAGCTAACAAAAACGTAAACTAGATGTTTTCTTCATCTTTAATATTCGGCAGCAACTTGTAAACATATCTCTGATCCGAAAATTTGTAGAAAAAAAAAACGTGATAAAAGAATATATAATCAACTTCTACAAGAGGTAAAACGATTTCTACGTCCTCTAATATCTTTGATCGAATATCGAAGAAACCATACGAACAACAAATGTGTTTTCTCTACTTACACTTTTGATCTACCCATCAACGTTAGAATTTATTTTCTATTGCTTACTCTCTCATGTTATTCTATGCCTACTTTTAGCACTCTTCACCTGCTGCTGGAATATTAAGATCAGGGAGCACAAAACTGTCATTCTTCTGTTCTTCCATGCAATCAGAAACCGCCAAAACTTGTTGTGATTTCAGATCATTCTGAATCCAAAACACAAATCATTAGTGTGGTAGTTTCGGTCCATTTACTAGTAAACGAGCTGATTTGGGTTTGATTTATCTCAAACGAGTCAACAAATTTTTTTAGCTAAAAGGGTAACGGGACAAATAGATCAAACAAATTGAAAGTTACCTAAAGTTTATATATTAATGCATACAACCTTTTAAACTTTTGGAATAATATGCATTTATAATCATAATTAACGCATTAACTTTTTGCTAAAAAAACGGATAGACAGTGCTTGTCAGTCAACCAACCTCGCCCATTTTAGCATGTACTAAAATACGACCTTGTTTAAAACCATAGTTGTTAATGATGAATAACGACAAATAGCGCTAAAGTACCTATATATTACATAGCAAATAGCGATAAATAGCAGACGCTATTTTATAAATAAAGATACACTAGAAAAAAATTAAAAAATTTATATGTATATTATATCAAAACACCGTGGTATATACGCTATTGTACATGTATATTTAACAAAAACCTAAATTCCTGCTATTTTATAGCTATATTTAATTGCTATTTATATTAAAAAATAAAAAAATAAAAAATTAATGCCGCTATTTATAGCTATCTATCGCTACAAACCATATCCAGTGAGCATGCACCTATACGCCACACTATTCGCTATTGACAACTATGTTTAAAACCAACATTGTTTTGACCTGTTGCCTAACCTGTTCATCTTGCCATCTATGCAATCATTTTGATGAACAGGTTAGGCAACGGGTCAAAACAATGCTAAAAATGTTACTTAAATGATTTAATTAACATTTTTAGCAATGAGCGTGAGGCCATTAATCATAGCCAAGTTGCTTAACCATAGAGAAACTATGTATGATTGAGAATCTCAACACTTATTATGTAAAATCTTTGATGTCTTTAATGATCAACTATTCAACTCTATCCGTTTTTAGAGGATGTTTGTTTTACTTTTACCTTCATCTTCTTCAAGCTTTCATTCTCCTCTCTATGTTTCTGAAATGTGGCTTGTAGGGTAGCTAGTTGCTGCATCACAATACAAACAATATTTAATCTAAAATAATAATATTTGATCGGTATCAAATAAGTCAAGTCAATATCAACAGGCGTGACATAAATTTTACATACTCGTTTTAGTTGCTTTCTTTCCTTTAGTAATGTCATCTCGTCCTCTTTAAGTTCAACCAATGTCTACAAAAGGACCGCACAAATACCATAAATAAGACCACCAACGATGATACACGCGAATCTTGAAGTGCAAAGAAACTAGAAAGAAAGTGTTACCTTCTTTTTTCGTGGTCTCTTCGTGGGGGTTGTTTCATTTGCCCGAATAACCTGAAAAAAACAAAAAAAAAACAAAAACAAAAGGTATGATTGTTAATAACATCTTGCAAATTTAGAACTAGAATGTGATCATGTTCATGTTCTCCACACATTAAAAATAAGTAGGACCCACAATCATATATGTATTATTAAATCTAGTACAATATAAATAAAATTGACATAATAAAATCTATATAAAATCTTTGATTTCCCCGTACAGAAATGTACAGAAATGATAGGGTAACAATATGCATATGTTTGTCTTATTAGGAGGCCATATGTATATGTCTTGTACACGAAGAAACCAATGCTAGCTTAATCACCAAGTCAAACCCCTCCTCGTGTTCCAACAAAAGAATCTATTTTACATTAAAATTAAAAAAATATATATAATTCACAATTTACCCAAAAAAAATATAAATATAAAGGGGTGTACACACCACACAACAAAATAAGCCAGGGAAATGTGAAAAATTAAAAATACGTTAAATATGACAGAAGAATCATAGTTATTACTGTATTATGAGGTTCTCGCACTTTCCTACCTAAATGACGTTCTATCGTTACATATTATAGAAAACAAAGAGTAGATAGCCTCAAATTTGTCTTACCCCTAAATCTATAAACAAGAATCTTTTGAGAACAAATGGAAGCTACAAAAATGAACCAACAATTTCGGTCAATTTGACTTTTGACATTATCCAAGTCTTTTAAGCCCACAACAATTCTAATGTACGGTGTTTTTATGACCATGTCAAAATAAAATTTATAAGTTAATATTTTCTAGAACAACCCCCCCCCCCCCCCCCCCCCACCAAAAAATAAAAAAAAAATTAACACATCTTATTTAATTTTGATAAAATTTAATGTAATTGTTGTTTATCTAAAAGGTTGTGAATCTAATCAAGGATTTTCCAAATAAGAATTGTAATTTGTTGTTTTAAATAGAAATAAATAAATCAAGAAACCTTGACATTCACGAACCATAAATTTGACCAATATTCAATTTCTAATAAATATTTAGTGCTAGTGTAACGTACTCGTCTAAATGAATAAAAACAGACAAAATACAAACCGTTAAAAGTGAAAAAAAAAAAAAAAAAACCTACCTTTTGACTTTGTCAACGATGATTTTTATTTTCTGGAATTAAACATTGAATTAAATATTGACTCCAATCACATGGAATTAATATTTAAAGTGACCCATATGACCAATAAAAATAGACAAACAAATACAGTTGCACACCAGTCCCAATACCCCGCGACACACCGGATTGTTACCCATAACACACACCCAATAAAGTTCACAACTACTCGCACCAAAAACCACCCTTAAAACACGTCATCCATATATCCACTAGCAAAAAGACACAAACACCCCTAACTATATTCCATATTTACAAGTTTGGTAAAGTGGCATTACATTCGTCTTTTTCAACCAAATCTAGATGGGTGTTGACTTTGACAGGTGGAGTGCACGAGTCATGAGTTTATAAACTACCAAGTATCTTCAACTGAATTTACCAAAATACCCTTTGGTCACAAGGGTATTATCGTAATTTGGTAAGAGTAAAAAACGTGGAAATTCGTTCGGTTTCTGACTCTAGGCGTCCAAACGAAGTCATCTCATCTCATTCCAATAATATTAAAAAAAAGAGTAAATTTCGATTTTGCCATGTAGTTATATCCCTTTTAGCCCAAAATGAATCTTTTAACATCTGAGCCCTCAATGTCTTTTTTTTTTTTAACCCTTTTAGCACCTAACAGGCTAACACTAACCCCATCCATTTACTTGTAGGGGCCAAAAGGGTTAAAAAAAAGACGTTAGGGGTCAGATGTTAAAAATTTATTTTTGAGCTAAAAGGGTAAAAGTGATATAACCACATGGGCCATCAAAATCGTAATTTACTCTAAAAAAATATATTAAAAATTATAATAAGTAAAATCGAAAAAGAGCAGTTCATCATAAAAGTATCTAGTAAGGGTAATTTCGTCAACGGTGGAGTTAATTTCATCAAAGAACGTCGGATTGTCAAGCTAACAAGATCTGATCTTTAACGATCGTATAAGACCCGTTTATGTTTTTGCATGGGACGAGGGTAAAATGGTAATTTAACAAAACCGAAAAACCGGTAAAAGTGGAAAGTGAAGATGTGTGATGATCTGACAAAATATCACGAACAAAAGCCATCCGTAAATTAACCAACCCACAAGGGGTATAACGGTCAAATCAGAGACAAAACCCGTAAATTAACCAACCCACCACGCGCCACCGTGTAACACACAAGTCGTCGAACTAAACGAACAAAAAAGTGAAAAACAAAACAATAACACCAGAAAACGACGTCGTATAGTAACATAGTTAAACAAACAGCAAACAAAGTAACAAACCTTAGATCTTGTTTCGGAGCCGTCGAGAATTAGCCGGCTGGACTCCACAACGCCGCCGCCGCTGATGGAGGTGGCGCCGCTCCATGACAGTGGGGTGGTGGGGCTGGCTCTAGTGGCGGAGGGTTTGTTGGTAGTGGTGGCTGTAGGTGGTGGTGGTGGTGGTCGGGAACGGCGTTGACGGATGGTCCAGGTTTTGGGTGGCGGCGGAGATGGGTGGCGGAGTTTAAGGAGGAGGTGAACGACGAGGTTGACGTCATCAATGGCGGATTTGACCCAGTTGTCGTCATCATTATTATTGTTATTGTTCATGGTGATGGATAGAGGGAATGAGAAGTTGATGGTGGTGGCAGAGAGAAAGTAGGGGAAATAATAATATTAATAATAATGGGGATAGAGGGTGGGCTTTATATATGTATTTATTGTTAGTTATTATGTGTGTGCGCGTGAATGTGGTGGTGGTAGAGTAGTAAGGGAGAGATTTGGCGTTCACTCAGGTTTGATTCTTGCATTCTGCGACACCTGGTGATGATGAGAGACTAGGCGAATAGGTGGAGATTGCTAGTTCGATCCTTGAACTAAGCGAGTTTTACCTCACCGCACTGTTGTGTCTTCGGGCGAGTGTTCACGGGCTTCGGCCCTAGGTGAGGGTTTTCCCTCATTCGAAGACGAGTGTATTACGATGTGCTAAATTTCGCCAGTAGGTCATTTGAAGTATTCCTTAGGCGTTAAAAAATACGCGTGTGTGTTGCGAGGAAAAAAAGAAAAAGGGGAATTTATTGGTGTGTTATTGGGTGTGTGTGTGTAAATGGGATTTGTTGGTGTAGGAACGAATGGGTGGAAGTGGGGCCACATGGAGTGGAGACGTGGAACTGACCGGTTCTGGGTTTTATTCGAATGGGAAAATGTAGGTTTGTAACTTATGAAATTACCATAATTGAAACATAGTCATTGATTTTGTTTTAGAGGGTTTTGGGTTATTTGAGGGAATGATATATGTTTTTGGAATATAAATATTATTAAAATAAAAACTCAATTTAAGAACTAAAATAGGGTTCTTAACAATAGACAAAAAGAATTAAATATATTATTGTTGTAACTAGTAAAAACTTCTGTGCGTTTCGGCGAACTTTTCGTTAATACTCGGTTTAGCAATCAAAAGAGATGTATGCAAAAGAAACTGACACACGTTTTAAATCGATTGAAAACCACTAAAACAAATTTACATAGGCCAGTATTGTAGTGTTGCATTAAACTGCAAATGTTTAGATGACTTGTATATATTTTCATTAACCTTAAAAAAAAGAGTAAAGGGGACAAAAATTAACAAATTAAATACTGTAATATATGTGTTCTAGCATGTATCGACAGAAGAAACAAACAATATCCATTTTTAATCCAAGTACACTATTGAAGAAAATTATGGTGATTTATGTAAAAATAGAATCTCCATAATATATGTGTTCTAGCATGTATCACCATCTCTCTCTATACCATCAAGAAGACCATCAAATTTTCAAAAAATATTATACAAGACCAAAAAAAAAACTACTGTAGCATGAAAGTGACAGACGCTACAGTAGCAAATCACTTGTGTTTTAATAATAACTAGTGGGTATATCTGTGTTTCGTGGCGGAGGCTGCCTGATTCCTAGCTAGTGACGGATCTAATCATTATTTTCAGAAGGTGCGAACGAGGGGTTCAACCCATAGTTACCTAATTCGCGGTTCGCTTCGGTACAGGTACGCGGTTCGGGTACGCGATTCGTTAGAGGTGACGTTTTCAATACGCGGGGGGAGGGGGGTAGGTTCATTTCGGTACGAACCGGTACGGTGTACCATGGAGTCCGGTTCGGTGTACACAAATTAAAACATAAATTATCAAATTCCAAAATTCAAATTATCAAACATAAACATTGAAGGTTGAAGATAAAAATTGAAATTGAATATTAGTAGAAAGTGATGTAATTTGGTTAAATCTATATATATAATAAATGAATAAGGTTTGGGACACGTGTCCCGTTGTGGTGCAACCTCACTAGATTTTTGGCGGGAAAACGTGGGAAAGCTTATATTCTTACACGGGATCCGAATGGCAACAACCATACCCGCATTTTTGACCCGGCTATATAAATGTTCTAAAAACCTAAATCCCTCATTCTTTATCTCAGTCGATCCATCTTTCTAAGCGTGCTTAGGGTTTTTCAATTCTTTTCCTCCATTTTCAATCGTAGCCGCATGTCCTTCGTCTGCAAATCTTCGATCTTTCAGTGTCGCTCCACAATTAGGGTTTCTTCTTCTTCAATGTCTCTGTTGATCCTCCATCTCTGTGTGTCCTTATTTTCATTATAAAGGTTAGATTTTGACAATTAATCAATCATGATTCTTGATTTTCGAAGGTTTTCGGACTATTGTTCTCTTTGTTTTGTATATCTTATAGTTTTCGATGGATTATCCGTATTGTTATCAGTTCAATCTTAATAGGTATGTTATTCAATCTCATCTAAGTTGACTTTTCTTTTAATCAGTGGTCAACACCTTTCGTATGATGAATTTGTTCAGATCTGTGTTGAAGGATGTGCGAACAGAGATCTAGGGTTAGATCTGGAAAAAGTTTTGGATGATTTTGGATGTGTTAGGAGTTTTCTTTTCAATGTATGAATCTGGTTCGTCAATCAAAGGGGTATACTTCTCATTTGGGAAGACAATCGATTATCTCACAGTCAATCAAGGTATGTTTATGTGTAGGTTTTTTTTCTTTTTGACTTTGCCTTTATTCCATCCATCGATTTCCTGGTATTTGGTAATTTCAGATCAAAGATGGAAAGAAACTTCAGCGAAACAGAGTAATGGTTCCTCGAGCCCTTTAAATTTTTCAATCAGGTTCGTATTTGGGGTTTATTTTCAAAAATTGCTGACTATTGTTTCCAGTTTATATCTTATTCGATGCGTTCTATTGGTATATCAATGTGATTTTACTTTTGGAATAGATGAAAAGTTTAATGTTAGAGAATTTACTTTGAAGTGGAAAACATATTTGATGAGGCATTTTGTTTATTTTTTAAGCTATTGAATGTTCTTATGTTAAATTGATACTGAAACTACTGTTGTTTGAATCTATTTCTGTGACTTGATGGAATAAGCTAACTTTGCTAGCATTTACTTGGTTGATGACAAATTATGATAAATAATTAATAAATTGATGCTTTATTTTATAACTCTTTGTTTTCTATTTTTCATATTTTGGTCAGAATGTGATGATCGGGAATTGTCAAGAGGAGATGCAAATGTGGTGATGCTTTGAAAAGGAGAAATCATTTTCCAAATTGGTTTTTTGTTTCTAACTCTTAGACATGTTTCGCTTTTATAATTTTAATTAAGTTCTAAAAATGGAATTGATGTTGACCGAAACATCAAAACAATTGTTTGATATTGGAAGAAGCTGGTTTGAAGAAGAAAAATGATAGATCTGTGTGATTCGGACATTTTGCAAAGTAATAGTCGTTTATGCAGTACAATTATAATTGTAAGTTTTAAACTTGTAGGTGGAATTGCTTGAAAGAAAAATGGAGGGGTTATTGCAGGGAATGCTAGATCAAATGGAGAGAAAGTATGGATTTGTCATAGACGGTTCGACTTCTACATCAAAACGGATCTATTTGTTCTGGATGGGTTCGGGTTGTGTACTCTCATTAAAATTACCATATCTTATCTTATTATGTCCAATAGGAAACCCTAATTGAGACCCCCAAGTAATATTGCATGGCCCCTAAAATTTTCAGAACAATCGAAACTAGGATCAGGGCCCCTAAAACTCAGGGGGGGGGGGGGTATTTCCTAGTTGATATTATCTAAACAGTTTGTTGTCGAAATCGAATTTTAACAAATCATCGACTCACCCAGGCTAGTTAGACACGGAGCTACCCTATGCTAGAAGGGGTCCCCTCGCGCCACGCGACAGGCCCAAGCGCCACGCGAGGGAGACGTTTTTTCAGTATAAATTCTGGAGTTTGGCACTTGAAGTTTGGCGTTGGTTAGACGTTAAAATTCAATTCGTACACTAAGATATCGTCTGATTACTCCAAAAACACACACAATCACGAAATTCTGCCGTGATAACAGGGTAATAACTCGATCACTGCTACGATTTAATGTCCGATCGATAAAAACCAATCCGATGGATGTTTAAGTGTTGCCCAAACTCGGGCTATGCTTTGTCATTCGTCATGAATTCGATGGATGTTTAAGTATCGCACTTTGTCATTCATTGTGAAGGTTTTGAATCTCGTGAGTTGTCGTAAAAGTTGTATTAAGTTACTGACCTAGTTTTCGTGTGCATTATTATTTGAATTAGGTTAACCAGGCTAAAATCAGTAGGCTAAACGATGCCCGTCTTAATCTGCAATGTGAGTCATTCTCGTTTTATCAAATTGATTTCTTAAAACTCTACTTGTTTTCAAAGTTATAATTACAGGGATTAAGTCTTTGTAATCTTCAATTACTGCCGGTATGTGGGGTTTTGTATACATTACTTTATTCCCGTCACCATTGGATAACGGGTTAGCCAATGGGTGATCTGACCATAGTCATAGATATAGTCGAGTGACAAATACCGATTTGGGGTAATTGGTTGATAGAAACAATGTAATCACCCTTAATATTGTATATTATAACAATGTGTCGTTTTGTGCAACTTGAATGACTCGCCAGTATTTCCCTGCTGATAAAACCTTTTTGAAACATGTTTCAGGTGATCTGTTGTGAGCAAGGAAAAAGTGCCGCGTAGCACTACAAGCTTGAAGAAGTGGCTCAATGAAATAAAGAAACATGTTTTTGTAAAAACAGGGATTTCCCAGTGAAATCACCTTTATTGTAAATTATGGGTGTTATCCCCAATTTGTGAAATAAAATAAATTGGGTATTTTCAAGCTTTAAAAGATCCTGTTAAAATCTTCCGCTGCCAACATAATAATTACCACGGGTTTCTGTTCCGCGGCTCCTGAACCGGGTAAAACCGGGCCGGGGGCCGTGACAGAAAAAAAAGTGGTATCAGAGCCATTGATTTAAGCCAATTAAGTATTAAGAAATACTTAATTTTTCTGATTGCTATTCTGTGATTATGTGAAAATTCAATTTACAAAATTTTAACTTAAAATTTTGTGTGTTTCTTCATATCTGCTAAACAGCATGAATGAGTTGTCTGAAGCTCTTCAGAATCTCAATCTCCATTCTGTTAATGTGGAAGTTTTCAGAGACTTTTCCGGTTATTTGACCGACGTTGATGAACCTATGGAATTCCAAGCTCAACCTCAGGAGAAACCAAAGCCGAAAAAGAGAAGAAGATTTGTGGGCTGGAGGCATGTGCGTAGGAAGAAACCAGCGACACGGAAAATTATAAAGACTGAGGATCCGATGGATAAAGGCAAGGGAATAGAGATCGGAGAAAGTTCCAGGCAAGACCAGGAAATGCCATCTTGGGAAGAGCTGGATCATAAACTAGCACTTAGTGACCTCATCGGACCTGCCGATGAAACTTTCTTCAATTACCCAGCTGAAGCCCAACTTCCAGTCAATCTGGAATTGGCTATTCCAGATCCCCTTGTTAACCCCCGACCTCTAGTAGAGCTGGAAGAATGGTGGACCACTGACTGGCAATTTCAGAATCTTTTGAATAACCCTAATACCTTTTTCCCCCAATTTGACCCTGAGCCTTCACTACACCCACCTATGAGCTCAGAAAACTTGGCTGAACTCCTCCACTATGGCGAGGAGCTGGTGGAATCCGGGAATAGAATCCGAGATGTGGGAGAGAGGATATCATGGAAATACGACGAGAGGGAACGTCGTTTCTGAAATGCCAGCTGACGGGGATGGTGTAACTGTGTGGTTGTGGTTGTATAATAGTAAATTAATAATAAATAATAATAAAAATATAATCCTTTAAAATAACTTAAAAATAAAACTCTTGTAAGATAACTGGTGTGTACGGACGCATAGTAATATATAGTCGAAAAATCGACAATTTTGGCTATATGTGTTGACTTGATTATGTGCGATTAATTATTATGTTTGGTTGTTATTTATTTTGTGCTAATAAGTAAAATATATTAATTACCAGATGGAACACGCCGGTAATGAACCAGTTAACGAAGTTAACCAATCTGAGCAAAACCATGAAGATCAATTTCTGAATAGACAAGATATAGAAAATATTATTGCTCAGGGGATAGCCAATGTTATTCCAGCAATCATTGCTGCTGCTCGAAATCCAGTTGAACCTCAACCAATTATTCCTAGCAAACGTACTCATGAAGACAACTTCAGTAATAGCGTAAATGGAGGCGGCAACATTAATAATAATGATAACGATGTAGTGCAAGCCCCAATTCCTAAGAGAATGAAAGCTGCAACGCCTGGTTGCACTTACAAGGAATTCCTTGCCTGTAAACTTGTTGAATTTGCAGGCAATGAAGGG
The DNA here is from genome assembly GCA_030545235.1 of Helianthus tuberosus. Taxonomy (NCBI): domain Eukaryota; kingdom Viridiplantae; phylum Streptophyta; class Magnoliopsida; order Asterales; family Asteraceae; genus Helianthus; species Helianthus tuberosus. The sequence continues at coordinate 158,629,556 of CM060373.1, read as the reverse complement.
GCGACTGCTGCACTGCGTTGGTTGGAGAAAACCGAGGCAGTAATTAAAATAACTAAATGTGCCGAGGAGGATAAAGTCATGTATGCTTCTCACCTTTTCAAGGAAGAAGCATTAGAATGGTGGAATACGATATTACAAGCTAAGGGAAGTGACATGGCTTATGCCATGAGTTGGGAAGAATTTAAGCGTCTGGTGGAAAGAAAATTTTGCCCAGAATATGAAAAAGAACAAATGGCGAATAAATTCTTGAGCCACCGAATGGTGGATGTTGATTGTCGAGGGTATACTTCGAAGTTTTTCGAATATGCTCGAATTGTGCCTACTCTGGCTTCGCCAGAACCGGTACTTATTTCTCGCTACATTTGGGGTTTAATTAGCGAGATCCGGGATATTGTCAAAGCTGCGAGACCCCGCACGATCGATGATGCGGTGGAATTAGCCAACACTTTGACTGACGAACTGGTGCGTACGCGAGAAGAAAACAGGAAGAAGGAATTGGCTCAGAAAATTTCCCAAGGATTTCGTGTGGGTAATAATAGCAATTTCAAGAAAAGAGGAACTGGGCAATCTTCCACTCCGCTGTTCTGCAGGAACTGTAAAAAGAAACATTTTGGAAAATGTAATGAACCCTGCAACTTCTGCAAAGCGATAGGACATCGTGAAGAAGATTGCAGAAAGAAAACAAAGATCTGCTACAACTGTGGAGAAGCTGGGCATTTCAGACCATAATGCCCTAAATTGGTCAAACCAGCAGATTACAAGGCCAAACCTGCTGAAGGAACTAACAAGAAGAACGCAAGAGCCTTCCAATTGACTACGCAGGAAGCTGAACTGATTCCTGACGTAACAGCTGGTACGTTTTTAGTTCATGACGTTTATGCGAAAGTATTATTTGACTCTGGTGCAAACCAAAGTTTTATAAATACTTCATTCTGCCAAGCTCTTAACCTACCCTTAACCAAACTTAGGCAGATTTATACAGTAGAAACGGCAGACGGGAACTTTGTTAACATAGATACGGTTTTGCAAAAAGAAACTATAGAACTTTCAGGTCATAAATTTTCTGCAAACCTATTACCCATGAATTTAGCCGGATTCGATGTCGTATTAGGAATGGATTGGTTAGTAGCCAACCATGCTCGAATCCTCTGTGATAAGAATTCCATAGAAATTCGTGCACCCCACAGGAGAAGTAATTATGATTACAGGGGATAAGCCGCGTAAACCCATGAAGTTCATTTCAGTAATGAAAGTTGCTAGTTATGAACGAAAGCAAGGAATAGTGTATATGATTTCAGTAATCATTAGCACTAAGGGTAAGGAACTTTAGGAAATTCCGGTAGTATCAGAATACTCGGATGTATTCCCAGAAGAATTACCAGGGTTACCACCAGATAGGGAGGTAGAATTTAGAATTCATTTGATTCCTGAAACTACACCCGTAGCAAAGGCACCTTATCGGTTAGCACCCACCGAAATGTTAGAACTGAAAAAGCAGTTAGATGAATTATTAAGCAAAGGATTTATACAACCTAGTTCATCCCCTTGGGGAGCACCAGTGTTGTTTGTAAAGAAGAAAGATGGTTCGATGCGAATGTGTATCGATTATAGGGAATTGAATAAGGTTACAATTAAGAATCTATACCCATTGCCTAGGATTGATGATCTCTTTGATCAACTTCAGGGGGCTAGATATTTTTCTAAGATAGATTTACGCTCCGGATATCATCAATTGAAGGTACAAGAAGAAGACATACCTAAAACCGCTTTCAGAACTAGGTATGGTCACTACGAGTTTACAGTCATGCCCTTTGGGTTAACAAATGCTCCGGCAGCATTTATGGACATGATGAATAGGATCTGTAAACCGTATTTGGATAAATTTGTAATTGTCTTCATTGACGATATACTTATTTATTCCAAAAGTCAGGACGAGCATTGTAAACACCTGCATGCACTCTTAACTTTGTTAAGAAAAGAGAAGCTCTATGCCAAATTCTCGAAGGGTAAATTTTGGCTACAAGAGGTACAATTCTTAGTTCATATGGTGAATCACGAAGGTATTCACGTGGATCCTGCTAAGATAGAAGCAATCACCAAATGGAAGGTCCCGCAGTCAGTTACGGAAGTTAGAAGTTTTCTAGGATTAGCTGGGTACTATCGGCGCTTTATTAAGGATTTCTCCAAGATAGCTGTACCATTAACTAAGCTAACCTGTAAAACGGTTAAGTTTGAATGGGTACCTAAGCAAGAAGAGGCTTTTAGGATTTTAAAACAAAGGTTAACCAACACCCCAATTCTTGCCTTACCAGAAGGAACAGGAGATTTTGAAGTTTATTGTGATGCTTCTAAGCTAGGATTAGGATGTGTGTTAATGCAACGCAAGAAGGTAATTGCGTATGCCTCAAGGCAATTGAAAAAGCACGAGGAAAATTATACGACACATGACTTAGAATTAGGGTCGATAATTTTTGCCCTTAAGATTTGGAGACACTATCTGTATGGAAGTAAGTTTACTGTTTATACAGATCATAAGAGTTTAAAATACATATTTGGGCAAAAAGAATTGAATATGAGGCAAAGAAGATGGATGGAAATTCTAAGTGACTACGACTGTGATATTCAATATCACGAAGGAAAAGCAAACGTAGTTGCAGATGCCTTAAGTCGTAAGTATTACGAAAAGCAAAAGCGAGTTCGTGCTCTTATATTAAGTTTACAATTAGACTTAATGGAACAACTGAAAAATTTTCAAGCCACAGCAATCAAGGATGATGCTGAAGGAATGAAAGGACGGATAAATGAATTAGAGCAAGGAGCTGATGGAATTTGGAGATTCCACAAGAAAAGAATTTGGGTACCTAAGCAAGGAAATTTAAAAAATAAGATTTTAGAGGAAGCCCATAAATCTAGGTATACCTTGCACCCGGGAAATAATAAGATGTACCAAGATTTAAGGAATAATTTCTGGTGGATAGGAATGAAAAAGGACATAGCTAGATATGTATCTAAGTGTCTAAATTGTTCACAAGTTAAGACAGAACACCAGAAACCTTCAGGGTTACTACAACAATTAGAAATGCCTGTTTGGAAATGGGAACTAATAACCATGGATTTTGTTACTAAGTTGCCCAAAACCAGAAAAGGTAATGATGCGATTTGGGTAATTGTGGATCGATTAACCAAATCAGCTCATTTTCTACCCATGAAGGAAACCTTTAGCATGGAAAGATTAGCAAAATTAAGCGTAGACGAAGTAGTATCCTTACATGGAGTTCCACTCTCTATTGTATCGGATAGAGATAGTCGTTTCACTTCACATTTTTGGACAAGTTTCCAAGAAGCCATGGGGACACGATTAAATTTAAGTACAGCTTATCATCCCCAAACAGACAGACTATAACAATAGTTATCATGCAAGCATTGAAGCTGCCCCATTTGAAGCACTGTATGGACGAAAGTGCAGAACTCCAGTTTGTTGGGCAGAAATAGGAGAAAGCCAATTATCAGGTCCCGAAATTGTACAAGAAACCACCGACAAGATCACTCAAATCAAGGAAAGACTAAAGACGGCTCGAGATCGCCAGAAGAGTTATGCAGACAATCGACGCAAGCCACTGGAATTTCAAGTCGGAGATAAGGTACTCTTGAAAGTTTCTCCTTCGAAAGGAGTAGTTCGATTCAGTAAAAATGGAAAACTAAGTCCAAGGTACGTAGGACCATTCCCAATAATCCAACGAATAGGACCAGTTGCTTATCGCTTACAACTACCAGAAGAATTAGCTGGAGTACATGAAGTGTTTCACGTATCCAACCTCAAGAAATGTCTATCTGACGAATCCCTGGTAGTACCTCTTCAAGATGTAGAGGTAAATGAAAAGTTAAAATTTGTTGAGAAGCCACTGCAGATAGAAGACAGAAAGGTCAAGTTTCTCAAACTGTCACACCCCGTTATTTCCACGTATTACCGGTGGGCCCGGTGGGGAGTATCGTGACATAGTTGATATCATCATAGTCAAACAACACAATTTAAAATGCACAGCTGAAACAAAAGATGAATCACATTACAAACCGAATAAAAAGTAATATCAAAGTATTACAAACGGACTGTAAAGGATCCACATGCGGATCAAAAGTTAAAAAGATCATTGTTCAACAGACTTTAACATCTAGAGCTTGCAATACTTGATTAATGATGCCAGTAGTAGCCAGCCTATTTCGTCTAGTACCTGCACTTAGCCTTTTTGGAAAATACGTCAGTTTACACTGGTAAATACAATTAACTGACTCATTTTGAAAAAGAGTTTAAGAAAATTAGTTTGAATGCACACGGTACAAAATATCTTTTATAACTTGGGACAATTATTTAAAAATAATCTTGTATACAGTTTTACTTATTCGTCGTCCGTCAGGGCCGGTTAGAAGAGCCGGACAAGATTAACTGACATGCCACAGGCATAATGCCCACAAGGTTAATTCCTTAAAGTGGGTTACCATATTTTACATATGCAGCTGTCAGGTGTATGCCTACACCCCGTGCTTAGGTCGTGGCCATTTCAATGAATGATGCCAAGGATATCCGGGACATGGTCATTAACCCCCCAAGGGCCATATACCAAATAAAACAGATTAAAACGGGTTATGTAATTATATTAATCACAATCCGATTTAAACACTACATACCCGACCAAGCGGTATTATTATAATACAGTATCCCAAGCCCGTATAGGGAAAATAAGTTAAAAGTATTTACCTGAGCAAGTATATTTCACAAACAGCGAGTGCAAGTAGCTTTTACCGGGCTCCTAATCTGGAACGAAGGTTTTAATAACCTATTAGATTCCTAACGGGTCTTATTTAAGCCTAAACTTAGACCGGTTAGTTTTAAAGGAAGATATACGGTTCAAAACGCACGATTAAGCGATGACCGGATTAGAGTGTGGTTTAAACCCGACAAGTTTGTATACTTGTATAATATGGGTAAACTAAACACATTCTGGATTTTGAGATAAAAACGATAAGGTTTGACCCGTTTCGGCTAATTTTGCAAACTAGTTACATAACCGCACCGAACGCGAATAATGCGTAACGGGTAACCAAATGAGTCATGAACAGGTTTCCTAAGTTAATATGCCTTAAATATGTTGTGATATCAGTAGGATACCTTCCATTATGCCTAAAATGGATTTAAACTCAAATTATGCCCCGTAGGGGTATTTTGGTCATTTTAAAGGTTATAAAAGGATTTAAATACTAATCTGAGTTTCAGGTCTGATATAATCAGTAAAAATATTTATTTTTATAATTCATAACAGTAGGGTATTGCATATATGTGAAATTTATCTTTTATAACCAAACTATGCACCGTAGGGGCATTTTGGTAATTTCACATAAGCTTTAAAGGTCAAAATTAGACTTCTGAGTTCAAAAACTTTTGCTTACTGTTTAATTATAAAAATTTACTTAAAACATCAGTAGGTATTAAGTCTTATATAAGAAAAATGGTTTTAATACATACTATGCGTTTTAAACGCGTAAAAAGACGGTTTTAAGCGATTTCCGGGTTTTTAAAGAAAAGCTGATATTTTATCATTCCAGAAGACTCAAAATATTTTATTCATTATATAAAATCAGTAGCAAAAGGTTTGGTATCAAAATATTATGTAAAACTCATTTTATAGGCCAAAAGGGCAAAACCGACAATTACCGAATCAAAGCTAAAACCCTATGTTATGCTCAGCCTAAAAATAAATAAAAATATTCAAAATTCCCAAAATATTATTTTACATCAGTAGGTAAAAAGTTTGGTATCAAAAATTGGGTTTAGATAGGCTTTATGCTAATTACGCTGTTTAATTCATAAAAAGCTTTCTAATTACGCTATTGAGCATAACTCTTAATCTAGACCTCAAACTGATGTGAAAATTTAGGGACATGTTTATAAATTAGTAATAAAGATTATTGTCCTCTCACATTTTCAAAATTCTTGTTTTAAGGTCAAAAGGGCATTATGGTCAATATTTAGGCATATAACGGAAACATGTACATGAATCGAATAACTAATGAACCAAGTTGTATAACCTCAGAGGGTTACACTAATCTATAACCTGGTCCTAATAAAGCTCTAAGGCATTTCTAAAATATGTTATAATGGGTCAGAACTGGAAGTCAAAGCAAAAGTCCACTTATGCGACTTTTGGTTCTGAACCGAGCTTAAACTAAAAATTGTCGGGTTGAACATGCTTAGATATGTTCTTACATTAATTACCAAGTTATATGAGTGATAAAACAGGTTTCATAGCTTCTATATTGTTGATTATGTGTTTATGCGAAAATTCACTTTCTGTTGACTTTTTAAAATTAACTTTGACCCGACAATTGACCTAGTTAGAGTGGGAATCAGAGGGTGCCCTTTTAAGGGTTTATTACCCACATAATTACCAACTCAAAGCTACTTTTAATTCGAGAATTGACTGGACCATTAGTGATTAATCACTAAGTCAAACCTTAATTACGACGGTTTGACTTTTGGCCATTAAACTAATTAAAACTGAATTAAGAAAGGTTAAGGACACTTACTGAAGTCCTATGCACGACTAAGGATCCTTAGGAAGTGGTCTTGAGCTCCAGGAATCTCCAGAACAAGTGTTTGGAAGCTTTTCAAGTGAAGTGCTCAAATGTGAGTTCACAAGTTGCAACATTTGGACTTATTTATAGCCAAGGAAGGTTCAAGGAGATGGATACAGGTGTTAAGGCAACTCCAGGGATGAATACAAGTGTTAAGGGACGTGTTTCAAGGAGCTAGAGGGTGGCAAACTCGCGGAATCGAGCAAACATGCAAGCTGCCACGTCCAAACAATCTTTTCTGAGCTGGCAGTCCGTCGTGTCGCGCGACGGAGGTGTGCCTAGGTGTTGGCGCAGCACCAGCAAGTAGGGGAACCAGCAAACAAGTTTCAGCAAATGACATTTTCACCCCCTGGACCTTCAAATGCGAAATTTCTTCCATTTTAAGCACTTTTAACCCATGAAATTTATATTTTTGTGATCCATGAGATATAACCAATCATCATTAGGTTCAGTTTCGTTAAACGATAACCGAAAACACAAGTTTTGCCTCGTTGACGCTTTTAACCCCTTAATTACGAAAGTTAGCATATCTTTCTCATACGATATCGAAACCTTGTGAAATTTTTACCACTTATTCTTGGGAGTATAATTAATCGTTACAAGGCTCCGGGTTCGCTAAAAGGTCACTCAGAGGTATAACTTAAACATGTTGACACATTTAACCCTCGCGTCTTGTAAACTTTCACTTTCTTCCACAAACGGTTTCACACGCTTCATGATACATTCGTTTTAGGGTATAAACATCATGTAGGGTTGTTAAAAAGGCAAAATTATCATTGTTGACACTTTTTATCCTTATATACATATACTTTCTTTGTTTGTCAACTTTAGTCCCTCATAATCAATCCGTTACACGTTTAAAGTCCATGACACGTGTTGATACTATATTGGACATGATTTTGCGAGGTGTTACATCCTCACCCTCTTAAAAGAAATCTCGACGTCGAGATTTACTGAAATAAATGAGGGTACTTTTCTTTCATGGTGGACTCTACCTCCCACGTATACTCGAGACCTCTACGGGCATCCCATTTAACCTTTACAATCGGTACATGCTTCCTTCGAGGCTTTTTAACCTGTCGATCCTCAATTGACAATGGTTTCTCAACAAATTTCTGGCTCTCATCTATGTGCACTTCCGTATGTGGTATGACTAGTGATTCATGAGCTAGACATTTCTTCAGATTGTAGATGTGGAATACATTATGAATACCACTGAGCTCTTCAGGCAAATTTAACTTATAAGCCACTGTTCCGACACATTCGATGATCTCGAATGGTCCTATATATCTTGGGCTTAACTTGCCTTTCTTACCAAATCGCATTACCCCTTTCCAGGGTGATACTTTCAGTAACACCTTGTCACCAACCTCGAACTTTAGAGGTTTACGCCTTTTATCTGCGTAGCTTTTCTGCCTATCCCTGGCAGCTTTGAGATGATCTCGTATTTGAATAATCTTATCTATCGTCTCCAGGACTATATCAGGTCCTGTTAGTTGGACATCCCTAACTTCTGCCCAACAAACGGGCGTTCTGCACTTTCTTCCATACAAAGCTTCAAAAGGTGCAGCTTGAATACTGGAATGATAGCTATTGTTATATGAAAATTCGATCAGTGGAAGATGATCATCCCAACTTCCACCTAGGTCAATAACACATGCTCGTAGCATATCTTCGAGTGTCTGAATAGTACGTTCACTTTGACCATCTGTCTGAGGATGATATGCAGTGCTGAAATTTAATCGAGTGCCTAGGGATTGCTGGAAGCTTTTCCAGAAATGCGATGTATACCTCGTATCCCTATCAGAGATGATAGACACTGGCACTCCGTGGAGAGATACAATCTCATCCACGTACAGCTGAGCTAACTTATCTGAGCTGTGTGTTTCCTTAATAGGTAAGAAGTGGGTTGACTTAGTCAGTTTATCCACTATAACCCAAATAGTATCATTTCCTCTCTTCGTCTTTGGTAACTTGGTGATAAAATCCATAGTCACCATTTCCCACTTCCAGGTGGGAAGTTCAGGTTGTTGCAGCAAACCTGACGGCTTCTGGTGTTCTGCTTTAACTTGAGCACATGTCAGACATTTGGCTACATAAGTAGCTATAGACTTCTTCAAGCCTATCCACCAATAATTTGCCTTCAAATCCTGGTACATCTTATCACTTCCAGGATGAACAGAATACTTAGAACTGTGGGCTTCTTGAAGGATAACATCCCGAAGTCCTCCATAGATTGGAACCTATATTCGTCCATTTAATCTTAGGATTCCATCCTTACCATATGATAACTGCTCAGCAGTTACTCCCAACCTTTCATTTGGATAGTTAGCTTCTAATACGGCTTCCTTCTGAGCGGCTAACAATCTTTCATTTAAACTGTTCTTTAATTCAATGCTCTTGGCATTGATTCTAATGGGCTTAACCCTTTCCTTCCTACTTAAGGCATCGGCGACCACATTCACCTTACCTGGATGGTATCTGATTTCACAATCATAATCATTCAGTGTCTCCATCCATCGTCGCTGCCTCATGTTCAGATCCTTCTGACTAAATAGATGTTAAAGGCTTTTGTCATCAGAATAGATCACACACTTGGTACCATACAAATAATGCCTCCAAAGTTTCAGTGCAAACACAACGGCACCCAATTCCAAATCGTGGGTGGTATAATTCTTCTCGTGCACTTTTAACTGTCGGGAAGCGTATGCAATAACTTTACTTTTCTGCATTAGCACACATCCCATTCCAGTGTGTGATGCGTCGCAGTAAACCACAAATTCTTCAATTCCTTCAGGCAATGTCATCACAGGAGCATTGCTTAACTTCTGTTTAAGAATATCGAAGGATTCTTGTTGCTTAGGACCCCAATCAAATTTAGTATTCTTTCTAGTCAACGAAGTTAGGGGTGCTGCAATCCTTGAGAAATTCTCAATAAAACGCCTGTAATATCCTGCCTGACCTAAGAAGCTGCGAATTTCAGTGGGCGTCTTCTGCTCTTGCCAATTCATGATAGCTTCAATCTTAGCGGGATCCACCTGGATACCACGCTCACTAATCATATGTCCAAGGAATTGGACTTCTCGAAGCCAAAATTAACACTTTGAAAACTTGGCGTAGAGCTTCTCATGTTGAAGAAGTTTAAGAATACACCGAAGGTGCTTCTCATGGTTAGCCTGATTCTTTGAATAAATAAGAATGTCATCAATGAAGACAATGACAAACTTGTCCAAGTAGGGTTTGCAAACGCGATTCATGAGGTCCATGAACGCTGCTGGTGCATTAGTGAGCCCGAACGGCATCACTAAGAACTCGTAGTGACCATAGCGAGTTCTAAACGCAGTCTTGTGTACATCTTCATCTCTAACCTTCAACTGATGGTAACCAGACCTTAAATCAATCTTGGAGAAGTAACTTGCCCCTTGCAGTTGGTCGAACAGATCGTCGATCCTGGGCAATGGATATCTGTTCTTGATTGTGACCTTGTTTAGCTCACGATAATCAATGCACAACCGCATTGATCCATCTTTCTTCTTTACAAACAGAATTGGTGCTCCCCAAGGAGATGAGCTAGGCCTAATAAATCCTTTTGCCAACAAATCATCCAACTGAGTTCTCAACTCCTTCATCTCAGTTGGGGCTAAACGGTAAGGTGCTCTTGCAACAGGTGCTGCTCCAGGTATTATGTCGATTCTAAACTCCACTTGCCTATCTAGTGGTAAACCAGGTAGTTCTTCAGGGAATACCTCTGGATATTCATAAATGACAGGGATGTCCCCCCTGGGTTTTGGCTCATCAATAGTCACTTGTGCCATATAAATGACACAACCTTTCTTCATACACCTTGCCGCCTTAAGCACAGACACTTGCTTAGGCAACCCATACTGAGTATCTCCTTGTATGGTAAGCGACTCACCATACGGAGTCTTGATCACCACTTGTTTCTTATTACAAACAATCTGGGCTTGGTTATGAGATAACCAATCCATGCCTATTACTATGTCGAAACCAGCTAATTTCAAAGGAAGCAAGGATAACAGAAAGGAGTGGTTCCTAATGGATATAAAACATCCATCTAATATAGTTGAGGCAGTTTCTATGGTACCATCGGCCAACTCTACTTCATATTTCACGCTTAGGGTTTTAACAGGTAAATTCAACAACTTACAAAACTTATCATCTACAAATGACTTATCCGCATCTGAATCAAATAATACCCTTGCATAAACATCATTGATGAGAAAGGTACCTGTGATCACATTATCATCCTGAACGGCTTCTCGTGCATCCATTCGAAAAACCCTAGCGTTGGTCTTCTTGACTTCTTGACTTCTTTAGGATTTTTGGCATATTTAGGGCAGTTGGTTTTGATGTGCCCCTTCTCGTTACAGTTATAGCATGTTGCTTCCTTTATCTTCTTGCACTCTATCATCTTGTGCTCCTTGGATTTGCATAACCCACACGCAGATGGTTTTGACTGAGACTTGGATTCAAACCTGCATTTTCCGAAGTGACGTTTCTGGCAGGTTTTGCACTTTGGCTTTTCATCTGCTTGCTGACTACCCTTTCCAGACCCAAATTTCTTCTTGTGGTCTGTGGTTCCCTTAAACTTCTTCTCAGACCGTCGTGAGTTATCGTCATCACGTTTTCTCTTACCTTCCTCTGAGTTTTTATGCGATCTTTGCCTGACCGCATCCAAGGTAAGGGATAAGGATAGGTCAGATGTTGACCTAAAAGTAGCAGGTCGTGATGCCTTGACACTGGCCTTGATCTCTGGGGCTAAACCCCCAATGAATCGAGCTATTAGCTTGGGTTCCGGTGTCACCAGATACGGAACCAGTCGAGACAGGGTATTGAAACTGGTGAGGTAAGCTTGACAATCTTGATTTTTCATCATCAGAGATAAGAAGTCTGACTCAATCTTTTCAACCTCATGCTGAGGGAAATAATTCTCTTTGATGAGAGCAACAAACTGATCCCATGACAGATTGTACAACGGGATCTTCCCAGTAGCCTGGACTAGTGACCTCCACCAGGCTAGTGCTTCTCCTTTAAACGATTGAGATACATACTTCACAACATCCTTATCAGCGCAACCACTGATATCAACTACAGTGTCCATTTCATCGAGCCAGGTCATACAATCGACGGCTCCTTTTTCCCCTGTGAAGTCTCTAGGCTTGCAGGAGACGAAATACATATATGTACAGGATTTACCACGTGGTTCTCGTTTGAGCTCAATCTTCTTCGACGGAACACTATGCTGATTTGAGGAGTGATGATCGTCATCCCTCCTTGATCCATCATGTTTAGGAGGTGGCTTACTAGGAGCCTCAGAGTGAGTCTTAGGTTTAAAATGTGGTACTGACAAGGTCCTGCTTCGAGTACCACTTGACTCATTAAACTGCCTATCCAAGGCCTTTGTAATAGCATTATCAATCAATGCTTGAAGTTCCGCACCAGTTACATTGATCCTGGTAGTATCACGATTCTCCCTTGGATGACTATTGACTTCTTCAGACTCTGCCATTTAGCCTGATTGCTACATAAAATGATGACAATGACTTCTTAGAAGTTTATAATAGATTTGTCATCTTATTAATCTATTAATCATGGTATTAAAGAACCATATTGGCTAATTTTATTAAGTATTTCATTCAGGATTTTTCATTAATAATCCCTAGTTTTAATTGAATATAATAACGGCACAAAAGGTCAAGTCACATGGACATATTTAAATTATAAGTCAAGATCTTATATGATCGAGGTGCTAAGGTTTGAATCATAGTTCATTACCTTTCTTGACAGGGAGTTGTAGGCTACGACTGTCTTTTGTCTTATATGACAATAATTATGGCCCGTAGGCATTACATCACAAATGGATGTTTAAATAATAAAGAAGGAATTGGAATAATCCAATATAAGGATGACACGTGTGATTTTACGAATCACAACAGCCATGAATGTTAACATGTTTTCAGATGTTAACAAGGATTTGAATCTCTTTTTAAACAGGTTTTACCATCATGGCCAGGTCTTATAATGACATACAGGCTAGGTTATACCCTTTAAGATTCTTATTTAATAATTAAAGGCAGACCTTATAAAAGGAATGACATATTTTAGATTTATTTATTTATTTCAAACATATTACATTTATGCATATATTGATAAAATGAAATTTAAATTACAACATGCCATTAATTTAAAAGGAGTACATTTTGCCCTAAACGGGACTTTAACTGAAATAACTTTCCCACGCAGGGGCTAAACAGAAAAGACATGCCCACGCAGGGGCTAACAGGAAATACAAGTCCTCGCAGGGACTGATTACAGAAACAGATGTCCACGCAGGGACTTGATTAAACATTAAAGAAATACAAATAACAAATAAAGGATTTAATGACCCTTTTTGGTCTTCCCTTGATTAAGCTCGCCAGACCCTTGAAAATTCCTCGGTTTTGCCTACGCTCTTCCCGAACCTCCTCCTCCACCTGACTCAACCTTTGAAGAATCTCTTGATGCTGCGGTGGCGATATCACTGGCGGCTGCGGGGGCTGCTGATACTGTGGAGGTTGAGGAGGTGGCGGTTGTTGATACCCATAGGGTGGGTACCCATAGGGTGGATATCCAGCTTGATATGGGACTCCAAAGGGCCCCTCGGGATGAAGAGCATTGTAGTTTGCCGCTACCAGGTATGGGTCAGCCTCAGCATAGTTGTAGTTGGTGTGGGCCGGCTGCTCAAATGGGTTGTACGCCGCTGAACCGGCGTATATAGGAATTGGGTTGTTATAACCCACTGGTGGCGGTGCGACCGGCGCAGACTACACCTCAGAAACAGGGTTCGAAGGCCCACCCATCTGTGGGTCTTCGTATAGTGGCGGATAATGGCTGCCACTTGAATGCTGAGGGGTGCTGATACGGACTCCCCCTCGCACGGACATCCGTGCTGTTGATCTCCTACGCCTCGGTGGCTCCGGAGGCTGTTGCTGCACTGGTGGTGGTGGCGGAGTAACCGCTACAAAGCGCGAATCCCTCGAGGGATCCTGCTGCTGCTGCTGCTGCGGTGAGTTGTGGTAACTTGGAGTAAACGCCCAGTCGATTTGGTTAAACCTCGCCTCGTAGCTGTCGGGACCACTATAAGGTGATCCAAAAAAGGGTGACCCATCCGAAATCTTGATGGGGTGAGTAGGCGTTCCGGATGGCGGTTGGGCAGGTTCCGGATCCTCGTCCATATCCATGGAGAAATGGTCCTCCGGTCCCAACGGGTTATAACCCATTGGCTCTTCAACTAGGTTTGCCGGGTTGAACCGGCTCTGGAAATAGGGTGTTGGGTCATTGAAGGGTGAGTTGTGGCTTTGGAGGGGTATATAAGAATGGTGGGAGTTTTGGGGCTCGTTCTCCGACTGAGGCCCGTAAGAATTTTGGTAAGATGGTGAGGAGCTCAGCGAGACTGAGCGCCTTGCGGGTTCTATATGGGTCCTCCAGTTTTCTTGAGGACTTCTGCTTAGGGTGTCGGATGGTGTTCGCCGGTGTGAAGGCCCGACCTCGTGATCATTGGGGGCGACGAATGGCCCCTTGCCTCTTCCCCTACCTCGGAATCTTGGCGGCATTGTAGTAGGTCATGTCAAAACAAACAAAAGGACAACAAAGAAATATAAAGGACAAAGGTAGAAATAAAAACAAATTTAGATTAGTCTTAAGTTCTTTGAATAGACTCGGAAGTCGAGAAATGTGCAAACTGTGTCATTGAGATTAAACACAAAAGGCTAGTGTTTAATTCACTCAACGTTGGCTCTGATACCATCCTGTCACACCCCGATATTTCCACGTATTACCGGTGGGCCCGGTGGAGAGTATCGTGACGTAGTTGATATCATCATAGTCAAACAACACAATTTAAAATGCACAGCGGAAGCAAAAGATGAATCACATTACAAACCGAATAAAAAGTAATATCAAAGTATTACAAACGGACCGTAAAGGATCCACAGGCGGATCAAAAGTTAAAAAGATCATTGTTCAACAGACTTTAACATCCAGAGCTTGCAAGACTTGATTAATGATGCTAGGAGTAGCCAGCCTATTTCGTCTAGTACCTGTACTTAGCCTTTTTGGAAAATACGTCAGTTTACACTGGTAAATACAATTAACTGACTCATTTTGAAAAAGAGTTTAAGAAAATTAGTTTGAATGCACACGGCACAAAATATCTTTTATAACTTGGGACAATTATTTAAAAATAATCTTGTATACAGTTTTACTTATTCGTCGTCCGTCAGGGCCGGTTAGAAGAGCCGGACAAGATTAACTGACATGCCACAGGCATAATGCCCACAAGGTTAATTCCTTAAAGTGGGTTACCAGCTTTTACATATGCAGCTGTCAGGTGTATGCCTACACCCCGTGCTTAGGTCGTGGCCATTTCAATGAATGATGCCAAGGATATCCGGGACATGGTCATTAACCCCCCAAGGGCCATATACCAAATAAAACAGATTAAAACGGGTTATGTAATTATATTAATCACAATCCGATTTAAACACTACATACCCGACCAAGCGGTATTATTATAATACAGTATCCCAAGCCCGTATAGGGAAAATAAGTTAAAAGTATTTACCTGGGCAAGTATATTTCACAAACAGCGAGTGCAAGTAGCTTTTACCGGGCTCCTAATCTGGAACGAAGGTTTTAATAACCTATTAGATTCCTAACGGGTCTTATTTAAGCCTAAACTTAGACCGGTTAGTTTTAAAGGAAGATATACGGTTCAAAACGCACGATTAAGCGATGACCGGATTAGAGTGTGGTTTAAACCCGACAAGTTTGTATACTTGTATAATATGGGTAAACTAAACACATTCTGGATTTTGAGATAAAAACGATAAGGTTTGACCCGTTTCGGCTAATTTATGCAAACTAGTTACATAACCGCACCGAACGCGAATAATGCGTAACGGGTAACCAAATGAGTCATAAACAGGTTTCCTAAGTTAATATGCCTTAAATATGTTGTGATATCAGTAGGATACCTTCCATTATGCCCAAAATGGATTTAAACTCAAATTATGCCCCGTAGGGGTATTTTGGTCATTTTAAAGGTTATAAAAGGATTTAAATACTAATCTAAGTTTCAGGTCTGATATAATCAGTAAAAATATTTATTTTTATAATTCATAACAGTAGGGTATTGCATATATGTGAAATTTATCTTTTATAACCAAACTATGCACCGTAGGGGCATTTTGGTAATTTCACATAAGCTTTAAAGGTCAAAATTAGACTTCTGAGTTCAAAAACTTTTGCTAACTGTTTAATTATAAAAATTTACTTAAAACATCAGTAGGTATTAAGTCTTATATAAGAAAAATGGTTTTAATACATACTATGCGTTTTAAACGCGTAAAAAGACGGTTTTAAACGATTTCCGGGTTTTTAAAGAAAAGCTGATATTTTATCATTCCAGAAGACTCAAAATATTTTATTCATTATATAAAATCAGTAGCAAAAGGTTTGGTATCAAAATATTATGTAAAACTCATTTTATAGGCCAAAAGGGCAAAACCGACAATTACCGAATCAAAGCTAAAACCCTATGTTATGCTCAGCCTAAAAATAAATAAAAATATTCAAAATTCTCAAAATATTATTTTACATCAGTAGGTAAAAATTGTCGGGTTGAACATGCTTAGATATGTTC
The DNA here is from genome assembly GCA_030545235.1 of Helianthus tuberosus. Taxonomy (NCBI): domain Eukaryota; kingdom Viridiplantae; phylum Streptophyta; class Magnoliopsida; order Asterales; family Asteraceae; genus Helianthus; species Helianthus tuberosus. The sequence continues at coordinate 158,613,226 of CM060373.1, read as the reverse complement.
TTACATTAATTACCAAGTTATATGAGTGATAAAACAGGTTTCATAGCTTCTATATTGTTGATTATGTGTTTATGCGAAAATTCACTTTATGTTGACTTTTTAAAATTAACTTTGACCCGACAATTGACCTAGTTAGAGTGGGAATCAGAGGGTGCCCTTTTAAGGGTTTATTACCCACATAATTACCAACTCAAAGCTACTTTTAATTCGAGAATTGACTGGACCATTAGTGATTAATCACTAAGTCAAACCTTAATTACGACGGTTTGACTTTGGGCCATTAAACTAATTAAAACTTAATTAAGAAAGGTTAAGGACACTTACTGAAGTCCTATGCACGACTAAGGATCCTTAGGAAGTGGTCTTGAGCTCCAGGAATCTCCAGAACAAGTGTTTGGAAGCTTTTCAAGTGAAGTGCTCAAATGTGAGTTCACAAGTTGCAACATTTGGACTTATTTATAGCCAAGGAAGGTTCAAGGAGATGGATACAGGTGTTAAGGAAACTCCAGGGATGAATACAAGTGTTAAGGGACGTGTTTCAAGGAGCTAGAGGGTGGCAAACTCGCGGAATCGAGCAAACATGCAAGCTGCCACGTCCAAACAATCTTTTCTGAGCTGGCAGTCCCTCATGTCGCGCGACGGAGGTGTGCCTAGGTGTTGGCGCAGCACCAGCAAGTAGGGGAACCAGCAAACAAGTTTCAGCAAATGACATTTTCACCCCCTGGACCTTCAAATGCGAAATTTCTTCCATTTTAAGCACTTTTAACCCATGAAATTTATATTTTTGTGATCCATGAGATATAACCAATCATCATTAGGTTCAGTTTCGTTAAACGATAACCGAAAACACAAGTTTTGCCTCGTTAACGCTTTTAACCCCTTAATTACAAGTTAGCATATCTTTCTCATACGATATCGAAACCTTGTGAAATTTTTACCACTTATTCTTGGAGTATAATTAATCGTTACAAGGCTTCGGGTTCGCTAAAAGGTCACTCAGAGGTATAACTTAAACATGTTTACACATTTAACCCCCGCGTCTTGTAAACTTTCACTTTCTTCCACAAACGGTTTCACACGCTTCATGATACATTCGTTTTAGGGTATAAACATCATGTAGAGTTGTTAAAAGGAAAAATTATCAATTTTGATACTTTGTATCCTTATATACGTATACTTTCTTCGTTTGTCAACTTTAGTCCCTCATAATCAATTCGTTACACGTTTAAAGTCCATGACACGTGTTGATACTATATTGGACATGATTTTGGGAGGTGTTACACAAAAACAAAAGACTAGTACTGGTCAAAGTCAAGTGGGATTCAAAGAGAGGACCTGAGTACACTTGGGAGCTGGAATCAGAGATGAAGCGAAAATATCCCTACTTGTTCCAGTAAATCTCGAGGACGAGATTTATATTAAGGTGGGGAGGATGTAACAACTCTCGTTAAAATTACCATTTCTTATCTTATTATGTCCAATAGGAAACCTTAATTTAGACCCCCAAGTAATATTGCATGGCCCCTAAAATTTTCAGAACAATCGGAACTAGGATCAGGGCCCCTAAAACTCAGGGGGGGGGGGTATTTTCTAGTTGATATTATCTAAACAGTTTGTTGTCGAAATCGAATTTTAACAAACCGTCGACTCACCCAGGCTAGTTAGACACGTAGCTACCCTATGCTAGAAGGGGTCCCCTCGCGCCACGCGACAGGCCCTCGCGCCACGCGAGGGAGACGTTTTTTCAGTATAAATTGTGGAGTTTGGCACTTGAAGTTTGGCATTGGTTCGACGTTAAAATTCAATTCGTACACTGAGATATCGTCTGAATACTCCAAAAACACACACAATTACGAAATTCTGCCGTGATAACAGGGTAATAACTCGATCACTGCTACGATTTAATGTCCGATTGATGAAAACCAATCCGATGGATGTTTAAGTGCTGCCCAAACTCGGGCTATGCTTTGTCATTCGTCGTGAATTCGATGGATGTTTAAGTATCGCACTTTGTCATTCATTGTGAAGGTTTTGAATCTCGTGAGTTGTCGTAAAAGTTGTATTAAGTTACTGACCTAGTTTTCATGTGCATTATTATTTGAATTAGGTTAACCAGGCTAAAATCAGTAGGCTAAACGCTGCCCGTCTAAATCTGCAATGTGAGTCATTCTCTTTTTATCAAATTGATTTCTTAAAACTATACTTGTTTTAAAAGTTATAATTACAGGTATTAAGTCTTTGTAATCTTCAATTACTGCCGGTATGTGGGGTTTTGTATACATTACTTTATTCCCGTCACCATTGGACAACAGGTTAGCCAATGGGTGATCTGACCATAGTCACAGATACTCGATCACTGCTACGATTCAATGTCCGATCGTTAAAAACCAATCCGATGGATGTTTAAGTGCTGCCCGTATTTGGGCTATACTTTGTCATTCGTCGTGAAGGTTTTGATCTCGTGAGTTGTCGTAAAAGTTGTATTAAGTTACTGCCCTAGTTTTCGTGTGCATTGTTATTTGAATTAGGTTAACAAGGCTAATCAGTTGGCTAAACTCTGCCTGTCTAAAATTTGCAATGTGAGTCATTCTCTTTTTATCAAATTGTTTCCAAACTCTATTTGTTTCAAAGTTATAATTACAGGGATTAAGTCTTTGTAATCTTTAATTACTGCCGGTATGTGGGGTTTTGTATACATTACTTGATACCCGTCACCATTGGACAACGGGTTAGCCAATGGGTGATCTGACCATAGTCACAGATACTGTCGAGTGACAAATACCGATTTGGGGTAATTGGTTGATAGAAACAATGTAATCACCCTTAATACTGTATATTATAACAATGTGTCATTTTGTGCAACTTGAATGACTCGCCAGTATTTCCCTGCTGATAAAACCTTTTTTTAACATGTTTCAGGTGATCTGTTGTGAGCAAGGAAAAAGTGTCGCGTAGCACTACAAGCTTGAAGAAGTGGCTCAATGAAATAAAGAAACATGTTTTTGTAAAAACAGGGATTTCCCAGTGAAATCACCTTTATTGTAAATTATGGGTGTTATCCCCAATTTGTGAAATAAAATAAATTGGGTATTTTCAAGTTTTAAAAGATCCTGTTAAAATCTTCCGTTGCCAACATAATAATTACCACGGGTTTCTGTTCCGCGGCTCCTGAACCGGGTAAAACCGGGCTGGGGGCCGTGACAGGTTGTCAGGGAAGATGGGTCGGGGGTTAATGTAGTTGAAGTTTCTTAGCAAGTGGTCGCTGGCAAGTTAAATGCCTTGTATAGTCTTGATTTGATTGTAAACCAGTTAAATGGAAGCCTTCTTGTTGAAGTGGGAGGAGAAACTTCTCGTATTGTCACAGAACTCTCTTTCTGGCAACATTCCAAGTTTAGTTGCAACCTGTTCATTCCTAACTTTTCTGTAAGATTCTTTGATTTATTATGTTTTATAATCTGTTATGTTATTTTTTATCTAATCTATATGCTTTTTGCAGGATATTATCTAGAAACAGTCTTTCCGGTCAAGTTCATGTAGCAATGGTGAAACTTGCTGATCTGAATATGTAGATTTGTCTCTTAACAAACTCACCGGAACTACCAAAGCCATTAGCAAACCTTGCCCATCTTGTAGCTGGAAATTCAACCTTTTACGGTTCTGCAGTGAACAGAAGTTGTCCAGCTGTGCTTTCTAAACTGGTAGTACTCAACCGGTTCAGACGTTAACTTGGTCCCTCAGACTCTTGATAACAAGCAAACAATTCTTAGCATTTCGGCTTTCGTTGCAATTGGTGCAGCTGCTGTGATTGTTATCGCAAAGATTTTCTTCACGGTTCTCAATATTAAAGTCTGGTTTACCATGTACAGGTCAGCAGCCGCAGTCCCTTTATCTGGTGGTGGTTTCAGCAGCTCCCCTAGCACAGACACAAATTCTGGCAAGCAGCAAGCTGGTAGTGTTTTCTGGCGAACCCAACTTCATTATAGGAGCACATGAAGGGTATATCGAGCTCTCGGCCGTGGAGGGTTTGCTTTAACTTGGATGATGAATCTTTGTTTGAGATTGTTATTGTGTTTAGATTTCAAATACTTTCCCCAAAATCATCATCATCATCATCATCATACATCGTTGGGTATGTGTTGTTGTGACAGGCCGAGATCATAGATGGTGGCCAACTACCATCGTATGGCGATGGAGGCTTCTGAACATCGGTGTAGTGGTGGGTGTGTACAAATGTTGTGGTCGACCTAAAGCCTTTTTGGGGTGGCTGCTATGCGCCCGTCCATAGGTAAACGACTTCAATATCTATGTAAAAGGTTTGATCTCCATGTTTTCATTAGATTCATGGTTTTTTATTTCTCATTAAAAACATATATATGTGTCTGTGTGTGTGTGTATCAGTGTACCAGGCAGGTAGGTCGAGGGTATTGGGGAAGAGGTGGGATCGATCCAGAGCCAGGAACGTGTAAGAGATCTGATTGTAAAAAATAGAGGTGCTAAAGCATGGGTGTTTAAACAAGTTGATTGGAAAGAATTTTGCTGTAAGAGAACTAATTGTAAAAAATAGAGATGCTAAAGCATGGGTGTTTAAACAAGTAACGTCAAGGATTCGGAGAAAGTTAGCAAGAAAGAGATTGAGTGTAACACCTCGTAAAATCATGTCCAATAATGTATCGACACGTGTCCCTAATCCTAACTATGACAACCGTTGATTAGGAGGGACTATTATCGCCAAACAATTAAAACTTTGAATGTGAAAGGACTGAAAGTGTCAACATGCTTAAACTAAGCCTCTGAATGACCTTACACGATATTCATATTCTCATATTAAGCCACTTGTTGGATAATCGAAACCGTTTGCGATAAACTCAAAAGTTTCGGTAACGGAGGGTTAAAAGCGTCAACATGTTAAATCTTACCTCTGAGTGACCTTTTAACAAATCCGGAGCATTATGATGTTTGATCACACTCTTGAGAATACCTAATATTGGCCGTTTAGGGCTTTGATGCCATTAAACGATAATACGCACAAGTTCGTGCGTTGAAAGGGTTAAAAGTGTCAATATGTTAATTCTTACCTCTGAAAGACCTTTTAATGAACTTGTAGCGTCGTAATATTCGGTCGTACTTTCGGGAATGCCTAATATGGGCTATGTAAGGCCTTGATGTCGTTAAATAATATTACGCGCAACTTTGTGCGTTAAAAGAACTAAAAGCGTCAACATGTTCAATTTAGCCTCTAAGTGACCTTTTAACGAAACCCGAAGCTTAACGATGTTTGATTACACTCTCAGCCTCGGGAATATGTATAACCTATCTTGAAGGCCAAAAGTATCAAATATAAAACTTAAAGTGGCTTAGAGGGGCTTATTATGTCAAAAATGAAAGAAATTTAGAGTTATGGAGGACCAGGGACCAAAGTTGACATTTTTGAAAGCTGGTATGTGTGGTAGCGTCGCGTGACAGCAAACCCCTTTCATGGTGGCGCGACGCGACGCCCTCAATTACGCAGAAACCTACTTTCAGCTGCAGGTTCCTTCTTCCTTGGCCATCACTCATACCACCTTTCTTCATAACTCGAATCTATGGATCCTTGGACGGTTTTTAACACCTGTTTTGACACTTGGAGTGATCTCAAAGCCCCTCCTAACACTTGGAATCATCTGAATCATCCTCCTAATACTATAAAGAGAGGTGTTGCTCCATTCACAAACCTTGCACCTCTCAATTCACTCTCTTCTCATTATTCTGCTTTCTTGGAGACTCCTGATAAAAAGGGGACTCCACCTTAGTTCAAGATTCGAGCTAGGACCCTTTGTAAGCGTCCTTAGCCACTAGTTTCCGTTTTATAGGCTTTAAAGCCAAAAGTCAAGCGTTATCGTAATAACGCTTTGACTTTTAGTTAGACCTTAAACGGTCAAGCCATTGTTCGCAACGAACGTGGCTACTTGATCGTAATTAGGTAGATGTTAATCCCTCAAAAGGGCACCTCCTAAGAATCACGTTTGCTTGGTCAATTGACGAAAGTAATATTAATTTAAAAAGTCAGAGGGTCAGTTTTTAAAATAATTACGATACGAGTTTAGAAATGTTCTAAAATATGTTTTATCACTTAAATAACTCGGTAATAATTATTAGAACATGTGTAAACATGTTCGGCTCGTCAATTCCCGTTTTAGGGTCGGTTTGCAACCGAAAGTCGCGTAGTTTGACTTCTACGTTGACTTTTGGTTATAAACCGAATTAGACTAGTATGCTACTGATTTTAGGTTCTGTTATGATCGTAATATAATGTAGTATAATCCTATAAGGTTATATTACACTATCGGACTAGGAATCTGAGTTTTATGCAAGTTTCCGTATTTATGCCATACTTTGACCTTTATGCCCTTTTTAGCAAAAAAATAAGGTTTTAGACACAAATAAGCTTGCAAATGATTTAAGTACTGATATGTTAACATGTTTAACATATTTTGATGTTTATAATCTGGTCATAAACTGAGTTTACGCATATAATCGTAAACTATGCTTTTAAAAGGACTAAAATGCCCTTTCAAGTCTAAAATGAGTTTTAAACATAATTTTAGCATAAAACTCATTACCTACTAATGTGATATTATAATTAGGATTATTTGGGATACTAAGTCATATTTTAAACTGAGTTAAACTTCAGTCTTGTATACAATGTTATGCCGATAAATGACGATAATGCCCTTATGGCACCTAAAATGCGTTATAAGCATAATATTCAAACCAAACCTTTTTCTTACTGATATGTTATGAAAAATAAAATATTTTAACTATTTAAAGCTGGTCATAACATCAGATTTCATAAATCTTCACATAAATCGTCATTTAACGACATTAACGCCGTTTAGGCACGTAGTATGGTTTTAAACCATATGTATGAACCAAGACTTGTTACCTACTGATTTTATAAACCATTTTTAAATTTTTTTATAGTAGGTATATGTCATTATCTCAGAATCCCAAATAAATTCTCAAACTATATGTGAAATAACCAAAATGCCCCTACGGTGCATAATATGGTCTTATAAACTACAAATATATTTGATATCCTACTGATATGATATCATAATTAAACCATTTTTACAGAATGTTTATGACCATAACATCAGTTTACTTGCAAGCTCCTTTTATAAGTTGTAAAATTACCAAAATGCCCTTATGAGGCATAGTATGATTTTAAAACCTTAACGGGCATACAAGTTGATATCCTACTGATATTATAACTTGTTTAAAGTGTATTGGCATATGGAACTTGTTCATGACTCATTTGGTTACCCGTTATTGCTTATACGCGTACGGTTAGACTTACGTAACTAGTTTACGTAAGTTTACCGAAATGGGTTTAACCTTATCGTTTTGATCTCAAAATCCAGAATGTATTATGTTTACCTATATTATACAAGTCCTAGTACTTGTTGGGTTTAAATCACATGCTATTCAGTATACGCTTAATCTAGCAAACCTATTCTTAGGTATCAGGTCATATCTAAAGGAACTACCTTTGGCCCGTATACATTCTGACAGATAATACTGTTCATTCCAGACTATAGTACCCCCCAGATAATTGGACTTGGGTCAATAATACTTAGACTTGCGGCTTTTTGCCAAATATAGTCTTGTTGATTGGAAGCTAGCAAAAAGGTAAATACTCTTGACTTATTTTAGAGTAAACTTGGGATGAAAAATATGCCTCTTGGGATGGTTATTACACAAGTAAGTCGCCTATGATTGCGCAAAAGTGTAGGAATACGGTTTAATCCGTTTACTTGATAATTACTATAATTGGGGTTAATGATACCATGTCCGGACAACCCAATGGGATAATCAAGTATATAATCTCATAACAAGAATAATCCCAAGATATATTTAAAAGATCACCTACGGGTATCATCTATATGTATAAAACTCTTTTCGAAAACTATTTTTCCAAAGAGTCAGTTAATTGTATTTACCAGCTTTGGCTGACGTATTTTCAAAAGATTGAACATCAGGTACCAAACCTTATTATAGGCTGGGAATACGGGTCGGCTAGAATGAAGGCTAATGAATTTGCACTCCTGATGCTTAAGGCCTATGATGTCTAAAGCTCTGTTTATTTGGATCCTGCCTGTGGGCTTGTATCGAACGTTTGTAATACTTTTATACATTCAAGCGTTATTTTAATAATTTCAATCCAATACTTCCGCTGCATAATATTATATTGTGATAACTGTTATCCAACCGTCACGATTGTACCCATCTAGGCCCACCGGAAATCGGGGTGTCACATTGAGCTTCGTATATTTAAGAATTGAAAATTAGTTTTTATGTTTTTTACGTCTTAAACATTTTGTATGGGTTTACGAAACATTTTTATACTAAGATCTCATTAACAATTAAAAGGTTATTAGCTTTACACGAAAACTATGAATACACATGGAGAGAAAGTTAGGATACTGATGAAACGGAACATATAAATTATTGTGGGAAGGGAAAGAAGATACTAATGAGTTTGAAAATGTTGTTTATGTACTTTTTATTATTGAAAACTAAATTTTCCTAACCCGGGATGTTCCCGGGTGATAGCCTAGTGTTATATATATATAATCTTAATTTATACTTTTTATGTATAAATTTATTAGTTTAAGGATCAAATGTAAACTAGTAAGCATAGATAGGGTTAAATGTTCAAATACACAATCTACTTTCACACTTTTTATGTAAAATACTATAAGTTTTAGGGTTTAAATGTAAACTAGTAAAAATAGAATGGTTAAATGTTGCAATAACTTAACTTATTTAAACCCTAAAAACCTAAAACATATGCAGCCATTGCTGTTTCTTCTTCCCTTTCATACTTGTTTCTGGCTAAAAACAACATTGGCGTCTGAATTCAGCTATGGATCGCTGTACCCAATCGATTTGGAACGTCCACCTTGTCTATTTGGTTCGCTGAACAGGATCAATTTGGATCGCCGTACCTCCGCAATCAAGAACACTGTACCGATGCAACTCGGTTCGCCGGACCATGGCGTTCCGGTACGCTTACGATTTCCGATTGGATACACCACGATCCAATACGTGGATCATGGTTACCCTAGCGATTTAGGTAACTATGGTTCAACCAAACTTTTAAGAGGTGCGATTGAGATTTTTGCTTATAAAATCCACAAACAAAATTTTTCTAAGAGGGACACCCGCGCCACCCAAACCAAGTGTGGGTACGCCCTTGTTTCTAGCAAAGTTTAAATGATACGTAGACATAACTGTAAAAATAACATTAAATAAAAAGAAACCTAAACTAAAATATTAAGAAAACAAAAAGAAAATTCCATTTTTTTAACATAGTAAAGTTACAATAAAAGATCAAAACAAAGTTCAACGTGTTTAGAAAATATTCCAATTTTGTTGTCTTGTATTATTAAGTAATAAGCCAGATTTCACACCCATTCAGATTAATAGCTTCAAGCCTTAAGAACACGATTTGAAGTTTGCACATGAGTCATTGAGTCCTCAGTGAAGAGACACGGGCCTGGGCCTGGGCCTGGGCCTGGGCTGGTTAAATGACAACATTTTTCTATCGCAACAAATAAACTTTGTCACAATTCATTTCACACACTCAAAAAAGCTAGGAAGAATTATTTGATGGACGATGTATTATTTTGTATCGAGGGAAAGTAAATTAAAAAAAAAAATTAAACTTAACGGAGGGAAAGTAAATTAAAAAAAACAAAAAAATTAAACTTACTGTAGCAGATGAAGTTGTGTTTTTATATAATCTTTATATAAATTATAAGAAAATGAATAGTGTTTTTTGTCTTTTAGTTAATTTCGGTATTTGGTGTAAACGTTTTCATTTGCAACCTATTTAGTTTAATTATTGTATTTTTTTTCTTTTAGTTAGACATATTTTTTTAACGAACGCGCCGATACTCTTGAATATACTTTTTAATTTTTCTTTCTTTGTTATAACGACTGCACCGAAACCGGCCGAGTTTCTATCATTTTCTATTTTGCTTATCTTTTTGCCTTTGTTTACTATATTGTTTTACATTTTCTTATTATTTTGATGTTTAGAGTCGAGTTACGATGCAAATAGCATAATACATTTAGATATCATTTATTTAATTTTACAAATTTATTAATCAGTTGTCATGGTGTGCTATACGTTCTGAATTCTAACCGCGTCCCTACACAACGTGCGGGTAACTACGACCTTAGTTATTCATAATAGTTCTTCATTGCTAAAATAGTTGAAGGAATGGTAATAAGAACAAAAGACAATTTTGTTTTCTTTGAACGGTTTAAAATTACATTAAATCCGTCTTTAACGGGCTTTGAACCCTTGAACTCAAGGGAAGCAACAAGAAAAAGTCCTGTAGAACCCCTTCAAAAATGTTAGATATATATATATATATAATATAATATAATAGCGAATTAATGTAACTGTACATAAAAGTTAACTTATGCATGTTATGTTCTCTTTATAAGATTGGAAAGCCATATGCCTGTTATATTTTCCTATTGATTTCTTGTCTTTTTAACCAAATAGAGAACATGTTTCTGTCATGTAACTCTGAATGATATGTTTATTTTTTATGTTGACACATTTTCATGTAAGTTGCCTTTTCATATTTTAGTAAAGATGGTATGTGGGTAAGGAGGGTACATCACTCATGAACTCCAATTGACATTTGAAAAACATACATTCTTGAATGTTATAGAACATTAATGTATATTTATTTTGGGCCACTATCAAAGTCATCTTCTACATTTTAACCCCTTTAACATTAATTCTTTATATTAGACACCCTTTAACTCTAATTAATATATTATTGCAAGTTTGGCCCATTGCATTTTAAATTGCTACATTTCAACCCAATATAATTCTGATCACTATATTTGAGAACGTTTTCAGTTTAAATTGCTATATTTCAACCTGTTTAACTTGAATTGCTATATATTTGGCACGTCTGCCCGTTCATTTAAATTGATATATTCAACCCGTGAAACACTTATTCATAATATTTGGGTACATTTGACCCATTCATATGAATTTCTCCCTTTAAACTTCACTTTATAAAACTGATCAAACACGCTAAAATAAAGAGAATACTAAATAGAGGAATTTAAAATGCAATAGGTCAAACAGGAATTTAAACTTCACTTTATGAATCCCATCTAAGCCCAATTCACTTGTTTTACTTCATTGCAATATCTTTAACAAAAGCATCAACATCTTTATTAACAGATCCAGCTTCACCAACACTTTCTTGACAAATTCTTGAAAACACCTTCGCCCTTTCCATCATCTCAATCCTCACAACACTCTTCGAATCCATAAAATCTCTTACAGTCTTGGCAATCTCGTCTCTCTTTAAAGCTCCCACTTTTTCCCTCATGTTCCATCCGATCTTCCAATCTTTGACGATCATTTTACTATTAAGTGTTTGGTCTAGCGATATAGGAAAAGCCAACATCGGTACACCTGAAAACAAGCTCTCCTTCACCGAATTCCACCCACAATGTGTCCAAAACCCCCCTATAGAAGAATGTAACAAAACCCTAAGTTGGTCACACCATTCCACCACCATACCATTCTCCCCACATATTTCTTTCAAATGTGAGGTTTCCCCTCTAGCCACCCACAAAAAGTTAACACCGCTTTGGGTTAACCCGTATGCGATTTCAGCCATTTCAACACCTGTAACCGAAAGGAAGCTACCAAAAGAAACATACAAGACAGACCTTGGTGGTTTCGAGTTTAACCAGTTTAAGTAAATGGGTTGGTCTGATGAGGGATTGGGTTCGATTTGGGAGTATGGTATGTTGGGTCCAGACGTGTAAACGGGCATTTGCAACGTGGCTCGAAGAGCATCAATGGCTTCAGATTCTAACTCGTATATGGTTGATATAAGGATGTAATTTGCTTTTATATTAGATAAGTTGGGTATAATGCCCTTTAACCGCTCACCGCCACTATGATAGACCGTTGGAATGTCTGCTACTGTTAATGAAGACAATCCAGGAATATAATCTATGATCTCATTTCCTCTTTCTGTTCAAACAAATAAAAATATCATGTAATATATATATGCGAAATGGTTTTTCTTTAGTTTCAAAGAATTTAAACTCCTACCACGATGGATTAAATTTACCGAGGGTGAAATAGAGATGGCGCATTTAACCTGAACCTGACATGCATACCCAAAAGCCGAAACATTCAAGTTTGGCATATAAAGCCGAAACATTCAAGTTTGGCATATGAGAAGAAAAGAGAAAAGGTAACGATAAAAGTATAAAAAGTAAAGGTATAGACATTTGCCTCTTAAGGGAGAGGTGTCAGTTTCAAACATGGACAATGAGAGTATTTAAGAATTATTGGTGTGTGAAATTTGCGGTTAAAAAAAGATAAAAGACATAAAAAGTATTATTTAATTAATAAAGAAAAAGAAAATATAGTAATTTTTAGTATAATTATAGATATGGGAAGAGAATGAATGCTTTTAACATCTAACTAGTAATCAGGCTCGCCTGCGTTGCGGTGCGGGTACATTGCAAACATTGAATGAATTAGTCCAATCCTTATATGATGCGTTAACCTTATGAAAACGCGCGTTCTGGCGTATCCGACTCAATGTAACATATATAAGCATTGCGATTGGATCGAAACGTATAGTAAATCGAAATTATACCGTACAATCATGACGTTTTATATATCACCCAACTTATACATAAAAAATGTAACGGGTATAACGGAAAAACTGACTTGTATAATTAAAAGGGCTTTATTAATGCTTTTAAAATAAAATACAGACTAAAACGTGTTATAGGTGACCTGACTCGTTTTTCCAAAAAAGTTTATGACGAAACGTAGACCAACTCAAATTTATACCGACCCATACATACAAATAAATATGTGCACGTAAAAAAGCTTTTTTAAACGAAAACGTATTATATTTGATCGAAGTTGTTTTCAGAAAAAAATTTCGTCGAAATGTAGACAAACTCAAATTTATACAAACACGCATATAAAAATATGCACGTAAAAATAGTATTTTTTTAAGTAAAAATAGTGATATTATAAAAAATGATAAGTCATAAACATAATTGGAGTAATCGGTAGTAATGACAAATCTAATAAATAATAACATAAAAAATATATATTAAATAAATAATACAAAATGAAAAAGAATATTAATATTGATGAAGTAAAAAAAGAATAAATAATTATTTATATATATTTTTCTGCATGCCTTGGGGCTTGGGTTCCTTACTATTCAACAATCGAATTCCCTTTTCAAGATCGACCATGTGTAAAATTAGGAAAAAAAGGAAGGCTATAATAGTAAAATACACCCACATTTCGTTTTAAGATTATACTAGTAATAAGATCTGCGCGTGTTGCGGCACGGATACATTGCAAACGTCGAACGGATTAGTCCAAGCATTATGTGATGCGTTAACTTATGAAAACAAGCGTTTCGACGTATCTGGTTGAACTCAACGTAACATATAGCTGCATTGCGATTGGATCAAAACATAACGCAAATCGAATTTATACCGTACAATCATAACGTATTATATGTGACCTAACTAACTTGACTTTATACCGTCATGTAAAAAACTCTTGAGAGGTCAAAGTAACATTTTACAAAGTTCATAAAAAGTTATGGGGTTAAAATTTACATTTCCTAAACTTAAGGGCTAACATGGGGTAATAATAAGACTTGACAAAGTTGGAGGTAAAAAGAAAACTATGTCAAAATTGGAGGTATAAAGGACACTACCACAAAATTGAAGGGTAAAAAGCAAACTACTTTTCTGATCGGTGGCCAATACCACGCCTTTCTGTTTTAAGATGGTATGAAATAAATATCGGGCCTTTCCATTAAAAAAAACAATATAATACTTTTAAATATTTTATTTTATTTTTTTTACTTTAGTGTTTAGCTTTGTCTTCCGATGATTAAATCTTTCGATCACGTCCTCCTAAATCTATTGGACATTTAGTTTTAATTATTCAAGCACTATTATTTTTTTCTCTTTGAATATTCAAGTGCTATATTAGTTTTTTTTTGAACTATTAACTTTTTCTCTTTGAATATTCAAGTACCATTAGTTTTTTTTCTTTGAATTTTTGCAATTACAGTTTTACTCAACGACCATATATGAATTTGATATAATATTATTAAGTTATTTAAGTAAGGTATAATATAAAATATAATATATTTATCTGTAAACATGACTATTAAATAAGTCAAAAGAGGTTAAATAAATAGAAATTAATTTGTGTAAACCACTAGAATGTGATTTGTAGGGATTAAGGAGCTGAACCCTTTGAACACCCGTACCTCTTAGAAATATACACTAATTTTTTTTTTCAAAAGGTGCGGCCGCCCACCCATGACTGTGGATAGGTCCACCATTGTACCCATCCGACTAGTCTTAAAATGGAATCGTTAATAAGCGAGAAATCACACCTGAAACGTCGACAAAAAGGTGATGATGTGATTCCAGGAGATCAACATGATGCACAACGGATAACGTCGAGGCACTCATCGGCCAATACATTGATACCGGAATATTCCTCCTGTTAGCGACGTCAAACGGCCAGCCCATAGTTCCATCAGCTATGATGAGTGTCACCGGAAACTCAGTCTGATCAAGCACCTCAACAAAAGGACCTTCCATTTTGGTATTTGCAGCAGTGAGGAAGCCTACCACGTCGGATCCCCGGTTGAGTTCGGACGGGAGGACGTTAGGAATGGTGGCGAACCTGATGTTATCTTGCTCCGGATCAGGATTGAGAAACCCGAGCCACTCCTCGGTGACAACTACGGTGAATATGGTGGTACTGGTGCAACTGTGAGAAGAGAGTATATTGCAGAGGTTCAACATAGGATTTATATGGCCTCTGCCCGGAAACGGAACCACCATCACTTGATTCATGTTTTGTTTCCGGTTAATGTGAGAACCGTCGATGATTGGAATGGTTTATACTGATAATTTCAAAGTTGGACTTGCAATTGTGATATTTTATATTGTAAACGCCCATTCCTTTTTATTACAATATATTGTGCAAAATGGTTGATGGGCTGGCTATTCGTTTTTATTACACTATGAAAAAGTTCTTTTCGTTTTTTTATAAAATAGTAAACTATTAAAATGGTTCATGAGGTTTGATCATGTTAGGATTTTTGGCTATATGAAAAATGTGCCCATCCCACATCGGTGCAAGGATGAAAGCTTGGGAGGACTCCAAGCTTATAAAAGGAGTCCAAGGCTTTGGTTTCAAAGTGCCCCAACCAAAAATACACTTGAAGTGTTTGGTTCCTTCTTTCTTTTCTAGTTCTCTTGTCTTAGAGTGTAGGAAGGTTTTGGTTAAACGCTTCGGAGAAGTGTGGTTGTAATTGGGCGGAGGGAGGCTTGAGAGATTAGTCTGTGTGATTGTAAAAATTTGTCGCATAGTGGATATTTCTCTCTGGAGGCCCGTGGTTTTTCTCCGGTTTTGGAGTTTCCACGTATATTCTTGTGTTCAGTTATATTTCTCTATTGTTAGCTTTGGGAGGGTTGTTGGGATTCTTTGAGACCGCTTGTTTTCCCAACAAGTGGTATCAGAGCTCCAGGTTTTGGGGGAGGTCTCGGTTTAGAAGGTTCGTAGTATGCTCTGTGGTTGCAGCTTAGTCTGATCTTCCACATCAGAAACGAATTTTCTTGGAGGGTGTCCTGGTATTTTGAAGGTTCGTAGTATGCTCTGTGGTTGCAGCTTAGTCTGATCTTCCACATCAGAAACGAGGATTCGGTTGATTCGGTTGACTGTTTGTATACGGTAGAATTATACGCGAGCCGGATATACGCATTTTATCCTGGGAAGGTTCTGGCTAGGAAAGACTTGGTGCTTAAGTGTGTCCATTGTACCCACCTCTCTTTCCTGGGAATCCTTTGTTGGGTGTACTGTTTATAGGCTTGGTGTTCTAGTATACAATACTGTTTTTGAAGATACGGATACGATGTCGAAATACAGTCCCATGAGGTTCGACGTAGAGAAATATGATGGAAGAATCAACTTTGGTTTGTGGCAAGTTCAAGTCAAGGATGTGTTGATTCAATCTGGGTTACACAAGGCGTTGAGGGGGAAACCGACCCCTGTTCCAGGCAAGGATTCAAGCGGAACCAGTAAAGACGATGATGAAGAATGGGAAGATTTGGATTTGAGAGCGGCAAGTGCGATTCGTTTGTGTCTAGCAAAGAATGTTCTTGCAAATGTGCATGGGATATCAACTGCAAAGGATTTGTGGGAGAAGCTTGAGCAGTTGTATCAAGGCAAAGGCATCTCAAATCGGTTGTATCTCAAGGAACAGTTTCATACCCTTCGTATGGATGGAGATACAAAAATTTCAGATCATCTAAGTGTTCTTAATAATATCGTGTCAGAACTGGAGGCTATTGGAGTGAAGGTTGAAGATGAGGATAAAGCACTAAGGCTCATATTATCTTTGACATCTTCCTATGAGCATATGAAGCCCATTCTGATGTATGGGAAAGAGACCCTGAAGTATGCGGATGTTACTGAGAAGCTATTGTCTGAAGAGAAAAGACTGGGTAGTAGCGGTCATACTTCGTCAGAAGGAACGGTTTTAATATGCGGGAACGGGAAGAAGAAGCACTCACAGAAGAATCCTGTATGCTGGAAGTGTGGACAGTCTGGGCATGTCAAGAGAAATTGTCCAGGTGGAGCAGATTCGGCAAGCAGCTCCAAGACAGCTAACAATGTCTCCGTCGTTGATGACGGTAATGATTTCTTTTGAAGTTATGTCATCCCTATGGTATGCCCGCGCTACCATGAAAGGGGATGAAATTTTGTTAGCGGGTTCACGGATTTACACATGGGCATTGGGTTGGCATAGATGCAAGATGTGTGGTGAAGAATTGATGTTGATGGCTGATAAACTTCCGGGTATGCCAAGTGGGGAAGTTGCACCATAAATTTTCAGCAGGTTTTTTCAACATGTGCCGAGAAGAAATTCTTAGAATGGTCTATTCTAAGTGGAGATACTCTTTTATGGTGGAGTATGATCGTCGGTTGAAGACGTTGTTCCTTTGATGTGGTTGTTTTTTTCATATATCCAAGGTGGAGATTGTTAGGATTTTTGGCTATATGAAAAATGTGCCCATCCCACATCGGTGCAAGGATGAAAGCTTGGGAGGACTCCAAGCTTATAAAAGGAGTCCAAGGCTTTGGTTTCAAAGTGCCCCAACCAAAAATACACTTGGAGTGTTTGGTTCCTTCTTTCTTTTCTAGTTCTCTTGTCTTAGAGTGTAGGAAGGTTTTGGTTAAACGCTTCGGAGAAGTGTGGTTGTAATTGGGCGGGGGGAGGCTTGAGAGATTAGTCTGTGTGATTGTAAAAATTTGTCGCATAGTGGATATTTCTCTCTGGAGGCCCGTGGTTTTTCTCCGGTTTTGGAGTTTCCACGTATATTCTTGTGTTCAGTTATATTTCTCTATTGTTAGCTTTGGGAGGGTTGTTGGGATTCTTTGAGACCGCTTGTTTTCCCAACAGATCATTTTTGCCAATTTAATTCAAAACTCTAACCTTTTGAATTTAGGTCCCTACAATTTCAATGTTGTTGCCATTTTCAACTAAAATCAAAATCTGGTCAGATTTTTCAGTTAACATCCAGTTTTTTTGTCTTTTTTCTCCCTTTTAATAAAGAGCAAAATGGTCTTTTAACGTTTTATTATAACAAATTAAAAAAATCTGACTATTTTACCCTTCATAAAAAGGGAGGAAAAAAAAAGCTGAATGTTAACAAAAAAATATGATTAGAATTTGCTTTTGTACGAAAATATTAACAAAATTGAAACCACAAGGACCCAGATTCAAAAGTTTTGAGTTTTGAACTAAAGTAACAAAAGTGACCAAAACTTAAGGACCATTTTCGCAGTTTACTCTTAATAATATAAATCATCAAATCCTATGAGCACTTGACGAAACCACATGAAATTATCTTTTTTTTTCTTTTGTTTCTTCTTACCATTATGATATGAAATATAGTTTTAACAACTTTGTTCTACTAGTGGTGTTATGTATATCTTGCATATTTAGTTTTACGTGACTTTTACACTTTTGTAGCACATTAGCTTGGCTAGTTTTATTCTTCGTACCCTCTCCCAGATCACTTATTGGTCTTAGCTGCTAGGGGAGTGTATGGGTCGGTTTTGGATAATGATATCCATAATTGGTTATGGCGGTTGGTTAATCGGTTTTGATAGTTATACCGGTCGGTTAACCATGAATTTACGTCTGGCTAAAAATCACTCAAGATTTTTTTGAACACATGAAATAAATCATTATTACACTTTTGTATATATTAATCTATAATATTCATACCGGTTGTTAGCGAATATTAAAACAAAACGATATGATATAAACAATAAATTCAAACAAACATTTAACCAAAAACATCAAATATAAAAATGGAGAAAAGTTCAATATCCAACAAAGATATTACTACATGTTGGTTCAGTTCGGTTATGGTGGGTATGGAAACATTGGTAACCATAACCGACCCACTACTTTTAGCTTTCAAAAAACAATTAACCGACTTACTGGTTTTTTATTTGGTTCGGGTTTTCGGTTCAGTTTTGTCGGATAATTCGGTTATTAATCTCTTAGGCGTTGTGACTGCTTTGACCCTCAACAAGAACTTCAACTATTCAAAGATGATTATCGAGCATATGAAAGGAAACCCTGGGAAGAAGACAAGAAATGCCAAAAAGTTCTGGATGTCCCCGAGGTTTGTGCAGATGACCTTATATGCACAAATACCGGATCTTCCCAAGGTATAAAGATGATATTCTAAAAATTAATGTTATGATGGAAGATACTCTGAAGATAATGCAAAAGAAGAAACAAGTTTGATCAAGGAGATATCCCGAGGAAGACGATTGGCCATCTTGGTAATGTAGTGTATGTGGCTCCTGAGAATGACAAGTGGAGGCATAATGAAAGTGACTCAGATAATGAAAAACCAACTCTTGATGCCTTATATGAAAAGCAAAGACAAGATGAAGAAGTTGGTAGTAGCAAGAAGAAGAGAAAAAGAAAAGCTATTGTAGTTGAATCTGAAGGCGATGATGATGACACTGATGAGGATAAAGGAAATGATGAAGGAGGTGATAGGGGTGGAGATGATAAAGATGACAGTTCTGGAGATGATAGTCCTCCACCAGATGGATATGAAAAATACATTGATAAACATACTGTGAGAAAAATCCGAAGGATAAAGAAGCCCGCTGGTGATGAAGCTGATACTGATATACGCCATCTGAAGAAGTGGCCAATGAGAAGATGAAGAAGAAGAAGAAGAGAAAGAAACCAACCAAACCATCCAAAAAGTCGAAGAAAGGTGAACCCACAAGTTTACATGCACCCACACCACTAAGAACAAAACCAGTTATTGCTGCTAGTAACTTAGAACCAACTACTAAAGCCACAATCGAAGAACCAGTTGGCCTGATAGTTGAGGAGCACGGATCTTTTCAAGATACAATTCCTGATATTCCTAAAACCACAACACCGACTCAACAACCACAAGTTGTAGAAACCACACCACAACCAATACAACTAACACCAGTGCAGCAATGTCCATAACAATCAGCTGGAGAATGATCCGTTGCTCCACAAAGTAAAAACATGTCTCGTGAATTGACTAACAGTGAAAGGATTGAAGTGTTAAGATAACAATTGAATGGAACAATCAATCAGTTTGCTAAAAAACTAGCGTACGCTTTTGAGACCCAAAATTTGATTATAGAACAAAGGTTAGATATCAACAGGTTAAAGGCAACATATATTGCTCGAACGGCTGAGATGAACGAGTTGAAAAAGACGAATGAAAAGCTTGAAGAGAAAAATGGCCACCTTCAAGAAAGATGCAAGCTGAGATAATCATCTCAAGACAATGTTTGAAAACCAAAAGCAGTTCTTCGGAAAAATGAATGCTAAAGTAAATGTTATGTGGAAAGAAAGATGCAAACCAGATGAGGTTATGCAAAAGAAAGACGATGATAAATAAGATCCTTCTAATCCTAAAGGAAAACTGAGCTAATCCAATTCGGATACGGCTATGAGTTCCGAAGGAGGTTCAAGCTCGATGGCACTTATAGTTACTCCAGTCAGTTCAATGCCACCAAATGATAAAGAGGCAATGATTGGTGCACTAGAAGACATTGAAGATGAATGACTAAACTTTGATTTCGAGTACACGGGTGGTTTGGATTATGCATCCTTGGAGTAGGTACTTGAGACACAAGATGTTGGTGCTGAGTTAAGAACAAAAGCAAGAAGTGACAAACCTATAGGATCTGATCCTGAGGGGGAGTCAACTGAATCTAGTGAAGCTAGAAAATCTAATGATGTCGGAAAAATGGCAGTGGATGAATTAGAGGTACAAACTACTAAATCTATTCCTTAAGTGCCTAAGACTCATTTAGAGACAGGAGAACCACTAGAAGTGGGAGAGCTTATTCATGGGTTATCAGCAGAGCAGTTGGCTAAACTGTATAACATGGTTGACGTTGATGAAAAAGATTTAGAGTCCACTCATGTTGAGGGTGAGATCTCGAAGTTGAGTGAAGTTGATGAGATTGAATTTGAAGTAGAACTTGGCTATAATCCCGAAAAGTATGTTAGGGATGATGGCCAAGAGATAGATCCATTTGATGAAGTAATGTCAAGAATGGCTGAAATGGATCTACAAGAAAAAAATCAAAGAACAGAATATGTTCATTGATGATTCTCTACCTTTAGCTGAAAAGGAAAAGACGTACCAAGAATGGATGGAGGAGTTTGTTAAAAGCCATTGTAAACCACCACCTCCTCCTAAACATGCTACACATTGAGTTAGAGAAGGACATATCAAATGGAAACATTCTCAGCTAGGTGTACCTGAAAGCGTTAAAATATGTGCAATCAAACGAGAACAGGGAATACAATACTTCAATTCCATTCTGAGCATTCTCTCACTGCCACACTATGATGTGTCTGCTCTTGCCAGATTCCATGTAGTAAATCGTCCCAACTATTATGGTGTGAATTTGTTTGAAAAAGAAGATCAGATTTGAGAAATGGAACAGATGGAAAGACGAACTCTACAAGCCTCAGTTAGTTTCCTGAAAGGATTCAAATTCGTTTTACTCTTGACCCTAAAACAAATACAGGTCGTTACAGGTTGAAATACAAGACTTCAAAAGTAATGAAGAAGATTCCATTGATGAAGATGCCTCAAGACTTTTGTGGGAATATGAGATTGTGGTGTTATGACTTTGACACGGGTGAAGCAGTGATTGTGTTGTTAAAATATAATCATGTCCATTTACTACCTTTAGCCACACAAACACGCTTTACCGTAACCATTTCACATGTTTAGCCGCATAGAAAATCAAACAAATACCATGGTAGTTAGTCGTCACACAAATCTGTAAGTGACCACATGTATTATCTTTTAACCACAACATTAAAAATCAGTTGTGGCAGATAGTTACATATAGCCACACTTATCTACCATGGCTAGTGATTGTCACATTTTCTATTGAATGTGTGACTAAAGGTTTCGAAGAGATGTGTTTTTGTCACATGCATCAAGAAATCAAATAAACAAAGTACCTGATGTGTTCAAATATTAACATATAAATTTCATCAAATGAGGCATAAAACTAACCCCTTTTTAGTACTAATGTTGGAAAAAGTGTGCTTTTGTCTTCCTTTTGTATTTTCAGGATTAAATGAGCTCAAATTAACAAAAGAAGCAAAAAGACATCAAAATCTGACATAAATACAAGAAAAGGAACAAGATGTGACATGCCCGACCCCACGACAGCATCTTCCCAAGCAAAACAAGAAGACAGAAGACTGAACACGCCCCGTGCTCAGCCAGCACGGGGGCGTGCCCAAATGTCAGCAGAAAAGACAAAGTGGTAGAAGCTTCTATTGCCCACCACGGGGCCGCGCTCAGCGGACACGGGGCCGTGGTCAACTATAAGATTCGCACAATCCAGCAAATCTGCATAGTACAAAGATTCTTCTGCACCACGGGGTCATGCTCAGCGGACACGGGGGCGTGGTCAACTAATAAGACAAAGCTGCATTTAATGAAGAAAGAGAGGATGTGGACACGGGGCCGTGCCCACTGGATACGGGGCCGTGCCCGAGCTTCTGTTCAGCCTATAAATAGGAGTGCTTGGCTCAAGCTCAAACCATCCCTTGGCACACCACCTCTCTCACACTTCACCCACCACCCACCACCCACCACCCACCACCACCATCATCCATTGTCCATCGTAGAGTGTGTGAGTCGTCTCGGGATCCAAGATTGATCGTAAGAGTTCTTGACAATCAAGGCTATGTTTGCCTAAGTCTCTTACATCACTTGGTGAAGACAAATTGTCTAGTGTAATACTTTTTATTTCTAATCTTTTGCACTTTTTATTTGGTTTTGTATTAATGACTTTAATAACTAGTTGCTTATGTTGAAGGTGATCTTTCCTTATCGTTTGTCCGTGGTGTCTTGGCATTATTTTACTGTCTATATAAAATAAAAGATTTTCACCATTCATATCTCCACGGTCTATATGGAGGTATGTTGGCTACCTGGTCGGGGGTTAAGGGAACGGTTTGGTAAAGGTCTTGCCATTGTTCAGCGTTTAGAGGTCCTGCAATGGACCTGGGTCAAATTTAGTAGGACCTCCTTCAATGCTTCACGGTATTGGATGGCGGGGGTCCAAACTCTTTGACCCCCTCATAAGTTAACTACTATTAATACTATAACCCGGCTATTTAGGACTGTATCCCTGCTGACTCAGACTACTTAGCCGAGGGTAACGTCACCGCCAAAAGCGGGGCCTACCACAATATTGCATTAATAACTTAATTCATTATCTTCCAATAATCCACCCTTTTAGGATTGTATCCTTGCTGACTCAAACTACTGGGGTGAGGGTAACATCACCTTCAAAAGAGGGTCCTACTACAATAACTAAGATAATCTCTTAATTATGTGCAAAAGTGCGGAAATAATCAAAGGTTATACTAGATACGAGTCGGAACCAAGTGATTCATCTTGTCTATCTGTTTTTCTTTTTATTTTATTTTTCAGCATTTAGTTAGATTTTATTTTTCTTAGTTAAAAACCTTTTTCTAAACTTTTTATTTTGATTAGACGTTGAGGATAAACCGGTACTAAAAGCTCTTGTGTCATTGGACGACCTCGGTATCTTACCAACACTATACTACGCTCACGATGGGTGCACTTGCCCATATGTGTGTTTAGTGTTAGTGAAATATCGTGTTTTATAAATTTAAAACTTGGCTAAAATAGTGTTAGTGAATATACTTTTTAATTTTTCTTTCTTTGTTATAACGACTGCACCGAAACCGGCCGAGTTTCTATCATTTTCTATTTTGCTTATCTTTTTTTTACCTTTGTTTACTATATTGTTTTACATTTTCTTATTATTTTGATGTTTAGAGTCGAGTTACGATGCAAATAGCATAATACATTTAGATATCATTTATTTAATTTTACAAATTTATTAATCAGTTGTCATGGTGTGCTATACGTTCTGAATTCTAACCGCGTCCCTACACAACGTGCGGGTAACTACGACCTTAGTTATTCATAATAGTTCTTCATTGCTAAAATAGTTGAAGGAATGGTAATAAGAACAAAAGACAATTTTGTTTTCTTTGAACGGTTTAAAATTACATTAAATCCGTCTTTAACGGGCTTTGAACCCTTGAACTCAAGGGAAGCAACAAGAAAAAGTCCTGTAGAACCCCTTCAAAAATGTTAGATATATATATATATATATAATATAATATAATAGCGAATTAATGTAACTGTACATAAAAGTTAACTTATGCATGTTATGTTCTCTTTATAAGATTGGAAAGCCATATGCCTGTTATATTTTCCTATTGATTTCTTGTCTTTTTAACCAAATAGAGAACATGTTTCTGTCATGTAACTCTGAATGATATGTTTATTTTTTATGTTGACACATTTTCATGTAAGTTGCCTTTTCATATTTTAGTAAAGATGGTATGTGGGTAAGGAGGGTACATCACTCATGAACTCCAATTGACATTTGAAAAACATACATTCTTGAATGTTATAGAACATTAATGTATATTTATTTTGGGCCACTATCAAAGTCATCTTCTACATTTTAACCCCTTTAACATTAATTCTTTATATTAGACACCCTTTAACTCTAATTAATATATTATTGCAAGTTTGGCCCATTGCATTTTAAATTGCTACATTTCAACCCAATATAATTCTGATCACTATATTTGAGAACGTTTTCAGTTTAAATTGCTATATTTCAACCTGTTTAACTTGAATTGCTATATATTTGGCACGTCTGCCCGTTCATTTAAATTGATATATTCAACCCGTGAAACACTTATTCATAATATTTGGGTACATTTGACCCATTCATATGAATTTCTCCCTTTAAACTTCACTTTATAAAACTGATCAAACACGCTAAAATAAAGAGAATACTAAATAGAGGAATTTAAAATGCAATAGGTCAAACAGGAATTTAAACTTCACTTTATGAATCCCATCTAAGCCCAATTCACTTGTTTTACTTCATTGCAATATCTTTAACAAAAGCATCAACATCTTTATTAACAGATCCAGCTTCACCAACACTTTCTTGACAAATTCTTGAAAACACCTTCGCCCTTTCCATCATCTCAATCCTCACAACACTCTTCGAATCCATAAAATCTCTTACAGTCTTGGCAATCTCGTCTCTCTTTAAAGCTCCCACTTTTTCCCTCATGTTCCATCCGATCTTCCAATCTTTGACGATCATTTTACTATTAAGTGTTTGGTCTAGCGATATAGGAAAAGCCAACATCGGTACACCTGAAAACAAGCTCTCCTTCACCGAATTCCACCCACAATGTGTCCAAAACCCCCCTATAGAAGAATGTAACAAAACCCTAAGTTGGTCACACCATTCCACCACCATACCATTCTCCCCACATATTTCTTTCAAATGTGAGGTTTCCCCTCTAGCCACCCACAAAAAGTTAACACCGCTTTGGGTTAACCCGTATGCGATTTCAGCCATTTCAACACCTGTAACCGAAAGGAAGCTACCAAAAGAAACATACAAGACAGACCTTGGTGGTTTCGAGTTTAACCAGTTTAAGTAAATGGGTTGGTCTGATGAGGGATTGGGTTCGATTTGGGAGTATGGTATGTTGGGTCCAGACGTGTAAACGGGCATTTGCAACGTGGCTCGAAGAGCATCA
Source organism: Helianthus tuberosus (assembly GCA_030545235.1). Lineage (NCBI taxonomy): Eukaryota > Viridiplantae > Streptophyta > Magnoliopsida > Asterales > Asteraceae > Helianthus > Helianthus tuberosus. The sequence continues at coordinate 158,587,883 of CM060373.1, read as the reverse complement.
ATGGCTTCAGATTCTAACTCGTATATGGTTGATATAAGGATGTAATTTGCTTTTATATTAGATAAGTTGGGTATAATGCCCTTTAACCGCTCACCGCCACTATGATAGACCGTTGGAATGTCTGCTACTGTTAATGAAGACAATCCAGGAATATAATCTATGATCTCATTTCCTCTTTCTGTTCAAACAAATAAAAATATCATGTAATATATATATGCGAAATGGTTTTTCTTTAGTTTCAAAGAATTTAAACTCCTACCACGATGGATTAAATTTACCGAGGGTGAAATAGAGATGGCGCATTTAACCTGAACCTGACATGCATACCCAAAAGCCGAAACATTCAAGTTTGGCATATAAAGCCGAAACATTCAAGTTTGGCATATGAGAAGAAAAGAGAAAAGGTAACGATAAAAGTATAAAAAGTAAAGGTATAGACATTTGCCTCTTAAGGGAGAGGTGTCAGTTTCAAACATGGACAATGAGAGTATTTAAGAATTATTGGTGTGTGAAATTTGCGGTTAAAAAAAGATAAAAGACATAAAAAGTATTATTTAATTAATAAAGAAAAAGAAAATATAGTAATTTTTAGTATAATTATAGATATGGGAAGAGAATGAATGCTTTTAACATCTAACTAGTAATCAGGCTCGCCTGCGTTGCGGTGCGGGTACATTGCAAACATTGAATGAATTAGTCCAATCCTTATATGATGCGTTAACCTTATGAAAACGCGCGTTCTGGCGTATCCGACTCAATGTAACATATATAAGCATTGCGATTGGATCGAAACGTATAGTAAATCGAAATTATACCGTACAATCATGACGTTTTATATATCACCCAACTTATACATAAAAAATGTAACGGGTATAACGGAAAAACTGACTTGTATAATTAAAAGGGCTTTATTAATGCTTTTAAAATAAAATACAGACTAAAACGTGTTATAGGTGACCTGACTCGTTTTTCCAAAAAAGTTTATGACGAAACGTAGACCAACTCAAATTTATACCGACCCATACATACAAATAAATATGTGCACGTAAAAAAGCTTTTTTAAACGAAAACGTATTATATTTGATCGAAGTTGTTTTCAGAAAAAAATTTCGTCGAAATGTAGACAAACTCAAATTTATACAAACACGCATATAAAAATATGCACGTAAAAATAGTATTTTTTTAAGTAAAAATAGTGATATTATAAAAAATGATAAGTCATAAACATAATTGGAGTAATCGGTAGTAATGACAAATCTAATAAATAATAACATAAAAAATATATATTAAATAAATAATACAAAATGAAAAAGAATATTAATATTGATGAAGTAAAAAAAGAATAAATAATTATTTATATATATTTTTCTGCATGCCTTGGGGCTTGGGTTCCTTACTATTCAACAATCGAATTCCCTTTTCAAGATCGACCATGTGTAAAATTAGGAAAAAAAGGAAGGCTATAATAGTAAAATACACCCACATTTCGTTTTAAGATTATACTAGTAATAAGATCTGCGCGTGTTGCGGCACGGATACATTGCAAACGTCGAACGGATTAGTCCAAGCATTATGTGATGCGTTAACTTATGAAAACAAGCGTTTCGACGTATCTGGTTGAACTCAACGTAACATATAGCTGCATTGCGATTGGATCAAAACATAACGCAAATCGAATTTATACCGTACAATCATAACGTATTATATGTGACCTAACTAACTTGACTTTATACCGTCATGTAAAAAACTCTTGAGAGGTCAAAGTAACATTTTACAAAGTTCATAAAAAGTTATGGGGTTAAAATTTACATTTCCTAAACTTAAGGGCTAACATGGGGTAATAATAAGACTTGACAAAGTTGGAGGTAAAAAGAAAACTATGTCAAAATTGGAGGTATAAAGGACACTACCACAAAATTGAAGGGTAAAAAGCAAACTACTTTTCTGATCGGTGGCCAATACCACGCCTTTCTGTTTTAAGATGGTATGAAATAAATATCGGGCCTTTCCATTAAAAAAAACAATATAATACTTTTAAATATTTTATTTTATTTTTTTTACTTTAGTGTTTAGCTTTGTCTTCCGATGATTAAATCTTTCGATCACGTCCTCCTAAATCTATTGGACATTTAGTTTTAATTATTCAAGCACTATTATTTTTTTCTCTTTGAATATTCAAGTGCTATATTAGTTTTTTTTTGAACTATTAACTTTTTCTCTTTGAATATTCAAGTACCATTAGTTTTTTTTCTTTGAATTTTTGCAATTACAGTTTTACTCAACGACCATATATGAATTTGATATAATATTATTAAGTTATTTAAGTAAGGTATAATATAAAATATAATATATTTATCTGTAAACATGACTATTAAATAAGTCAAAAGAGGTTAAATAAATAGAAATTAATTTGTGTAAACCACTAGAATGTGATTTGTAGGGATTAAGGAGCTGAACCCTTTGAACACCCGTACCTCTTAGAAATATACACTAATTTTTTTTTTTCAAAAGGTGCGGCCGCCCACCCATGACTGTGGATAGGTCCACCATTGTACCCATCCGACTAGTCTTAAAATGGAATCGTTAATAAGCGAGAAATCACACCTGAAACGTCGACAAAAAGGTGATGATGTGATTCCAGGAGATCAACATGATGCACAACGGATAACGTCGAGGCACTCATCGGCCAATACATTGATACCGGAATATTCCTCCTGTTAGCGACGTCAAACGGCCAGCCCATAGTTCCATCAGCTATGATGAGTGTCACCGGAAACTCAGTCTGATCAAGCACCTCAACAAAAGGACCTTCCATTTTGGTATTTGCAGCAGTGAGGAAGCCTACCACGTCGGATCCCCGGTTGAGTTCGGACGGGAGGACGTTAGGAATGGTGGCGAACCTGATGTTATCTTGCTCCGGATCAGGATTGAGAAACCCGAGCCACTCCTCGGTGACAACTACGGTGAATATGGTGGTACTGGTGCAACTGTGAGAAGAGAGTATATTGCAGAGGTTCAACATAGGATTTATATGGCCTCTGCCCGGAAACGGAACCACCATCACTTGATTCATGTTTTGTTTCCGGTTAATGTGAGAACCGTCGATGATTGGAATGGTTTATACTGATAATTTCAAAGTTGGACTTGCAATTGTGATATTTTATATTGTAAACGCCCATTCCTTTTTATTACAATATATTGTGCAAAATGGTTGATGGGGCTGGCTATTCGTTTTTATTACACTATGAAAAAGTTCTTTTCGTTTTTTTATAAAATAGTAAACTATTAAAATGGTTCATGAGGTTTAATCATTTTTGCCAATTTAATTCAAAACTCTAACCTTTTGAATTTAGGTCCCTACAATTTCAATGTTGTTGCCATTTTCAACTAAAATCAAAATCTGGTCAGATTTTTCAGTTAACATCCAGTTTTTTTGTCTTTTTTCTCCCTTTTAATAAAGAGCAAAATGGTCTTTTAACGCTTTATTATAACAAATTAAAAAAATCTGACTATTTTACCCTTCATAAAAAGGGAGGAAAAAAAAAAGCTGAATGTTAACAAAAAAATATGATTAGAATTTGCTTTTGTACGAAAATATTAACAAAATTGAAACCACAAGGACCCAGATTCAAAAGTTTTGAGTTTTGAACTAAAGTAACAAAAGTGACCAAAACTTAAGGACCATTTTCGCAGTTTACTCTTAATAATATAAATCATCAAATCCTATGAGCACTTGACGAAACCACATGAAATTATCTTTTTTTTTCTTTTGTTTCTTCTTACCATTATGATATGAAATATAGTTTTAACAACTTTGTTCTACTAGTGGTGTTATGTATATCTTGCATATTTAGTTTTACGTGACTTTTACACTTTTGTAGCACATTAGCTTGGCTAGTTTTATTCTTCGTACCCTCTCCCAGATCACTTATTGGTCTTAGCTGCTAGGGGAGTGTATGAGTCGGTTTTGGATAATGATATCCATAATTGGTTATGGCGGTTGGTTAATCGGTTTTGATGGTTATACCGGTCGGTTAACCATGAATTTACGTCTGGCTAAAAATCACTCAAGATTTTTTTGAACACATGAAATAAATCATTATTACACTTTTGTATATATTAATCTATAATATTCATACCGGTTGTTAGCGAATATTCAAACAAAACGATATGATATAAACAATAAATTCAAACAAACATTTAACCAAAAACATCAAATATAAAAATGGAGAAAAGTTCAATATCCAACAAAGATATTACTACATGTTGGTTCAGTTCGGTTATGGTGGGTATGGAAACATTGGTAACCATAACCGACCCACTACTTTTAGCTTTCAAAAAACAATTAACCGACTTACTGGTTTTTTATTTGGTTCGGGTTTTCGGTTCAGTTTTGTCGGATAATTCGGTTATTAATCTCTTAGGCGTTGTGACTGCTTTGACCCTCAACAAGAACTTCAACTATTCAAAGATGATTATCGAGCATATGAAAGGAAACCCTGGGAAGAAGACAAGAAATGCCAAAAAGTTCTGGATGTCCCCGAGGTTTGTGCAGATGACCTTATATGCACAAATACCGGATCTTCCCAAGGTATAAAGATGATATTCTAAAAATTAATGTTATGATGGAAGATACTCTGAAGATAATGCAAAAGAAGAAACAAGTTTGATCAAGGAGATATCCCGAGGAAGACGATTGGCCATCTTGGTAATGTAGTGTATGTGGCTCCTGAGAATGACAAGTGGAGGCATAATGAAAGTGACTCAGATAATGAAAAACCAACTCTTGATGCCTTATATGAAAAGCAAAGACAAGATGAAGAAGTTGGTAGTAGCAAGAAGAAGAGAAAAAGAAAAGCTATTGTAGTTGAATCTGAAGGCGATGATGATGACACTGATGAGGATAAAGGAAATGATGAAGGAGGTGATAGGGGTGGAGATGATAAAGATGACAGTTCTGGAGATGATAGTCCTCCACCAGATGGATATGAAAAATACATTGATAAACATACTGTGAGAAAAATCCGAAGGATAAAGAAGCCCGCTGGTGATGAAGCTGATACTGATATACGCCATCTGAAGAAGTGGCCAATGAGAAGATGAAGAAGAAGAAGAAGAGAAAGAAACCAACCAAACCATCCAAAAAGTCGAAGAAAGGTGAACCCACAAGTTTACATGCACCCACACCACTAAGAACAAAACCAGTTATTGCTGCTAGTAACTTAGAACCAACTACTAAAGCCACAATCGAAGAACCAGTTGGCCTGATAGTTGAGGAGCACGAATCTTTTCAAGATACAATTCCTGATATTCCTAAAACCACAACACCGACTCAACAACCACAAGTTGTAGAAACCACACCACAACCAATACAACTAACACCAGTGCAGCAATGTCCATAACAATCAGCTGGAGAATGATCCGTTGCTCCACAAAGTAAAAACATGTCTCGTGAATTGACTAACAGTGAAAGGATTGAAGTGTTAAGATAACAATTGAATGGAACAATCAATCAGTTTGCTAAAAAACTAGCGTACGCTTTTGAGACCCAAAATTTGATTATAGAACAAAGGTTAGATATCAACAGGTTAAAGGCAACATATATTGCTCGAACGGCTGAGATGAACGAGTTGAAAAAGACGAATGAAAAGCTTGAAGAGAAAAATGGCCACCTTCAAGAAAGATGCAAGCTGAGATAATCATCTCAAGACAATGTTTGAAAACCAAAAGCAGTTCTTCGAAAAAATGAATGCTAAAGTAAATGTTATGTGGAAAGAAAGATGCAAACCAGATGAGGTTATGCAAAAGAAAGACGATGATAAATAAGATCCTTCTAATCCTAAAGGAAAACTGAGCTAATCCAATTCGGATACGGCTATGAGTTCCGAAGGAGGTTCAAGCTCGATGGCACTTATAGTTACTCCAGTCAGTTCAATGCCACCAAATGATAAAGAGGCAATGATTGGTGCACTAGAAGACATTGAAGATGAATGACTAAACTTTGATTTCGAGTACACGGGTGGTTTGGATTATGCATCCTTGGAGTAGGTACTTGAGACACAAGATGTTGGTGCTGAGTTAAGAACAAAAGCAAGAAGTGACAAACCTATAGGATCTGATCCTGAGGGGGAGTCAACTGAATCTAGTGAAGCTAGAAAATCTAATGATGTCGGAAAAATGGCAGTGGATGAATTAGAGGTACAAACTACTAAATCTATTCCTTAAGTGCCTAAGACTCATTTAGAGACAGGAGAACCACTAGAAGTGGGAGAGCTTATTCATGGGTTATCAGCAGAGCAGTTGGCTAAACTGTATAACATGGTTGACGTTGATGAAAAAGATTTAGAGTCCACTCATGTTGAGGGTGAGATCTCGAAGTTGAGTGAAGTTGATGAGATTAAATTTGAAGTAGAACTTGGCTATAATCCCGAAAAGTATGTTAGGGATGATGGCCAAGAGATAGATCCATTTGATGAAGTAATGTCAAGAATGGCTGAAATGGATCTACAAGAAAAAATCAAAGAACAGAATATGTTCATTGATGATTCTCTACCTTTAGCTGAAAAGGAAAAGACGTACCAAGAATGGATGGAGGAGTTTGTTAAAAGCCATTGTAAACCACCACCTCCTCCTAAACATGCTACACATTGAGTTAGAGAAGGACATATCAAATGGAAACATTCTCAGCTAGGTGTACCTGAAAGCGTTAAAATATGTGCAATCAAACGAGAACAGGGAATACAATACTTCAATTCCATTCTGAGCATTCTCTCACTGCCACACTATGATGTGTCTGCTCTTGCCAGATTCCATGTAGTAAATCGTCCCAACTATTATGGTGTGAATTTGTTTGAAAAAGAAGATCAGATTTGAGAAATGGAACAGATGGAAAGACGAACTCTACAAGCCTCAGTTAGTTTCCTGAAAGGATTCAAATTCGTTTTACTCTTGACCCTAAAACAAATACAGGTCGTTACAGGTTGAAATACAAGACTTCAAAAGTAATGAAGAAGATTCCATTGATGAAGATGCCTCAAGACTTTTGTGGGAATATGAGATTGTGGTGTTATGACTTTGACACGGGTGAAGCAGTGATTGTGTTGTTAAAATATAATCATGTCCATTTACTACCTTTAGCCACACAAACACGCTTTACCGTAACCATTTCACATGTTTAGCCACATAGAAAATCAAACAAATACCATGGTAGTTAGTCGTCACACAAATCTGTAAGTGACCACATGTATTATCTTTTAACCACAACATTAAAAATCAGTTGTGGCAGATAGTTACATATAGCCACACTTATCTACCATGGCTAGTGATTGTCACATTTTCTATTGAATGTGTGACTAAAGGTTTCGAAGAGATGTGTTTTTGTCACATGCATCAAGAAATCAAATAAACAAAGTACCTGATGTGTTCAAATATTAACATATAAATTTCATCAAATGAGGCATAAAACTAACCCCTTTTTAGTACTAATGTTGGAAAAAGTGTGCTTTTGTCTTCCTTTTGTATTTTCAGGATTAAATGAGCTCAAATTAACAAAAGAAGCAAAAAGACATCAAAATCTGACATAAATACAAGAAAAGGAACAAGATGTGACATGCCCGACCCCACGACAGCATATTCCCAAGCAAAACAAGAAGACAGAAGACTGAACACGCCCCGTGCTCAGCCAGCACGGGGGCGTGCCCAAATGTCAGCAGAAAAGACAAAGTGGTAGAAGCTTCTATTGCCCACCACGGGGCCGTGCTCAGCGGACACGGGGCCGTGGTCAACTATAAGATTCGCACAATCCAGCAAATCTGCATAGTACAAAGATTCTTCTGCACCACGGGGTCGTGCTCAGCGGACACGGGGGCGTGGTCAACTAATAAGACAAAGCTGCATTTAATGAAGAAAGAGAGGATGTGGACACGGGGCCGTGCCCACTGGATACGGGGCCGTGCCCGAGCTTCTGTTCAGCCTATAAATAGGAGTGCTTGGCTCAAGCTCAAACCATCCCTTGGCACACCACCTCTCTCACACTTCACCCACCACCCACCACCCACCACCACCATCATCCATTGTCCATCGTAGAGTGTGTGAGTCGTCTCGGGATCCAAGATTGATCGTAAGAGTTCTTGACAATCAAGGCTATGTTTGCCTAAGTCTCTTACATCACTTGGTGAAGACAAATTGTCTAGTGTAATACTTTTTATTTCTAATCTTTTGCACTTTTTATTTGGTTTTGTATTAATGACTTTAATAACTAGTTGCTTATGTTGAAGGTGATCTTTCCTTATCGTTTGTCCGTGGTGTCTTGGCATTATTTTACTGTCTATATAAAATAAAAGATTTTCACCATTCATATCTCCACGGTCTATATGGAGGTATGTTGGCTACCTGGTCGGGGGTTAAGGGAACGGTTTGGTAAAGGTCTTGCCATTGTTCAGCGTTTAGAGGTCCTGCAATGGACCTGGGTCAAATTTAGTAGGACCTCCTTCAATGCTTCACGGTATTGGATGGCGGGGGTCCAAACTCTTTGACCCCCTCATAAGTTAACTACTATTAATACTATAACCCGGCTATTTAGGACTGTATCCCTGCTGACTCAGACTACTTAGCCGAGGGTAACGTCACCGCCAAAAGCGGGGCCTACCACAATATTGCATTAATAACTTAATTCATTATCTTCCAATAATCCACCCTTTTAGGATTGTATCCTTGCTGACTCAAACTACTGGGGTGAGGGTAACATCACCTTCAAAAGAGGGTCCTACTACAATAACTAAGATAATCTCTTAATTATGTGCAAAAGTGCGGAAATAATCAAAGGTTATACTAGATACGAGTCGGAACCAAGTGATTCATCTTGTCTATCTGTTTTTCTTTTTATTTTATTTTTCAGCATTTAGTTAGATTTTATTTTTCTTAGTTAAAAACCTTTTTCTAAACTTTTTATTTTGATTAGACGTTGAGGATAAACCGGTACTAAAAGCTCTTGTGTCATTGGACGACCTCGGTATCTTACCAACACTATACTACGCTCACGATGGGTGCACTTGCCCATATGTGTGTTTAGTGTTAGTGAAATATCGTGTTTTATAAATTTAAAACTTGGCTAAAATAGTGTTAGTGAATATACTTTTTAATTTTTCTTTCTTTGTTATAACGACTGCACCGAAACCGGCCGAGTTTCTATCATTTTCTATTTTGCTTATCTTTTTGCCTTTGTTTACTATATTGTTTTACATTTTCTTATTATTTTGATGTTTAGAGTCGAGTTACGATGCAAATAGCATAATACATTTAGATATCATTTATTTAATTTTACAAATTTATTAATCAGTTGTCATGGTGTGCTATACGTTCTGAATTCTAACCGCGTCCCTACACAACGTGCGGGTAACTACGACCTTAGTTATTCATAATAGTTCTTCATTGCTAAAATAGTTGAAGGAATGGTAATAAGAACAAAAGACAATTTTGTTTTCTTTGAACGGTTTAAAATTACATTAAATCCGTCTTTAACGGGCTTTGAACCCTTGAACTCAAGGGAAGCAACAAGAAAAAGTCCTGTAGAACCCCTTCAAAAATGTTAGATATATATATATATATATAATATAATATAATAGCGAATTAATGTAACTGTACATAAAAGTTAACTTATGCATGTTATGTTCTCTTTATAAGATTGGAAAGCCATATGCCTGTTATATTTTCCTATTGATTTCTTGTCTTTTTAACCAAATAGAGAACATGTTTCTGTCATGTAACTCTGAATGATATGTTTATTTTTTATGTTGACACATTTTCATGTAAGTTGCCTTTTCATATTTTAGTAAAGATGGTATGTGGGTAAGGAGGGTACATCACTCATGAACTCCAATTGACATTTGAAAAACATACATTCTTGAATGTTATAGAACATTAATGTATATTTATTTTGGGCCACTATCAAAGTCATCTTCTACATTTTAACCCCTTTAACATTAATTCTTTATATTAGACACCCTTTAACTCTAATTAATATATTATTGCAAGTTTGGCCCATTGCATTTTAAATTGCTACATTTCAACCCAATATAATTCTGATCACTATATTTGAGAACGTTTTCAGTTTAAATTGCTATATTTCAACCTGTTTAACTTGAATTGCTATATATTTGGCACGTCTGCCCGTTCATTTAAATTGATATATTCAACCCGTGAAACACTTATTCATAATATTTGGGTACATTTGACCCATTCATATGAATTTCTCCCTTTAAACTTCACTTTATAAAACTGATCAAACACGCTAAAATAAAGAGAATACTAAATAGAGGAATTTAAAATGCAATAGGTCAAACAGGAATTTAAACTTCACTTTATGAATCCCATCTAAGCCCAATTCACTTGTTTTACTTCATTGCAATATCTTTAACAAAAGCATCAACATCTTTATTAACAGATCCAGCTTCACCAACACTTTCTTGACAAATTCTTGAAAACACCTTCGCCCTTTCCATCATCTCAATCCTCACAACACTCTTCGAATCCATAAAATCTCTTACAGTCTTGGCAATCTCGTCTCTCTTTAAAGCTCCCACTTTTTCCCTCATGTTCCATCCGATCTTCCAATCTTTGACGATCATTTTACTATTAAGTGTTTGGTCTAGCGATATAGGAAAAGCCAACATCGGTACACCTGAAAACAAGCTCTCCTTCACCGAATTCCACCCACAATGTGTCCAAAACCCCCCTATAGAAGAATGTAACAAAACCCTAAGTTGGTCACACCATTCCACCACCATACCATTCTCCCCACAAATTTCTTTCAAATGTGAGGTTTCCCCTCTAGCCACCCACACAAAGTTAACACCACTTTGGGTTAACCCGTATGCGATTTCAGCCATTTCAGCACCTGTAACCGAAAGGAAGCTACCGAAAGAAACATACAAGACAGTTCTTGGTGGTTTGGAGTTTAACCAGTTTAAGTAAATGGGTTGGTCTGATGAGGGATTGGGTTCGACTTGGGAGTATGGTATGTTGGGTCCAGATGTGTAAACGGGCATTTGCAACGTGGCTCGAAGAGCATCAATGGCTTCATGTTCTAACTCGTATATGGTTGATATAAGGACGTAATTTGCTTTTATATTAGATAACTTGGGTATAATGCCCTTTAACCTCTCACCGCCACTATGATAGACCGTTGGAATGTCTGCTACTGTTAATAAAGACAATCCAGGAATATAATCTATGATCTCCTTTCCTCTTTCTGTTCAAACAAATAAAAATATCATGATATATATATGCGAAATGGGTTTCTTTAGTTTCAAAGAATTCAAACTCCTAACATGATGGATTAATTTTACCGAGGGTGAAATAGAGATGGCAAATTAACCCGAACCCGACAGGCATACCCAAAAGCCGAAACATTCAAGTTTGGCATATGAGTATCAGGTTGTTAGTAAAGAAAAGAAAAAAAGGTAACGATAAAAGTATAAAAAGTAAAGGTATAGACATTTGCCAGGAGAGGTCTCAGGTTCAAACATCGACAATGAGAGTATTTAAGAGTTATTGGTGTGTGAAATTTGCAGTTAAAAAAAAAAGATAAAGGCATAAAAAGTATTATTTAATTAATAAAGAAGAAGAACATATAGTAATTTTTAGTATAATTATAGATATGGGAAGAGAATGAATGCTTTTAACAACTAGTAATCAGGTCCGTCCGCGTTGCGGCACGGGTACATTGCAAACATTGAATGAATTAGTCCAATCCTTATATGATGTGTTATCCTTATGAAAACGCGCGTTCTGACGTATCCGACTCAATGTAACATATATAATCATTGTGACTGGATCGAAACGTATAGTAAATCGAAATTATACCATACAATCATAACGTTTTATATATGACCCTACTTATACATAGAACATGTAACGGGTATAACGGAAAAACTGACTTGTATAATTAAAAGTGCTTTATTAATGCTTTTTAAAATAAAATACAGACTAAAACGTGTTATATTTGACCTGACTCGTTTTTCCCAAAAAATTTATGTTGAAACGTAGACCAACTCAAATTTATACCGACCCACACATACAAATAAATATGTGCACGTAAAAATGTTTTTTTATACGAAAACGTATTATATTTGATCGAAGTTGTTTTCAGAAAAACTTTACGTCGAAATGTAGACAAACTCAAATTTATACAAACGCGCATATAAAAATATGCACGTGAACATAGTTTTTTTTAAGTAAATATGTACATAAATAATTTTTATCATGTTTGTTTACATATATTTAACAATAAATAATTTACAAAATTAAATTACTTTTTGAGTGCTTGTGTTTTAGTGGTTTTAACCACTTGAGGCAAAAATAAAAAAGTTTAACGCCCTGAGTCCTTAACCACTCAGTTTATAACGTTTTGAGTCCCTGTGTTTTAGTAGTGTTAACCACTTGAGTCCAAAATCAAAAGTACAAGTGTTAAAATTTGGACTCAAAACGTTATAAAATGAGTGGTTAGAGACTCAGGACGTTAAACATTTTGATTTTAGACTCAAGTGGTTAAAACCACTAAAACACATAGACTCAAAAAGTAATTTACTCTAAATAATTTAGTTATAAAATATTTATTTATAGGATAAAATCTAAGAGTTTATCTAAAGGAAATAGTAATATTATAGAAAATGATGTCATAAACATAATTAGAGTAATTGATAGTAATGGCAAATCTAATAAATAATAACGTAAAAAATATATATATTAGATAATACAAAGTGAAAACAAAATATTGATTTTTTTTTGAACGGTAACTTTCTAAGGATATTTACATCCCCAAGACGGGGACCCTAACCAAGTCTGTCCCAGACTTACGTTGTCTTAACCGGGTCCGCGCTGGGAGTGGTCAGACTTGGCTACGGCGTTCGCCCGGAAACCGTACCGCCTCCACACGAGACACCTCACTGGAGTAACGGCCGGGGCGGCTCAGGCTCGAACTTGCGCAACATTGGCTAACAAGCACTTACCATCATTGCCTGGTCCCCACACCTTTGCTACACCCCGGAGTAAAAGTATAAATATTAATATTGATGAAGTAAAAAAAAAGAATAAATAATTATTTGATATATATTTTTTCTGCATGCCTTGGGGCCTGGGCTCCTTACCATTCAACAATCGAATTACCTTTTAAAGATCGACCTTGTATAAAAGTAGGAAAAAAAAGAAGGGCTATAATAGTAAAATACACCCACATTTAATAAGATCTGTGTGCATTGCGGTGCGGGTACATTGCAAACGTCGAACGGATTAGTCCAAGCGTTATCTGATGCGCTAACCTTATGAAAACACGCGTTTCGACGTATTCGGTTGAACTCAACGTAACATATATAACTACATTGCGATTGGATCAAAACATACCGCAAATCGAATTTATACCGTACAATCATAACGTATTATATGCGGCCCGACTAACTTGAATTTATACCGTCAAGTAAAAAACTCTCGAGGGGTCAAAGTGATATTTTACAAAGTTTATAAAAAGTTATTGGTTAAAAAATTACATTTCCTAAACTTAATGGATAAGAGGAGATGATAATGAGATTTGACAAAGTTGAAGGTAAAAAAGAAAACTATGACAAAGTTAAGGGTATAAAGGAACTACCATAAAGTTTGAGGGTAATACTTTTAGATATTTTATTTTATTTTTTTAGTTTAGTGTTTAGCTTTGTCTTCCGATGATTCTTTCGATCACGTCCTCCTGAATCTATTGGACATTTAGTTTTAATTATTCAAGCACTATTATTTTTTTATTCTTTGAATATTCAAGTACTATATTAGTTTTTTTTTTCTTTGAACTATTATTTTTTTCTCTTTGAATATTCAAGTACTATTAGTTTTTTTTTCTTTGAATTTTTCCAATTACAGTTTTACTTAACGACCATATGTGAATCTCATATAATATTATTAAGTTATTTAAGTAAGATATAATATTAAATATAAATAAAACATATTTATCTGTAACAAATCTTTGTCAAGGAAAAGCTAAAATAAGCTTTAACGTTAATTAAATCTATTTTATTATGGATAAACATGACTATTAAATAAGTCAAAAGAGGTTAAATAAGTAGAAATTAATTTGTGTAAACCACTAGAATGTGATTTGTAGGGATTAAGGTGCTGAACCCTTTGAACACCCATACCCTCTTAGAAATATACACTAATTCTTTTTTCAAGAGATGTGACCGCCCACCCACGACTGTGGGTAGGTCCGCCGCTGTACCCATCCGACTAGTCTTAAAATGGAATCGTTAATAAGCGAGAAATCACACCTGAAACGTCGACAAAAAGGTGATGATTCGATTCCAGGAGATCAACATGATGCACAACGGATAACATGGAGGCACTCATCGGCCAATACATCGCTACCGGAATATTCCTCCTGTTAGCGACGTCAAACGGCCAGCCCATAGTTCCATCAGCTATGATGAGTGTCACCGGAAACTCAGTCTGATCAAGCACCTCAACAAAAGGACCTTCCATTTTGGTATTTGCAGCAGTGAGGAAGCCTACCACGTCGGATCCACGGTTGAGTTCGGATGGGAGGACGTTAGGAATGGTGGCGAACCGGATGTTATCTTGCTCCGGATCAGGATTGAGAAACCCGAGCCACTCCTCGGTGACAACGACGGTGAAGATGGTGGTGCAACTGTGAGAAGAGAGTATATTGCAGAGGTTCAACATAGGATTTATATTGCCTCTGCCCGGAAACGGAACCACCATCACTTGATTCATATTTTGTTTCCTGTTAATATGAGAACCGTCGATGATTGCAAGTGTGATATTTTATATTGTAAACGTCTATTCCTTTTTATTGTGCATAATGGTTGATGTCTATTCCTTTTTATTAAAGTATGAAAAAATTCTTTTCGTTTTTAATAAAATAAATCATCAAATCCTATGAGCACTTGACGAAACCACATGAAATTATCTTTTTTCTCTTGTATCTTCTTACCATTATTATATGAGTAAATTACAAGTTTTTTCCTTTATGTTTACACCAAATTGCAGGCGCTGTCTTTTAGCGCAAAAGTTGACAAGTTTTGTCTTTAATGTTGCAAAATCTTGCACGTTATGTCCTTTAGGCCAAACCCAGTTAATTTTTTTGGTTAAATCTGGTCACCCAAGGGTACTTTTGTCTTTTTACCTATATATTTAATATTGTTATTATTAAAAAAATATTATTATTATTATTACTATTATTTATATATATAAAAATCATACAGATTCTTCCTAATCTCCTCTCTCTCACTACAAATCTAGCTCTCTGCCTCTCTCTCTCTCTATCTCTATCAGACTACCACCATCAACCACCGCCTTAGCGCTATCCACCACTGCAACCACCATCCCCACCGGCCACCCCTGCAACCACCATCCACCACCCCACCAAACTCTTCGCCGGAGAGTTAACAAGAACCTCCAAAAGTTGGCTTCTGTTCAATTTCTCTAATCCGTCATACCTAGGTATTCCAGATCCGAAATTTGAAGACGAGAAAGAAGAGGATACAGGCATGGTGTCGAAGGCGAGCGGCGTCTCTTTCACGTTTGTTGGCGTTCTGGTGGCCTAATTTCTTCATTAAGTAATGGTTAGTAAGATGGCTGGGGTTTTAGGATTTGGGGATTTTGTTGTTGATATGGTTTCTTTCCTGTAACAACCTGAATTAGGTGGTTTAAGCAAAAAACGTACACCCAATTAACGCGACTGTGACTATTACAAATAGAATGAGAAGCGTTTATTGAATAAAGAGTGGAGGACTCGCATTACGCGAATTCTGGAGGGTGATGGAGTTTATATAGATTGGATAGTGGTTGGATGACTTTTATTTAAGGCTTCTGTTGGTAATGGTGGTGGCGGTATTGGTGGTGGTGAAAGGCTGGAGAGAGAGAATTGGGGTTGAAGATGAATATTAGGGTTTTAAAAGGGGGAAACACAAGTGGGGAAGGGGAAATGACTGTTCTTCCCTCGTGTGCAATGCACATGACATAACTTAACCAAAAAAATTAACTGGGTTTGGTCTAAAGGACATAACGTGCAAGATTTTGCAACATTAAGGACAAAACTTGTCAACTTTTACGCTAAAGGACAGCGCCTGCAATTTGGTGTAAACGTAAAGGACAAAACTTGTAATTTACTCTTATTATATGATATGAAACATAGTTTTAGAAGTACCATAGTTTTTTAACTACTTTGTTCTACTAGTGGTATTATGTATATCTTGCATGTTTAGTTTTATGTACTTTTGTACCACATTAGCTTGGCTAGTTTAATTCTTCATACCCTCTCCCTGATCACTTATTGGTCTTAGCTATTAGGGGTGTGTATGGGTCGGTTTGAATCGATTTTGGCTAAAAATCATAACCGTAATGCCAGTTAATGGATAATGATAACCATAACCGGTTATGGCGGTTATGGTTAATTGGTTTTGATAGTTATATCGGTCGGTTAATCATGAATTTACGTCTGGCTAAAACTAACTTAAATTTTTTTTGACCGTGAAATAAATTGTTATTACACTTTTGTATATATTAATCTATAATATTAATACCGGTTGTTACCGAATATTCAAACAAAACGATATGATATAAACAATAAATTCAAACAAACATTTAACCAAAATGATATGATATAACTCTAAATTCTAACAAACGTTTAACAAAAAACATCAAATATAAAAATGGTGAAAAGTTCAATATCCAACAAAGATAATACTACATGTTGGTTTGGTTTGGTTCGGTTATGGTGGGTATGGAAACATTGGTAACCATAACCGACCTGCTACTTTCAGCTTTCAAAAAAACAATTAACCGTCCCACTGGTTTTTGATTTGGTTCGGGTTTTTGGTTCAGTTTTGTCGGATAATTCGGTTATTAATCTCTTAGGCGTAATGACTACTTTGACCCTCAGAACTTCAACTATTCAAAGATGATTACCGAGCATATGAAAGAAAACCTTAGGAAGAAGACAATAAATGCCAACAAGTTCAAGGTGTATCCAGGTTTGTGCAGATGATCTTAGATGCACAAATACCGAATGTTCCCAATGTATAAGATGATATTCTAAAAATTAATGTTATGAAAGAAGATACTCTAAAGATAATGCAAAAGAAGAACAAGTTTGATGAAGGAGATATACCGAGCCCGAGGAAGATGATTTGTCATCTTGGTAATGTAGAGTATGTGGCTCCTGAGAATTACAAATGGCGGCATATTGAAAGTGACTTAGATAATGAAGAACCAACTCTTGATGCCTTATATGAAAAGCAAAGACAAGATGAAGAAGCTGGTAGTAGCAAGAAGAAGAGAAAGGAAAAGCTATTGTAGTTGAATCTGAAGGCTATGATGATGACGCTAATGATGATAAAGGAAATGATGAAGGAGGTGATAAGGGAGGAGATGATAAAGATGACAGTTATGGAGATGATAGTCCTCCACCATGGATATGAAAAATACATTGATAAATAAACTGTGAGAAAAATCCGAAGGATAAAGAAGCCCGCTGGTGATGAAGCTGATACTGATATACGCCATCTGAAGAAGTGGCCAAGGAGAAGAAGAAAAGAAGAAGAAGAAGAAGAAGAATAAGAGAAAGAAACCAACCAAACCATCCAAAAAGTCGAAGAAAGGTGAACCCACAAGTTTACATGCACCCACACCACTAAGAACAAAACCAGTTATGTAACACTCGATTAAATTTCTAATTTAAGTATAATAAAAGATACTAAATTTTAGATATATAGTACCTTGGTTTAACATAAGTACAAAATAAAAGTTTCAAAGTAACACCAACTAGTCAACTACTGACTAGTTTAAACATTCATAACATGATTAGCAAATCATTTACATAAAAAACATTGTCTAGACGAAGTCATCCCAAAAGTATTGTTTAAACATAAACTAAGTTAACGCGGAAGCTTGCAAAGTTGTGTTCGGTTCTTCAAAAACTTGCTCGATCGCCATCCGAATAGTTCCCTTTATTACCTAAGGTCAAAACCACTTAAAATGTTAGTTTTGACATTTATATGAAGTGTATAAACAAGTTCCAAGCATTTAAACATGCAAAATAATAAAAAAAAAATGTTACCCTGTCGCGTGGCGCGACAGGCCCTCGCGTGGTGCGGGGGAGGTGGTTTTCCAGCAGGTTCAGTTTTGTGACCTGCACTTGCTGCCAGTTCCGGAAATTCAGATTTTCAACTTTAAATGACCATAACTTTTGACTCGTGAGTCCGTTTTAGGTGATTCTTTTTCCTATGCGTCTGTAAATTCAATACCGACGTAACTATAATGATTTCCATACCAAAAGTTTATTTTACGGACCAGACGACAAAATTTCACTTTGTAATTATTCGACCCTTTCTAGTTATCCTTATTTTGCTACCTTTGTAATAGTAAACATAAGGCGCTTGTTACCCAACTTCCGGGGCTTATTATCACCGGCACTTCATTACCAAACTTATGGCTTCATGCTCTTGTGATCGCTATCTCCATCGCTATCTATTTAAAACACTAACACTACAATGTACACCATTATTCGACCCGTTTGGCTCATCTACGGAATCCTCCATTATGATGACTACCAAACGACTTCTAACCAATTCTTAACCTATTATTTCAAGTAACGAATATTGTCGCTTTAATCAATACAGTCTTTATTCTACAACGCCACTATTCATATGCTAGTTATCAAAATTTCTTAATGTAACGAATCAAGTTACATACCTTTAGTGCACGCCCTTCAAACGCAAATCGCCACCGACTTGTCCACTCGACGCTCCGGTATCTTTTCCTATAGAGTTCAATCATGACGCGTTTAGAACTCTTTTCAATCACATATCGCATAATTTGCCAAAACATCACAATTATGCGTTTTAACTTTAAAATTTCAGTTTCGAGCCTTCTTTGAAGCATTTCTACAAACACTTAAAGGGCAGGATTTCATATCTTTTATATTCAAGTTCATGGCTTGTCGCTTAGCCAAAATTAACATCAATCGAGTTATCACATATAGAATCAAACATCAAATTTTTCAGAAATCAGTTTCTATGAATCAAATTACACTAGAATAACATTCAAAACCCTAGTGTTTATCAAGTTCTATATAACCCACTAATCACCTACAATGGTGGCCATGGATTTCACTAGAATTTGGCATGATTTCAACATGTACTTGTCTAGGGTTTACTCTTAGACATTTTAATGTTCCTATTTCATCTACAAATCACACATGCATCATCAGATTTCGAATTCTCTAAATTCATGAGAATTTCAAGTAGAGAATTTTTGTCAAATTTTACATACCTTATGATCTCCTTGCAATGGGGATCGTTAATCTATGCTCGATTTTCGTTTTGGACTTGATTTGATCCTTCAATTGGAGGTGCTTGACAAGAACCAGGGTTTTTTGGGGAGCTTGGGGATCGCCCCCTGTCTTCTGATCGATCTCAGCAACACAAAAAAGTGTGTTGTGAGTTTAATTTTTGTTTTATTATTATTAGTTTTCATTTAAACACCTTTGGTCCCTCAACTTTCGATTTTATTCAGTTTTAACTCTTTAACTACTCATAAGTCATCATCTAACTAGGTTAATGTCATTCCTAGTTAGTTTATTTTTCTTATTTATTCACTACATAATTGTATTATAAGAATTTGTGTTTTCGGGGTGTTACAAGTCCACCCTCCTTAAAAGGGTTTCGTCCCCGAAACCAGAGTACGTACCGAATAGTGTAGGGTAGAGACGTCGCATCTCCTCTTCGGACTCCCATGTAGTGTCCGAACCTTTCCTATGCTCCCACTTGATCTTGACTTGATCGATTTGTTTATTTCGCAAGTGCTTAACCTTTCGATCTAAAATCTCTATTGGCCTTACCGCATAATTCAGGTGATCATCCACCTCGATATCGTCGTACTGGATATAAGCTGTTTCCTCCGCTAGACATTTTCGCAACTGAGACACGTGGAACGTGCCATGTATTCCACTCAACTCTTCCGGTAGCTCGAGGCGATAAGCCACCTTGCCAACCCGTTCGATGATTTTAAATGGCCCGATAAACCTCGGGCTTAGTTTCCCCTTTTTTCTGAATCTGATAACGCCCTTCCATGGGGAAACCTTTAACATAACCATGTCGCCTATCTGAAATTCAATCGGTCTTCGTCTTTTATCGGCATAAGACTTTTGCCTATCTTGGGCTGCTTTCAAATGGGCTCGTACCACTTCAATTTAATCATTAGTGGCCTGAACTATGTCTTTATGTGCCAATTCACGTGGACCCACTTCACCCCAACACACTGGGGTTCTGCACTTTCTACCATATAGCATCTCATAAGGTGCCATGCCGATGCTCGAATGGTAACTATTGTTATACGAAAATTCAGCCAAAGGTAGATAAACATCCAACTTCCGCCGAAGTCGATGATACATGCCCGTAACATATCCTCTTGCGTCTGTATTGTTCTTTCACTCTGCCCATCCGTCTGAGGATCGTAGTTGGTGCTAATGAAGAGTTTCGTTCCCATTTGTTCTTGAAAATCCCGCCAAAAATTTGAAGTAAATCGGGTATCTCTATCCGATACGATGGATACCGGTACGCCGTGACGTGCCACTATTTCATTTGTATATACCTCGGACATCTTTTCTGAAGTATAAGTTTCACGTATAGGAATGAAATGTGCACTCTTCGTCAATCTATCCACAATCACCAATATAGCATCAAATCCCCGAATCGTTTTAGGTAGTTTGGTCAATAGGTCCATAGTGATATATTCCCATTTCCAAACCGGGATCTCCAAAGGTTGCAGTTTTCCATATGGTTTCTGTTGTTCTGCTTTGACTTGTAAACAAGTCATGCACTTCTCCACATATTTTACCACATCCCTCTTCATTCCGGGCCACCAATAGTTTTGTTTCAGATCATTGTACATCTTGGTCGCACCCGGATGAATAGAATATCGGGATTTATGAGCTTCATCGAGTAGAAGCGTCTTAACCCCACAAGAATTTGGAACCCATACTCTTCCGGATCGAGTCTTTAACCCGTCCTTTCCATCCGACAAATCTTTTAACTGTCCGATTATTCTTTCCTTCTTCCAGTTCTCCTCTTTTACTGCTTCTACTTGCGCTTCTCGGATACGTTCAAGTATACCCGAGGTTACGACAAGCTGCATCGACCTTACTCGTATTGGGACATAATCCGCTTTTCTGCTCAGGGCATCCGCCACCACATTTGCCTTTCCGGGGTGGTAATGTATTTCACAGTCAAAATCCTTCACGGTTTCTAACCATCGCTTTTGTCGCATATTTAGCTCCTTCTGATTGAAGAAATATTTTAAGCTCTTGTGATCGGTGAATATGGTACACTTTACCCCATATAAATAGTGCCTCCATATTTTTAACGCAAACACCACCGCAACCAGTTCGAGGTCGTGCGTGGGATATTTCTTTTCATGTATTTTCAGTTGCCTCGAGGCATAAGCTATAACTTTGCCCCGTTGCATCAAAACGCATCCGAGCCCCGATAGTGAGGCATCCGAATAAACCACCAAGTCTTCGACTCCATCCGGAAATGTTAATACCGGAGCTTGAGTTAACTTCTCTTTTAGCGTTTGAAACGCTCTTTCTTGTTCGGCACCCCAAATGAACTTTTCCTCTTTCCGGGTTAACTTAGTTAGCGGTGACGCAATCTTGGAGAAATCCTGAAAGAATCTCCTATAATATCCCGCAAGCCCTAAGAAGCTTCTAATTTTTGAAGGATTCTTCGGAGGGCTCCATTTTGACACGACCTCTATCTTTGAAGGATCTACCAATATTCCATCGACGCTTATGATGTGGCCAAGGAATTGCACCTCTCGCAACCAGAAGGCGCATTTTGAGAATTTCGCGTACAACCTTTCTTGCCTGAGCGTCTCTAACACCTCTTGTAAGTGGAGCGCATGTTCTGCTTCACCTTTCGAGTATACCAAAATATCGTCAATAAACACGATTACCGATTTATCCAGCATCAGCTTGCAAACCCGGTTCATGAGATCCATGAAAGCCGCGGGTGCATTGGTCAGCCTGAATGACATTACGAGGAACTCGTAATGTCCATATCTCGTGCGGAAAGCCGTCTTCGGTACATCTTCCTCCCTGACCCTTAGTTGATGATACCCCGATCTAAGGTCAATTTTTGAAAACCAGCTCGCACCTTGTAATTGGTCGAATAGGTCGTCTCTTCTCGGAAGCGGGTATCGATTCTTTACCGTGAGTTTATTTAACTCCCGGTAATCGATACACATTCGCATGCTCCCGTCTTTCTTTTTCACGAATAGCACGGGCGCGCCCCAAGGAGACACACTCGGCCTTATGAATCCTTTATCGAGCAGGTCTTGAATCTGCGACATTAATTCTTGTAATTCCGATGGTGCAAGTCGGTATGATGCTTTTGCTACGGGTTTCGCGCCCGGAACTAATTCAATTCCGAACTCTACCTCCGGCTCGGGCGACATTCCCGGTAAATCATCCGAAAATACATCTTCAAAGTCACGTACCACGGGTACGTCTCCAATCTTCGGTAATTCTTTCTCGGGCTCATTCACGTATATCATAAATGCTTTACATCCATGGCTCATGAGCTTGTGAGCCTTTATCATCGAGCATATTATGGGATTGCCTCCCTTTTCGCCATAGATTGTGACGTGTTTTCCACTCGAAGATGTTAGTTTTATCTCCTTACGGAAACACACGACCCTTCCGTGATGTCGAGATAGCCAATCCATCCCAACAACTACTTGAAACTCCCCCATCGACATCGGGATTAAATCTATCAAGTATTCCTCATCATCGATGCTTAATTTGCAGCCTTGACAAACATCACAAACTATAAAACTTTTGTTGTCCCCTATTTCAACTTCTAAGGGCACAAATAATTTCGTCAATGCAAATAAAGGATGTCGAATAAATCCATGTGAAATGAAGGATTTATTCGCACCCGTATCAAATAATACACATGCAGGAATTGAGTTTATTGCAAATATACCTGAGACCACATCGGGTTCTGTCTTTGCTTCAACTACTGTAAGTTGGAAGGACCTAGCCTTCGCCTTTGGAGCTTCCGTTGGAGACTCTTTAGTGTCTCTCTTTCCAACCAAATCTGGGCATTCGGACTTTTTGTGGCCGGGCTGATAACATTTGTAGCAAACCGAGACTTTACCCCGGCATAGAGACGCCGTGTGCCCCGTTTTACCACATATGGGGCACGGTTTGTCTTTGAAACGGCACTCTCCCTTGTGCCCTTTTCCACACACTTTACAACTTGGCGACCCGCCTTTAGCATCCATTTTCTTCCCCGATTCTACAGTTCGAGCTTTCTTTGTAGGGCTTGGATTCACATCCTATGCCCTTCGTTCACCCTTTTCAACTTGTTTCTTCAATTCAATTTCCCGTTCCCGAGCAACGTTTATGATCTCGGTAAGGGTCTCGTATTTTGAAGGAGTCATAAACTCCCTATACTTGGCGCTCAACATGTTATAGTAGTAGTATATCTTCTGTTCTTCATTCGTCACCAATTCATTGCAAAACTTCATCTTATCCATAAACGTCGCCGTAATCTTGTCTATGGTCTCGCCCTTGTGCCTGAGTTGCATGAACTCTTCCTTGATTCTATTAATGACCGCCTTGGGACTATGATGTTTAAGAAACGGTGTCTTAAACTCCTCCCATGTCATGGCCCTCGCTGCTTTGGCTCCTATTTCCTTCTTTTTATTGTCCCACCAATATTTGGCTTGACCCCTCAACTGACCCGTTCCGTAGGCAACAAAGTCACTTTCGTCACAATGGTTTCGAACACTCCTTCAACATCGCTTAACCATCTCTGGCATATTATCGGGTCAGCCTCCCCGTTGTAGATTGGCGGTTTACACGCCATAAACTCTTTGTACGAACATCCCTTACGTTCTCCCAATTTCTCTTTCATAAGGTTGACACTATCTTCCAACCTTTTGACTCGTTCTTCCACTAATGATAATACCCTATTTTGAATTTTGTCTATAAACCCGGATAGACTACCTTCAATTGCCTTCCCCACTTCTTCGGCAATTATTTCTTTCATTTGTTCGGTGCTTGTTGGCACCGGATCATCATCGTTTCTTTCTGACATCTTGAAACTGAAATATTTAAATTAACGTTAAACATTTCATTTATAACATAGCTTTATTTGCTTTGGTTTAGCCAACTTCATAACTTGCTTTAACCATTCACTTTTTGGTGCACTTTCCGGGTTTGAGTGAGTTAACACACTTTTCCCATGCACATTAATTCACATCTCATTACTTACATAAGATAAAATCTACTAAAATAATAAATTAATTCTTACCGGACGATCAATCAAGCTTGAACCGAACACTTTGTTGACAACCTTAAGCTCTGATTACCAACTTGTAACACTCGATTAAATTTCTAATTTAAGTCTAATAAAAGATACTAAATTTTAGATATATAGTACCTTGGTTTAACATAAGTACAAAATAAAAGTTTCAAAGTAACACCAACTAGTCAACTACCGACTAGTTTAAACATTCATAACATGATTAGCAAATCATTTACATCAAAAACATTGCCTAGACGAAGTCATCCCAAAAGTATTGTTTAAACATAAACTAAGTTAACGCGGAAGCTTGCAAAGTTGTGTTCGGTTCTTCAAAAACTTGCTCGATCGCCATCCGGATAGTTCCCTTTATTACCTAAGGTCAAAACCACTTAAAATGTTAGTTTTGACATTTATATGAAGTGTATAAACAAGTTCCAAGCATTTAAACATGCAAAATAATAAAAAAAAAATGTTACCCTGTCGCGTGGCGCGACAGGCCCTCGCGTGGCGCGGGGGAGGTGGTTTTCCAGCAGGTTCAGTTTTGTGACCTGCACTTGCTGCCAGTTCCGGAAATTCAGATTTTCAACATAAAATGACCATAACTTTTGACTCGTGAGTCCGTTTTAGGTGATTCTTTTTCCTATGCGTCTGTAAATTCAATACCGACGTAACTATAACAATTTTCATACCAAAAGTTTATTTTACGGACCAGACGACAAAATCTCACTTTGTAATTATTCGACCCTTTCTAGTTATCCTTATTTTGCTACCTTTGTAATAGTAAACATAAGGCGCTTGTTACCCAACTTCCGAAGCTTATTATCACCGGCACTTCATTAACAAACTTATGGCTTCATGCTCTTGTGATCGTTATCGCCATCGCTATCTATTTAAAACACTAACACTACAATGTACACCATTATTCGACCCGTTTGGCTCATCTACGGAATCCTCCATTATGATGACTACCAAACGACTTCTAACCAATTCTTAACCGATTATTTCAAGTAATGAATATTGTCGCTTTAATCAATACAGTCTTTATTCTACAACGACACTATTCATATGCTAGTTATCAAAATTTCTTAATGTAACGAATCAAGTTACATACCTTTAGTGCACGCCCTTCAAACGCAAATCGCCACCGACTTGTCCACTCGACGCTCCGGTATCTTTTCCTATAGAGTTCAATCATGACGCGTTTAGAACTCTTTTCAATCACATATCGCATAATTTGCCAAAACATCACAATTATGCGTTTTAACTTTAAAATTTCAGTTTCGAGCCTTCTTTGAAGCATTTATACAAACACTTAAAGGGCAGGATTTCATATCTTTTATATTCAAGTTCATGGCTTGTCGCTTAGCCAAAATTAACATCAATCGAGTTATCACATATAGAATCAAACATCAAATTTTTCAGAAATCAGTTTCTATGAATCAAATTACACTAGAATAACATTCAGAACCCTAGTGTTTATCAAGTTATATATAACCCACTAATCATCTACAATGGTGGCCATGGATTTCACTAGAATTTGGCATGATTTCAACATGTACTTGTCTAGGGTTTACTCCTAGACATTTTAATGTTCCTATTTCATCTACAAATCACACATGCATCATCAGATTTCGAATTCTCTAAATTCATGAGAATTTCAAGTAGAGAATTTTTGTCAAATTTTACATACCTTATGATCTCCTTGCAATGGGGATCGTTATTCTATGCTCGATTTTCGTTTTGGACTTGATTTGATCCTTCAATTGGAGGTGTTTGACAAGAACTAGGGTTTTTTTAGGGAGCTTGGGATCGCCCCCTGTCTTCTGATCGATCTCAGCAACACAAACAAGTGTGTTGTGAGTTTAATTTTTGTTTTATTATTATTAGTTTTCATTTAAACACCTTTGGTCCCTCAACTTTCGTTTTTATTCAGTTTTAACTCTTTAACTACTCATAAGTCATCATCTAACTAGGTTAATGTCATTCCTAGTTAGTTTATTTTTCCTATTTATTCACTACATAATTGTATTATAAGAATTTGTGTTTTCGGGGTGTTACAAGTTACCGCTGCTAGTAACTTAGAACCAACTACTAAAGCCACAATCGAAGAACCAGTTGGCCTAATAGTTGAGGAGCACGAATATTTTCAAGATACAATTCCTGATATTCCTGAAACCACAACACCGACTCAACAACCACAAGTTGCAGAAACCACACCACAACCAATACAACTAACACCAGTGCAGCAATGTCCACAACAATCAGCTGGAGAAGGATCCTTTGCTCCACGAAGTAAAAACATCTCTCCTGAATTGACTAACAGTGAAAGGATTGAAGTGTTAAGACAACACTTGAATGGAATAATCAATCAGTCTGCTAAAAACTAGTGTACGCTTTTGAGACCCAAAATTTGATGATAGAACAAAGGTTAGATATCAACAGGTTAAAGACAACATATATTGCTCGAACTGCTGAGATGAACGAGTTGAAAAATAAGAATGAAAAGCTTGAAGAGAAAAATGGCCACCTTCAAGAAAGATGCAAGCTTAGATAATCATCTCAAGACAATGTTTAAAAACCAAAAGCAGTTCTTCAGAAAAATGAATGCTAAAGTAAATGTTATGTGGAAAGAAAGAGGCAAACCAGATGAGGTTATGCAAAAGAAGGATGATGATAAAGAAGATCCTTCTAATCCTAAAGGACAACTGAGCTCATCCAATTCGGATGCGGCTATGAGTTACGAAGGAGGTTCAAGCTCGATGGCGCTTATAGTTGTTAGGATTAGACACTCTCACACTAACTCGGACCACACACACACTCTGCTTTCACACATTCTGCCACAATCAGGAACACAAGGATTTACGTGGTTCGGTCTAAACTGACCTACGTCCACGGTGGTAACTAGGAGTTTATATTTCTTGGTGAGGTACAAAGTTTACAATACAAATGAATCTCTTATATAGAGATTGAAGAAAGAGAAGAAAGTCCCAAAACATTATCCTGTGAAATATGGATCACCAAGACAATTATTCCCTTATCAACTTGATCAGCTTTTGTGACCTCAGCTGATCAAGTTGTCAAGTGGTTTGGCTTCACACTCAATAATCTCCCACCTGAAGCCACGGAATAATCTTCACCTGTGCTTCAACTGTGCATCAGTATCTCTGTAAAAAACTTTGATCTTCATACATTCCTAGTTACCCCGCCTTCTCTTCAATTATCCTGAAGGCCCGTTGAAGCTTCCGTTAGCTCCAACACAACAGTCATGGCTAAGTCTGCCACTGACCCATTCTCTGTTCCTATCGGCTCCCACTGACATGAACTGCCCGATCCTGGAACAACCTGAGAACAAACACTCTCTGAATAAAGCAGATTATCAACTGGAGAGACTTTGACAGCTGGAATACTGGTTCTCTTAACCCACTGTCGTCTGTACACTCTGACTAAAGCACGTCCCGTGCTCCCACTGCCACGAATGCCCCTGACTGGTTTCCCTAAACCTTTCCTAGCACGTTCATCCTGAATCTGACCCGTGGCTCTGGGTTTGCCATCTGTAAAGCAAACCTTCTTCTGCCCACGAGATTCTGTGAACCGGATCTTGGTCTTCTTCTGAACTGGGACGGTTACTCCCTCAGACGGTAAACTGACCATATACAGCGAACCCCGTTTCTTTCCTCGAGCTACGACTAGATTTCCCTTTAGAACCTTCCACTGCCCGTTCTTGAACTTAACCTCGTGCCCCTGTTCATCCAACTGCCCAACAGAAATCAACTGTTTCTTCAGACTTAGAATTACCCGGACATCCTTTAAAGTCCGTGAACCAACTGGAGTCTTCAGATCTAAGTCACCCATGCTCGTCACATCAAGAACCTCATCGTTCGCCAGTCTTACCTTACCAAAATCACCTTCTTTCAGATTTCGTAGTGCTTCATTGCTGTGGGTAGCGTGAAATGAAGCACCCGAATCCATAACCTAGGAATCCACACTGCTCTCCACACTACAGATCAAAACATCATCATCTGAGTGGTCTACTGCAGCGTTAACTTCTTTCTTCTCATTTGGACATTGATTCCTAAAATGTCCTATCTCTTTGCAGTTCCAACAGGTTACATCACCTCGAGCCCTAGACTGACTCCTATTTCTGTTCCTGCTCCGACTATCTCTGTTATTCTTCCTTCCTCTGCCAACATTCAGTAATTCACTCGATGATTCACTCGAACTTTTCCTTCTGACGTCCTCGCTCAGAATAAGATCACGAATCCCTTCAAAAGTAAATCCGCTGGTACCTGATGAACTGGAAATCGCTGTAACAGTTCCGGACCAACTGTCTGGCAAAGAAAATAACAGTAGCAAAGCTTGAACTTCATCTTCGAATTTGATGCCCACTGACGCAAGTCTAGCCAAAATCGAATTCAACTTGTTGATGTGTTATGTGACTGAACTACCTTCCCTCATCCTAGTATTCACCAGCTCTCGAATCAGAAAGACCTTATTAGCTGCCGAAGGCTTCTCGTACATGTTAGATAGGGCTAACATTATGCCACTAGTTGTGGTTTCCTTCATGATGTTGAATGCCACAGTCTTTGATAACGCCAATGTAATAACTGCCCTGGCTTTCCTGTCTTTTGATTCCCAATCTGCTGGTTCCACCCTTTCTGGTCTAGCTCATGATAACACAATATCAAGATCTTTTTGAACCAATAATGCCTCAATCTGCATCTTCCACCAGCTAAAATCTGTACCATTAAACTTGTCGATTTGCACCTTCCCGTCTTTTGCCATGATAACTGAAACACGACTAAACGAAACTGAAATCGAAAAATAAACCAAAAATCAAACTAAAACAACCGAAACAAGCATTGGTCTACGGTTCTGTTTCTTCGATCTTCAACGAAACGATATACTGAAAAATTTGCTGGTTTAACCGGAAAAAAAATCTGATCTTGAAATTTTAAACCTTCTTCCTAATGCCCCAAAAAAAAACTTAGTTCTTTGACAAATAAAAGTTTGGCTACTACTGCCAAAGGATTAAATAAAAAGAACTAAACCCAATTTTCTTTTAAAGTTGAGGGACCTTCTGGGCAAATTGAAAACTTTAATTCTCCACCAAAATAAAAGGCACGTAATTGCTCCTTCTTCCCCAATTTCCCCAATTCCACCAGAACAAAAAAATCTCTGCTCTCCTTCTTCTCTTATCCTCTGGACGCAATCAACACCTAGAAAAAGGCAAGGATCGAAAATCCAAAGTAACGGCGGCTACTGGGTCAGCAAACCCTAGTCGCGAAGGTGAAGAGAACGGAGGCAGTAGCGGTTCTGGCGGTTCTGATAGCGGTGGAGGCGTTTCTGATGGCGGTGGAGGCGTTTCTGATGGCGGTGGCCGCGATTCTGACGGCGGTGGCCGTGATTCTGACGGCGGTGGCTCTGACCGGAACCCTAGTTCTGGTATCACAGGTCAGTATTACCTCATTCTTCTGTTCGTGTGAGTCGATCAAGAGCCCTGAGTTCTGATACCAGTTGTTAGGATCGGACACTCTCACACTAACTCGGACCACACACACACTCTGCTCTCACACACTCTGCCACAATCAGGAACACAAGGATTTACGTGGTTCGTTCTAAACTGACCTACGTCCACGGTGGTAACTAGGAGTTTATATTTCTTGGTGAGGTACAAAGACAATTATTCCCAAAACATTATCCTGTGAAATCTGGATCACCAAGACAATTATTCCCTTATCAACTTGATCAGCTTTTGTGACCTCAGCTGATTAAGTTGTCAAGTGGTTTGGCTTCACACTCAACAATATTTACTCCAGTCAGTTCAATGCCACCAACTGATAAAGAGGCAATGATTGGTGAACTAGAAGACATTGGAGATGAATGACTAAACTTTGAGTTCGAGTACACGGGTGGTTTGGATTATGCATCCTTGGAGTAGGTGGTTGAGACACAAGATGTTGGTGCTGAGTTAAGAACAAAAGCAAGAAGTGACAAACCTATAGGATCTGATCCTGAGGGGGAGTCAAGTGAATTTGGTGAAGCTAGAAAATCTAATGATGTTGGAAAAATGGCAGTGGATGAATTAGAGGTACAAACTACTAAATCTATTCCTTGAGTACCTAAGACTCATTCAGATACAGGAGAACCACTAGAAGTGGGATAGCTTATTCATGGGTTATCAGCCGAGCAGTTGGCTAAACTGTATAACATGGTTGACGTTGATGAAATAGATTTAGAGTCCACTCGTGTTGAGAGTGAGATCTCGAAGTTGAGTGAAGTTGATGAGATTGAATTTGAAGAAGAACTTGGCTATAATCCCGAAAAGTATGTTAGGGATGATGGCCAAGAGATAGATCCATTTGATGAAGTAATGTCAAGAATGGCTGAAAAGGATTTACAAGAAAAACTTAAAGAACAAAATATGTTCATTGATGATTCTCTACCTTTAGCTGATAGGGAAAAGGCGTACCAAGAATGGATGGAGGACACTTGTAAACCACCACCTCCTCCTAAACAGGCTACACATTGAGTTAGAGAAGGACTCAAATGGAAACATTCTAAGCTAGGTGTACCTGAAAGCGTTAAAATATGTGCAATCAAACGAGAATGGGGAATACAATACTTTAATTCCATTCTAAGCATTCTCTCACTGCCACACTATGATGTGTCTGATCTTGCCAGATTCCATGTAGTAAATCGTCCCAACGATTATGGTGTGAATTTGTTTGAAAAAGAAGATCAGATTTGAGAAATGAAACGGATGGAAAGACGAGCTCTACAAGCCTCAGTTTCCTGAAAGGATTCAAATTCATTTTATTCTTGACCTTAAAACAAATACAGGTCGTTACAGGCTGAAATACAAGACTTCAAAAGTAATGAAGAAGATTACATTGATGAAGATGCCTCAGGACTTTGTGGGAATATGAGATTGTGGTGTTATGACTTTGACACGTGTGAAGCAGTGATTGTGTTGTTAAAATATTACCGTGTCCATTTACTACCTTTAGCCACACAAACACGCTTTACCGTGACCATTTCACATGTTTAGCTACATAGAAAATCAAACAAATACCATGGCAGTTAGTCGTCACACAAATCTGTAAGTGGCCACATGTATTATCTTTTAGCCACAACATTAAAAACCAGTTGTGGCAGATTGTTGGGATTGAACCCTATCAGAGGAACAGATAATTAAAGCCAAAACTGGATCAGAGCAGTGGATCCAGAATAAGCAGATGTTTACATACAAATCTCTCCCCTTGAAAGTGATCTCATATCTGCTGACCTCCTATCTGCTGATCTTGCAAAGTGCTGACCTACAACTGCTGCCTTGCATCTACTGCCCAATGTCAAAGACTGATGGAAGACCAAAGCTCTGCTGATTTAATCTACTGCCTTGAGTCTAGTACTGCTGATCCGGACAAGCACTGCTGGGTTCACAACAGTGGAAGGATGCAGCAGCTGTTTAAGTGTCTTTTATGAAATGAAATGTAATAGCAGTAGTTAGTACAACAGTGTTTGTATAGATCAGAGGTTAGAGTTTGTTAGGAGGTTAGATGTCATTTTCATGGTGACGTCAGCTAAGATGCTCAGTGGTTTGCAAGTGCCTATAAATAGATCAGTACTTTGTACTGTTCTATTAGCTCTTTTGCATCATCGTCTTCTTTGCACGAACACACTACTGAGCTCTGGCTGAGGGGGAGTTTGCATTCATTCATCAATCATTGTAATCGTTATTGAAATAAATTCAATCTTCCGATTCATTGTGAAAAGATGTTTGATCAAAGTATTACTCTCGTTTGATTGTATGCAAAGTTTGTTTTCATCATAATTCCGCTGCACACTCATTCATCTTCATTTTAATTACAAACACAAAATACAATCAGAAACAAACTCAGATCCAACAATTGGTATCAGAGCTTGGACAATCAAATTTGATTTAACAATCATTTTGACATAAATAGTTCGGCTCATAACAGTTGATACTGATCATTTGTTCGTTCGTTGAAAAATAGAGCAAGGATTAATCACCATTAAAGTTGATTTATCAGTGTCTGTAAAACAACAAGAATGACGTCACAATCTCAGGATGATAAAAACAACATTGGCTCTCTTTTTAAACCACCTATGCTAAAAAGAAATGAGTACAACATCTGGCAGAGGAGGATGGGTCACATCCTCGCTCAACAAAGCACAGGTTGTTGGAGGTCTGTTGTCTTTGGTCCCCATGTTCCCACAGTGCCAAGCGCTGAAGATGCTAAAAAGTTCGTTCCAAAACCAGTTGAAAATTATACCGAAACCGACTATCAAAAGTTCGAACTAGATGCTAAAGCGTTTAGCATCATAGCATCAGCGCTGCCCAATGAGATATATGCTGGACTGTTACACTGTAACAGTGCCAAAGAGTTATGGGACGCACTTAAGGAACAGTTTGGGGGAACCGAAGAAGTCATAGAAAACAATAAGGAAATCCTGAACCAACAGTATGAAACATTTTGTCATGTTAGAGGTGAATCACTGACGCAACAATTTGAGCGTTTCAGTTGTCTCATCAGTGAACTGAGGCTTGTTAATACCACTTTTACAAACTCAACTCAAAATAGCAGGTTCCTCAGGTCACTGCCAGAAAAATGGGACACCATAGCTTTTGTCACCCGAAATTCACCTGAGTTCAAGGATCTGACCTTGACCCAACTCCATGGTCGACTCCTGACCTACGAAAGGGAGTTGAACCAGAAAAGGAAGTTACAAGAGTCAGGAAAAGCCGTTGATGATTATACATTCGGTAACACTGCTCTTCTGGGTCAAGAAGAATCTGGGAGCAGTGGTAAGGATCAGGGTTATGATCATTTCATTGACATAACTGCTGGGGCAAATTTTAACAACCCTGATCCTCACTCTGCTAGTTATGCATTCGCTGCAAACGAAAACCAGATGTCAGATAATTTATGCTTTGAACTCAATGATTTGCAACATTTTGATCCCACTGACTTAGAGGAAATGGACATCCTGCACCAACTGGCTTTGCTAAGTGTTAGAACTAGCAAATTTTACAAAAGAACAGGGCGAAAATTCCCAGGTTTGCATGGGAATCTAAGGGTTGGGTTGGATAAATCGAAAATCAAGTGCTACAAGTGTAATAGGTTGGGACATTTCGCTAGGGAATGTAGGAGTCAAACTACTGGTCCCATAATTACTCATCCTAGCTCAAATCCTAGACCTCAAAACCAAAGCACTGTGCACTATGCCCAGTATGCCCCAGCAGCTCAAGTGAACACTGCTCACTATGCTGCTGCCCCTGTGCCAGTGTACTATGTCCAAACTACTGTTCCACAGATCCAATATGTTCAAACCCCTGTTCCCCAGGCACAAGTGCAGCCTGCACCTCAAACCACTGCTCCAGCAGCAGTACAACTAGATCAACAAAGTTTTTTCACTCAAGGGTTTGTTGACTGGAGCAGTATGCCTGAAGACCTTAGTGATGAAAATTTTGCACTCTATGCTTCTAATGATTCTTCTCATAATGAGTTTTGTTTGATGGCATTAGAGTCAATACAGGAGGGGGTTGAAACTGAAGAGGAACAGCTGAGTATTGAAACAGTGGATAAGGTGACTGAAGCAGTGGTTACTGCTGTGGCTGGTGAACTACTGTTGGGAGAAAGTTCAGGTACCCTGATTGAACCACTGACAGACCCATGGTCCGAAGAGAACAAAGAAGAAAAGAAGGAAGAAAAGGCTTGTGAAAAGAAGGTGATAGCTGATGATGAAGAGAATCATCAATGTGATTGTGCAATGATGGCTGCTGCCAAGGTATCTCCTCAAGTTCTAGAAAAACTGTGTTCTGACAATTGCATTATTGCTTTTGCTAACATCAAAGAGGTGAATGAAAACCTTTGGGATAAAATCTTAACTGATGAAGTCAAATTTGAAAGATCTTTAAAAGAACTTAAAAACAAATTGACTGAAAAAGAAAAAGAGATCAGCAGTCTGAAAGAAGAACAAAGCATAACCAAAACTCAACTCCAAACTATGGTAGAAAAATACCAAGTTTGTAAAAAGGAGTTAGAGTCCACCCAGATCACATGTGAGAGATGGGTGGAATCATGCAAAGGGTATGAGGTTATGCTTGAAAAACAGATAAAAAGCAATGTGAAATTTGGTGTTGGTTATAGAAAACATGATGATGAAACTACTACTTTTGCAAAATCTGTTCAAACCACTGATGTAACCACTGAGTTCATACCCACAAACAAGAATGGCCTAGAAGTGAAAATCACTGACAAACTTGGTAACAAAATCACACTTGACAGACCAATGGGATCCTCCACTTTTGAGGAACTTGAAGACTATCAGTTTAAACCAAAATGGTCTGATGAGTGTGATATTCTTGAAAATTTCAAGCCAATGGACTTTACATCAACTGATGGTGTTAAAGCTCCAAAAGCTAAAGTCATACCTCTCAAGGACATCCCAGCAGTGGTTAAAACCTCTGCTGCAAAGGAGTCTGAAAAGAGAAAGAAGAAAGAAAAAATTGATAATTTGTTTTGTGAATTATGTGAGAAAAGAAATCATCTAACAAAAGATTGTTTCCACTTAAAAGCCTATGATTTAAACAGAACAAGTGTCATTGTTTCAGCTGAAAATTGCATTGTTTGTGGTAAAACAAACCACAAAACTCAAGCTTGTGTGTATCTCAAAAACTTTGATGTGAAAAAGAATGAGTACATTGCTAAAACATCCTTGAGTCCATCATCATCATCAACATCTGTCAAATTCACCAAGAAACAACCACTGTTTGTGCCAGTTGAAACAACTGTCACAAAACAGCTGAACCAAACATCTGTCAAAAGAGATGTTCAGGTTACTGATGCACCCCCTGCCAATCAGTTCAGAAAAGGCAAGGAAAAACAGTCTTACCAAAGGATTCCACACGTTTATGAGGCCTAGAAAAGACCCTCTAAACCCAGAGTGAACAGGCATCCTTTTGGTTACCAGCAGGTGATTGGTCAGGACCCACAACAGTGGTTAGAGAAGAACTGTCCTAAAACAGTCCAAACCCCTGACCTAACCACTGTCCATCACTCTGCATCCATCCCAGACACCGTCGAGACCCCATCCAAAGCCCTGTTGGCTTTGGAGACCTTAATGAACTAATCCTTTTACTTCATGTGCAGGGAGCTTCTGCATGCTTTGATAGTCTTTGGTATGTAGATAGTGGAGGTTCCAGGCACATGACAGGATGTAAAGCCCTCCTCAAAGACTTTAAAATCCATGGAGGGGGGTGATATATCCTTTGGGAATAATAGTAAAGGGAAAGTTCTGGGGTCTGGTACAGTGCAATCTGGAAATGTAAAATTTGAAAATGTCAATCTGATAGACAATCTAAAATTCAACCTTCTGAGTGTGTCCCAAATGAGTGACAAGGGATTTGGGTCATTCTTCACAAAAGATTGTTGTAGGATTGTTGGACCAGAAATGGTCAAAAGGATTGAAGCAATAATCAAAACTGGTCAAACTAAACTTGTTGCTCAAAGAAGTGGCAATGTTTATGTTGTTGATATGTCAAAAGAGTGTCCCAGAGCTGATGCCTGTTTGTTCTCAGCTGCCTCTAACAAAGAGACAGAACTTTGGCACAGAAGGCTGGGGCACACAAATCTTAAGACAATCACTGAAATTTCAAAAAAATGGTTTGGTGAGAGGCCTACCACAAAAATTGTTTTCATGTCCTGAACATTGCATTTCCTGTTTAAAAGGAAAACAGCATAAAAGTTCTTACAAGTCCATTGAAGAGTCCAAAACAACCCAGTGCTTGCAAATGCTACACATGGATTTGTTTGGCCCAGTTCAAGTCATGAGCCTCAAGAAGAAAAGATATTGCTTGGTTATTGTTGATGACTTTTCTAGGTTTACATGGACTTTCTTTTTACACTCAAAAGATGAGACTGCAGGCATTTTGCAAGACTTTGTGACACAGGTTGAAAAGCAATTTGACCTTTCAGTGAAAAGCTTCAGGAGTGACAATGGCACATAATTCAAAAATAAGGAGTTGGATGCCTTCTGTGTGAAGAAAGGGATTGTAAGGCAGTACAGCATCCCTAGAACACCAGAGCAGAATGGGGTAGTGGAAAGGAAGAACAGAACTTTGATTGAGGCTGCCAGAACCATGCTTGCAGATTCAGGTTTGCCATTAACTTTCTGGGCAGAGGCAGTAAACACTGCTTGCTATGTTCAGAACAGAGTTTTAATAAACCCCAGGCACAAAAAGACTGCTTATGAAATTCTGTATAAAATCAAACCACTGATCTCATATTTCAAAGTGTTTGGCTGCCCATGTTTTATTTTGAACTTAAAAGATTCTATATCAAAATTTGCAGCCAAAATTGATCGTGGTTATCATCTGGGATACTCAACCACTGCCAAGGCCTACAAAGTGTTCAATACACGGACCAAGGCAGTGGAGGAGACTTTGAATGTTAAGTTCAATGAACTTTCATCAATGAAAATCCCAGCAAATCCTGCAGATCTGTTTGATCTTGAAAAATTCACTTTTGAAAATACTGCTGTCAAGACTAACAGTGCAGGTCCATCAGAGGATACAACACCAGACTATGGGTATGAAATCATCATCCCTCAAAGGTCTGCCACAAAGGGAAAAGCACCAGCTGTTCAAAACAGTTGTCAAAGCTCAACCACTGCTACCTCAACAGTTGTTGACCAAAGTAGCCCATCCACCACTGCTTCCACATCCTCAAACACTGCTGACAAAAGTCCTCAAACAGTGGATAAAAGTCAGCAGATGTCCACTTCATTACCTCCTATTCCACCACCTTTTGAAGCCACTGCTGGATCATCAAAGTCCCCAGCAGTGGTTAGCTCAGATGATACACATTTGCAGCCTTCACCAACAAATGCCATCATACCATACCAAGGAGATTTAATCTTCTTGAGATCTCATCCACCTGATCAAATCATTGGCAACATCAATGAAGGGGTGCTCACAAGAAGCCAAACCCAAAACATTTGTCTTTTTGCTGGTTTTCTATCACTCCATCAGCCAGTCAAGTACCAAAAGGCACTGAAAGACAACAGCTGGGTAGAAGCCATGCAAGAGGAACTCCAACAGTTTAAAAGACAACAAGTATGGGAGCTTGTACCACTGCCAGAAGAGGTTAGTCCCATTGGCACAAAGTGGGTCTTCAAGAACAAAACTGATGAAAGGGGTATTGTTGTCAAGAATAAAGCCAGGCTTGTGGTTCAAGGTTACAGACAGGAAGAGGGGATTGATTATGATGAAACATTTTCCCCTGTTGCAAGATTGGAAGCCATTAGACTGTTCCTGGCCTTTGCTGTCAACCACAATATGAAGGTGTTTCAAATGGATATCAAAAGTGCTTTCCTCTATGGTACAATTCAAGAAGAGGTGTATGTTTTTCAACCTCCAGGTTTTGAGGATCCATTTTATCCATATCATGTCTACAGGCTAAACAAAGCCTTGTATGGCTTGAAACAAGCACCAAGGGCCTGGTACATAAAAGGTGCTCCCACACTTGGTATCTGGTATCCGGCTAATGGGAATATCAAGCTTTCAGGCTTTTCAGACAGTGACTTTGCTGGATGTAACACCACAAGGAAGTCCACATCAGGAGGGTGCTAGTTTCTAGGTGATTGCTTGGTTTCTTGGCAAAGCAAAAAGCAAGCAGCAGTTTCAACATCCACTGCTGAGGCTGAATACATTGCTGCTGCAAGCTGTACAACCCAACTCCTGTGGCTTCAAAATCAGTTGCTGGATTTTGGTATCACTGCCTTAAAGACACCACTCATGTTGGACAGCCAGGCACCAGAAAATATCATCAAAAATCCAGTTTCCCATTCAACCACCAAACACATCGACATCAGACATCACTTTGTGAGGGATTGCTATGAAAAAGGTTTGATTTCTCTGCATCATGTCCCAACTAAAGACCAGTTGGCAGATGTGCTTACAAAAGCACTTGATACAGCCACTTTTGAAAGCTTGGTCTCTAGAATTGGGATGCTAAACATGGAATAACAAGCAAAATCTTGTTTTTCTATGCATAAAAGCATCAAAATGTTTTCAGAAAATCAAAATCCATCCTTAAAAATAGCTAAAAATGAAATTTTCATTAAAATCCTTAAAAGTCTGCCATTAACCACTGATTGTTCAAAAGTCTGCTCTACTTCAAAAGCCTGTCCACTGCTGAAAGTCAACCCCTGTTCTCTCATTCCTTTGATAAACTCTGTTGTTCAAAAGCAGTGTTTTATCCACTGATATGCTATCCACTGATAGTGAAAATCATCCACTGCTCTCCTACCACTGGTTTCATCAGTCACTTTCATAAAAGTACTGTCCTTCACTTTCACCAGGGGTTGTCACGTGGGCAGTACATAGTGGTCAGACCTTTTGTAACGGCTGCCACGTCAGCATTCACTTCCTTCCCTATAAAATCCCCCACTCACCACCAAAACAGGGTTTTACTGTCGAATTGAATTCTTAAAAATTCTCTTCTCAAAGCAGTTTTCATCTCATTTCTTCACAAATTTCTTCGATCATCATCTTCAAAATGACAAAATCGAAGTCATCTTCAAAACCCTCATCCAAATCTTCATCGAAAACAGCCTCTCAAAAGGCAATTTCCACTGAAATTCCATATAAACCATCCCACAATCTCCTGGGTCTTCTCACTAAACCAGGAACCACCAATGTTTTCGATTCCATCATTGACACCATGGCAAAATCAAAGTACAAAACTTTGTTCACCGTCTATGCACCAATCTATTTGGAGACCTAAAGGGAGTTTTGGAAGAATGCAACCCTTGAAAAACAAGGAGACATTGCAACCACCATACAATCTTCTATAAAGGGTAAAGCTGTCCAAATCACGCCACAATCCATTTCAGAGGTCTTTCAACTCGATGATCAAGAAGGTAAAATTTCTTTCACTAAAAACGAGTTGCAAACGTACTTCATTGAAAGAGGGTATGAAGCCACAATGATGAAGAAACTTACCTTAGAAAAAGGTTATTTTCCTTCTGCAACCAGATTTTTATTTCATACCCTCCTACTATGTGTTTCAAATAAAACCACTTCTTTCAATGAAATCCCTTTAAAGATTCAAAATCTGGGATATGCAATTCTTCAAGAAGAAAATCTTAACTATTCTCGGGAAATTTTTAAAGATTTGGTTAATAATGTTGAAACAAAATCATTCTTACTGTTTCCAAGGTTTTTAAGTTACTATTTTGAAAAGAAATTCAGTAAGAATGATTTAGCTGCAATAAACCAAGGTGATTCTACTCAAATGAACAGTTTAACAACTGAAACTTTTTCAAGAATGTTAGCACCTTGCAAAACACAAGCAGAGGTGCCTGAGCAGATTTTAGCAGTTACAACTGCTCCTCAGGTATCTGCTGCTGAGCCCACTGCTCAAGGTGATCAAAGCAGCCGACCAACTGTTTTGAAACCCACACCTACAATCACCAAAAAGCCTACAAAAAGAAAAACTAAACCCCCCCCAAACCAATCAAAAAGGCAACTCTGGAGGATGAGATACCAGAGCAAATGCATGTGACAACACAAAAGTCACAAGAAACCACTGCTGCTTCTTCCTCACAGCAGTTGGTACTAATATCTCAACCAATAACTAAAACTCCTCCTGCTTCTTCACAAAAAGAACAGGTTATACAAATAGGGTCTGCACATCATGATGCTCTGGAAACACTTGTTTCTATCATCCACTGCTCAATACCCGGGGCAAATCCACTTCTACACCACCCATCACATCCACAATTCCCCCACCAACTAAACTGCTGTTGGATGCAATTGATTTGAACCAGGCACTAACCAGTCCTTCTCACTCACCTATCAATGAGAATACACCTCAACAACTGACTGGGTCTGATGTATCAATCTTTGCTAACCCACCAACACAACCTGAGGAGGTTACACCCCTTGAGTTACAAGTAACTCTTGGTGGTAGTCCAAGTGAAGCATCCACTACAACTGTTGAACCCACTGGTTTACAGTTGGACAGTGGTTACATTAATAAGACTTCCTTGGAGGCAATTCCTTACATAGCACCTCTGCCAACCACCAGTGGATTTATTTATCCTACTGGCAACATCAAAAGGTTGTCAAGTGTTGAAGGAAGAAGACCCCAGTACCAAGAAAAAGGGGCATCAGTGGTTAATGTTTGGAGTACACTCCCTACATCAACTACTGATAAAACCACTGCTAGTGGGAAATCAGATGATCCCATTAACTTGGGTGATGGTTTAAAGTACCAGAAATTGACGGATCGTATTGAAAAGCTTGATAACTCTTTTGCAGAACTCAAAGATATGCTACAACAGGTGTTACAAGTACAAAAGGTACAATCAACTGCTGTTCCATCTCAAGCACCTGCTCCACAAATAGCACCTGCTACAAATGAGCTCTGGAATTTGTTTCAACCTTTTCTCCATCAACAAGCACAATTAGCAGATCAGCAACATGAAAAACATGTCCAACAGCTGAGAAATGCAATGGAGTCAAGGTTCAAAAACACTCAGGCTGATCTAAAGGCTCTCAAAACTCAGATCCTGCACACCACTGGCACTGCTCCTCCAAAAGTTCGCTTCATTTATCAACTTCCCCCAGATAATGCCAAAAAGGGGGAGAAAATTAAGGAGTGGAAAAAGAAGGGAATAGAGGATGGTGTCTACATTGAACCAGAAAATGCAAACATGACCAAACAAATCCCTTTGCCAGATGGAAGCAAGAAAATTGATGTGACCACAAATGCACTGGCAGAAGCAGTTGCAAGTGTAAAAAGGGATAGAGAGGCCAAAAAGAAAGCCAGGCTGGATTATCCGGATCAGGGTACTTCAGGATCAAAAGATGATGAAAATCTTGTTGATGAAAAGAAGAAGCCTACAAGAAGAGTAAGGCTACCCAAATCCATTTCAACTAGACGTTCAAAGTCTGCTCCAAAACCACCACCTAAAACAGCTGTTGTAACTCCTGTTGTATCAACAACTGTTGGTACTTCAGTGGTTTCAACATCTGCTCCCACTTCAACACACACCACTTCAACATACACCAAATCCACTGCTTTACCACCATTACCACCATTACCACCAAAAACAAAATCACCTCCTGCCAAAAAGCAGAAGACAGTAGTTGTTACAACAACTGTTAGTCAATCACAAACCACTGTCACTACATCCACCACCACTGTTCCATCCAAAACATCATCAGCCCCTCCTCAAACAAAGAGGAGAAGGCTAATTCTCAAAGATGATGACACTTCACCACCACAAACATCTTCAGAATCTTCAGCTCTTGTCACAATACCAAAACCTGTTCCTCTCTCTTCAGTTCCAATGTACAAGCCCTTACCTCCTGCAGGTGTTCAATTTCCTCTTGAACTAGCAGCTGTTAGAGAAGAAATAAAATCTTTTTACTATGAGGATGACCCTGCCAAAAGGAGTTTGCCATCAATAAAAGGATATCACTGGCCTAAAAATGTTGATGAATATTTGGAAATCAAGGCCAAGCAAGCAGATGATATCTCAAAAAGAAACACACAAGGGAAATCTGATAAAGAAATTTCAAGAAACTATCAATATCTGCTCACACAGGTCAGATCCCTAGAACAATTTGCAAAAAATGTCAGTCAACAAATTTCAGAAGAGCAGCTGAAACTTTGAAGAAAGACTACATTGAAAGCATCATGGCTCACAAGAAGTACAAAGGAGAGAAATACATGTACAAAGAGTGGACTGTTCCTGAGCTTGAAAATGAAGCAGCAAGAATTCAAGACATGATAAAAAGGAAAGTCACTCACACTCCTCCTGACTGGGCAAAGTTTAGAAAGAATGTACCTGACAAACAGGTAGAACTGAAAAGAATGAAAGAAGAACTGGTTGCTGCTGAATATGGAAACAAAAGACAAGTTGCTAGATGGAAAGAAGATGTGGTCAGGATCACCTACAAAAGGTTGGAGGAACTAAGAAAGAAAGATCCAAATGTTCCTCAAAAGCCTGACTATCCTGAAGCAGAGGTTTCAAAAAGACCAACAAAGCTGCAAATCAGGAGAGCCACTGCTCCAACTGGTGCTGCCATCTATAAAAGAAGGTCACACAAACAGTTGGGAGGTGAAACCATCCAAGAGATGATAAAAGGAGATGAACTTGTAAAAGAAGGCATAAAGAAAATGATCATAGAAACTCTTGGTTTGGATCAAACTACAAATACTGCTCATCCAGTTATGAATAGGCCAGCCTCACCAAATACCTCTGCAAATAAACATCTCCCAAGAAACCCACCAGGCTCAAAAATACAAAAGTGGGAAACTGACAAACAGACCTGCGTATTGACTTTGCTCAGGTCTGGTGGAGAAGTGGAGAAAATATCAAGGGAACAAGCTCTTGGCCTGAGTCTTGAAGATTTACAGGATCTCCTTGATCTTCCACTCAGCAGGGATGATGAAGATACAGATGCCCTAGACTTTGAACTACAATTTAAAGGTCAGATAAGGGAACTGTTGATGAGGCAATAAAGATTTCCACAATAATGAAGAGTTTTGGCATTATCTGTTCCAGGGGGAGATTGTTGGGATTGAACCCTATCAGAGGAACAGATAATTAAAGCCAAAACTGGATCAGAGCAGTGGATCCAGAATAAGCAGATGTTTACATACAAATCTCTCCCCTTGAAAGTGATCTCATATCTGCTGATCTTGCAAAGTGCTGACCTACAACTGCTGCCTTGCATCTACTGCCCAATGTCAAAGACTGATGGAAGACCAAAGCTCTGCTGATTCAATCTACTGCCTTGAGTCTAGTACTGCTGATCCGGACAAGCACTGCTGGGTTCACAACAGTGGAAGGATGCAGCAGCTGTTTAAGTGTCTTTTATGAAATGAAATGAAATGTAATAGCAGTAGTTAGTACAACAGTGTTTGTATAGATCAGAGGTTAGAGTTTGTTAGGAGGTTAGATGTCATTTTCATGGTGACGTCAGCTAAGATGCTCAGTGGTTTGCAAGTGCCTATAAATAGATCAGTACTTTGTATTGTTCTATTAGCTCTTTTGCATCATCGTCTTCTTTGCACGAACAAACTACTGAGCTCTGGCTGAGGGGGAGTTTGCATTCATTTATCAAT
Organism: Helianthus tuberosus; assembly: GCA_030545235.1. Lineage (NCBI taxonomy): Eukaryota > Viridiplantae > Streptophyta > Magnoliopsida > Asterales > Asteraceae > Helianthus > Helianthus tuberosus. The sequence continues at coordinate 158,544,343 of CM060373.1, read as the reverse complement.
CATTGTAATCGTTATTGAAATAAATTCAATCTTCCGATTCATTGTGAAAAGATGTTTGATCAAAGTATTACTCTCGTTTGATTGTATGCAAAGTTTGTTTTCATCATAATTCCGCTACACACTCATTCATCTTCATTTTAATTACAAACACAAAATACAATCAGAAACAAACTCAGATCCAACACAGATAGTTACATATAGCCACACTTATCTACTATGGCTAGTGATTGTCACATTTTCTATTGAACGTGAGACTAAAGGTTTCGAAGAGATGTGTTTTTATCACATGCATCAAGTAATCAAATAAACAAAGTACCAATAGGTTACATTTGGCTACACTAGTCTAGTTGTGGCAAGTAAATGTTACAGTTTTTACTAAAAGTGTGGCTAAAGGTTTTGATCTATTATATAACGGTCACGCTAATAATAAAATATGTGGCTAAAGGTTTTGAACTATTATACAATGATCACATTAATAATAAATTGTGTTGCTAAAAGGTTTTAAAAATATTATAAATGACCTTTAGCCACACATTAGGGTGGTTTGGGTGTATATGTGGTCGTAGCCCTTTTTTCACTAGGTGCTACCAGCCTTACTTTAAAGGTTTGCATATTTCCATACATGTCGGTTTTCTTCTTGAGAATTCATTTGTTTCCTACCGTTCGACTTTCGCTATTATGATCAACTAAGTCCCAAACTTGGTTGTCTTATACAGATTGCATATCGGTGTTCATTGCTTCAAGCCATTTCTTAGAATCTGAATTTTTGATTGCGGTTTTGTAAGTGCTAGGCTCAGCCTGATCAACTATCAGGATGTCAACTATCTCGTGAAACACTGATATACCTATCGGGTTCATGACGTTCCTTAGTACATCTGTGAATGCTAGGTGTGGCAACCATCTTTTAGATACTCTGAGGTTCAAGTTCATGAACTCTTTGTTGATCGGTTGTTTTGGCTTGTTGTTTGGTTACTGGTGGTGTCCGATCAGTGCATTTTAGGAACACATTATTTGATATTAATTATAATAAAAATACATGAATATAATCCTTATATTACTTTCAAAGTTTCTTTTCACAGACAGATTTACTATTATTTTTTTACAATGTTTCATGCTCAATATACTTCTCTCATATGCATCGACCTTTAGCCTTTCTTTTCCATTTTCCATGTGCTTTAGTCAAGGTGGCTAAGAGGGTAAACCAATATAAAGAGCTGATATATAATTTTACAGATTTAATATTAAATATAGTTTTACAAATTAAAAATTAGTTATAAGCAATAGTTTTTAGTCATTTATTATTAGATGAAATGAGGTGATTGATGTTAACTTATATTAATTTATATAATTTACATTTTTTATTAATATAATTATCGTTAAACATATTTTGTTTTTCATAGGGTGGTTTGGGTGTATATGTGGTCGTAGCCCTTTTTTCACTAAGTGCTACCAGCCTTACTTTAAAGGTTTGCATATTTCCATACATGTCGGTTTTCTTCTTGAGAATTCATTTGTTTCCTACCGTTCGACTTTCGCTATTATGATCAACTAAGTCCCAAACTTGGTTGTCTTATACAGATTGCATATCGGTGTTCATTGCTTCAAGCCATTTCTTAGAATCTGAATTTTTGATTGCGGTTTTGTAAGTGCTAGGCTCAGCCTGATCAACTATCAGGATGTCAACTATCTCGTGAAACACTGATATACCTATCGGGTTCATGACGTTCCTTAGTACATCTGTGAATGCTAGGTGTGGCAACCATCTTTTAGATACTCTGAGGTTCAAGTTCATGAACTCTTTGTTGATCGGTTGTTTTGGCTTGTTGTTTGGTTACTAGTGGTGTCCGATTAGTGCATTTTAGGAACACATTATTTGATATTAATTATAATAAAAATACATGAATATAATCCTTATATTACTTTCAAAGTTTCTTTTCACAGACAAATTTACTATTATTTTTTTACAATGTTTCATGCTCAATATACTTCTCTCATATGCATCGACCTTTAGCCTTTCTTTTCCATTTTCCATGTGCTTTAGTCAAGGTGGCTAAGAGGGTAAACCAATATAAAGAGCTGATATATAATTTTACAGATTTAATATTAAATATAGTTTTACAAATTAAAAATTAGTTATAAGCAATAGTTTTTAGTCATTTATTATTAGATGAAATGAGGTGATTGATGTTAATTTATATAATTTACATTTTTTATTAATATAATTATCGTTAAACATATTTTGTTTTTCATATATAACTTTTAAGATATCGTATTTTATAAAGTTCCGAGTATACAGTTGCGATATGCTTATTTTTATTTGTGCATTTATATAAGTTTATTTAAACCAAGTCGTGAAGAGTAATAATGTACAATTAAACAAAGAACAAACATACACTTTATCAAAACTACATCACGGTTTACTTTTTGTTTTAATATAGAGCGACGATGTTTACCTTTTTGTTTATTAATAATATGATATAATGTTGGATCAATTTCTGAGTATACCATTGTGAAGTGCTTATATTTCTCTTTTGATGCTATGCCGAATGCTGGTACCATATCCATATCATAATGAAACGGACTGATACTAACTGAATATCCGTTGTAACGCGCGATGGCATTATACTATTAATATCGAACTATTACTATCAACCTGGCGCGATGTGGCTAAGGATTAGCGCGAGGGTTCGATTTGGTTGATTATGATTTGTGGCAGTATAGATGGCAATTATAGTTGAAATCAAAAAAATTATAAAATTCGATAGCCTTAATTTGACAAAGAGTAAATTACGATTTTGGCCCCTCTGGTTAATTCACTTTTACCATATAAGTCCAAAATGGAATCTTTTGACATCTATGCCTCCAACGTTATTTTTTCTAACCATTTTGGCCCTCATCACTAACATCATTCAATTTAATAGTTAAATATTGCTCATGTGCTCCTCACATGATGTCCATTTATGTTATTTCACCTAGGGCTGTTCAAAACCGGATATCCAAAACTTTCGGATACCAGATTTCACTATCCGAATCCGTATCCGAAATCCGAAATTTCAGATACGGATTCAGATAGTGAATCGGATATCTAAAAATCCAACTTTTTATTTTTTTATTATTTTTTCAAATTCGGAAACGGATATTTTGGATAGTTTCAGATATCCGAATATAAGTTTCCGGATATTATCCGGATATTTCAGATATTTTTCGGATATTTTCGGATATTCGGATATCAGAAAAAAATTAAAATTAAATTTTCGGATATCCGAAATATCCGAAAATTTTGAAAATCCTAAACCCTAATCCCCTATTCCAAAGTATTTAAGATGGATCAGAATCTGAATTATTGGCACATTATGACTGACCCTACAATTTTTATTTTTTTGGGTAACATGTAATTTAGTTTAGAGGTGGCCAAATCGGTTTTTTTCTTTCCTGTTTTAAACCGGTTCTAAACCCTTATAAATACTCATACTTCACCTCCCCCTCTCCTCATTCTTTTCCTCTTCATTTCATAAACCCATTACAAAACAGTAACTGCATTAATCAAGCAAGTAAATGGACCGGGTGAATTTTCTAGCTTCCCAGAGTGCTGCAGTTATCTTCACAAAAGCACATGCTTTATGTGCCATAGTTTCAAGGCTCTCTTCTATGATTTTGGTGCAAGTCCTGCAGTTTATGAGGTTGACAATGATGTCGAACTAGAGTGTGCCCTACGGAGGTTGGGTTCTAATACTGCGTTTCCAGTCGTGTTTGTAGGTGGTAAATATCTGGGTTCTGCTAAAGAAGTTATTTCCCAACATATTGATGGCACTTTAAAGCAAAAGTTGATTGAAGCAAAGGCTATCTGGATCTAGAACTTGATAGTTTACAAATGCGTCATTTGAAGTTCTTTTATAATATTTCATGTCAGTTTTGTAGAAAGGATGTTTATTTTGAATGTGTAATTATTGTTGGTAATTATAGTTATTCAACAAAATTAACGAGAAATTCATTATAAGACACATGTTAATCGATAACCAAAACAAACTAATAATTCTAGTTCGATACATAAACCTGATAAAACTCATGACCTAGTGATCTAATGGTACAATACTTACCTCATTCAAAAGTGGCGTGCGTATAAATCCAGACAAGTGCAAGGTAATATGATATTTAGGTGTAAAAAATGATGTTAAAAAAATTGAACTTGATGAAAAATTTAAACACAATTAATCAAAATTACAACTCATAAGAATTAATATAAAACTGATTGACCATGCCCTGGGCGGATCTATCTTGTTGAATAAGCTTAAAAAACCAATTCATTAAATCAAATTACTACTTAGGATATTCTGATAGGCACAGATTCATTAAAATGTGCAAGCTAATTTTTGAAGAAAAGCTTATATCTTCTATAAATAGAGGGGTTCTTTTCTTACTTGATCACTCATTCCTTCTTCTATAAGTTTGTGTTTTATTATATAAATGTCAACTATAAAAAAAATATAAAAAAATCAACATGGCACCCCAACGCCGCCTGGCTGCGCCGCTTCCACTCCCCACTTTTTTGGGGTGGTCTGGTGAAGCCCACACTCGTTACGTGTCGAGCAATGCACTCAATTCAACCTCCCGCACCTCATAGTCTAATTGTAATGATATATACATTGATAAACAAAGACATAAACCTGCAAATACAACTAAACCCAACCTGACAATACAAAGGTTGTCTTCAACACTTTTCATACCTCATTATTAATGGACTCCACAACTAAATGATATAACTACATTATACACATTAATTCAAGTCTACATATGATTTATCTAACAAGTTAGTGAGAATGTCTAAAGATTGATACTACTCGATCTTGATTTTCTTGATGCGCTTGGATGGATCACTAGTGGGGATGGCAATGAAACTCGAACCCTATGAGAATACCCTATACAACGGTATATGGTCAAGTAATCGGGTATGAGATTTGATTATATACTTGTTTACGTGATCCAATTATAGGTAGAGGTTCCTGTAAAAAAAAGGTTTTTTGTGAGAAAGGTAAGAAAGAATCTACACCATTAGATCTTTGATCTAATGGCTGAGATCATAATGGCAAAATTGTAAATAATGTTTACTATTAAGGATATTAATATTCTAGATTAAGGGTATATAGGTAAATTTAACATTTTTAAATTAAGAAACTAACATCTGATCACATGTAACTTCCCCCGTCTTTTTTAAACGTCAATAACTTTTTATATGTAACTTTTAAAAAAAATACACCATAATAACGAGCGTTTTTTTTATCTTTAATATGAGTACCATATTGCTATACTTATATAGAGAAAAAAATATGTTTCGATCAGATGTTTAGTCGATGAATAGTGTTATATACTTACTGAATGGTGTTATATACTTGCTTAATGGTGTTATATACTTGTTGAATGGTGTTATATACTTGTTGAATGGTGTTATATACTTGCTGAATGATGTTATATACTTATCGAATGGTGTTATATACTTGCTGAATGGTGTTATATACTTACTGAATGGTGTTATGTACTTGCTGAATGGTGTTATATACTTACTGAATGCTGTTATATACTTGCTGAATGACGTTATATACTTGCTGAATGGTGTTATATACTTGCTGAATGGTGTTATATACTTGCTGAATGGTGTTATATACTTGCTGAATGGTGTTTATAGAGATCTTTTAAATAAATCCAGTTCCTATAATTAAGGTGGCGGTTATGGAAAGTTTTTAATTAATTGAATTAATGATAAAATTACTTGTTTACCCTTTTGAATTAATTTACATTGAGGACACATGTCATCTCCACAATCTTTCTCACCTTTCTCACACTTTTAACCTTTTTTACAGTAACCTTACCCTCCAATTATATAAGTAATCTTATGTAGTAAGGCAATCAAAATAATAAGATTTACATGGATATTACTTTTGAACTAGAAATCAAATGGTACAAAGCGTGTATGTATGTTAACCACTGGTCGGGCCCCCTTTTTAAAAAGAGGGAAATAGAAATCAAATTAAAATTTGGTTTTTAAAAGAGGAAACAATTAGGTGAATCCTTACATAATGTTTATGGAGCATGTATGTTAACCTGGGTCAGGCTCCCTTCCCCTTTTTACAACTATAAAATGGTACAAAGCACCACAGCTTTCTTCTTTCTCAGTTCACCACTAACTCTAAATATTCATCGTTGTCATTAACAGTTCACACCACTCTACATATTCATCTTTGTTACTTTCACAGTTCGTTCACAATCTACAAACACAATGAATGTTAACACATTAGTGGAATCAATGAGGGCTTCTTCTCCTACGTATAAGTACACAACAACCAAAAGTATAATCAGTTTAATTTCAAACTAATTAAACATTTTATATTAGTTATATTATTTGTTTTGTAAAAATAGTATAACTCTGATAATCTTACAAAATTATAAACCTAAAAAATATAAAATTAAATATTTAATTTAATTCAACTTTAACTTTGACCATGAAAAGTCAACCAAAACAAGAAGAATAATGTACCTTTTCTATGCTTCTCCCGCTAACTATTGCTGTAGGAAAATACTCTGCAACATTCTTCACTGCGTCTCTCATATGTTGTCACCACATAAGATGCTTTTACAAATCAATCAATATGTGAACACTTATCAACTTTTCTTTAGAGTATATAAATCCTGTCCATCAAATTACACGTGAGAGTGGTCTATGTATTATAAAAAGTGGTTGTGATGGAAGGAAATAGAAAAATCTTATTGTTCAGACATATATTTGGAGACACTATTCACACTCTATATTTTTAAATATAATTATATAATAGGGTAGATTTGATGGAAGGACGTGAATACTCTTAACTATAAGAGTTTGTTCAGCTTTTTACAATCCCCAGCAAGAACCCGATCTCAACAATTTAGTTCGTTAAGACAAATGAATCGAGCTCAACATTTTGGCTCGTTTAGATTGACGAGCTAACCTGCCCGTCTAGTCTCGCCGAGAGACTTATGTATAAGCCAAGATTTGAAATCGAAGATTACCTCATCAGACATATAAGTAGGGGTGTTCAAATCCGGATATCCGAAACTTTCGGATACCAGATTTCACTATCCGTAAATCCAACTTTTTATTTTTTTATTATTTTTTCATATTCGGAAACGGATATTTTGGATAGTTTCGGATATCCGAATATAAGTTTTCGGATATTTTTCAGATATTTCGGATATTTTTCGGATATTTCGGATATCCGAAATATCTGAAAATTTTGAAAATCACTATCCGAATCCGAATCCGAAAAATTTATTGGAAACTTGAAAAACTTTATTTTTATTCGGCAACTTTTATTACCAGAAATATATATTCTTATGTTGTATTAAATAAACCTATATTTATATGTTTTTTGTTCTTTATAAAAATCTTATTAAATATTTTTTAAATAAAAAAGATAACATGTTTTGGACCTATAAGCTTCCTAAAAAAATAAGATTTATTTAACATTCACAATACTCGTTTGATTACGGCTACGATGCGCATTTTGTTAAATCATCTATATTTAACAAAAGTCTTTTAATTTAAAACGACTGAAAGCACAAACACAAAAGAAAACCAGGTTTCTAGTAATACATAAAAATAAAAGAAACTTTAAGAAAATAAGATTCATATTATATTATATTTATTTGGATTGATGTGTTTGATATGGCTGCACCATCATCACATCACTGTTGCTTTTTGTTTAAAGTCATTTTAAATTTTCTTTAATCATAATTCCTCTTTTATCAAGGTCTTCTTCTTCCTCACACAACCACACAACCATGATACCGTTCATCAGACAAACACGATTCCTTTCCTCTCTTCTTTTTAATATATTATTATATATATCATGCTGCTGCTGCTGCTGTTCTAGGTCGAAGCTGATCAAAAGATTTTGGATGTTCTTTATCGGCTTATCTTTCAAACACAGAAATGGATGAATCAGGTCAGGTCATGTTCTCTTCTTTTTAATATGTTATATATTCTAAAAAAATATATGAACCATGCTTGGAGACTGAATTTTACAATCATCGATTGAGTGTATAGATGGTTATGATTAAAAGAATTAATATAAAACTGATTTGACCATGCCCTGGGCGGATCTATCTTGTTGACTAAGCTTAAAAAAACAATTCATTCAATCAAATTATTACTTAGGATATTCTGATAGGCACAAATTCATTAAAATGTGCAAGCTAATTTTTGAAGAAAAACTCATATCTTCTATAAATAGAGGGGTTCTTTTCTTACTTCATCACTCATTCCTTCTTCTATATGTTTGTGTTTTATTATATAAATGTCAACTATATAAAAAAATATAAAAAAATCAACATGGCACCCCAACGCCGCCTGGCCGTTCCGCTTCCACTCCCCACTTTTTTTGGGGTGGTCTGGAGAAGCCCACACTCATTACGTGTCGAGCAATGCCCTCAATTCAAGCCCCCGAACCTCATAGTCTAATTGTAATGATATATACATTGATAAACAAAGACATAAACCTGCAAATACAACAAAACCCGGCCTGAGAATACAAAGGTTGTCTTCGACACTTTGCATACCTCATTATTAATGGACTCCACAACTAAACGATATAACTACATTATACACATTAATTCAAGTCTACATATGATTTATCTAACAAGTTAGTGAGAATGTCTAAAGATTGATACTACTCGATCTTGATTTTCTTGATGCGCTTGGATGGATCACTAGTGGGGATGGCAAGGAAACTCGAACCCTATGAGAATACCCTATACAACGGGTATATGGTCAAGTAATCGGGTATGAGATATGATGATATACTTGTTTACGTGATCCAATTACATAAGTAATCTTATGTAGTAAGGCAATCAATATAATAAGATTTACATGGATTTACGTGATCCAATTACATAAGTAATCTTATGTAGTAAGGCAATCAATATAATAAGATTTACATGGATATTACTTTTGAACTAGAAATCAAATGGTACAAAGCGTGTATGTATGTTAACCACTGGTCGGCGTGTATGTATGTTAACCACTGGTCGGGCCCCTTTTTAAAAAGAGGGAAATAGAAATCAAATTAAAATTTGGTTTTCAAAAGAGGAAACAATTAGGTGATTCCTTACAGAATGTTTATGGAGCATGTATGTTAACCTGGGTCACGCCCCCTTCCCCTTTTTACAACTATAAAATGGTACAAAGCACCCTGACTTTCTTCATTCTCATTTCACTACTAACTCTAAATATTCATCTTTGCCATTAACAGTTCACACCACTCTACATATTCATCTTTGTTACTTTCACAGTTCGTTCACAATCTACAAACACAATGAATGTTAACACATTAGTGGAATCAATGAGGGCTTCATCTCCGACGTATAAATACACAACAACCAAAAGTATAATAAGTTTAATCTCAAACTAATTAATCATTTTATATTAGTTATATTATTTGTTTTGTAAAAATAGTACTAATAAATAGAATAAAATTTAAACACACATTTTGATGCTTGCCAGAAGATGGTCCTTTGATGTCCATCCCATGACTACCAGCATAGTATAACTCTGATAATCTTACAAAATTATAAACCTAAAAAATATAAAATTAAATATTTAATTTAATTCAACTTTAACTTTGACCATGAAAAGTCAACCAAAACAAGAAGAATAATGTACCTTTTATATGCTTCTCCCGCTAACTATTCCTGTAGGAAAGTACTCTGCAACATTCTTCACTGCCTCTCTCATCTGTTGTCACCACATAAGACGCTTTTACAAATCAATCAATATGTGAACACTAATCAACTTTTCTTTAGAGTATATACATCCCGTCCATCAAATTACACGTGAGAGTGGTCTATGTATTATAAAAAGTGGTTGTGATGGAAGTAAAGAGAAAAATCTTATTGTTCATACATATATTTGGAGACACTATTCACACTCTATATTTTTAAATATTATTATATAATCGGGTAGATTTGATGGAATGATGTGAATACTCTTAACTATATGAGTTTGCTCAGCTTTTTACAATCCCCAGCAAGAACCCGATCTCAACAATTTAGTTCATTAAGACAAATGAATCGAGCTCAACATTTTGGCTCGTTTAGATTGACGAGCTGACCTGCCTGTATAGTCTCGCCGAGAGACTTATGTATAAGCCAATATTTGAAACCGAAGATTACCGCATCAGACATATAAGTAGGGGTGTTCAAAACCGGATATCCGAAAATTCGGATATCCGAAACTTTCGGATACCATATTTCACTATCCGAAAATCCAACTTTTTATTTTTTTATTTTTTTTCATATTCGGAAACGGATATTTTGGATAGTTCGGATAACCGAATATAATTTTTCGGATTTTTTTCAGATATTTCGGATATTTTTTCGGATATTTTCGGATACTTCGGATATTCGGATATCCGAAAAAAATGAAAATTTTATTTTCGGATATTTCGGATATCCGAAATATCTGAAAATTTTGCAAATCACTATCCGAATCCGAATCCAAATAACTTATTTGAAATATGAAAAACTTTATTTTTATTAGGCAACTTTTATTACCAGAAATATATATTTATTTTGTATTAAATAAACCTATATTTATATGTTTTTTATTCTTTATAAAAATCTTATTAAATATTTAAAAAAAAGATAACATGTTTTGGACCTATAAGCTTCCTAAAAAAATAAGATTTATTTAACATTCACAATACTCATTTGATTACGGCTACGATGCGCAATTTGTTAAATCATCTATATTTAACAAAAGTCTTTTAATTTCACACAAGACTGAAAGCACAAACACAAAAGATAATCAGGTTTCTAGTAATACATAAAAACAAAAGAAACACTAAGAAAATAAGATTAATATTATATTTATTTGGATTAATGTGATTGATTGAGCTGCACCATCATTACTGTTGCTTTTTGTTTAAAGTCATTTTAATTTTTCTTTAATCATAATTCCTCTTTCATCAAGGTCTTCTTATTCCTCACACAACCATGTTACCGCTCATCAGACAAACACGATTCCTTTACGCTCTTCTTTTTAATATATTATTATATATATCATGCTGCTGCTGTTCTAGGTCGAAGCTGATCAAAAGATTTTGGATGTTCCTTATCGGCTTATCTTTCAAACACAGAAAATGGTGAATCAGGTCAGGTCATATTCTCTTCTTTCAAACACTGGATTTTACTATGATCGATTGAGTGTATAGATGGTTATGATTAAAAGAATTAATATAAAACTGAATTAAGCATGCCCTGGGCGGATCTATCTAGTTGACTAAGCTTAAAAAACCAATTCATTCAATCAAATTATTACTTAGGATATTCTGATAGGCACAGATTCATTAAAATGTGCAAGCTAATTTTTGAAGAAAAGCTCATATCTTCTATAAATAGAGGGGTTCTTTTCTTACTTCATCACTCATTCCTTCTTCTATAAGTTTGTGTTTTATTATATAAATGTCGACTATATAAAAGAATATAAAAAAATCAACATGGCACCCCAACGCCGCCTGACCATGCCGCTTCCACTCCCCACTTTTTTTGGGGTGGTCTGGTGAAGCCTACACTCGTTATGTGTCGAGCAATGCCCTCAATTCAAGCCTCCGCACGTCATAGTCTAATTGTAATGATATATACATTGATAAACAAAGACATAAACCTGCAAATACAACTAAACCCGACCTGACAATAAAAGGTTGTCTTCGACACTTTGCATACCTCATTATTAATGGACTCCACAACTAAACGATATAACTACATTATACACATTAATTCAAGTCTACATATGATTTATCTAACAGGTTAGTGAGAATGTCTAAAGATTGATACTACTCGATCTTGATTTTCTTGATGCGCTTGGATGGATCACTTGTGGGGATTGTTGATTATATCTATAAACATGGGTCAAAATATAGAACCTAATCATGTTCATTCAATCATAATGTAATATAGATACCTAGTTAGAGACACTTACTTGTGGGAATGGTCATCTTTGAAGACGAAGATAAGGCTATGATTCCCGTTATGGTACCTTGGGTTGATGGATCACCTTAGAGAGAATTTTTGTATTGGTGTTCTACTTAAGTTGTTCATCTCTTATGATCAATATATATTTAACATCACAATGAATGATGATCATGAATAGTGATCGGTTATGAAAACTCTTTACATTCTCTATTAAAGGTACCTAAAGGGAAATCATAATTGCCCCTTAAACTAATCAATAATTACAATTACTACCATCAAGTAATTATCGGGGACTAGTTATGTCATATTGGTAATGTTACAAATGATCCGTAAGGCCACATCAAATGGTTATTTCTAACATTCTCCCACTGGGCCGAGTGATCTTTTGTGATAAGTATAAGTAAGTTTGGCCAAGTTAAAACATTAATCAATGTTTCAAATTGAAACTGCAATAGAAAAATACAGTCATTGAGTTATTGTCAACTCAAGACCCCCATTAATCATGTTACAACCCCAAATCAAAACATACGTAAATATAAGACCAAAATGAATATGGTAAGCCCTTTAATTAATTTGTATAATTATTGTCTATACGTCATTAGGTGCACATATACGTATTTATAGACAAGCAAATTTAAATAATTGACGAAATTTAATAATTAATCATTCATAAGTGCGATATGCTATTATGTTAGGCCTTTAGTAAAAACTCGTCTTTAATATGAGCTCTTAAAAGACTTTGGGTGGTAGACCTTTGTTATCGGACCCGTAAGCATATCATGAATGTAAAGGTACTTGATACAAATGTTTAGTTTCCTATACTTGTTCATAAACGAACAATAATTTTGTATCGAAGTTTAATCCAGCACCTCTCGAACTGTTACTGTTCAAGGAAACAAAGTGGCTGACTTTTCACAATAAGTCTTCAATTTAGTATTTATACGGAGTTAACAAGTTTATGAGTCCACTGATAAATTTTTCAACAACATTTATTGACAACTGTGTTGTTAATTAACAACATATTATGTCATTATAACTTATGTTGTTTTATCAGTTTCTTATGACTCCTCCATGAGACAATTATATCTGCTGACATAAGGATATACCCCCGAAATTGACATTTCGTTTCCTTTGAATCAAAGTAAGAGCAATCAACCGGTTTGAGTTCTCACTTCTTCTTATAGTCTTTCTCGTTTCTAAAAGATATTGTAAAATGCTTCACAATAATCTAGAGTGGTCTAATGTTCATCAATGTGAGCAATATCTAAACGAATATAGACTTGAAATAATGAAGCATAAGGAAGTAATCTCATTTATCATTTTATCCTTTTAATAAGAGCAATATTGTGTTAGGACCGGTTTTGACTCCGTTTCGATTGCGAACCGACTCGTGTAACGTGCGGAATCCGTACACGAACGTGACCGAACACACGAATGTACTCAATCTGTGATTCTATAAAACGTATGAAAGATACAAGCACCTCGAATCACCTTTTGCCTTTCTCTTTCTACTTTCTCTCTCTAGTTTCTCTCTCTAACCTTGAAAGCTCCAAGTCTCAAATGTGGCAAAAGTTTCTAAATGAAACCCTAAGGCTCCTATTTATAGGCCATGGGATATAATGAGAGATCTCATTATTTACATAAATGCCACCTTGCCTTTTTCTAGATATTTCTAACTATTACAATATAAGCACTAGAAATAAACTGTTTCAGCTACGATATTGAGATGACGGAGGCGATAGACATACTGCACTAACAGACTCCCCCTTGGATATTGCCGCAGTCAATCTCAATCATTTAGTCAGACTCGTAGCTTCTAGTCTTTCTCTCTCTCACTGAGTCTTCTTGAAACTTTAACACATTTTCAGCAACGAAGACTCCCTCTTGCTTGAACAGAATCCCGGTGGATCTGTCTTCAGCTTCAGCTTCTCCTTTTTGTAGACTCTTTTCTTCATCAGGCTCCCCCTTTCGTTAAGCTTCCGTGCTTTTGGGATCGACACCTTGCTTTCAGATTTACAAGCTCCCCCTAGCTTTGAACTCGTCTTCAGACTCCCCCTTAGACTCAGCTTCTGGGATCGTAGTCTGGTACAACATCTACAATTCTCAAACATTTATAAGTACAAACATTTTGAACATTCAATTTTCTAGAAATCGTAATCTTGCTTTATTCAACTTTCTAAATCACTCCCCCGATCAACAATCTTTACAGATTTGGCAGTATTTAAGAATCCAAAATCCCTCATAGTTAATCATCCAAGTCCAAACTAATGACCTTGGAGATATCACAAACTGTTTTTTATTTTTGATTTTTAATTCAAGTTTCAAATTAATGAACTTGTTTTATTTTCAGAAACACAATCAGCTTACTTAGATTTTGACACTTAGCATCTCAGACATCAGTTGTCGAAAATAAAGTAGAATCAAAAATCTTTTTGGATTTTCTGAAAATAAAAAGCAGTAAAGAAATATGTACAAACATATTTACAGACAATATTTTTGTTTGAGTATGCGTCAGAGGATCATATCAGTTTTTGACAAGTCACAAGTACTGTTGAGCTTAGTTACACATTAAGAATTAAACAATTCACTTAGATTGTCGATATACTTGTCCACTTAAATTTTCACACAAACTTCAACTAATTCAGGATACGAATTAGGTGTTTTAGAGACTTAAACTTATTCATGTGTCCCACCTCTTGAATATACTCCCGTATCCAGATCCCAATATTCAGTCTTACAGGTGAGTATACCTAGATGATATCTGTAAGGGGAATAAATTATAGTACGAAACCGTGAGAGCTCAGGTCAGAACTTTCGTTCAGCAGAGAGATGACGGCTCGACTTTTGGTGTGTCCCCTTTAGAGGATCTTTTGTATTACAACAACAATGACTATCAATTTTATTGTTTCATCAATTTGCTGAGGGTGGCGCTATATTTCAAGCAATGCAGAAAGTATTCTCCAGGGACTAGGCCATTGCTTCCGCAAAATCAGAAGTCCCGGGATAATACCCCAGATATCACTAAGCATAAAGACCTAGTATCTCAGAAAGATGGGTCCTTCAAACGAGATTTCAAGGGTTACCTATATATCCAAGTAGTGTTCCCCACGAAATAAGCAAGTTTGAATTTAGGTTTATATCCCGAAAAAGTTTACTAAATGTATAAAAATCTACCGGCATATCATCAGTGAGACTGTTTAACGCTATTTAATCATTACAAATCTTTAGCATACTGTAACTGTCTACTGATGTACTATCATTTCCTCTTTTTACACAAAAACTCAATTTTTGAAATTTATCATGTTTTTGGCTTTTTCAAATTTTCTAATGTTTTTGGATTTTCTGACAAATTACTCCCCCTAAAATGCAAAACCATTTAAAGAAAATTTGACAACCAATACAGATAGCTTTGTCTCGCCATCCATTTTCTACTTCTCATGCACTGATTTGCAAAAAAAAAAAAATAACATACCCCCATGATTTACAACACATTGATATTTTACAGTTTGAAAACCGTTTTTCAATCTTGTGAAATTAATCATGTTTGTTCGGCCGTGAGGGTTTCGGCGTATTCAATCAACACATATTTTTTTAATTTTCTAATTTTTGACAAAATTTAAAAACAAACATATTTTTGATTTTTCAAGATTTTGACAAAAATAAAAACATATTTTTGGTTTTTAAATTTTCAATTTTTAGGGTTTAGAAATATTGTTTATTTATGTACAGAAAATGTTAAACTCCCTGTTCAACTAAACCAGGGTTCAGCAGCCTTCTCCTCCTGTTGTGCCAGGCTGCTCCAACTTCCATTCTCACAATCTTCAATTTTGTTGAGCACCTGCACATTCAGATTACTTGATTACTTGAACAATTTAGCCCAGGTCTGTTGGACCTTAGGCATTTCAACACGATATGTATCATTCAATTTCGGAAAATCTTTTTCATCAAAAACTTTTTCAACTTTGACTTCAACTTTTTCATCTTTTACCAAAATTACTTGTTTCTTAGCACTCCATTTTTGACCTTTCGGAGTTCCACTTTTGTAAAAGTGTGATTCTTTTTGAACATTTTGTTTTTGAACAACTTTTGGTTTCAAAAACTCTTTGGGTTTTGTCATATCAACGGATATTTGCCAAATTTGCGTTGTTCTAAATCTGGGTGTGTGAAAAATCTGTGTTTGTCTTGAATCAGACATAGTCTGTTTTGGTTTCCAAGTTTGATTCGAAGCAAACTTGTTTGTGTTATACCTCCAAGTTTGTTTTGAATCAAATCTGCCTGACCTTTGTTTCACACCCTCAGATTTTTGTTTCTTAACATTTTCAGGCTTCTTTTTGCCAACATCCACAGGTTTCAGATTTGGACACTTTCGTGCAAGATGTCCTAATTGATCTGTAAGACCCTAAATCGTATTTGACAAAAGTCGCAGCGGAAAAACGTACCATAAAATTTTCTTTCATTACAAACATCTTGACTTTCATGAAAGTTCGTTTTAACATGTATCTCTTACAAAAATGGTGTATAAGTCGTGTTTACTAAGTACATACTCAAATATATGCCCGTACAATCTACTTTGTGACTCGATCTTCGATCTCTAGTCCTCGTGATACTCGCCTGTGATTCGTACGACCTGCACTCACCACATACATTCAAAACATTATTACACATTAATAAACAAGATTCATTCGCGTATACTTCACATTTCATCATCTTTCAAGCTTTAAGCATTTCATCTGCGTATCCACTTCCTGGTGATGCTTCAATAATGTACCTGCATTACTTTTCGTTCTCAAGGTACACCATTAATAACGATAACTCCCAACGTCTCTAAATTATGCATACCTACGTACTTACATACGTACATACATACACATATACATTACACACATACTTACATACATACATACCTACACATCTACCTTACATACATACTTACATACATACATACATACCTTACATACATACATACATACATATCTACATTCATACATATCTTTCCTACAACATTACATACATGCATACATTCGTCTATATCCTTATACATACATACATACACAACTACATTACATAAACATACGTGATTACGTCTTCACATACTTACTTACATGCATACATAACTACATACATACATACCGACTCGCATAGATACATACATACATACCTACATACGTAACTACTTACACACATACCTACTCGCATACATACCTACATACATACCTACATTCAATCGTAACTATACACTTGCATAGCTTCACTCACAAGTACCAATACTTACATATGTTCAAACATGCCTACGATTCGTGTTTAACTCAGTTATATACACTTATCATACTCGTGCATTAACTTCATAAGCTTAGACTGGAATTTAAAGCCTTTAAACTTCCATCGGATCTCATAAACGTTCCACAACGAGTTTATAATACATTTTGGGGCCCCTTATAGGTTACGGGGCTGATTCGGATGAGTTCTGCACATTCAGTTGAAATTTCAGCTGTTGCATGGTCGTGCGTCCTAACCGCACGACCGTGCGGTGCCTACGACGTCGGGGTTTGCACTTGATTACTCGGGATCGCACGACCGTGCCCATGGGTCGCACGACCGTGCAACACCTCCCGTCGGGTCAACTCCCGTAGACAGTGACTTAAGTCGTCGGACAAAAATGGGGGCCATAGAGGGCGTCGGCGACGGCCCCTCTAAACATGGATTTCCTGCAGATCCGTTTCATCGTCCGAACGCGCTAAAACTTGCATAACTTTCAACCCGTATACCCGTTTAACCTCCCGTTTCTTCCCACGTACTTGTAAATTCACATTCTATCATACGAACTTAAAATCCCACATCCGGATGAATGAAATCCTTATCTTACGCCCTATCGGCTTATTATCACATTCCAATTATTTGACCCGTTATGTGTATTTGCGCATTAATTGGTTTACGACATACCAAGACCATACTCTTCGCTTCCATACTTGTTCAATACATTATACTAATCAATAACTTGCTTCTAAACTACTAATTAAGATTGTTTGCCCAAAATACACCTCAAGGGCATTTTGGACGATTTTAATCCCATCATTTACGACGAAAGACTACGTCACCTAACTAACCTCAACCATCATGTTTAATTAATTAATCAACTTCATATTACGTAATCGAACTAAGAAGTGATTACTGAAATCACTTACCTTATTCGTCCGTGCTCGTATCCGATTCCTTGCCTCTTCTTGACCCGTTAACACCTCATGCTTGAGTCCGTCTCGACATGGTCCCTACACTTCCATGTCATCGAAACCACATTCTTGTTAGCATACCCATTTGTACACGTTAACAATCATACCAATCGCATAATCCACACTTAACTTCCCTTAGTCATTGCTAACAAGCATATTACATAAAAATCAACTTCACATCCTTTCCAACTCATGTAATTTATCATGTAATCACAAATAACACATATTAACATAACATGTACCAAACGACTTCCTATAATCCTACCTTTATGACAACGAGTCAAATCATTTTTCTTATACTTGTTGACTTTCAAAAGTCAACTATTAACCATATTTAACTATCGACTTATCATCATATACTCGTAACATCATAATCGACTATACGGACGATACTAAATACATTTCATCATACACTTGATGTGCGTACTACCTTTTAAGCATAACGTACAACTAATTCATGCATACATCTTCTAAACTCATTCATAACCCATCAAAAGCCACTACTAATCATCATGTATCATTCCCAAATAACTATCAAACATATCATCATCACATTTCTCCTAATTCATCTAACAAGTGTTCATCATACCTACATAATACATCAATCTTTCAACAAGACTCGGACATGGGTGGTGATTCTAGTCATCTTCTTCACCCTAACTAACGGGTTTCACCTCTAATCATCAAATTAACACAAACCATACATACCCCATGTTCTATACGATGATTCTAACCCTTGTACATGATTAATTTCATATTAACTCACGGATTTGAACATAACCCACTTCACCCATGATCACAAATCTTAGATTTATGACATACCTTATGATCCCCTCGTGTTGGTGATCATTAATCCATGCTCGGTTATGGATTTAGGCTTCATCTTGCCTTTCGATTTGATGATCTTCATGATTAGGGTTAGTGGAGCTCTCATGGAGCTCCTGGCTCCTTCTCGAACACACACGATGTGTGTGTTTATTTTGTGTGTTGATTTCTTTTATTAGTAAATCAACTTTCATCTTATCCACTTTAACCCCTCGAGTTTACTTTTAAAACATAACCGACACTACCTTCATCATTTAATACTTTTGACCATACCCTTAACTAGGTTAAATAGCCTAGTTATTTATTTCATGACGTGTCATATAGGAACACCCGACAAATATTAACATTCAGATTTTGGGGCGTTACAAGTCTACCACCCTTAAATGAGGTTTCGTCCCCGAAACCTTTCTTACCTCTACTTAATACTAATAAATCTTCTCTACGTCACATCAACACTATTGCTAGCCCATCACAACGACTATCTTCTTTCTTAAAGAACCCATTCCAGAGTTCTTATTAGTGTCGCTTTCACTAATAACGCTAATCCCTAACGGCCTTCATAGCTAATTGCTCATTCTTCATTCTAATACTCGTATGTCATATACATTATATATCTTTTTATTTACTTGAAACCATTCCAACATCCCATTACTAACATTCCCATTTGTTTATTTCAACATTTATAATGTTTTCATTGACTATACGGTCTCGCATCGCAATTTGTACATACACAGATATGTTTAACTCTAACTAATACATCATAATAATGGGTAACTATACATTCTCGATTCATAAACTATTCAAACAATTGACTTTTTCCAAACAAGTCCATACTTTCCTGATCATTCTTTCATATATCATTCAAACATTCATTACACTAGGTGATTACCCACCTTTAACTCTTCTACAATTTCCTACGTACCTGCTATAATGCACCACCCATTCTATTTCTTACATACAATCCTTTCATTCCATTAATCATTTCGCCAACTAAAGTACACGCTTGTACTTCCTCCTATTCATGCTTACTTGCAAAGACCTTATTACATCGTTTCTATATTTCTTACTAAGCTTACCATTCCCGCCCATACTCAAGTTATTGTCCGGGTCACAGCCCGTCATCATTCTGACTTCTAAGAATCAATTACTAACACATCTAACACGTAACTTATACGAAACTTCGTCTATTATACTATCACCTTTTACTTTATACTTATTTCTATGACCCGTTCAACTCAATCGTGGTCAAACTGTCGACATCTTCCTAGGCGGATTAATTTCATCTTTCTACATTGCGAAATCCGTCTCACGGATTCAGACGCATCATTCATGCTTTTTCATTCATTGAATCCGCATTACGGATTCAAACATTACATACATGCCTTTCATTACTTCTGTGTTTTGAATCCTGCTCGCGGATTCAAACGTATTATCCATGCCTCTCTTCCTTGCATCCGTCTTACGGATTCAAACATATTGTTCATGCCTTTCATCCTTGAATCCGTCTCGCGGATTCAAACATTGCATTCATACCTTTCATTCCCTGAATCCGTCTCCCGGATTCAGACATATTATTCATATCTCGTTGATCCGTACTTAATTACAGATTCAACATTCTTCATTCTTATCAGGCATGTTTTTCATTCTTACATAGTACTCTCAATTTCCCGAGAGTCTTACTTCTCATTTCACCCACACGCCCGCCTGCTACCCAACTCTACCGGACATACCTGTAACAATTATCATGATCTCACGAACGTCATACGTTTCTCGTGTACTGGCCAGGTACACAATCCACATAGTAGTTCCGTGCCTTCATGTAGTTGTCACCTTATGTCCGTAGACTTAGGTTTCGGCGCGTGTACCCCTTCCAGTACTTCATTACTATACTATCATTATCCTTCCTTTAACATTTTCCTTCTCTTAATAAATTTTACTGTTACATATACCCCCATATCGAATTTACGTACCTGGATTCAAATTTGGCTTATTACCTCTTTGCATGCCTTATTCTTCATCCTAGACTGCGTTCACAGATCATCCTCTTCCAACACTTATGCTTACCTCGCACATACAAAACCGTCAGTCTCTTTATACGTATACATAAGTACATACTTACATTAGCTTTTACCTTTGGATCTTGATCGAGTCTTAGATTGTACGAGTTTCCTATCTCAAGAGCACACAAGTTTGAGTTCAAGTACTTACCTCCTCGTACTTGATTCTCTCAAACCAGGGCTCTGCCGTTTTCTTTACTTCCACTATCAGCTTTTCCAGTTCTTGTTCTTTCCTCTTTTTCATTTCTACCACCCTTGGTAGACTCGCTTCAAAAACTTCCTTTATCTTGTTCAACAAATCCTGCAAATATCCTTTA
The DNA here is from genome assembly GCA_030545235.1 of Helianthus tuberosus. NCBI lineage: Eukaryota > Viridiplantae > Streptophyta > Magnoliopsida > Asterales > Asteraceae > Helianthus > Helianthus tuberosus. Next base: position 158,522,920 of record CM060373.1, on the reverse strand, counting down.
TCAGATAGTCTTCTTGTATTGAAAGTACCCTCATTTGGAAACAAATTTGTTACTGCCTCAAAATCCACTTTTGAAGGGTCAACCACTGGATTACCCTGTGGATCCATATAACATTCCAGTTCATCATTCCAGCTTTTGGCTCTTTGTGCTTCCTTGAATGGTTCTCTGAATTTGTCAATTTCCCATCTCGCATAATCTCTTCTCCACCAAATATCATGAGCACTATCTCCTGACATTTTAAATCTTCTTCTTGATATTCGCCCCTTGTAAATCTTTAATCACCTGAAAACAAATAAACAAACGATCAGTTTAAAAATATCAAACAACTTGATCGAACGGGTATCCGAAAAAATCAACAATGAAAATAATCTCGTGACACAGCTGTCCGATCGGGTGGAAATGCTGTTCGATCGGACGGGATTGTTGTCCGATCGGCTGGGATTCTTGAATCGGATAGTTGTCCGATCGGCTGGCACTACACGACAAATACGCTGTCCGATCGGCTGGCGTTTTGACTTGACTAAAGTGGCAAATCGTTCGACCCTCTGTTCGATCGGCTGACACAAAACGACAAAAATGTTGTCCGTTCGACCCTCTGTTCGATCGGCTGAAATTGCTGTCCGATCGGCTGGGATTCTTGAATCGGATGGTAGTCCGATCGGCTGGCACTACACGACAAATATGCTGTCCGATCGGTTGGGAATTGCTAGCCGATCGGTTGGGGATGCTAGCCGAACGGTTGGGGATGCTAGCCGATCGGTTGGGAATTCAGGTGATTGCACAAGACGACAAAAAGCTTGATCGATCGGCTGGTACTTTGAATTCTTTTGACCTGAATCACGTGCTAACTAACAATCATCACATGTAATCTGAATCATATCACATGCACAAATCAATAATGGCAGACAAATCCTTTAATATTTTCGCATGCAAACTGATACAATAAATGGCCAACAAGACTTTCTATCACATGCAATTATCATATGTCAGCACACATTTAATTCTTGATTATCTAAACCGACAACAAACTTTTGTAGAATATTATTTGGATTTTCATTGGACCGCAAATATTATCTTGTGATAAAGCTGACAATGTTGACTAACAAAATCATTTAAACACGTTTGAACAATGAGACTTTATTGAGTGGAATGAAAGCTGTGCGGGTGGAATGCTAGCCGTTCGGACAGCTGTCCGTTCGGCTAGGTCAACATTAGTCAAAGTTTAAATGTAAAGCAGTGGAACGGACAGGTGTTATAAAGTGATATGCTAACCGTTCGGCTGGGATGATGTCTGTTCGGCTAGGATGCTAGCCGATCGGCTGGCAAGTCAACAAAGTCAACAGCTTATAACGTGTTGTAATTGGAACGGACAGACGTTCGATCGGACTGCTGTCCGATCAATCAGCAGTCAACAAGTCAACAACTTTTAATGAAATGGCAGTTATATGCTTTGCTGTCCGTTCGGCTAGAGATGCTAGCCGATCGGCTGGCAAGTCAAAAAGGTCAACATTTTAAATGAAATTGTAATGAAGTGTTTTTGGAACGGTTAGCTAGCCGATCGGTTAGCTGTCCGATCGGTTAGCATTCATATAAACTCCAACAACAACAGCAAACATTTCTCAACTTTTTCAAACCAAAAATTCAAGATTTCTCACAAATGGCTTAGAATTAAGATCTGAAAATTTGTAGGCTTGTAGATCAAGTACTTTCGCACAACATATCCAAAACTCATTAATTTTGAACCGTTAAAACCCGTTTAATTTGACGATTTTCAGTCGAAAACGTGAAGAAATGTAAAGATGAAGAAATTTGACAAATCTGAGTGAAATTTGACTCTGAATCTGATGAATTCGTATACGAAACAGTGTGTTTGATTCGTGCAATCGAGCTCCTGCTCTGATACCACTTGTTAGGACTGACTCCGTTTCGATTGCGAACCGACTCGTGTAACGTGCGGAATCCGTACACGAACGTGACCGAACACACAAATGTACTCAATCTGTGATTCTATAAAGCGTATGAAAGATACAAGCACCTCGAATCACCTTTTGCCTTTCTCTTTCTACTTTCTCTCTCTAACCTTGAAAGATCCAAGTCTCAAATGTGGCAAAAGTTTCTAAATGAAACCCTAAGGCTCCTATTTATAGGCCAAGGGATATAATGAGAGATCTCATTATTTACATAAATGCCACCTTTCCTTTTTCTAGATATTTCTAACTATTACAATATAAGCACTAGAAATAAACTGTTTCAGCTACGATATTGAGATGACGGAGGCGATAGACATACTGCACTAACATATTGTTTGTTACATATGTAAGGACCCGCTTTAGAGTAAAGCTTATGGCACGAAACTAATGTCCTGTTGGGTATATCTCGGTATATTTTGATATCTCTCACATAAGTGGTATCTCCGAGATTCATTATATTAAAATATGTGTAAGAATTGCATTAGTTGCTCCCACTCATCTTGAGGTAGGTACACATAAACCCACTTAACTCTTGATGAAAAGAATTGCATGAAGATTTCGTCACATTTTGATGTTTGCTTCAACCCATACATGGAAGTTATTGACATACAAAGTAAGTGTTCTTGACCTTCAGTTTAGAACTTTCAGGTTGTTTTATGAACATGTAAGTCTTTGTTTAAGGAAAGTTGTTTTAATGTTCATATAATGTAGCTCTAAAAGATTATAAGCCACTAGAACAACAATGATCCTCAAAGAAACATTTTGTAAGAAAGGTAAGATGATTCTTTGATAAATAATTCTCTTCTGAACATAACCTTTAACAATCAATCATACTTTTAGCGTCTTAACGTTTGCATTCAGATTTTGTTTAGTGATGAACACCCTTGGGTAATTCAACCAAATCCCAAACGTTATTCTAACAAATAAAATCAAATTTGCTAATAACAATTCATATTCCATTTGGAAAATTGATTGATGCTAATGGCTTAATTAGAGGAGGTAGGACCAGTATACTTTCCAATATCCATTTCAACTTCAGTCAAGGAGGATACATAATCATCAAAGTTAAACCTAGATGACCTCCGTAGTTGATTATTGGGTTTTATTATGAGTTTCAGTTTTATGGATTAGCTCTTGATTAAGTTGCTGTCTCTTTCAAGATTCTAAGTGTGTAAGAGTTTGTGGAGTATGAGAGGTGTAATCGGAGTAAATTTAATAAGTCTATTTCCCCGCCTCTTGTACTTCTTGCAAGTTATGATAAGGACTTTTACTACTCCCACTAATTTTAGAAATCATTAAAAGTTTAGCATGCTTATGGTTAACATTAGAAGGACAATAGATTCTAATAGAGAAACAAGTTAATGATGTAACTCATTGTAGTTTATCTATTTGAGGATTATAATTTTAGCAAGAAATCTAAGTGTGCCCACGTTTAAGCAACGATGAAACTTTTGTTAAAGTAGCAATATATTCTTAAAGAGAAAATTTGTAAAGGAGCAGTGTCTTATACAGGAGATACAAATTGAGGTAACAACTTTCACTCCCCTACCTCTTGCAACTCTCGCAAATTAAGATTAAGATACTTAATGCTCCCACTAACCTTTTAGATCTCTATGAACGCTACAAGATAAGTTTCAATGATGTACGTGCAGTGGGAACATGTCATATATGTTAGACTTGATTTCCTTAATGTCCATATGTTATAAAAATTTTGAGGGACATATTTAGAAGGAATCATAGTATATATGAATTAATTTCTTTAATACCTTGATCCATAAGGGACATATTAGACACAAGTAAATATTATGATAAATGAATAATGCCTGAATATTCCATTTTGGGATAAGTTCTAATGAAATATAATTTCTGATTGAACTTGATTTATTCCCTTAGCCATTTAATTATTAAGGCTTATAACACATTCTCGTAAGTCACTAAGAATGAGATTTGATAATATTTCATCCTTCATGAACCTAGTCATGATTTCTCATAAAAATTGGTCTCAATGGATGAAATTTGTATGTCTCATTTTTCTTTCGTTAAATTTTCATTTTTATGATAACAAAAGGTTGTGAAAAAGTGTAGCATCATCCAGTTCTATCTTATAAGGTTTCTATCCAGATTGAGATAACAAATAATATGAGAGTTTAAGGTAAAAGTGACTTTGTTTTAACCATGTAAACCTCACAACTGTCATAATGTAGCTTTTATATTGATATTAAATTCTGAATAATCCACATAATATATAAGGTATCATAAAGCCCAATTATAAAACAGTTTATTATGGTTCTTATAGTCTTAAAATAAAATTTTGCCACTAACTCTCATATTAATTATTTGTTGATTTCTTCTAAATAAACGTATAGAACTAGACTCAACCCATCATGTGTTAATTGGAATATTATCATTAGCAGAATTAAATATAATAAATATCTAACTACTTATCTTAGCCAGCTATCCCATTGAATTATGGATAGTCTCGATGCTCATGCCTATTTAATGACATAAATTTGCAGTGAGACTTTCCTTTGAATAAACTTATAGCTGGAAGTAGTACTTGTACACTATCTCTGAATCTTAAAAGTATCCTCCTTTTAGATTTAGTGACGGTGAGATGAACAACATCTAATTTTTCCAGTTTCAAGCATTCCTTTTCCTGTACATATGTTGCTAATCAACATACTCATTTTCCTTTGGTACTTCTGAGCTGTATAGTTGATTCTTAAGGAAACTTATAGTATCATTGGAAAAGTTATTATGTAATGCACCGGAAAAATGTATTGATTTTCATGTGTAAACCCTTAAATTATGGGACATGGTATTGTACATTATGATGTATTCACATGTGCCAGTAAACTTTATGGTTTGAATCTAGAGTAAATGCATGCGTCTTATGAGTTATTTTGATTTTTTCAAAGAGAAAAAAAATAGTCTTAGGAAATTCAGAATCTAGAATAGCTCCCATGATAGCAATAATTAAATGGGTTCTTGATTATCATAAGAGATATAATGTTTGACTTATCCCACTAGTTTGCTCTAATTTTCTTCTGTAATACTTTTATCAGAAAAGAGCAGTAGAATTGTCATATCTTAATAGATAATCAACAATCCAATAAGAACAAATTTTATAGAAACTTTTTAGTAAGCAAAACATCTTAAGTTTTTGAAATTAGAGTGGATGAAATAGATGAGATACAAACTTTAGAAGAAACTTGGAGTAATTTACATTATGGGGTAATAAAGTAAGGCAGACACAAATTATTATATTGAAGATACAGTCTACTATAACACCAAAATAATAGACTAACTTAAGGTTCTACACGAATTTTGGCTTCGCTTTGGCTTTGACCAAAATTCAGACATTATGACCGTACATAAATAACAGATTGTCTTGATGTTCTACATAAATTTGGCTTCGCTTTGTCTTTGACCAAAATTTATGTATTATGAACATACATATAAGATTGACTTATTGTTCTACATGAACTTTGGCTTCGCTTTGGCTTCGCTTTGGCTTTGACCAAAAATTCATGTATTATGAACATATGTAAATAAATACCAACTTAATGTTCTACCTGCATTTTGGCTTCGCTTTAGCTGTGACAACTCGAATTTCCGACATTCTTTATTCGCATTTAATGCACGTTGACTTTGACTGTTTAGTTGTTTGACTTGCCTGACTTCGTAACTGTACACTTTGTGATATGATGAGACGTATTATGTTTACATGACTATGTGTTTGATTTTATACTGTGGAACCTGTCGAGAAACTTAAACTGATTAAAACATGAAAAGACTCGACGAAACACAAGATGTGTTTCGCCAATAGCAGC